>CM053764.1:27218413-27305898 GCA_028658305.1 Pachyuromys duprasi
AAGTCCAAGTGGATCAAAGACCTCAACATAAAACCAGACACACTAAACCGTTTAGAAGAAAAAGTGGGAAAGACCCTAGAACTCATTGGCACAGGAGACTACTTCCTGAATAGAACACCAACAGCACAGGCTCTAAGATCAACGAGTCAACTCTTAATCATGAAAATTCATTACAGACTTGCCTACAGACTTGCCTAGTATAGAGGCATTTCCTCAGTTAAGATTCCCACCTGCTGATATGTCTAAGTTTGTGTGAAGTGGAGAAAAAAAAACCAACCAGCAAAAACACCAAAATTAAGTTTCCAATAAAAATGGTATTCTGCAACTTATTCTAAGGATGGAAAGAAATTAGCACATAGTATGGCTCTGAAAAAGTTAGGAAATATGAAAAAAAATTGTTTCCCTCCCACCACCATGACTACCCACTTTTTGCTTTTATACAGGAAAAACTTACTCTATAAATCTACCAGCTAATCATGTGCTCACACATTAAGATTATTGTCTCCAGTAATCCACTATTGTTATCTGGTTCGTTGTGTTTGCGACTTGAAAACTCTTTGCAGAATCTCCTGGACACCATTAATCACTGAAGATGTAACATTTAAATGTAGCCTCATCATCTTGAGATTTGCATTTCTCATTCTAAAAAAGAAATGAAAGCAAGTGTCACAGTTTCTTTCCAACATCTTAACCTTCTCCATTGTAATCTTGGACAAGCAGGGGAATTGAGAGGAATATAAGGATAGTTATATATAATATAATCACAATCATAGATTTAGGCGGACAGATAAATATGTACAGATAAAAGACTGTGGCTTTCGTGTGGCTATGTGCACCTATATCTACCTGTTTCTCTCTGTCTGATCTTCCAGCCCTATCTCACCATGCTTCACTGCAGTGATTCTCCAATGGTCATGGCACACTGCTGTTATGGCTTCACTCCCATTTAAGAGCATCCATAGTTTGACTACATAATGCATATTACTCATCTCCATCAGAGAAGAGGATCTTCCAAAAGATTTGCCTCTATTACCCATTTCACCTATCCTCTCAGAAGCAAGAAAATCTGGCAGACAAAGCGTGCGGTGAAAGCTGGCTCCTCCTTTGAACTCATTTTCTAAAGAAGGCAAAGGCTTTGCCTGTGCTATTGCTGAGGAAAGTAGAGGGAAGACTAACCTCAGTTCCCATTGGCCACCTTATGTCAGCAGCCTACTAACACTCCTTAGTGGAGTCCTACCAACATACCTTTGACTCTGACGCTGGTTTACTACTTTTCTACTTATTGCATTGTGACGGTAGGGAGACGCGAAGGAGCATAAAGGATGTGAAAGCAAGCACACTCACACACCTGCATCCATCATGTGATTATCTAACTTTTACTAATCTAAACTGATAGGTTGATAGGTGACAAAACACTCTGCCATTCACCTGTTGACAGCAACGTTGCGGGGACAAGGGAGATGGCTCTGTGGGCAGCGTGCTTACAAGCATGAGCAGCGGAGCTCTGTGCCTCCACACTCACACTGATAAGGGGCAGTGCCTGTAGTCCCAGAACTCAGGAAGTGCAGACAGTATTCCCCAAGCAAGCCAGCTAGCTAGACTAGACAAGTTCATGGGCTCCATGTTCGGTGAGAGATCCTGCCTTAATATATACAGTATAGAATAATCAAGGAAGATGCATATACACGTGTGTGAGCATCTACACATGCAAACATATATTCACACACATATACACACAAGCAACATAAGTGTGCAAAATACACTTAATACAGGTCATATGTATCTATTATTTCTTCCTTTCACTGTCCTATAAGTCTCCTTTACAAGTACATATGACCTGAGATTATTTCCAGTATGGGTTATTTATATACCACTACTCTGACTATCCATGTGTCTCCTTGTATATACAACTGTTATTCCAGGACAGCAATCAGTAAGTGTATTACTATTATTATCATTTCTCTTAATTTTATCTATATTATTCCAAATTATTTTCCAAATACTTGTATACTTCTCCCAACACTCTGCAATTTCCCAGTGTTCTATCTCTAACACTTTATATTAGCAAACTTATTCCCAGAATAAAGGGAAAAATAATCATTTTGTTTGCTTCTCTTTTGTGTATTCCTAAGAAATTTTGCACATTCCATTATGCTGTATTTATCTTTGTCAAAGGACAACTCGTGAACCCAAGTCTCTCTCTAGTCTTTGCATAGTCCTAGGCTCCTCATCTTGGAACTCAGCCAGTTCATTTGCAGGTTTGAACAAGGCTCATTTCTGACACTGGAACTATGAGCCATAATTTTGTCTGAGACTTTCTACATATCTGAGTCATTTGTATTTTCTGAGGATGGTGGAACCTGGATACTCCAGTGTAGGCAAGAGACTCCCTCTCTCAAACAGCAGCATGCCGACATATAGAAATATGAGTCATTTCTCCGTTGATGATGGGCTCTTTCTATAGCCTCCAGGGTAAAGAGACTAAGCTAGGGGTAAAATCACAAAGCAGGAAGTGGGGAGGGGGCAGCTCCACAGCTCAGCCCCCAACTCCCTTGCAGTCCATTAGAATTCAAGATAACTGAACATTTGAGTGCCACGCTTTTCCTGAAGGCTCCCCGGAACCATGAAGAGTAACTTGCATCGAGGTTATTAAAAGTATTCTAATGCTAAGGATGGGCTTCTTTGGTTTATTTTAATGTGTATTTCTTCTTGTTTCATTGAGTACCTGTACATGTGCCTGGTGCCCTCAGAAGCCAGAAGAAGAAGCTGGAGCTCCTGAACTGAGGCGACAGGCAGTTGTAAATGCCAGGCGGGAGCTGGGAACTGAAACTTGGTCCTCTGCAAGAAAAAGTATTCCTAACTACTGAGCCATCTTCCATCCCCTTCAGGATAGTTTTGAACTGAAACAAAAACAGCGGTGAACATGATGATGAAGACAATGAGTGTTTACTCAGGAACCAAATAATTTTGAAGACTTACATGAGAACACACTCCTGTGTGTGTGCGTGCACATGCATGCATGAACGTATATACTCAATGTATATATCATGCCCATGTTAAGTGGGTTTGTACTTTGAATACAGAAACATGATGTCTCTTCTACAAATTTATTTCACCGTAAAATTCAGGGGAAGGACTTGTCATTCCTCCTGCACTGTACTTTTGGGGAGATGACCTTTGTAACTACACACTGAAAAAAGAAAAGAGAAATAGTCTACCTATCTGCGGCCCTGCAGACCGGCAAGGATCAGGGAGCTACAAGTGAGAGTCTCTCCGCCCACATCTACTGGTTTGCCACAGCCTTCCAGCAACAGTGGCCAGGTCTGCCCAGGGCCATCTTTGCTCCACGCTCCCTGCATGACCCATACCCCAGTTCTCTGGCCTGCACCATTTCCCAGGATCCACCCCAATGTGAGGCCCCAAGACCAACAAGGATCAGGGAGCAGCAGGAAAACCAGAGGACTGCGGCCATCCAAAACCAGCAGATCTATCTACAACTCCAGAGACCTATAGCCATCAGAGAACACCAGGCCTGCTAATACCAGAGTCAGCCAAATGGTTAGAGGTCAGTGCAAGAACACCAGCAACAAAATCCAGGAACATATGATACCACCAAAACCCAGTTATCCTACCACAATAAGTCCTGAGGATACTATCACACCAGAAGCACAAGAAAATGACCTTAAGTCTGTGGTTATGAAATTGATAGAGGCCTGAAAAGAAGGGAAAAAATCCCTCAAAGAACTGCAGGAAAATACAACCAAACAGGTGAAGAAATTAAATAAATCCCTTAAAGAAATAAAAGAAAATACAAATGAATAAAACCGTCTAGGACCTAAAAATGTAAATAGAAGCAATAAAGAAAAAGTAATCTGAGGCAATCCTGGAGATGGAAAGACTAGGGAAGAGAACAGGAACTACAGACACAACCATCAATAACAGAAATACAAGAGATGGAAGAGAGAATCTCAAGAGTAGAAGATACAATTGAAGAAATCAATAATTCAGTTAAAGAAATGTTAAATCTAAAAAGTTCCTGACACAAAACACTCAAGAAATCTGGGATAATATGAAAAGACCAAACTTAAGAATAACAGAAATAGGAGAAGAAGAGGAAGAAGAATAGGAGGAGGAGGAGAACTTCAAACTCCAAGGCCCAGAATATATTTTCAGCAAGATCATAGAAGAAAACTTCCCCAACCTGAAGAAAGAAATGCCTATAAACACACAGGAAGCCTACAGAACACCAAATAGACTAGACCAAAAAAATAAAATCTTCCTGTCACATAATAATCAAAACTTTAAATGTACAGAACAAAGAAAGAATAGTAAAAGTTGTACAGGAAAAAAGGCCAAGTCATATATAAAGGCAAACATATCAGAATTACACCTGACTTCTCAACAGAGACTATGAAAGCCAGAATGGCCTGGACAGATATCTTGCAGAGATGATATGAAGAGAGCACAGATGACAACCCAGACTATTATACCCAGCAAAACTTTCATCACCATAGATGGAGAAAACAAGATATTCCATGACAAAACGAAGTTTAAATAGTACATAGACACAAACCAAGCCCTACAGAAGAGAATAGAAGAAAAATTTCAACTGTAATGTGTAGGCTCACTATATCCATGAAAGGACAGGAAACAAATAACCCTACAGCTGCAAAACCACAAGAAAGGAAGGATATGCACACACTCAATCAACAACAACTTAAAAATGACAGGAACAACCACTGGTCATTAATATCTGTCAACATCAATGACCTCCATTCCCCAATAAAAAGACACAGGATAACAGAAGGGATGCAAAAACAGATCCCATCACTCTGTTGCATACAAGAAACATACCTCAGCAATAATGACAGACATTAAGTCAGAATAAAGAGCTGGAAAAAGATTTTCAGATCAAACAGACACAAGAAGCAAGCTGGAGTAGCTATCCTAATATCTAATAAAATAGACTTTCAACCAAAATTAATCAAAAAAGATGGGAAAGGCAACTTCATACTTATCAAAAGAAAATATCAACCAAGATGATTTCTCAATTCTGAACATATATGCCTCAAATGCAAGGGCACCCGTATTTGTAAAAGAAACATTATTAAAGCTTAAACCACACATCAAACCCAACATGCTAATAAGACTTCAACACAGCTCTCTCACCAATGGACAGATCACTAAGACAGAAACTAAACAGAGAAATAACAAAACTAACCGGTGTTATGAATTAATTAGATCTAACAGGTATCTACAGAACATTCCATCCAATTACAGAAGAATGTACCTTCTTCTCAGCACTTCATGAAACTTTCTTTAAAATTGACCACATCCTTGGACACAAAGCAAGCCTCAACAAATACAAGAAAATTGAAATTACACTTTATATTCTATCAGACCACCATGGATTAAAGCTAGACTTCAACAACAACAGAAACAACAGAATGCCTACAAACTCATGGAAACTGAACAGCTCTCTTCTTAAAGACCACTGGGTTAGGGAGGAAATAAAGGAAGAAATCAAAGATGTTCTAAAATTCAATGAAAATGAAGGTACAGTATACCCAAACTTATGGGACACAATAAAAGCAGTGCTTAGAGAAAAGTTCATAGCACTAAGTGCCTTCATAAGGGAAGTGGAGAGAGCATATACTAACGACTTAACAGCTCACCTGAAAGGCATGGGGGGGGGGGAGCAAACACATGCAAGAGGAGTCAACAGCAGGAAAGAATCAAACCCAGAGCTGAAATCAATAACCTAGAAACAAAGAGAACAATACAGAAAATGCACAAAACCAAGAGCTGTTTTTTTTTAATCAAAAGGATAGACAAACACTTAACTAGCCAAGCTAACTAAAAGCCAGAGGAGATGTACCCAAATTAATAAAATCAGAAATGAAAAGGGGACATAAAAACAGACACCAAGAAAATCCAAATACTCATTAGATTTTACTTCAAAAACTAGTATGCTACAAAATTGGAAAATCTAAATGACATGGTTGATTCTCTCAATAGATATCACTTACCAAAGTTAAATCAAGATCAGGTTAACAATCTAAATAAACCTATAACCCCTAAGGAAATAGAAACAGTTATCAAAAGCCTCCCAACCAAAAAGAGCCCTGGGCCAAATGGTTTTAGCACAGAATTCTATCAGGTTTTCAAAGAACTAATACCAATACTTCTCAAACTATTCCACAAAATAGAAACAGAAGGAACATTGCCAAACTCATTCTATGAAGCCACAGTCACCCTCTTACTTAAACCACACAAATACCCAACAAAAAAAGAGAGAATTTCAGACCAATTTCCCTGATGAACATTGATGCAAAAATACCCAATAAAATACTTGCAAACTGAATCCAGGAAAACATCAAAAACATAATCCCCTATGATCAAGTATGCTTCATAACCAGGAATACAAGGATGGTTCAACATACAAAAATCCATCAATGTAATCCACCATATAAACAAACTGAAAGAAAAAAAAACATGATCATCTCATTAGATACTGAAAAGGCTTTTGACAAAATCCAACACCCCTTCGTGTTTAAAGTCTTGGAGAGATCAGGGATACAAGGCACATACCTAAACACAATAAAGACAATATACAGCAAGCCAATGGACAACATCAAGTTAAATGGAGAGAAACTTAAAATGTTCCCTCTAAAATCAGAGACAAGACAAGGCTGCCCACTCTCACCATATGTCTTTAATATAGTTTTGACAAAGAAGCTAAAACCATACAATTGAAAATAGAAAGCGCTGGTCTAAGTGGATATCTGCATGTAGAAAAGTGCAAGTAGAACAGTATTTATCACCCTGCACAAAACTCAAGACTCTAAATCTATTAGAAGACTCTAAATCTATTAGAAGACTCTAAATCAATTAGAAGACAAAGTGGGGAAACTCAAAGTCTGGAACTCATTAGCAGAGGAGACAACTTCCTGAACAGAACACCAACAGCTCAGGCTCTGAGATCAACAATTAATAAATGGGACTTCATGACACTGAGAAGCTTCTGTAAATCAAAGAACACTATCAATAGAACAAACAGCAGCCTATAGATTGGAAAAAGATCTTCACCAAACCTACATCAGACAAAGGGCTAATATTGCAAATATACAAAGAACTTAAGAAATTGAACATCAACAAATCAAATAATCCAATTAAAAATGGGGTACAGAGCTAAACTGAAAATTCACAACAGAAGAATCTCGAATAGTTAGAATCACTTAAAGAAATGTTCAGTGTCCTTAGCCATCAGAGAAATGCAAATTGATTCCATCTTACTCCAGTCAGAATGGCTAAGATTAAAAAAAAAAAAACTCAAGTGGCAACACATGCTGGAGAGGATTTGGAGAAAGGGAACACTCCTTTATTGCTGATGGGAATGCAAACTTGTACAACCATTTTGGGAATCAATCTGGCACTTTCTCAGAAAATTGGGAATAGTTCTACCTCAAGATACAGCTATACCACTCCTAGGCATATACCCAAAATATTTTCCATGATATAACAAGGACATTTGCTTAGCTATGTTCATAGCAGCCTTATTAATAGCCAGAACCTGGAAACAATCTAGATGTCCATCAATCGAAGATTGGATACAGAAATTGTGACACATTTACACAGTAGAATACTACTCAGTATTAAAAACAAGGCGATTATGAAATTTGCAGGCAAATGGATGGAACTGGAAAAGATCATCCTCAATGAGGTAACCCAGACCCAGAAAGACACACATGGTATGTACTCACTTGTAGTACAGGATAATCATACCACAATCCACACACCCGAAGAAACAAAGTAGCAAGGAGGGTCCAAGGGAGGATGCTTGAATGTCACTCAGAAGGGGAACTAGAATAGACAGCAGAAGTGGATGAAGAGAGGAAACTGGCAGGAGATGGATTGGGGAGGGAAACAGGATGGAAATCAGATGTGGGGAGACAAGGGTGGGAGGTGAGAGGACTGAGAACAAGAAGGAAAACTGGGGGGAGGAGGGCATCTCTTTGCCAAGCTGGAGACCTGCAACAGAGTAGGCTATTTTAGGAGAATACGAGTGTGACTCTAACACGGGGAGACATGGAGACTGAAGTGACCACCTCCTAGCCAGGCAGGACTAGTGGAGGGAGAGGAACAGCAACCCACCACAAAACCTTTCATCCAAAATTTACCCTGCCTACAAGAAGTGCAGAGGTAAAGAGGGAACAGAGATTGAGGGAATGTCCAACTAATGGTTGGCCCAAAGTGAGACCCGCCCCACCTTAGAGAACCAGTCCCTGACACTATTAAAGATGCTCGGCTTTGCTTGCAGACAGGAGCCTAACTTGACTGTCGTCTGGGAGGCTCCACCCAGCAGATCATGGAGACAGATACTGGGAATTGCAGCCAAGCATGATGTGGAATTCTGGGGCTCCTGTGGAAGTGTTGGGGCAAAGATGAGAGGGCCTGGAGGGGACAGGAACCTCACAAGAAGACCAACAGAGACAACTAACCCAGTCCCAGAGACTGAGACATCAACTAGGGAGCACGCATGGACTGGACATAGACCCCCTGCACTATGTGGTGGACAGGCAGCTTGGTCTTCATGTGGAGCGCCTGGCAAGTGGAGGGTAGGGGTAGGGCTGTTTGTAATATGGACTCTGTTGCCTGCTTTTACATCACTTTCTCCTGGCAGGGCTGCCTTGCCTGGCCTCAGGGGATGAGGATATGCTCAATCCTGATGTGACTTGATGTGCTTTAGAGGGCGAACACAGGGGGAGGGAAGCTCCCCCTTTCTGGGGAGTAAGGGAGAAGGGAAGGGAAGGAGACTTGCTCGAAGGGAGGGGCTGGGAGGAGAGGAGGGAGAGGGCACCCTTGGGATGTAAAGTAAATAAATGGAAAATTTAAAAGTTAAAATTAATAAAAAGAAGAAATAGCCACACTAACAGAGCGCGGAGGCAATCCTGGGGCACAGTTGCTGGACACATAACTCATCAAATCTTGCTTGCAGCTTTCTGTCCTTCTGAAATTCTGTCTCCTACGGATTAGAAGTTATGCCATCTAAAAATCAGGAAAAAGAAAACCAGATTTTAAGAGAATATTAAATGCCAGTGATGTCAATAACTACAGTGTGATTCCCAAATAGTACAAAACAGAAAACCAGGGAATATCAATTAGACCTTCAACTCCTAGGGGTCGCCAAGCCAGGCTTCGTCCTGCACTCACCCAAGATGCTTATGCAGAACAAGCAGTCGGTAAATACTGAAAATGGATGCGGGATGCTTACAGGGCCTGTTGCTCTCTGCAGGCCTGGCATGGGTCTGAAACCCTGTCTCTCCTCAATTCATGCAGGGCTTTGTGCTATAAATGAGTGGCCTCTCCCTGCTTGCTGTGTGCCAGGTTTTGTCCATCTGCTGCCATTATTTCCCTTACATTTCACAGCTTTGTTGTATTGCATGTGGTTATTCTTCAGTGGGTCATTATGGCATCTGGCTGCCCACCTTGTGTGTGCCCTGTTTCAGTCCACCAGGCAGCAGCTGCCTGCACACCCTGCCCCCTCCATCAGCTGCACAGGTCCAACCCAGTCAAGCTTGGTTGCAGAAATCATCATTCCATTGCTTGAGGGCTGGCTGAGCTCCAGAGCTTGGTTACAGGGGTCCTTGTTCACTGTTTACTGTTCCTATAGATAAGTTTCGCAAAAAACCAGATGTGCTGGCCACAAGGAATTCCAGTGTCAAGGTTGTGAACACAGATGCATGCAACCAGATCTCTATCAGCTGTCATTTTTTTAGGCAGTAAAAGAAGTCACATTAATAATAATAGAAAGATGTCCTCGTTATATATGAAGACGGGACTTTCAGAAACCCCAACCCTCACCCAGAACTGATTTTAAAAGAGGAATGAAAATCCACACACTCTCTCCTGCTCCCTTAAGTAGATGATGGCTAACGATTTGTAGCTATTAGCACAAGTCTCAGATACATGCTCTATACCATCTGTAGCACTGAGTAGTAAATGGACTGTCTAAGACTCCTGTCTAGGGCTTCCTGTTTTCATGCTAGAACTTGTCATGATATATGAGGTCGAGAGACTCTACCTATACCCATGCCTATACAGTGTGTCAAAATCCCGGAGTTTCCAAGTCTTAACTATGAAATAAACTTCATGGCCTTTGTCGCAGCCATCTTAACTTTTTTTTTTGCTTACTTTTATATAAACCATATGGTTTTTACATGTGTGTTTAACATAAAATATGCCCAAACAATATTATTAGCGTTACAGAGGTAGGATCAAGCAGAAAAGCATTGCTAATGAATTCTACAACCAGGTCTAAATTCAGCACCCCCTTTATCCACCAGGATACATGACAGGACCCCCAGTAACTAAATTCACATAGACATAGTTTTTTTTCCCTATACGTACATACCAACGATGGAATCTAACTTATAAATTAGGCACAGCAAGAGACTAACGGCACTGAATAAGAACAAAACGAAATCATTGCAACAGCTGCCATCAGCAAAGTTATTTAAACTTATATATTATTTATGTCTGTAATTGTTTTTAAATTTTTTTATTCAATGCCTTTAAAACACAGTTGACTGTGAATTACTGGAGCTTCTGGAAGTGAAATCTCAGAGAATGGAGGACACAGTGACATTTAAGGGAGACAGACATAACTTCCTCTACCACCCTTCTCACACTACATCTCAGCCTAGGTCATGGCAAAAGGGCCTGTGGGAGTGAGAGGAAGAGGAAAGTCAATCAACCCAGAGACGAGGAGAAGGGAAAGAGGACCCCGAAAGAGGGAGAAATAGGACCATTTTCTCAGAGACAGTCCAGAATCCAGGCCAGACCCTGTCAAGCTCTTTTGTTCCCCGTGCCAGTGAATACCACTAACCCCCATGTGGTTACTACTGTTTCCATTATTCAGGTGTTGAACCGGAGACTCAGATGACCACACGCCCAAGATCAAGTCCATCAGACTGGCAGAGCTGAGTCAGAAGAGTTGAGCTGTTCAGCCCTTTCTTAGCCACTCCCCCCAGCATCACCTTGTAATGGTGGCAGCTTGCCTACCCCAGAATTAAGCCCATGGAAACGACCCTGAGGCTTTAATGATGGCAAAGTGGACAGCAGAGACCAACAGCTCCTCTTCTGGTGGGTTTTAATGAAGCCGGGAATGGTCAGACCCAGCGCTGTACACCTTCTTCATCCTGTTTAAATAGGGCAGGAGGATAAACCAGCTTCTATGGTCAGTAGCAAGGCTACTACGGTGTGTTCTCTTTCCACTCCATTTTAACCCAGGCTCAAGGAATACCTTAAAATTCTATATTTAGTTTCAACAGTATTACACCTGGACTAGTAAGGGTGGTGAGAAGTACAGAGTACAAGGTGCTCTGGAAACGTATGTGTAACACGTCCAAATGAAACCCATCCTTTTGTGTTGCAACAAAACATGAATTAAATCTATGAAAAGCCTATGACAGCTGGCATCCCTGGCTGGAACTCAGACACCTTCTTCTCCTCTTTTTACAGAACCTCCTAGAACATTCCCTTATTTTTCAACACCTGCCACCGTCATTCTGGGGACACATTTCTACCAAGCTCTAACTTCTCCATTCCCATGCACACTGAATTGCGGTTACTTGAGCACAACAGGGAAAAAAAACAATACTATATAAATAAATCTTTATTACTGTCAGCATTGTTAAAGGATTGCCCAGATTGAGCTGTTCTTCCTTTGAAATCACGGTCTTACTGGGGCAGAGAGGTTCCTGCTAGGCATTTTAAATTAGGGAAGACAGTTTTATTGTCAAGGCAGGTCAATCAAATTATAATTGGCTCTAATTTACACTCCCACCAGCTGTTAAATTCTTTACCCGAAGCACTCAAAATGGTGTGAAATTCTTGCTGGCTTTGTGAAAGCTTCAAACCAGATCCTTAAACCAAAGACCCTGTTAGTTTTCACCTGCAGTGAGGAAAAGCCCATTTGATTCTGCCTGGAGAGCTTGGCCTGGATTGGGGCAAGTTGAACAGAACAAGATGGTCAAGCACTTCCTCCATAAGCAGCCAGTCTTGACCAGCCCACACTGCTGCCACAGAGCAGCAAAGGAGACTTCCTTAGGCCACTGAGATGTATTTTCTGTGCTCTTGGTAATGGAATTTGTACTGCTGGGAAAACATAAATTGAGTGCGTAAGACAAGAAGGAACTCAGGGGTAGCATTTAGAGTAGGTGTGTATATGCTGGTGTTGGGGGGACTCCTGATTCTTTAGATGTTTGAGGGTTCTGAATAACTAAATCAGAGGAAGACCTGCTCTGGGCAGACACCCTTCAGAAAAGTGAGAAGCCTCAAGCCAGTAAACTCATTACAAATTCCCATTTGCTGCCTTCCCAGGGCCCTAGGGCCCGACCCCATACAATTATGCTAAGGGCAGTTTTGAGACCTTGTGATAGTAAGAAGAGAAAGGTATGTAGTCAAAAACAAAAAGCCAATAGACCCCTCATTTGGGGTGAATTTTTGAAGAATCTGTTTGGCCGTTTCTAAGGAAACTGATTTAAATAACTGAGCAGGAGTTTTTCTATTCTTGCTAACTGGCTGCAGGGACAGTTCTCAATGGTCTCAAAATGAAGACCTGAGGGGATAATTGGTGGGTAAAAAATGTAGCGGAAAACAAAAAGCTCTTGTATTTTTGGATTTGGAGAGGGCTTCAGAAAACACGAAACGAAATGCTGGCCTAGCAATAAGAGCTAAGACAGCTCCCAAGCAAACTTTCTGAGGAAGCAAGGTGAGAACACAACTTTATGTTAGGATTATCATGACACTACTTAACAGAGCAAAATGCTGGAAGCAAAATGTCTGGCTGCCCTAGACAAAGGACATCGTGTAAAGTGTTTCCATCAAAGCACATGGACCTTTCAAATGATCTTTATGAAAAGATATATTGCAGCACACAGGAAAATATTAATAACAGTGAAAATACTGAAAACAGGAAAATGGTGACAGCTTAGACTATCTAATACCAGACATATGAAAACATACTTGTTATATATACATTATATGTATGTGTGTGTGTGTGTAAATGCTAACCAAGAGGGGTTCTTTCCAAATGAGATAAGTTTACAGACATGCTTGAAATGCTCTTCTCCATTTTCTGTTCTTTTTACTTTCTGAATGACTGATGCATAGTAATTGTACCAATGAGTAGAATTTGCTGTGATGGTTCCATATTCATACACATCTTACAGCAATTACACTCATTTGCCTTCTTTCATTCCTGTTCTGGATTATACTTATTTCACTTTTTGCCAGAGGACAGACTTCGAGACAGTTTCACTGCCAACACGTGCTGATGTTAAACGCACAGCCCTCCTCTATTTCTCAGCCACTGGTGACATGGGCTTGACCCACTCCTGCAGAACCCCTTTTTGACCACATCAGCAAAACGTTAAGAGGAGAATACGTCAGTAAGACTCTGGCGTGTCTTCCATAGTCTCTAAGAATAAGGAGAAAGAAAACAGAGAAAATAGGACACTCTCTGTGTAAAATATTTTCACATCCCACACCTTAAATCTTAGTGAATTATGTCAATTCACTCATGAGTAGACCTGTGAGAGCAAACATTGTGAAACTAAAGTGTACATGAGAGCGTCTAGGGATGAGCGTCTAGGGATGAAGCCGTGTAAAAGCTTCGTAGCCCTCGAGTGCTGTCTTTTTAAACTTCTATTATTATTGTTTTGTTATTTGCCTTTCTTTTCTTTTTAATTACCTGCATGTGAGGTGACGAGCATGTGTGCGTTGGTAAAGGTGCCTGAAGAGACGAGAAGAGGGTGCCCAGCGCTGGAATTATGGGTGTCTGTGAGCTTTTTCAACACCAACACTTTGTGCAAAATTTAGCACATTTGAACTTATATTCCAGTACAATCGTGAGATTTCAGAATCTCACCGGCATTGATATTTATTCAAAGACATTTTGCTTTTAACTATATGTGCTTGTCTGTGTGAGGTTATGTGTGCATGAGTACCGGGGCCTGCGGAGACCAGAGGAGGGCTTTAGACATCTCGGAGCTTGAGTGCCATGGATGCTGGCAATCAAACTGGGATCCCCACAGGGCAGTGGGTGTCCCTGAGACCCGAGCATTGATATGCTGGAGAAGCTAATTCTTACTGAGCTAGTAGAGAAAGTGCCGAGATGCCATCTGAAAGTCAACAGACATGCAAATGCAGTCTAAACAGCAATGCCATCAGCTAACGTGGTGAGGAGACGTGTTGTCTGTCAAAAGCCTCTCTGCAGGGCATCTTGCCTGAGACAAACACCCAGGCCATAACACTTGTACCATGACCATTTTACTAAAAGAACTTCCAAGAAAACCCATCAGACATAAAAAGGGGGGGGGGGGAGGCAGACAAAATTTCAGGGCAAGGTTTCTGGTTTGTTTTTCCTTGTTTATTTTTAAGACAGGATCTCTCTACATAGCCTTGGCTGTTCTGGAACTCATCATGTAGACCAGGCTGGCCTAGAACTCACAAAGGTCCACCTGCCTCTGCTTCCCAAGTGCTGGTATCAAAGGTGTGCACCACGTTCAGCTGGGGAAAGTTTTGAACAAATGCATAGAAAATGTTACTTGTTCAGCGATCAGAAGCAACAAACTCTATACTTTTACGTTTTGGATATGTTTTATCATGTAATTAATCTTCAAATTATTTTCATGTAATCAGACATAAAAAATTGAATTAAAATAGGGGTCACTGTTTGAGAACATTGCCTTTAGAAATGTTTCTCAAATTTGTCTGACAAACATTTAAAGTTCATTAAAGCATGTGTGGTGACATTGGGAAGTTAAGGGAATTACACGAATTCTTTTTTTTTTTTTACGGGGATATTTCTTTTCCTCACTCTGACTGCTACCAAGCAGCTCTGTCTTCTCTCTGTGGTTAGACAGTTGTAGGACCAGAGTCTCCTGACCTAGGTATCTGAGGTTAAGGAGTCAAACCTGTGGCACAATGCCTGCAGCCTGCTGCAAAAGCCTCTAATTCAGTAACCACAGCTCAAATGCAATATGAAAGGCATGGAAAAATGCAAAGACAGAAAAAGACAGCCTGGGTAATTCATCTGGACCTGTATTCCTTTGTGGCTTTCTCCATAACTCTGAATTATCTCTTTACTACTGCCCCATTTTTGCCTTAGTATAGTTTTTATTATAGTTTAATGGGGGGGGGGAGCAGTTGCAAAATAGGGACCAAGAATACTGAGTTCTTTAGTGCCTGGTAGATCACTGATTCCTGGTGATCTCCAGAACAAAGATTTTAACATGAGCAGTGTGTGGAATCTTTGCAAATCATTAGAGCAATCGCCTTGCCATCTTCTTTGCTTATGTCATCATCCCAGTCACTTGACTATAGCTATTCAAACCAGATGGACGGGAGTAAATAGTGCTGTACTCAGGAGTGCGTGTGGTTTCCTGTGAAAGAGGGTGGTGTTATGTATGGCTCAGTGGGTAAAATGCTTGCCACATTCCCACAAAGACCTAGTTCAGATCCCCAGGATCCATGTAACCCCCGACAGGAGATGAAGGGCAGAGACAGGGAATCCTAGAAGCTGTCAAGCTAGACAGTCTGGCTCACACTGCAGTGAACAAGGTAGAATGCAGGACCAACACCTCCGATTAGCCTCTGTCATATGAATGCTCCCTGACACTTACATGTCCTGGAATCACATCCACCTTCATATCCACAAACACATGTATGAGCATGTACACACACACACGCACACACATGCACATGGACACACACACACACAGGCCTTAAGGTTCAGTTGTGAAGTCTTCTCACCCCACCCTTATTCCAGTTCATGTACCCAGCTGACGCCGTTGCTTTTGTTTACGGAGGTGGGACCTTCCTAGAAAAAGTGGACCACACAGAGGGCAGACCTTCAGAGGTACAGTCCAGAAACAACTTCCATCCAGGCACCGTCCACTCCCTAGTCTACCAAGATGTGAGCAAACAGCCTCATGCTCCTACAAGACCCGAACCCATAGCGTCAAACTCAACCATACCATACTCGGAGGCTTGCGGGTCAAAACAGATGCCCCTTCCCACAAGCTGCTCTTCTCAGGCTTGTGTGACAGTGGTGGAAAAATAACTGATTTAAAGAGCATTTCGGGTACCAAATGCTGCCACCTGCTCCTGCTCCAGGAGGGGAAGAAGCACCTCATGTCTGCATCTAGACTGAGTTTAATGGGGAAAAAATTTTAAAGAAGATTTTAAGAAAAAAAAAGAAGTGAATTTGAGTGACTTTATTTTTTTTTCTGTCTTTAAAAACACTTTTTAGGGGCTGGAGAGATGGCTCAGCAGTAAGAGAGCACTGGCTGCTCTTCAATAGGACCTTGGTTCAATTCCCAGCAGCCACATGGTCAGTCCACAACCATCTAACTACAATTCCAGGGGATCCAACACCCTCAGACATACATGAAGACAGGCAAAACATCAATGCACATAAAATAAAATCTTAAAGCAATTATTGATTCTTTGTGAGTTTCACATCATGCACTCCAATCCCACTCATCTCCTCGGCTCTTCGAATCTGTCTTCTGCCCTTGCAACCTCTCCCCCCACCAAAGAGAATAAAATAAGATAGAATTAAGAATAAAAGATCTTGTTCTGGAAGCTGTAGTGTGTCACAGTGGGCCACAGAGCATACTGGGTGACTTTCATAGTCTGAAAACCTTAAGAGATTTTCTTGGAGTTTAATAAAAACTGTGCATGTCTCTGTGGAACGGATCTTCTTTGCTTTTTGTTTAGAAACAAATAAAAATAGCTGAATTATTAATGTAAAGCAAATTGGTTAGTGTACATTTAAAGTCACTTTATTTCCCGCATACGTATGTATTAAGATCTTAAGGGTGTTTTACTGTGGATTATGCTACAGTTGAAATGGCATCTAAGGAACCATCAAAAGGATGGTTAGTGTGGTTTGGGGAAAGGAAAGGGTGGCTCAAATGCAGCCACAAAGGGAACCTGTGGCGCCAGGGCCGCCAGACGGCTCTCACTTCCGTTACCAGTTGCAGATTTTTTGGTTTCCCAAGTCGCAGCTCAGTTCACTGGAACTCCCTGAACACTGTTACAGTTGTGATCATGGTAGAGTCCTCAAGGTTTCCAGAAATGGGGCTTCCAAGTCTTCTCCTCATAGCCTTGTAAACAGCGTTGACGTTCTTGACAATGACATCAGACAGTAAGTAGCCTGCATACTTACTATCTAGTCTGAATGTTCCTTTGAGTTCTGGTACCTTGAAGTTTTATCTTTTGCTCTCCTGTCCTTCCAGTGGGAAAGCTAATTCCATGTGGCTCAAAGCCTCCATCATGTGGCCCGACAATCCACATTTTCTATTTTAAGGAGGCTTCAATATCATTTCTCATATATTTGATTATCGCTATTATCGTAAGGCCTGTCCCTACTAGAATGGGATCAACATGTTCTTCCATATTTTGGCTCTGGTATCTTTCCATTACATTACAAAACAAATCTGTAAAACTACAGAAGTATCTGCTGTCCTTTGGAACACAATTAACCCTTGCCCATATAGTAGGCTTTATGGACAGCTGCCATTACAGTTGACAATAATGTCATTGATTCCAGGATCCAAGTCAGCAGTACAGTGGGACAAAGCCACTCTCTCCACTTCACGTCATAAGCTTTAACTGATACCATTTCCTATGCTGTGCTGTCAAATAGCTGGACCTCTCTCCAGCCTACGGGGAGGACATGGGGATGGTTCAGAATGTTTCCTGTGTCTGTGCACTGCAGACTGTCTTATCTTGAGCTCTTCTTCAAGCAAGGACAGTCTTAGTACATCGACATAAATTGCAGGTTTACTTAAAGGCTCTTCATAGACAGGAGAGCCTTAAGAAAGGGGAATAGGTACACATTTCGGGCACCAACAGCTAGAATGAAGAACCACTCTCTCGTGGTAGCAAAATTTCATCTATTGAAATGTCCAAGAGGACATGTTGGGTTAGGAAGCAACCTTTTCCCAATACTAGATCATAATACGCATTATATTCATGACTATCATGGGCCATTCTGTCCCTGCCCAGGGCCCACTTCCGATCCAAGCATGCTTTTTTTTTTTCTCAAGGTGCCTGCCAAGGCCCCTTTTCTGGAAGTGAGCTGCCTCCCTGAACTCTGTGACACAGAAAGTGGTGAACAATGAAACAGCCCAAGGGGAAAACTATTGTTCCTGTGAGAACAGCCAGAAGATAATCCTTCCCATTTCCACTGTCCATCCCATGATATAAATGTGCCTGCTGGGGAGAGCAAAGCTGAACATCCGGCCACGGGAAGCTCAGTGATGGAGAACAAGCTGAATAGGGAACGCTAGCTGACTACCTCAACTTCCCCAGCTGGTTTGTGCTAGGTGTTGTGGAATCTGTTGTGGTACAGTAGCTGCTGCCTGTTCACTGACAAGCCTCCCCAGAGGGAATTCTGTCAAGTGTGAAAGCTCCAGCTGGTTGTCTCAAAAGGGCTTGCCCAGTCCACTTCTACTGGATGTTGTGTGTGTATGTGGTTTGCTATCTTTTTGATACTTTCTAATTATTCCTTCACTTTGGCTTGCTGAGCCCTTAATAAACACACTACCTCAAAACCAAAACCTTGGCTACAGCGATTATTCTCAAGACACACTATGGCCCAGCATTTTTTGCCGAGTGAGTCTGCCTGACCCATTTATTAAAACACTTCTTGCCTGTCTCCCATTTTTTGCCTTTCATATACAAGGAAAATCCCTCCAATCTTCTCATTCTAAAGCGGCTTTCCTCCAAACGCCACTGCTTGTAAAAATAAATTTAGCTTGTCTCGTGAAACATAGAGTAGAAACTCTCTGCTTAAGCCTCTTTTCTGTCTTGTAGGTCAATGTTATTTCCCCCTCTACATACATTGTCATTGTATAATAACAGCATAAATACATGTAGAATACATTTGTCATATAAAAAAATGTTGTACCTATCACACTCAGGTGGAAGCGGTAGTTACAGTTAAATAAAACGGGGTGCCTTCTTCATTGAATTAAAGGGCTGCTCCCAGTGGAATGCCTTCTACTACCCATGGCCCTGAGAACATCAAGAATCCATTGTTCTTTCCTACTCTATTTGGTGGACTTTATATTCACAAAACAGGAGTGGTATGTGTTTATGTATGATGAGCTGTGGTACACCAGGAACACCACTGCTTTATTTTATCCATTATAGTTGGGGATCATTTTAAATATCTGATCATCCAAATATCTATGTACACCATCAGCTAGGACTTGTACACCATTATGGCATAGAAAAGTTGGGAACAGTTTCCAGAAACTCCTTCCCAAATAATAACCTGTATTGTGCAAGCAATCTGAAAAACAAGAGTCAGAAGATACTTGAAAATTAGAGTTCTGCCCACTCATTTACCAATAGTTCTGTTTATCATCTTATTGTGTGACCAGCATCTTCCAAAGCAGAAATACTCAAGTCAGCAGCTTATATTTAACTTTGTTGTGTTGTTAAATGAGGTAGGGACAAACAAGCAAGCTCTTTCTGGCTATGCATATAGTTCTAGCGGTATATATGCACTTTCATATGTATGGTTGGTATGCTATACTACACTGCATAAGTATATGTACGCATGTATAAGATAATACAGCATGAGATTTAATTAAATATAAGAGAAACTGGCAAAAGACGTGATAAAGATACATGTGAATCTGTCAGTAGCACAACACAGGATACTGTTTAGCAGTAAACTTTTTAACATTTATTTAAAGGAAAGTATACTTTAAAATAACCACACAAGCACAGGGGAAGATGTGCTCAGTCCTGACGGTACTTCACATGCTGCTGTGGGTTGGTGGGGAGGGGGCTTTCCTTATCTGAGGAGAAGGGAGGAAGGGTGGGACCGGGAGTAGAGGAGGGAGGGCCTATGATCAGGATGTAAAAGGAATAAATGAAATAAAATTAAGTGAATAAATAAATAAATAAATAAATAAATACCAAGGAAAGTGTTCAACAAATTTTTAATTTATTCACAATAAGCCCAAACAGAAATGCAAAGGAAAAAAAAACCATTTAAAGTACAGTACTATAAATACAAGATAAATTGTTTATTACCATCACAAATATTATGTATTACACATAATTGTACATTCTTTCCTTTTATTTGAGTGGGAAAGCTGGAATTTCACTTCCGTCAGCTTCATCCCATACAGATAAGTACTGTTCTTGCTCTGTGAACTCACAACGGCTGTACTATAATTTAGGAGGTAGGAATATTTTAAGTCTGATATAATCACATGGATGACACTGTGTAGGCACTCCATCCTTAGCTAACATGCTCTTTTGTGGTACATAACAATATTGGATTCCCTCATTGCAATAACTCATGTGTCATTTATAACCACACTGCTATTCCACCTTCTCTCCATTTGTCATTTGGTTTTACACAAGCTTTCTACTTCTTCAAGGAATGTTTAGGAAAATCATGGAATTACTTCCTACAAAGTCTACTCAAACAGTCCAACATAGTCTAAATTTTCTCATTCATCCATCAGCACTGCCTGTCTCTGTCTCCCCAGTCTAACTGATAACCCTGTTAGGACTTCATCAACAGATCTGGAAGGATGATTCACCTATTAATAATTCACCAACCCTATTGGTCATTTTACAAACTTGTGTGAATATGACCTTGGATCCTGAGCTTAGGGATTCAGCAAGAGGATTTTCCATAAATGTTCATCTTGATTCTTGTGATGGCCACCACTCTGTTAATTAATTCTGATTGTTATGTTTGCCTCCCAGCTTTTCTAATCCTTTAAAAGTATGGTGTATTAGTTGCTCTTCTGTTATTGTGCAAAACCTCTGATAAACAAAGTAACTTGTGCAAGAAATGGTTTATTTGGTTTATATTTTCAGGTCCTAATTCTTCAATGAGAGAAGTCAGGGCAGGAACCTGAGACAGAAACCAGAGATGAACTGACTTGCTATATGAGTCATGGTTAGGTAGCTTTATTTGCAGCCTAGGACTAAATGTCCCCCTCCCCCCAAAAAAATAAATTGGTGTGGCTCAAAGTAGGTTGGGTCTCCCTGCATTACAATCAAGACAATCCCTCACAGACATATCCACAGACCAACCTGATCTAGGCAGTTCAATAAAGGCTACTATAAGATGACGCTAGCCTGCATTTAGTTGACAGTTAAGACTAACCAGCATATAAGGTAGAGAGAACAGATATGTTTGAGGCTTTTTAATATTGGAGAAGCAATAAGAACTCCCATGGATCCCTCTAACCTTCACCTGTGCTGCTTAAAGACCATTGCTTCAATCAGTTACTATCTGATCCATTCATTCTGCTTCCTTTATTCCCCTATTTTTTGAAGTTTATTTCTAAGATTGTAATTTGATTACATTTCTCCCTTCCCTTTTTCTCTCTTCAAACCCCCACTCTTCTTTAAATTCATGTCTTCTATTTATTTTGCTGTTTTTGCATACATATAAAAAGTATATGTACATACCTATATATTTCCTAAATATAATCTGTTCAGTCCACATAGTGCTATTTCTGTGTATGTTTGCAGAGCTGACCATTTGGCCCTGGGCAATCAGTTGGTGTGCTCTTCCTTGAGGAAACTACTTCTCCTACTACAGCTTTCCTCCATTGCCTGTGGCTCTTTATTTAGGATTTTTTGTCCATCCAGTTTGATGTGGTTCATTGTTGTCCTTGTTCAGCTCACATTTGGGCAGTCATGTTGGTGTCACTTCTGATAGTACTAGGACACAACTCACAGCAAACTCACAGCAAACTCCTCAGTCCTGTCACAACCCTTCCACAATGCTCCCTACACCTTAGGCTCTTTAAAGCTGAGAAGATTTTCATGTGGATAGTCAGTTTACTTTGCCTTTTCCCATTTTCTTATGACTCATTCTAAGTTTTCAGTACCATCGGAAAGGATGAGACACAAATCTAATCAATATTCTCAGACTGGTGTTTGATAGTGGGATTGTAATATTACACAGAACATCAATGCAAAGGAGCCCTTGAGTCACAGTATTCACCATAGTTTGAAAAAGCAGTCAATGAGTCAACATTCTAACCATACTAAAAGCAATTCAACAGGGCTTTCACATACAGCCCAAGAGACTGTCCACCTAAAGTGTTCTATTTGACATAAAAAGGGGACAGTCTCCTTCTCTGGGAAAACTAACATTTTAGTGACTTTTATTCAGTCCATAGGAAAGCCATTCTTTACTGTGTGTCTAGCTAACATGTACTCGCATCTAATTGTTCAGTAGCCAGCTGCACCTTAGATGAACCCACACAAATTCTTTCATTCTGCAGTATTCAAAACCAAACCTTCATTGCTTCACAACTGATCAATCACAAGCCATTTTAGTAAAGTTTCTTCAAGAGGCTGGTAATACCAATGAAGAAAGTCAATGACTCCTTCTTGGCACACCACTGGTTCTTTCTGTTCTTTGACTTGCCCTTATCAACATGGGACCTTCCCACTGACAAGTGATCCTCGAGATGTGAAGCCAAGTGAAGCATGAAGAACAGTGCAGCGATGTCAATCCTGAATGGGATGTCTCACTGTGCGTGGGCCTCTATATATCTCCTCTCCTCAGAGTCCACCAATGGATGTCCTCAGCTGGCCAAAGTCACACCCCTCCAATGAGAGAGGTCACAGCAAAATACCATGTGGTCTCTCACAAGCCAACTTCTAGCAAAATACCATGCGCCCAGCTTGCAGCAAAACATCACATGACAAAACTGTGTCTTCAAGGAAACCAGAAACTTCCACCTCACCCACCCTTTTTCATTTTAGCTCTTTAAGATAACAATAGCCAAGAGATTTTATATTTAACTTATAGCTTATTATTTTACCATTTCTATTTGTCTAAAAATGTAACTCCTTGAGAAAGGGACCTATCTCTAAACTCCACTGATGACTTTTACCTATTGTAACTGCTGTCCACCTCTAGGTGAATGCCAGTGTTGTTCCATCTCTGCATTGCTGGCAATCTCCTATAAGCGCAGTGATGCCTCCATCTGCATATTAATTATACTTTGAGTAGTAAGGGTTTTAAACACTCGACTTGTCATTTAAGAGTCAGTAGTTCATCAACCATACCCTTCCTTCCTTTCTTTATAAGCCACATAGCAGTGAGCCAAGGTCATGCTACAGAATTATAATTTCATCACAAACTGTGAAGTTACAGGTCAATTCTACAGAACTGCTCTCATTAGTGACATAAGATACAAGTTCAGATGTTCTCCAGCTCACACTCAATTTCAACAAAACGATTTGATTTGGTGAGCAATTTACAACCGTCAACAACATATCAGCTAAAATGTTTGTTTGGAGTCTAGTACCCACATTCATAATATTGGTTTAGAGTCTAGCACCCACATTACATTCATAATGCTTTGCCTACTACACACCAGGCCCGCCTGCACCCAGATATGACCAATTTTTCATAAACATTTATATTACCTTCCTCTGTTGTCAAAAGAATTTACAACAGACAAGATATACATATCACATTTCTGAAAGGAGATTTGGTTGCTATCTTCCTGATTGAACATTCTTGGTTCATTTTTCCAGCGTCTGTTTGTTTTCTCGATGGCTGTGAGAATTTTACTTACTTTTAGGTTCCTTCGTTGCTAAGCCAGTCATTTCTTTTCATCCACATAATCAGAAAAAAAAAACATCCTAAGAATTTTCCACATAATACTGGGAGATAATTTCCCGTTTGAAGCAAAATAAGTAAAGCACTAAGACCCAGGGATTGCAAGTGGCTACCTTCTCACCAAGCACAGCCAGCCTCAAGGTGACACAAACTTAGAGAAAATGCCAAAAAAAAAAAAAAAGCAACGTATTCTTGACTCCTGAGAAGTGCTCTCGTAACCCTTCTATTGCTGTGATTAACCGGTCTGAACAAAAGCATCTCAGGGGAGAAGAGGGTGTACCTGGCATTGGCTTATGATGAGAGGTCACAGTCCATCACCGGGTTAGCTCAGGGCAGGGACTCAAGCAGGAAGTTGAAGCAGAATCCACGTGCTGCTTGCGCTGACTCCTTCTCTAGCACTCCTACTCAGCTCGCTTCCTCACATAGCCCAGGAGAGGTACCACTTGCCTAGGGGGTGGTACAGCTCACAACGGGCTGGGCTCCCCTATATTAGCCAGCAATCAAGGCAATCCTTCACAGGCAAGGCATGTAAAGGCAATTACTCATTTAAGACTCTTTCCTCCCCCTCACCCCAAGGTGATTCTAGGCTGTCGATTCGACAAGAACAAACATTATTAGTTATCAATACTTGTCCTTTTTTTTTAATTGAATAGGCTGGTATTTCCTTTACTGTGGAAGCCCTCACCCCGCAATGTGCTCTGAAAGCTAGCATCACTGATGTCACATTGGAGACCACATTGATTGTAGTTCCTCCTGAACCAGAATGTATATTTGAACAAAGTCCCCAGACAATGTTTAGTAGTTTGAGGACCCACAAAGCTTCTCTGAGTCAGCTTTGCTCATCACCTCTAACCTGAATCTGGCCTCACTGCATCTTTGCCTGGTTCAGACTCTCCAGACGTGAAGAAACTGACATTCAAGGACTTTTTACGTTATCTAATAGTCAGCCTTTCAGAGGAGGCATGAGCAATGGCAGCAGCAAACTGAACGATAACCTGGTGGTAGTACCTCCCAGAATTACAAGGGCTTGGGCAGCACCTCCCATGAGCCTGGCTAAGTCTAGGATGCCCTGTTTATCAACTTGTATTAGCCTATACTTTAGAAGACCAAAGGTTTCACAGACATCTTTCTCTCCTTGTGTTTACAGTCATGGAAAACTCCTTGATCTAGGGATTTATTCAATGAGCAGCTCCAAATATTTGGTTTCCAGCCACCAGCAGTTAATACAAAAATTACAGGCTAGCTTAATTGCACTTAACCAAGTAGGCCTTGCGAACAATCTTCTCTCGTTCTTCCTAACTGAAGCGTGCACCTTTGGCACAGTTCTCTCTTTATTAATAAACTCGAGGAGCAAGTGTTGAGAGATCTCCATGCTTCTTGATTTTTTTTTGAAACTCTAGCTTATGTGGATTGAGAGATGGATTAGCAGTTAAGAGCATGCACTGCTCTTGCTGAAAACCTGGGTTCGGATCTCAGAACTCTGTTTAGGCAGCTCTCAGTCACCAGCCTCAGGAGACCAGATGCATTCTTCTGACCTCTGCACATTCTTCTGCACATACTGCCCTCATATCCCCTAACACAGACACACAATTAAAAATAAAACACATTTTTAAAATATGCATTTAAAAACCCTACCTTATTTTTAAAATACTACTAATGAGGCAAAAATAGTATTGTTATACAAAATAGAATTTTTTTAAAGCTTTATCTTAGAAGCTTCACAACTGGTAGATTAAAAAGGTATGTAACATCAAATGATATGTCTGGCAAATGACTGTAAGTCTTAATACAGTTGATGTGCCTTTCAACAAATGCTTATCACATGAGTAATGCCGATTGTGAAGTCACTTCACAGTTGGCAGGCCAGTTTACCTACTTTATTTTTTTCATCCAGTCTCACTGACTTATACCTTTGTAGTGATTCTGGTGTTGCAATCTTTAATTTAGAGATATTGTCTCTGTGGCTCAAAACAAAATGAAGAAGAAGGAAAGGCAAAGCCTGTCACCTAGTCACAGGACTTAGCTACAGCCGAGGATATAGGCCCTACAAGGTAGTGCACACAAATGCTATCAGATCTCACGCAATGATACCAAAAGATGGTTCTTGGAGGAGTTACTGAAACAGTTTAGCTTGCACACCCTCCTTCAAGAAAAGGAGGATGAAATGCAAGCTGCTGGAAATGCCCAAGTCACCCTTCCTGGCTCTTTCTCACCTGAAACCTCTGTAGGCAGTCTTCAGGGGGTGGTAATCTCTGCACTCAGTGCCAAGTTCTGGTTTCACACTTTAGATTTGTGGAAGACCACTGTGAACCAGTCTCTGACGTCAAGAGTTTGCTTGCTTAAAGTGTGAGTTTGAAATTTAACCATTTTCTTACTATTTAGCATCGACACAATAGTCTTTCTGAAAGCCTTGTTTTCCATAGCCCTGATTTTTGCTCACACTGATGGTTGACAAGCTATTCTCTAAGCAGAGGTGCACTGCAGTGCTGTGAACAGGCCACTACACTGCCTGACAGAAGACTATATCTGATGCACACACCGTTCCAATGCCGTTCAGACATGTAAGGCAGGTCAACTTCCTCATATAAATTGCCACTGAATACTCTAGATAATCCCATGTTTCTCACCGAACAGTCTACATAAATCTTAACAGAAGGAGGGTCAATATTTTTTATTCCATAGAGATTGTATTAGTTACCTGGTTTTTGTTATTCTACTTTCTGTCATAATCCTGCTAATAGGAAAAAAAATGTGTAAAACAGATGAGGTCTCTTCTCTAGTAACATTTGCACCTTAGTATGAAATCACAGGGATAGGAACATGAGGAAAACCTGCCAATGAATCTCAACGTATAAAAGAAACTGTTCACAGGCATAGTGCAGCAGGAGGGAGAGGACAGAATGTGGGAGATGATGACCTGCCCCGCCCTGCCTCAGAAAGCAGTGCAAAACCTAAGGAAGGAAGATAGAGTCGCCAGGCAACCTTGGAGGTCTGTGTTTATAAATCTGCTCATCACTACTGATCAATAGTATTGAACTAAGCAATAATATTGAAGGAGCACATGAGTGTCTGTGAATATAATCAAGATACACTGGAAGTGTGTGCTGAATTCTAAGACCCAGGGAATGCTGAAGAAGAGGTAGAAAGATTGTAAGGATCAGGACTCTGCTATGAGATAGTATCTTCTCCATACAACAGGAAGCTGTGCACACGAAATCCCAACAACATGGTCACCTAAAGAAGACCAGAGCAATGAAAACAGTAGTTGACATGCCATAGTGAGGAAAATTTCACAAGGCCTGGCCTCTAGATGAAGAACTACACGCAATTAATGGCTGCTAAGGAAGGGGGAAACAGAGACAAACCTCCTGATAGCTTATCTAATCCAAAGTAGCATGCTGTAGACACATATACATATAAATGAGCAACAGGTTGAATTTATATGGATGAGTGTGTGCATACCACAATAATAATTAAAGAAGAAAATGTTAGAAATCTGAGAGGGCTTGGGGGAGACATTGGAGGAGCTGGTGGGGTGAAATGATGTAAATACAGTATTTGCATATGGAATTCACCCCTCCAAAATAAAATAAATGTAAAATAGTTAGCATGTTTAGAATTAAAGAACTCTGAAGTCCTTATGTTTTTATAAAGGGAGTTTAAAAATGAAATATATTAGACCTTGTTAAGCTATCTACATGTGGTAAACTTTCTAGAGTCATACTTACAGAGCAAAATTAGCTGTGTTTAAATCATGGCAGGGGGTCAAAATTCAATCAATTATTAAGAGTCAAGGAAAGGAGAAAACATGAAAATTGTAATAAAAATAGAAGATAAAATGATAGAAAATGCCTACACCTGTGATCACCAGAAGGAAACCCTCCAACGGAAACACTGGTGCTGACAGAAACTTTCAGCCTAGGTATACACTTTTCAGGCAGAAACCTGCACATAACAGAAGGATATAGGGAGTTAAGACAGAAGACAGGATAGAGTCTATAGGCAAAGCTTGTAAGAAAATCCATGTTTTCTGATAAACAAATATCAGGGACGGGAGAAAGGACCATAAGAAAGTTTGAGGATTGGAATAACTGCTTAGTGTACACCAAATATCTATTTTTATGTTTTGTTTTGTTTTTTCTTTTTTTTTTTTAACTGAGATCATTACTAAACTACATTATCCAGCATCCCTTGCAGATGGTGGGGCCATGTGACTGAATCCAGTCAAGGCTCTGTGATCAGAATGAGCACAGCACTTCCAGGCCTGCCACTTAAGCAAACATGACTGTGTTACGTGTAAATTTGGGACTACCACTACCACCTCTCCCTCTTCCTCCCTCCTCCCCAACTCCACCACACACACTCACACTCACACACACTCACACACATCCCTAGGCAACCATAAGTCCCTGGGAAGAGAGAAGAGTATGAAATGGAGAGGACACAGTCCCTGAAGCTCAGAGGAAAGCCACAGCTGACCAAAGGCACAGGCTGAAAACAAAGAAGTTTTGTGTTAAAGCCGGCAAAGCATTTTGCTTAATAAACACGAAGGAATGTGAGCATTTACAAAGCATTCGTGTAAATCTATGAGAAGATTCCAACAAGGGAGGAGCACCAAAGGGATTAATAAAGAGCAGAATAAAAATGTAAGTAATATGAAAACAGAAATTAAATAAGAAAGCCTGCATTGCGGATATAGCTCATCAGTAGAGCTCTTGCCTGACACATGAAAAACCCGGAATTCAATCCTAATATGGAAAGGAAAAAAAAATAAATCTAAACATTAAAAATTAAGTCAAAATAAAATTTAAAATCTTGTAGCTACTCCATTGAAAAATTTAAAAAAGTAACTTAAAACAGATTAAATCAGGAATTAGGAGGTAACAAATTCAGAAGATATCCGTGGAATCTTAAAAAAGTGGCCTCTTTCCAAGAAAATATAAATTGCCAAATGTGACGGACTGTGTTGCAAACTTGACAGGATCTAGAAGCAGGAAACACCTGGAAACAGGTCCCTGGACATTACTGGGGGATGAGGTGGAAGGGCATCTTTATTACATTAATTACAGTGGGAAGAGCTGTCCCCGGTGGGCAGCACCCAGTTCCAGGCCTGGCATCCAGGACTGGGAAGTGGAGAAAGCCAGCTCAGTGGAAGTAGCCTGTGGTCACTGTTCTTTGGTATTCACTATGGATACTGTATGACCAGCGGCTTCAGGGTCCCCTGCTTTAGACTCCCTACCATGATGGCCTGAACCTTGGTCTGAGAGTTAAATTATATCCTTTCTCCCTTAAGTCAGAATTTTCCCATCATAGCAACAAGAAATGAAATGGAGAGACTAAGCTGCCTTAGGAAAATGTAGAGAACCAAAATAGTCAAGTAATTATAAAGAAATGGGGTCATGATTGTTCAAAACCCATTCCCAAATAGATCAAACTCACAAAATACTCACTTCAGCTATATATACATAGACATGGACGACTAATGCCTGTGTTTACAAAGCTAGCACATAATTTTATGAAAACTCAAAATTATTATCACAAAAAGAAAAATTGTAGGCTTCCGTGTTGAATAAAAAAACATTCTGGATCTTTTCGTTGGTTCTCTACAACTCCATCTTTCTTCTTCCCTGCACTGTTCAAGAAAGGCACCCTTCATTTTCATCACTCCTGCAAATGCTTTATCCACTGAGGTGAAGAGTTCATCAAGACAGTGACAGAACCCAGATGATTGGTATTATTGTCCACCTCTTAGCACCTCACATGAAAGCTCAGCCAAGGAGAAGAGTTTTCCTGTCACTCTTTATACTTCAGAAATTTAAGTAAATGCAATTTACTAGGGCCTCAGAGAATTTCACATAGACAAACACAGGCAAAGGGGGTACATTTGCCAAGAAACGCACTTAGCTCATCACTGGAAAAATATGTAATTACCCCTGGCACCCAGCACAGGTTGATAGAAACTGCAGATTCCTTTCACAGTCGAAGCATTTCTGAGCATCTTAGGAACTGTCTCTACTCTCTTCTCTGGAACCAGGGCCAACATCCCCCCTGAAGGTACATTCCCTTGGTCTCTCCACGCTGTATGCTTTCTTGGAGTTAAGAAAACAGAATCAGAGTGCATTCCTTCTGTTTCCAGTTGGTAAAGTCATCAGCTTTTCTCACATCAAGAAGCAGCCTCACTCTAACACCAGGCTTCCACTTGCTTATCTTTCCCCATCCACCCAACTCTATATGCACAAGTACTTAAGATCACCAGTATGCTGGGAACAAAAGGTTCAGTGCACGTGATAAGCAGAAGCAGAAAATCAACTAACAACCAGCAGTATACAAACACAACCATCCCTTCAACCTCCCACAGCAGACCAGCTGCTAAGAAGCGGGGCCCAGACTCCTTGTCTAAGCCTGGGTACCAGAAACCGTTGAATCAGATCGCAAGTTCCCTGACCAATCTCGTCTAACCCTTGGCCTGCCAGATTTGTCTCGTGCAGCCTCCCAATTCAACAGATACGTTACATCATATGGCTTCACTGTGTCCCCAAAATTCACATGAGAAACTCCATTCTTTCTGCAACAGTGTTGAAAAGTAGGACTTTAAAGGGGGATTGGGTGGATCTGAGGAGCCAAGTGTTTGCCACTGAATCTTGAATACATGAGCAGAGGTGGGTGAATATCAGGATGCTCACTGGCTTGCTTTGGTTTGGGGACCCAATTGTTTTGTCTATTACTCTAAAAAACAAAAACAAAAACAAAAAACCACTCCTTAGAAGTGCAGATGCTCAAAAGTAGCAATTGAACTTGAGAGGAAGCTCTGAGTCTGGAATGCAGATGAGAACAGGCTAAAGAGTCGCCTTACTTGAGGTCAGCCAAACTGCAGTGCTGAGTCAGGAGGATTAACACACTTTTCCTGCTGTTATAAAAATCTCTTTTTCTCCGTAAGTTTTTTATTTTTATTTTTATTTTTTTGTGGACTTTAGCTGGTGAGGGAATACTTGCACAGACATATCACTTGTTCACACCCTCAATGTGCTCTCCAGAAATCCACAGTCACACTGGAGACGCTATTTAAAATATGCAAGAATGAGAAAGAGAGAATATCAAATTAAATTTAAAAAACATATTTAGGAGACCAAATCAAGACACGCAGATCCAGCTAAAGGTAGTGTGTGAAGAGACAGAAGAAGCAAACTCATTGGCTTTAATCCGGCTTGTCTGGGCAGATGGTCCCGACATCAAGTGAATAAAGATCACAAGGACGGCTCCAGCTTTGAGTGGGAGAGAGAAAAGAGCAAACTGAGCCTACGTGGTACTTGAGAATATCCAGGAGAAATGCCAACCGTTTAGTTGGTATATTTGTCAGATGCTGCCGCTGGGACAGCTTAGGGTTGGATGTAGATTTAGGAAAGTCCTCTTTTCCATGAAATGCATGCCCTGAGCATCGGTGTGATTGCCCAGAGAGAGTGGGGAGAGGAAAGAGCTGAGAGACAGCAGCACTTACCTACTAGACAGAGGACACAGGGGTGGTCTGTAATAGATAGGGGACATGCAGAATGAGGATCCAAAGAGCTCAAGGGCCAGTGCGGTATCCCTAGTAGGCCCACTTGTGAAATGGCAGCAGGAGGCCTCTCAGCACGGTGACATGGAAAACACACACGACTGAAGCAGTTAGGAAGGCCTTGCTCACAGCCTTGCATCTGTTGGTGAGCCAGCTCCATGACTTGGGCATGCTCCTTAGCCTCTCCAGGGCCAGCCCCTCATCTAAAAAAAACGCATACAAATGCTTTGGTAGCGGTAAAGTGCATCACACTATAAAAAATTTTAACTTTGGGAGACAGCTTAATGATTACGTAGGAGTGTCAGAAACGGGCAGCATTTGAGGAGCGCATGAGAGCATGGCTAAAGCTCTTCCAAAGGACTGAATCACACTGAGTGCTCCTTCCTCCAAGGCTCCTGTGAGCAGCTGCACTACCCTCAGCAGCTCAGCACAGGCTTTGCGTCCCCCCTGTGCCTGTCTCACCAACTTGCCACAGCTGGCTGTAAGTCTACAGCACCTGGTCCATGCTTTTGGACTGTGGGTGCCTTAGCAGTGACCCATGCTTTACCCTTTCATCCATTTTTATCTATAGCTCAGAGCACAATACATGACACCTGGGTGGGACCCCACCAATATTCACCAAAATGCAGAATAGTGTCTTTGGTCATTCAATTTTAGTTTTATTACTAGAGAATGAAGTTAGAGTGTAAGCATTCTCAAAATCCTCAGGCCGTTAATATTTTCTTCTGAAACATTAATCACATTATTCAGAATATATAATTATGAACATTCACATGAACATGGGAATGAAAGAGTTTAAGTATTTGCAACCATTTGTGTCAACGGAAACAAATCTCAGGAAATAACACTGCAGCTATGGTTCAGCATTTAACTCTGGCAGAGTGATTGCCTTCACAAAAAACCAAAAACAATGACAACAAGTAAACACCAGTCTAGAAAAGACTCTTGCCCTCCTCTTTCCCTCAGTTTTGTTGCTGTTGCCTGAGTGCATTTTTTACCTGTCAATCCCTACCTCACCTTTCCATCACAGGAAAGATACTTGTCGGTTCTTTCCCAGCATCAAAAAAGGTGCTGTGTTGATTTGAATTGGAATGGCCCCCATAGACTATATATGTGAATGCTTGGCCTATAGGGAGTGGAGGAGGTGTGGCCTTGTTGGAGGAAGCATGTCATGGTGGGGGTGGGCTTTGAAGTCTCCTATGCTCAAGCTAAGCCTAGTGTAACAGGCAGTCTTTCCCTGATGCCTGCAGATCAAGATGGGGAATTCTTGGCTCCTCCAGCACCATGTCTGCCTGCATGCTGCCATGCTTTCCACCATGATGATAACAGACTAAACTTCTGAAATTGCAAGGCCGCTCCAATTAAATGTTTTCCTTTGTAAGAGTTGCCTTGGTCATGGTGTCTCTTCGCAGTAGTGAAACTAAGACAGGTGCCAAAGTACCATCGGAACAGGAGTAATTAGAGGAGAGGCAATTCGAGCACCTCTGGGTGGCATGTCTTTGACCTGGAGCAGCTGCAGCCATGCTGTGGGAGAAATCATGGAAAGTCATCATAGGACAAGTTTATCCAACATTCTGTTCATTTAGATGGGCAGCAAAAGGGACAACTGGTAGTCATAGGGATGTGCTGCAAAATATAACTGTGTTTATTGAATTTAAAATATTACATTGAAGCTGCCCCCCATACTATCTGCCATCCTTGGAAATTTGAGAATAAAGGGGTCCAAATTCAGAAATCTAACATCACTGAAACAATGAGGAACAGGTACAACTTCAAATGGGAAACTATGTGACTCAGTAGTCGGGCTCCAAAACCAAATTCTGCTTGGCTTCCCCTATTGATGCTGTTTTTGTTTAATCGAAATCTCTTCCTTGGCCTAGCATGGCAATATATACATGCCTATAGTTCAAGTACTCTAGAGCCAAAGTAGAAGGATTGTGGAGACTATGTGTTCAAGGCAAGAGACAGAGAGTGAGAGTGAAATACAGAGAGAGAGAGAGAGAGAGAGAGAGAGAGAGAGAGAGAGAGAGAGGAAAAAGGAAGGAAGGAAGAAAGGAAATCTCTCTGATAAATTAGACACCACTAAACACTCAACTAGGAAAGGCCCCTCTTGGAAAGGCATCATGGAAACAAAAAGAATGCTAGAACATATCTGCTTCAGTCACGCATAAGTGTGCAATTTATAATTCGCTCGTATGTAGCAGTCTGGGGTCACTCTCTGTCACCTCCTGTGGCTTCAGGATGAGTCTCAAAGCCACGTCATATGTGGCAGTGTGGGGTCACTGTCCATCACCTCCTGGGGTCCCAGGATGAATCTCAATGCCATTCCAAATGCAGTTTCAACTTCTCCCTCTAGTGACACCTGATGTGTCATGATGTGGGTTCTGTAAGAACCAGGCAACCACAAGGACAACCTGAAGACACACATGAACTTTGTCAGTGCCAGGGAACAAACTACATAGAGAGATACACACAATTCCACAAAGCTGCCAAAGAGAAAACTGAAAAAGGGCAGAGGCCCGTCTGCCTTCCATACTGCTATCTGAAAAAACCTTCTGTTTAAGACCTGAAAAGCTGCTTTTCAATTGAAGGATTCTCATTGTAGAACTCGTGGACCAACTGAGGCAGCAAGGACAGTAACACTTCCATTATGTTGCTGTGAAATCCCTAACTTGGATTCAAAAAGTCATCTTTCCAAGACGTTAATCAATGAAACATCATAACTCAGGCAATACAGGTGGAAGACGAGTTAGATCCTTTGACTTGCTTTTCTAATTCATTTTCTTATCCAATGGGATTTAGATTGTGTTTTATCAGAGCATAGCTTTTCCTCACTCTGCGACTCCTTTAAAGAATATCTTTCATGTCACTCTGTTCTCCAGGGATTATGCTCCTTGAAGCATGCCCTTAGCCTCTTCTCTAGTAGTTGGGGGATGCTAACTGTGAACCAAGCACTGTGTTGAGCTCTTCTTCAGACACCATCCTGAAGATCATGCGTAGCCTAGCCATCAGGTGTCAAGTATTCAAGTGTGGTCACACAGCCAGGCACTTAAAGGTTGGACTGTCTACCTCTCAGCCCTAATCTTTCTCAGTGGGGTGTCATCTTCTCCATGGGAAATATCTCCTGACTCCAACCTCCCCTTCCAAGGACATGAAAAATTTGTCCAGTTCAATTCTTGGGGGTGCATTTCAAGGCAATCACTTCAAGAGCTATTGGACAACCTGATATATTTCTTCTGTTTTTTTTTTCACATACTATTCACACTCACAAAACAATGTTAGAACCTGCCCCCATGAGTCAGAGGCATCCAAAACAACACAAGCTGTTGTCATTGTTCTTCTGCCTACCAGAGCTAAATGGTAAGATCGACCCAATTGCTGAAAACATGACGCACTTGAGTTGCAGTACATAGAGAAATTGAGCTTAATCATCTGTCCTACTGGCTAGCTTTCAGAGTCCCAGAAGGTGCTATGGAGGTCATTGGGGGAGAAAAATCATCATCAATGGAATCATCTAGCAATGAACTTGGGAAAGTTGCAATACCAAACTGCCTGACAGACTGCCCTCACTGATGTAGCAGGGACACAAAGGTGATGGGGAAGACAGTGGCTTTGCATTGTTTTGGAGGGCTGCCCCTCAGGAGGGAATTCACCACTGGTACTGTAAACCTGGTCAAAATTCCGGAAGGTCATAAGCAAGGCCTAAGGTAGAGCCTAGTGTCATCTTACTGGATGGGTGTGTTGTCAAACTGCCTTCTCCACATTTAAGTCCATACCCACAGGTTAGTCCTGCCCTCAATCGTGGCTGGAAAACGTTCCACTGCAAAGGTCAGCAGTTAATGCAGACTCATAACTGGTCAAAGTGCTGAGAATAAGTGGCTATTGAGTGCTCTCCTCTACACGGGACGTCCATACCAACTTCCCACACAAAGCTTAGGGAACATCAAGGAAAGCGGGCTGAAAACATGTAAGAGCTAGCAATGCGAGATGACACCTTTTGGACATGAGATGAGCATGCCTGCCCTCAGGAATCTGCTGTAGCTGTGACCTCCTGCCCAGGATCAAGCCACCAGAGTCAGGCAACTTACTCATGGGCAGCCCTGTGTGGACTCAGTGACTTACAAAAACTAAAAGGAGAGGACATGAAGGGAAGGGCTGCCGTGGGTTCCTGAAGTAGGGAGAGTGTTGTGGTAGTACAATTAAGATGCACTGTTTACGTCTATGAAATTGCCAACGAATAGAGTCTATTTTTTTTTTCTCATAGACTTTATTATTCTAGATTCTCCAGTCACAGAAGGTCAGAGGCAATAGAGTGCTTGTCAGAATTAAATCCCGAAGATCACCAAATGTCATCTGTTTGCCTCCTCAGTGCCTGTGCTCTGGAGCGCTGCTCATTCAAGCACATGGCTGTGCCCCCTCGTCCTAAGTAGCAGCAGCGCCATTTCTGCTGCTTTCATCTGGAAGCCACAGAAAAGCCAACTCAACGTAGCTGAAGGCTGAGCAAACATGTAGGTTACGTTGTCTGCATGCGTGTGCAAATATATGATATGCTCACCAGAGCTGGGTGACTTGGTGTCCTCATTCTCACCACTGGATAAGTCCTCCTCTTCCGTGGCAGTTGGCTACAGTGATCGCAGCCGGGACACACAAATGTGGCATCCAACAAGATGAGGCCATTCTGCTATGTTTCTCTATGTATGTCAGAGAAAAACATTTACTTGAATACTTATGACCATTCCAACTAGAGAAAGGCATTTGTTACCCCATGGGAATCCATAGTCTAAACAAATTAAGTTCTCTACAGGAAAGAGAAAGGAGATAGATAGTCATGAATAACATGGATACCAGATGTTCAACAAAATGACTCCATCATGACCTACTCATTACGGGATTCATGAGTTTATTTATACCTGTTCAACCTCTTTTATTTGGCTTGGGTTTTGTTTGCTTGTTTGGTTTTGACCACCCATCACACTCATGCTTCCAGGTATGAAGGAAATCCATTCACGTTATCAACAGACTTTTCTGTCCTGAGCCATCTTTCTTTGGGGGATTTTAAAAAGTAACTTAATAGAGAAGTGTGTGTTATTTGCACACCTAACACTTCAAAGTCATACACTCCTGGAGAGAGTATTTACTCAGTTTTGATCCTTCAGAGAGGAAACACATCAAGGTGCCTCTGACCTGTCCGGATGGAGCAGTGATCTAGGGAAACCTCCCATCCCAACTCTCCTGAGAAAATGCACACTCACAGAGTAACAAAAATTAGCACTGTTTAACCTACCCTTGCTGTGACCACATAGCTAGGGGACAGTGCCTTGCTTTGGCAGAGGTGACCCAATTGTGCCATACGGTCTCCCTCCACACCTGACCTATCTCAGTCCTGAAATTCTTCAACCAACAGTTATTTCCCTGGCCACGTGAGCCTGCTATAGGTTTCTCAGGGGATTTGTTCCCCTGTGTCTGAAATTTGGGTTTGGCTGTTGAGACCGTTATTGATAACCACTTGGGCATCAAAGAAAGATGCCTCATCCCAGGGAGCATCATCACAATCGGCAATTTATAAACCCTATCAAGGTAAGAATGGTTCTTAGAAATGCCTCTAGGTCGTGATCAGCACCCATGGATATGACCCAAGTCTCAGCTCTCCTCAGCTCAGTGGTTCTCCACCTTCCTAGCTCTGCGACTTTAATACAGTTGTGGTGACCTCCAACCATGTAACTATTTTCATTGCTACTTTGTACTTTGCTACTGTTACAAATCGTACTGTAAATATCTGTGACTCCTGTGAAAGGGTTGTTCACCCTCCAAAGGGGTTGTGACCCCTTTGAGAACCATAGCTTTAGAGGCTGAAGAGCGGAGTCTGCAGGAAGAGGGGAGGTGTCCAGAGACCCTCCCAGGTCTGAGGACTGAAAGCCATTAGCCCTTTCTCTGCTGTGGTTGCTTACACGTGTGCATGGGTGTACAAAGATTGCAAAGGCCGCTGGAACTTTCCATCCACAACTGAAAACGGAGGGTTACAAAAGAACTCTTCCACAGACAGCCTCATGCAGGGGAGCCTTTAAAATCATCTTCACCTGAACGTCGCTCTGCTGCATGGACCCTATTATGTGGGAACCCCATAAAATGCATGACAATATCCGGATAGGTTTGCTTGCTAGTGTCTTTCTTCTAAAATAACATCTATTTTCATAGTAGCCTCATCCCTGGCTACACTAGAGGGCACACGAACACTATGTTCTTTGTAGACCATCTTTGGCATGTGCACTAGGCATGCTCTGGGGAAGAGGGCAAGAGGGCAGGAAGGAGAACTGTGGGAGGATGATAGAAGGCATCTATTTATTTTACCATGTCTCTCCTAAACCCATCACTATCTGAGGAAGCGACCGGGTCCCACTTGGAAAGGCAAACCTTAATTATACACTATAATTGTTGTTAATAGAACGTGTACATTTCAACCCAGCAAGATCGGTGGCGCGTCATGCCAGTGTGACATAGCTCCCAGATCGCTGTCTTTCTTTGTATAAATAGGAATGAAGCAAAATCTCATCTGCTCTTCGCATAATGAAGAGGGAGGAGATGTGAGCCTGTGCTATGATGGCCAGATGCTCTTTTTATCTCCTTGAAAATCAACATGCAGAGCTGGTGATCCTCAAATAGAAAGCATCTCTCCTTGGGGATGGCAGCTCTGTATGTTTGGAATGATAACATTCTATAAATAAATAAAAAAGATTATTAAGAACACTGTGTAAATCTCCTAGTCAAACATCCCTTCAAGCAACTATCAGCAGTGATTCGGCTTGGTCCCCTAATCCCACTGTATACAAACACATGGCATAAATACAGTATTTAACAAGCGCCAGAGAAGACGCTTGAAGGAGCACTTCCTGCCCCAGTGTGCCGGCCACCTCCCGACTTCAGTTCTTGCATTGATTCTTCTGCCTGACTGAGGCCTCCAGCTCACAGTTGAGTGAGTCTCAGGTATGACGTGCTAGTTAAGTCAAACCTCAAAATATTAACTTGTTCCCATATCCTTTTTGTTCCATTTCAGTGAATTCATGAATACCCATTAGAAAGCACATCACATTTGCAAGCACACATGGCTTCTTTAAAGCCTGACCACAGTCTCTGAGTTTAAAACAAACCAGAGGAGGTGAGGGCAATCCCCAAAGAGACAGGAAAGACAGGACCAGGGGACCCAAGCTTTTCTGGGAGTGACAGTCCCTCAAGTCTCTCTTTCCTGGTGACAGTCTCCTTCACTTTACTGCTTTCTCTCTCTCCTCCATGCCTCTTGTGTGTGTGTGTCTGTCTGTCTGTCTCTGGATGTGTGCATGTATGTGTGGTTATGTGTGTGCACGTATGTATGCCAGTGTATATCTATTTTTCTCCTCTCAGTCTGAGTTTGTAATTCTCCTTCAGTTTCATTTCCTATGAGAGAGTATGTGCATAAGAGCACACATGTGGAACAAAGGTTCACATGCACACATTGGTGTATGCATATGGAGATCAGAAGATAGTATCCACCTTTTCTTTGAGAACAGGTCTCTTCTTGGCCTCGAACTTACAAGTAAGCTAGGATAGCTGCTAGAAAGTTTCGGGGTCCACCTGTCCTGTCTTGCCATTTCTCAGAGAAGGAAAGCGTGCAACCACCACAATTAGCTTCTTATACAGTCACAAAGGGGGGATCTTGGGTCCTTCCACATGTAAACCAGGAGCTTTACCAACTGAGCCACCTCCCCAGTCCTTGGTTGCACTCTTTGTCATTCAGTGACTGTGTCTAGGGCTCGGGTTAGCACGAGTGCTGTGCTGACAGCATGGCTCTGGAATGGTGCTATGACTTTCTCTGCTGGCCTTTGGTGTGATGTAAGAACATTCGATCTCCAGGTTTGCAGCTGCAGAGACACCAACATGGAATTCTTTCCTCGGCCTCGTTACTGGCCTGGAGCAAGCACCTTTAGTGTGTAGTTAAATGAACCGACCACTGTTTTTCTTTCCCAGCCTGGTTATAGAAGTCAGCCACTCATATGCTCCCAGGAGGCTCAGCCAAGGAAGGATCTTCTCTGTGAGAGGCAGTCTCTCAAATGTCCACTGCAGCGTCCTTTCCCCCCACCCCCGTTGGCTTCTAGCCAGGATGATGATACAATGAGGGAATGGACTCACCAGTTCTCGGCCTACCAGGGACACTCACCACCAGAAGTGCCCTCCACTAACCTCCCCTTCCTCTTTGACCCCTTTCCTATCAGGCAAGCCTTCCTTGAGGGCTCAGGAGACCCTCAAATAAGAGCTCCACCTGGGAGCACAAGACCAGGCCAACTCCATTTCTCACAGGTGACCCAGCCAAGCCACTCCGTGTGCGGTAAAGTTTCTCAGCAAGGCTCTAACATTTGTCTTTGCCACTCTTAGCCAAAGCTGGTTTAAGAAGTGTCTTATCCATATTGTTTATATGGTATTTTAATATCCAGTTTTAAAATCAAATACAGATAAATATAAGCTGTATTCATTTGGCCAAGGTGATATAGCAAGAATCCATACACTGGAGAGCTTAAACTATAGAGATTCATTGTCTAGCAGAGCTGAAATGTTAACATTACAGACCACAGTGCCCGCAGATTTGATGTCTTGGATGCTGTCTTGGATGCTGTCTTGGATGCTGTCTTGGATGCTGTCTTGGATGCTGTCGTCCTGCCTTCACACATCTTCTCTAAGTGCAACCGTGGCTTCTCAGAGTGTGTCTAAATTTCTCCCTCTTATGAACAGAGACTACACAAGGTCCTTACCTATGTGAACTCATTGATCCTAATTTCCCTTCTAAAAGCCTACCTAGCTTCAGTGAGTGTCACAGGCTGAGACTCTGGGAGTTAAGAACTTGGGGACCCCATGACTAGTATCCTGTGTCTCAACTAGCATCTGGATTCCTTCCACATTTTGTCTGAACCAATACAAAAGTCTTAACCTTAGTTCTCTGGTGTCACACTTCCCGCAATACGACAACGAATGTTAACAGCACACCAGCTACAAAGAAAAGCAGCAAGGTGGTGCCACTCTATTTAAATAAAGAAACGGGGTCTTCCCTGGGATAGTTTGTGGTCTGGTGGGTTTTTATTTAAAAGTGGAGATAGAACTGTATTGTTTTTTAAGATATTCTATATGGCACTTTAAATCTTTAATTGCTTAAACATGTATTGCATGTATATTGATATTAATAGGGCTCGGTGTGGTATGTCCACACATACATGCCCTGAGTCCCTCACTCCCCAGTCTCTCATAAGTATTCACTATCTTACCATCAGGTTGACTGCTTTTGGCTCCTACATATAAGAGAAGCCTTCATTGATCTGGTATTTGTCTTTCCATGTCTCATTTGTTTTACTCAACATCTTGTCTTCCAGCTTCACTCATTTTGAGGAAAACTATGTAATTTGATTTTTCTTTGGTGCTAAATAATATCCCGTTGTGTTTGCCCGCCACATTTTCTGCAGCTGTTCCTATCTATCCTAGGCTGATTCACACCTCAGCTATTCCAGAGGATGTGTCTGGCAGTTTCTCAATTGTCTAATAGGTTGCTGGCTTTATTTGTATATTATAATCACCTTCTTTTAACAAGTATCACTTCTATTCGCTTCAAGAAAGTCTGTGAGAACTTCAGAAATACTGGTTATTAACAGACCCCTCTCCATCACATCTGGTAGATAAAGGAAGGAGGGTCTGTTGAGTCCATTCCCGTGTGACAAGATTTCTAGGACATAATCTTCATCTCTTCATTTTCTTCCTTTAAAACATCACCAGCAGTTTGGAGTGAGTATGAATATCACAGAGAGATAGGAGGAGTCCAGCTACAGACCTCAATTAATTATACAAAGCCCTCCCAGAAGCTGGCCTCCCAGACTCCTGATGTTGCAGCAGCTGCTCGAGGGGAGACAATTCTCTGAGGCTCTTAGGCCCAGCCTCACTGGAGCCTGGCACAGTGAAGGATGCACAGAGGCCAGAAATGCAAATGGCTGCTCCCTACATAGTGACTCAGAAGTGTATGAAATTCTTAGTTATGGTGTTCTCTGTAACTTGGTGCTTGCTCTCTCTAATTGTCTCGCTCTCAAACACACACGCGTGCACACACCACTGCCGTTTCTTGAAGTTATATATGCTTAAATATGTTAGATGGAGTAAACTTGTCCCCCATCTAAAACCTTTCTGAAATGACAGGAGAGAAATCAAATACTTATAAATGCTTACATTAGAGCAGTAATAACAGTGGCCAACTGTCAAAACATTTGGGGGAGGAAAAAGTGATAGAGAGACAAGAAGACCTGAGTGGAGTGGAAGCATCCAGAGTCTAAGAACATCTGGTTCACCTGCAGAACCTGGAGATGATGGGTCCTCAGACACTGAGCATCCCTGGGCGAGGGGTGAGGCAGGACCTGGAGAAGAGTCTGCAAGTGCACACGGCTTTGGTGTCCCTCCCCTTACCCACCCCAGCCCTCCAGGCACTAACTAGCCCTCCATCAGCCTCCATCGCCTGGCCTCTTGCCTCACCCCTACAAGGACAAAGAGACTTGAGAGAACCTGAACCAGAGGGGATCTGGTCTCAGCTGACGAAAGGACGCTGGGCTCAAAGTAAAGCCATTGGGTAAAGGTTGGCTCCAAATGTTCCCGAATAAAGAGCTCAGATACATACGTCCCAGGCAGAAATAAGGGTGGTTCTGCAAAGGAACAGATTGGTACTAATAAAAAATCTGCAGAGACTCTGTTTGAGATCTTTATCAAATAAGCCTGTTTACATTTTCACAATCCCTTCTGTGGAACCAGCTGCCTCCCCCCCCACACACACACAGTCAGCTCATTCTTACAACACCCACCGAGAGGCCAGCTGCTAGGGGGCAATCAGTCTCCCGTGGACTGAGTATATGACTATTTCGTAAACACTGACAAGTATACAGCTACTGCAACATTAGAAGACAGCATCAAGCATAGAAAAGGGCAAAAAACCAAACAAGTTCATCTACCATCTATCTATTTACCTACCTACCTACTTATACATCATGGATTGAGCAGTTAAGACACAGAGGCAGAAGACAGAACAAAATAAAAAACTGCACAGCAAGTATCACCAGAAAGTTTTGAGAATATAAATATATAATCCGCATAAAACGGGAATGGGATACAGCTGAAAAGAACAATCAGAGGGCAAAAGAAAGAGTATATGTGCAGTAGTCACACATATAATAGCCAAATGCAAACAATCTTCAATAGACCATGTGGAAGTTAAGATTTACCAACGCTCCTTAAAAAGTCAAAGAAACAGATGAAAAGAGAAGAGCTCTGAGGCTTTATATATGATCTTTTAGATGGTGTGGATACTACAGAAGTCAGGGCCTTAAAACTAAACAGTCAGAGTCAAGCCTTCCTAGGAGTGGGAAATTTGAGTGTATTTAGAAAGGCTCAAAAAACTCCAGATAGAGTTGAAGAGAAGCAACCCAAGGGCTTGATATTTTGAGGAAAAGCATGAAGATGGGAAGAAAGCCATGTTCAGAGAGGGGCTACGTTGAATAGCATATAACCAGGATTTGGTTAAAGTCTTGGTTAGCCCTGCTGGATGAGCAGGGAACACTGCTTTTAAGAGGCAGATGTCCAAAAACTCAGTGGTGGAGACATGGATCAGAAGTATCAGAACTTGAATGGAAGAACTCAACACTGCAGACTGTTAGCATGGTCCAGCTCACACTACTTCATAACTATTAACAGATATTATTACCTTTTCTTTTGTACATTGATCCAACTCTATATCATTTGACTATTCTCTTGCTTCTTTAGGACTCTCTCAAAAAATGAAGAAAAAGAAACACACACACAAATCTCTTTAAGTCTCTTTGGTATTACTAATGCCCAAATACTGGGGACTGGACCCAAGGCCTCATATGTGCCAGGAAGCTAGGTTGCCTGTAACCTTGCCCAACAAGCCACTGTTTTCCTAGAGAATCTTATGTCCTGTTGTGTGTGGCTCTGTGTAGATTCTACACAGATAGAGACACACAATTCAAGAAAAATAAATATTTAAAAAGAATGTCAATGACTTCAAAAACCGAAGGTTCTATGAACTGTTTCTTAGTAATTTCAAATCCTATGTGATTATTTTTTTCTTGGGGCCCTTGTGACCGCTGCACCTCAGCAAGAGGGGACCATTCTGCTGCCACCAAATGTTTCTAGTCAGCTTCTCCTCACACCATTAGAGGTGGTAATCACACAGGCTGTTCCCAGGAGAAACCTCTGACCTTCCTGAGCGTGGCTCCAGTGGAAATGCGAGGTTGAGATTCATCAGTTGAACAGGTCTCCCTCAAGGACCCGCCCTCCTGCCATTCAGCAAGGGCATGAGGGAGATGGCTGAAGGCTCTCATAAGTCGAGGTTGCTGCCTAGATCCCTGCCTCATAGAGCTACTTTTTTTTTTCTTAATCTGTGCACATGAGTGCCCGTGTATATGGTGGCTAGAAGGCAAACTTTGATTCAGAAATGCTGTCTACCTCCTTGGAGACAGGGTCTCCCAATGGTCTGGAGCTCATTGACCAGGAGAGAGGGGACATCTACTAAACCCCAGAGATCCTGTCTCTCCCTCCCCGGCATGAAATTTAAAAGTACACACTGCCACACCTTGGCAATTTGTCGTGGGCTCTAGAGTATAAAACTTGAGACTTTTTACACTCAAGGAAAGCACTTGAACAAGCAAACTGTCTTCCCAGACTCAGGGTACCATTTGTAGTGACTTCTGCATCCATGTAATATTGAAACTGTGATACAAGAAAGGAGGCATGCAGGCAGCATCCACACTGGTCACCTTCAAGTCCAAAGAACTCTTTGCTCCCCATGACTGTCTGCTACCACATGGCTAGATGCTCTACTGACCTAGGAAAAATGTGAGTAGGAGACTGGAGAAAGAAGTGAAAAGTGTGAGAGGAAGAGGTATGCATTCCCTCTTTTATTCAGAGAGAGAGAGAGATAAAGAGACAGAGAGAGATTGAAAATCTAGAGAAATAAATCAGAACCCACCCCAGGAACCTTCACACACTGTGTCAAGCCACGCTGCGGCCATTGTGTGGAAGGGCTTTGATGACTTCATTCTCCAGCCAGACAGGAGGCTGGAGCCATGGGTCTGGGTGCACAGCAGCTGTGCTGTCTCTACCTGCTGCAACTGGCTCTGTCCTTTAGGCGCCCGTGAGGACACATCTGCAGGAACTGCCAGGGCAATTGATAAGCTGTTGGTCGGGGAGTGGAGACTTCTCACAGGTTCTGACCTTAAGCTTGATCCTCAAAATGCATCGGAAGCATCTGGCTGTTTTGCTGTCGGTAGGTAATGATGCAGCCGCGTCACACACCCAGATGTGATTCTACATTGCCGCAGCTGTTCTGGTGGGAGTTTCAACACCCAGAACATCTGCTGCTGGGACTCTGTGGTACCATTCTCACTCCATCTCTCCAGGCTCTTATTCTCTTCCTAGAAAGTGTACTTTCTTTCCACTCAGGTTTTTTTTTCCAAAGGTGTTATTCCCAGCCAAGGCATGCCCATGAAATTCTGTAGAGCATGGAAGAGAGAGATGCACAGCCTCAGAGCCCAACCAAGGGGCTGGGATACAGATTATTTTTCTGAGGTTTGATGAAATAGAATATTTTATGCAGACAAAGAATACATTGTGTGCTGTGCACTTAAAAGGAATGGCTTATAACGAAGTGACTTTTGGGGTATAGAGCATGGTAGTCAAAGGGCACCTTCATGTTTGAAAATGACAATCACAGTCACTTCCTTGCTCTCGTGATACAGCACATGTGACCTACATAGCACCTGAAAAGGTCCCCAAACACCTCAGGTGATGCTGGACTCATCTCGGCTGTGAAGGGCAACAGGAAGTATGAAGAGCCATAAAATCTTCACAGATACTGGGACATATTCCAAAGAAATAATCTCCTACATGGAAAAGTGTGACATACAAATATGCTTGTCATGGGATTAATCATATTGAAAAAATGATTTTGATTGATTGTACCATCTATGGAAATAGTTAAAATAATGGGGTGTCTCTACTTTTGCAGAACTCATGGAAAATCCATATGAGGGACTGAATTGTCCCAGCTGCCCGGGCAGCAATTAAAAAGATATTCACCGACGCCAAGAGCAGCATGAGAGAGTGCTCCTGACACCTAGCAAGTGAAAAATCACACAGCAAAGTTGTTTGCACATTGCCCATGCATCCTACCAAAACACGGAATTTGAAAATGACCCCAAGTAACAGCCCAAGAGCAACAGAGCTGTTGTATTTGAATGGTACAATTATGGGCAATTTTCTTTTCTCAATTTTCCTAATTATTTACAAAATGACTGTGTTATTTGAGTCAATAAAAAAGACAAAGAAGAGTGAGTTGGTACAGTATGATCAAGACCTGCCACCTGCCACAACTCAACCAAATTTAACCCAGTGTTGAGTAGATCCAAAGCTAGAAGCCTTCACCCAAGAGATGTTTCCCACCGCAGCTCTCTGCCTGCTTTCTCTAGCATCATACTTTCCTATTTGCTTATTATTTATTAAGTTTCTCTGTGTGTGTGTGTGTGTGTGTGTGTGTGTGTGTACGCATGCACACAAGCACGGCCACAAATGCCACTGTGTCAGAAGACCACTCTTGGGAGTCTATTATCTCTTTCTACCCAGTTCAGTCCTGAGGATCAAACTTGGGTCCTCAGGCCTAGCGGCAGAGCTCCTCAGAGCTGCACCTGCTGGGCCAGCATTTTAAGGAATCTAAAATGAAATTAGTCCAATATTCCTTCATCTGTCGGGGTGGGTAATAACAGTGATAGACTATGAGAAAACCAACCCAGCCTTGTATGACACTTCATGAGTAAGTGGAGTGGGAAAACTTACTTAGTGATTGACAAGACACGGGGGCTGGCATGATGGCTTAGCAGGCAAAGGGGCCTTCATCCAACCCTTACTACCTAAATCTAAGCTCTGGAACCCACACAATGGAAGACAACTCACCCCTGCAAGTTGTCCTCTGATCCCCACACGTGTGCCATGGCACACAAGTAAACACACACATGCAATCGGAATTTTGGGGTTGTTGATTTTTAAGAAAAAAAAATCAAAACAAGGACCATCCCTCTTGTTCTACCTGGTACATTTCTGAACCCCCCCAAATTTGGGAAGAGTGAATACGGTGTCCCTTTGTCCCCAAATGTCTTCCCTACCCTCATGTTGGATCCAAAGAAGAGAAAAGAAAAGATTCTTTGGCCGTGCCTTGGGATGCTTTCTCCCACCCAGCAGCCCTAACCCTCTCAACTTTTATAATGGTACAACTGAACTGTGAATATCTAAAAACACATTACTATTTCTTAGCATTTTGGAGGCCAACTTAATTTAGGAATGGAAAGGGATGACAGAGTGATCACAAACTGATTAATTTCAGAATTTCTCAAGGAAATGCTGACCTAGCACTGTGGCCCTCATGCACACCATTATAATGCTTTGATTTCCTGTCACTGTGGATGGTTTAAAAAAGCGTAAGTAAATAGGAGACATGGAAAATCGATGTGAGGTGCTGAATCGTTCCAGCTGCTGAGGCCCTGTTAATTACATCATATTTTCCCGGAGACATTCAGCTCAGACTTGCCAAGAGCCCACATCTGGAAGCTGCCTGTCACCCTGCTGGGGGAAGCACCTCTCCCTGGGCAGCTCAGTTAACTGCAAAAGGACAAGCTATCCCAGGAAAGCAGCTTGTTCAGGCCAACTCTCTGAGGCAAATCTCTAGCATCACCACGTCTTCTGTTTCCATAGAGATAAGAGGTGTCAGGAGCTGGAGAGGGGCTACCGGTGCCGGGTGTCAGGGAGGAGGTCATTCAGTGTGCCTAGCACGAACCTGAAGAAAAGACAAGTCCATCCTATGTGAACGGACGGACGGGCAGTGTGGTGAACAAATGGGGAGAGAGAGAAGAGTTGAAAGGCCACGTTCTGCAAGCATAGAGAAACAAAGAGACATTGTGGACTCCCAAACAAAGCCTCTGAACACCTGCGCGTTAAGAAGCATAAGAAGCAGCTAGAGGACTGTTGCTCTGCGGGCCTCCACTTCTCCTCAGAACCGACTCTGCCAAAATCCACTCAACGCGTCTTCCTCTTCTCCATCTCATCCCTTCTCTGCAACAGACTGAGAAAACAAAACCAGCTTTGCATGACACTTCCCGTTCTTCCAGAAATTTCTGAGACGCCCTTCCACGATTAAGCATACTAGAAGACAGCTTTTGCGGTGCCTCATTCTTACTCTCTGTTTTTATCTGTATTTCTGGCTTCTCCCATTGACCTCCAGCTACTTTTCACTTTTAAGATTTCTAAAATTTATGTGTACATATGTGTGTGCGTAGACACACATGCATGCATAAGGTGCCTAAAATAATGAGTGCAGAAGAGAGAGCCCCCTGGACTTGTGAGCATTTGTAAGTTGCCCGTAGTGGGTCTGGGGGGGACTGAGCTTCAGGCCTCTGTAAGAGCACAAGTGCTTGGAAGAGCTGAAACGCCTCCCCAAGCCTCTTGCTATTTTCTCTCAGCCTGGCTTCTATCTAGGGAGAAGAAAGGTCCAGGGCTATAAAAAAAAAAAAAGCTTTGAGATACTCCCTAATGTCCATTCCCTGTGGCCAGCCTCTGGCCTCCACGACAGGGTCTATATTAAGCAACCTCAGCTCAGCCTGTCATTCCCAACTCCAACCTTCCTCAGAGAGGCTCCAGGATTTGCATACATATTTTATTTAAAATCTTCTATTTCTTCTAAATCTTCTAAATCATCTATTTCCCAATGTGTGACACCTACTTTATATTTTCTCTCCGACTTCTCGTGCATTTTAGTTTAAGTTAAAGGTATGTTCCATGTAAACATGCATTTATGCTATGCATACATACAGACAGCACACATGAAGCTTACATGAAAATAAAGTTAAAATCTTACCAAGTTTTAACACACTATGAACTTGAGCCAACCAACTAAGTCACTGTTTGTCAATTTGGAAATCAAGATTCTTCTAGTTTTCAGGAACTGACTGAGGGCATTGTAGGACTTCACCACTGAGTCAGGACAGCGCAGGACCGTACTGGTGTTGCAGCTTTGTGTCACTATGCATGTGAAATGGCACAAAAGCACAGCGTTGTTTTTTTCCTTTACATCTTTAGTGTCTGAGGCTTCTGGTTTTTTTTTGGTTTTTTTTTTGTTTGTTTGTTTTTTTTTTGAGATAGGGTCTCCCCATGCGTCTCAACTGGCCTCAGACTTGGCGGTGTTCACACTTCCGTAGCAAGTGTCAGGAGTACAGGCCTGTACCCCCACCAGTTGAAAGCCTCTGAGTGAAGGGGCTGGATTCAGGGATCAGCAAGAGTCTGCCTGAGTGCAAGATGTCCTCTAATGCAGGGGAAATGCCCTGAGACGGTAGCGAAGTAGAGAGGTCACTGTCACCCTATGTGACAGTGACTTTAGCTCTGGTGTTTGTGTCCTGGTTGCTTTCCAAGTGCCTGCAATAAAAAGGTCTGGGGATACAACTCACTTGCTAAGAGTGCTTGCCTAGCAGGCATACAGCCCCATGTTCTAACGCATACCAGACATGGTGGCACACACATGCAGTCCTCATTCACTGGGGGTACAGGCAGAATGATCAGAAGTCTAAGGCCATTCTCAGTTATGTAGAAATTTGAAGCCTGAGATACATAAGCTGGTGTCAGGAAAAAGGGGCAGGGAGGGGCAACTTGAACCCTTACTAGATTACCATCATTGATCCAACTTTAACATAAAATTTCCTGCTACTCCCCACTCAGGAATCCAAATCAATTTGATTAAGGGGTGGCCTGAAATTGTAAAGCGAGCTATCAACAAACCATTACCATTTATATATCGTTTATCTCAGCCGACCTGCTGCCTACAGAGGCTGACTGAGGTTGGAACCACTATCTGTGCTTCCTGATTTCAACTTTTCGTTGCTGTTGTTCAGTGAAAAACTTCAACTGCGTCATTTATCAACTCTCTAAAAAAACAAGTGATATAAATTATGAATGAATTGTAAATTAAGTTATTTAATTTTTTATATGTTGATGTTTACATACTAAAAATAATTGCCTTGTGACCAATAATCACAGTTGAGAACCCTGAGTGTCACAGGGCCCTTGGTGCCCACTGTCCTGACTTCAGCTTCAGCCCTGGAAAGACCAGTGTCTTCTCTCTGATTGTCCTTGGTTGTGATCAGCTTTCAAAGTTGCTCCATGATCTCCTAAGGCTCCAGCTCTGGTGAATTCCCTTTCCAGTCCTAAGCAACAAGCTCTTGTTGCACTAACCCTACATACCAAAGACCTAAGAGGCCAGTGCTGTGTTGCAGGGGCAGATTTACATCTATTTTTGAATTTGTAAAGTCTTAGTGAAGCAGTATAAAAATGTCACTTGGACATAAAGGTTCTACTGAGCTATACTCCCCTTTCAAGGCAATGAGCATGGTTAACATTCAGAACACTTTGGAAGTCCTTTCTAGAATCAGGGGCGTCCCAAGACATCATCAGAACTCTCTGTGGGTGAAGAGCTGAGGCCCCAGGGACTGTGTCACTAAACCCCTTCACTTTGGTATAGAAACTGGGGTTGTGAGGGGGACTGGCTCCCCTTGCCTGCACAGAAAAGACACAACCTAGGAAGTAACCTTTGAAGTGCACAAGCAAAATAACAAATATACCAAAAGAAGACAAAAATGTCACAAGAGATTCCCAAGACCATGAGAAAAAAAACAAAAAACAAAAACAAAAACAAAAAAGCATCTGGGTCTCTTTTCTCCCTCCTCAGACTGATTGGTCAGCAGGAGCAAAACAGAAACCTGAACCACACTAGGGAAAGTAGGAGCCAAAGGAGGCCAGCTCCATGTGTATCTTGAGGGATTGTAGCAGGAAAAGGAGGGTCTTGAAGAATAGGAAATGAAGATGAGTCTACAGGTACTGGAGGGCAGGGGTCTAGTAAGGGTACCAAGCCCAGCCCTACATCTGCAGAAAGGCTTGGCTTCCTTCCGATGGCTTCCTTCTTCAGCTCTCTGGGCGGGCCCAAATTCCTAAACAAGGACAGAGAGCAGCTGACAAAGCAAGTGGCTTCCCTGCTCTAAGCCTGAAAGATGTCCTCTGGACCACACTACCTAAAGAAAATCCAAAAGAAGGAGTTCTTCGCTCTCACTCCACGAGCAGCTCATTTGTCTTCAGTGGGTTTGTCCATAATCTCATCATTATTGCTATGGCCCTCGGAGGACTCCTGACTTGCATTCATCAGCCAGGCCCCTCATCGCTCATCAGATTCCTTACACTTTTACTGAGCCCCGGGGCATCCTAACTTACTTGAAAAATTAATAAACCTCCCCCCCCTCTTATCTTACCTTATTAATGTCTGTCATCGTAACCCATTATCCCCTGCACATCATCAGAGATCACTGAAGGGTGCAATGGTCACCAGCTTGTGCTTCCAATTCTATCCTAAAACTGGACCACCTCTCTTTGAGTGACCAGAATGAAAAAAAAATGGCCTTCATGAGCCTGCATGGGCGAGCAGCAGCTTCGCTCAGACAGCGCCGTGGAGGGAAGGCAGGAGGACTCTCAGGCTTCAACTAAAGACCATTAAGGCCCATTAAGTTGTCCCCTCCTCCACCTCCTTCCTGCCTCTCCTGTGCACCCTACTAAATCTGACTCATTAGCTTTGAATGTTTTGAAATACTGGTACATTAATCACTTGTGTTTGCACACAGTTTATGCGGGTTGTTGGTCATGGTTTGTAGTTATACTAGCTGTCTCCCTTGCTTACTTAAAGGTACAATCCAATTGAAAATAAAGATTTTTGCAGGTTTGCTCATTACACACAGTGTCGGCAGCTGGTGAGTGTCTTTTGCAATTCATCAGAGGCCTCCCACACCACCTGCTCATGGCATCCTGCAAACAGCTGGCTCTGGTAAGTACCATAAGCTATTACCTTATACAGCAAATAAATAAATGGATGGATGGATAGGTAGACAAATAAATTAATTGAATTGTCAGCTCTGAATCCCTGCTATTTGAAGGATAAAGGGTCTATTTTTAGAGGGAAAAAAAGAAACTTTATCGTTCCACTTTAATGAGAAAAAAAGGGGTGGGAGGAGATGACAGAAAACTTTGAATGGAAAGGTTTTGTCATTTGAGAAGCAAGAAACCACAGAGTAAATAGAAGGACGCACTCCCAGGCTGGCAGTGTGGCTGGGGTAGAATGGGAGATGAGGAGTGAATTTATCTGCCTGATGGATTTTCCCCCGTTATCTTATCTGGCAAAGCCCCAGGGACACTCTGTGGAGGTGGAGCTCTGGTCACAGATGTCTCGGGGTTGAGAAGCTGGTCCTTTCTTCGGCGTCGTTGGGACTTTGTGAGTGTGTCTGTCTGAAGTCTGATGGTGAATGTGAGCTGCTGCTCTACCCCAGCATCTGAGGAAAGGCTCCAGCTGATGGAAACTGACTGCAGCACACAGGCATGAGCACATGGTGGGAAGGGCAGCGTTACACAGGAGATGTGCTCTCGACTGACTTGTGGCAGGACGTGGCCATACAGAAAGTTAGGGGAGGGAGGGCTGGGTGCTCAGCAAGGTGTCATTCTGAACAACTTCTGAGTTTTTAGCACAGCCAGAACCTCCTTGAAGTCTCCATGGAAACCTCATCATGTGAGACTCTTATGAGAATCACCCGGTGCAGCTAAGACCCTCACTAAGGGAGAAACGATGCATGATATCTGCCAGATAGAGACGCTGCTCCAAGTGGTATGCTGCCATCTGGAGGGAAGGGTTGGGGTGAGCTCAGCTCCTGGCCTTACAGGAGTCTTGCTCCAGGGAAGCCAAGAGTAGTCAGACACTACGGGTAGATGGAGGGTGGTGGGAAGGGCATGTGATGAGGTTTGAAGGTTATCGGACACCAAGTAATCAGATATGCATACACCGTGCTTAGCAACTATGTTAAAGTTTTTGGTTTCTTTTTATCCTGCTGACAAAACACGGGAGGCTAGCCACTTAAGAAATTGTTTTGCTTAACTCATGTCTTGGAAGAAGCAAGGGCCTGCTGCTTCCTCAGCTTGGGTCTAGGGAAGGTCCTCTTACTGCAGCATGGACATGTGCAGGATCGGGCGATCACCTTGTCAGCAGGAAGCCAGAGAGAACTGGGCCAGGCTAGGCTCAAGCTTTGAGCAATCATCGCAGAGAACCCATTTCAGGCACCGCCTCTTAAAAGACCACACTACCATGTTCCCGCTACCTCTGGAAGCAAGCCCCAGCCTAGACAAACAGGGGCTGGACCACAGCTAAGCAAAGCATCTGGATCCTTGCTAAAACTGAATGATGAAGTGAAGTGAATGAATACAGACCTATAACATCAGGGCCTTTGGATTCAGAAGAACCTGAGTAGACCTGGGTCAACTGAATAGTCCTTCCCCTGCCATATCTTACAAAATGGCTCACTCTGGTACAGTCAATCAAATTTTGGCTGTGTCTCTGACTTGTTGATGTCTGCATTGGACAAGTCAGGTATCTACCTCAGCATTTGTCAGCTTCATCAATCACACATTTGACGGAGAATCCCAGAAATGGTTATTTTATAATGTGGCTGATTCTATTTTTGTTATTGTGTATTTGCTTTTAGGTTTTCGTGGAATGGATTGACATGGGAATACATTTCATATCTTACCAAATTGCAAAGTTGGAAAGTTATATTCGTGCATCCTTCTTTCTGTAACGTGGCAAGAAGTTTTCTATAAAGAACCATGGCTCTGTTTGGTCGGCCAGTGGCCTCAGCAGGACCCAAAGATCACGTCAGAAACACAGACCTCTACACTCAGAATCCACATTTGACTGTTAAGATCCCCAGTGGACATGCTTGCACACTGAAAGGTCCGCAAAGCCCTGCTCTCCCGTGTCCTTGATTCTTTCAGGTCAAAAGTATGTGATAAAGATTTGCCACCAGCCACATCAATACTGAAGCAATCCTCAGAATCCAAATGAGAACATGCAAACCAGGCAATTCCTCATGAGCTCTTCGGAGATGCAGCACAGTGAGACAGGAAGGAGTGAGCACGGATGTTTGCGTTGACACTGTGACCCTGCAGCTCCAGAGACTCCCCACTTTGAACTAGTTGTGCCGCTGGGGCTGGTTCTTTATCTGAGAAAGAGGAGGGCTGAACACATAGCTCAGCGAGTAAGGTAAAGTGCTTGGTATGCCAGCACGAGGACCTGAGTTTGACCCCCAATATCCACAATCTAGGTAAAAAAGAAAAAAAAAAAAACAAGCTGGACATACTGGTGTTAAGTGTGAAATCCCAGTGCTAGGAAGATGGAGCCAGTTGGATACCTGACTCACTGATCATCCAGTCTAAAACTAGTTGTCCAGTTCAAAGCCAATGAGAGACGTTGTGTCAAAGGAAGGAGGAGAAAAATACACCCAAGGTTGTCCTCTAGACTACACACATGTACACGTACACATACACACTCACTTGCACGCATTCATGCATGCACACGCACTCATGCACACCTACATTAAAGGAGATGACAGCAGCATTGATATCAGCCTTCAAGTTCAGAAATAAGTGAGAGCTTAGGTGTAATCACATTGTAAGATCTAAAATGTCTGCCATGTATATAACAGGACTGTGGCAGGAATAAGTGGTGCGAAATCATTCATCCGTTGGATAAAAAGGAGAACCCCATCCTGACTGTAGGTAAGAAGGAGAAAAAATGAACCCAAGGATGCTCTGATGGGACTTAATATTTTCACTGGTGAAAGGCGATGGACCAGCTCACACAATTGCCAGCCCTTGAAGATGATAAGAGAGGTGTCAAATACAGAGAATTGGATAGCAGCTGCAGAGAACTGATGATTTGCTGAAGCAAGATTATGACCATCTGTGTGGATATCTGATAATTCAGGTAAACGTAGGGAAGCCAGGCAGCATCTAGGCCGTAATTAAGATGCTGATCTTCCGCAGCTGGTGGGTGGACAGAGTGAAAGATGGCACCGTTAACTGAGGAAGTATCAGAGTGTCAAAGCAAATTAAACCCTCATCCAAGGATGTTTCTAATACAGAGATCAAGGTTCAAATAGGGAAAGCACAAGACATTGAGGCCTGGAGTATCTGAGTGACAAGCTTGGCAACTTTCAGATTTTCCTGAGCCTTCTGCTGCATACCCACAGCCCCAGCTCAAGGCTTCTCTGATTGTTTCCATTGGTTTGTTTGTTTATTTATTATTTATTTTTATTTATGGAATAGATACCAGTAGATCTGCATGCAGGACGTCTGGTCCTCCAAACCTTCCCAGCTCTCCTGGACCAGGTCTAGCCTCCCTGCATCCCCCAGCAATTGTCTGCACCACCCAGTGGACTACCTCCTGAGGAGAAGCTCCATCTGTGCCTTCTAGCCAGTTTCTACATTACCAGTACTCTGTGTGTTCCCATAGCAACTGCATCTTCTCCAAGGTGATCTGGACCTCAGCCTCCCAGGAAGAGGACAAGCATCTCAGGTCCTGAGCTCTCAATCCTCTCTATATTGAGTTTCCTTTGGGGCTATGAGTGGACACCATCTTCCTTTATTTCTGCATTCATTAGACACCTCTTGTTTATGCTTAAATGCATTTTATTACTTCATACTTGTCTGGAATAAAGTAATTTTCTCTGTTCAAATTATTGCTATAGCTCTGGCTCTCCACTGGATTCTGATGCCATCCCCTAAAGGACAGTCTTTTCCCTGTGTCCTCTTGTAGAAAAAAAAAAAGTAACATGGAAAATCTTAGTGTGATTTAGCACCTGAGAGTTGCTATTACAGTAAGAGTACACAGAATGTGCAGCAAGAGAGCATCTAGATAACGAGTGGGTACTGTGTTCATGAGAATGGAGACTGGGAGCTTGGGACATAGAAGTGGACAAAGGGGCAATCATAGTAAGTGGGGCAGAAAGGCCAGAGAGCGCTGTAAGATACTGAAGAGAGGCAATTCATGGAAGATGTAATGGTCCCTGTGGTAAGACCAAATGATGTGTTAAAGCAAGGCTCAGGGAACTGCCTAGAGGTGACATCCTGTGCAAGTGTGGAGACACTTCACCAGTCAGTAGTGTACCGTAAGAGGTCAAGATGCTTTCCCACAGGAAGGGAGCCTCACTGACACTGTTGAGAAACTCAGTGGTGACCATCCTTTGTGGGCCAAGGCTGGGGCCAGGAAAACAGAACTAAGTGTTCCTGGAACAACAAGATCTCAAAATAGCAAGTGTGGGGACAGCACCGATCATCAAAGGCAAGGTCAGAATGGCAGCCAAGAACTATCAGAGTGTTCTAGACATGGCCTCAGAGGAAGAGTAGCAGACAAAGCTCATGGGGTTGGCACTGTTACCCACTAACAGAAAGGGAAAACAGATGATCAAGGCTGCAAGTCGCTATTCTAATGTAACATTGTGACTGACAGATAGACTAACAAGTAGCAGCCTAATGTGACTTCATGACTAACTGACATAAGCCAGTGCTGAGCTCCACAGCAATTCAAGGAGAAGCCAGGTCTCCAAGGTAACAGAAGTTACAATCCCACAGTCAGTGAATCGGACAGTGTTTTCTTAGTCTTTTCCCAAAATGACCACAGCAATTTATGTATCCAGACAACTTGCCAGGGAAAAAATAGAAACCAAAACCTTCGAAGGATTAATGGGCCCAAAGTGCCGTGGTGTCTCTTCATTAAGGTAAGGAAGCCAGGGGACTGGTCACAGTACTGATCAAGATTATTAAAACTCTATAGGTCCCAAGAATACATCCAGTGATTATTTCTTAATATTCAAATTTTACAAGGATGTTAACCCCCATGTTGGAATTGACCTTGATACCCAGATGCCACCAAAGCATTGTCATGTCCTCTTTATAATAGTGAGTAGTGAGACTAACAATGACCTTGGTCTAGTTCTCTAAGGTTTCATGTCCGTGCACTGAAGTATAAGCAGTCTGCATACACTTGATGATCCCAGAACTCTTATATCTGTCTCTTTATTCGTACAGTAAGAGGTGTTGTGGTGAGGAAAGCCTATGGAAGCCTTGTGGCCCACAATAGTACATATTAAAGACTGTCACAGCCCCAAGGGCAAGGTCAACATCCAGTCCCATCAGCAAAGTCTTAACAAATGAGGTAATGGCAGCAGCCATACCATGCTATTTAATTTTACCTCCCTACCCTTTACCCAAATGTTGGTAACAGTGGATGGATGGCTGTTCTGCTACTGATGATGAACATTTCTCCAACTGCCCTCCAGGGCTCAGAGGAGGACTGCATTTAAGCATTTGTCAATTTACTTGGTGATTTCTTTCCTTCCTAGAAGTTCAACATCCATCTCTCGACACCCCTGAAAACACAATGATGAGTCTCTCTATGGGCCTACTTCTACATACCAATGTCATAACCCTGACTAAAGAGAATTTGCCATCACAGCTGCTGTTCCAGTCATGGTCTTGGTTAGAAAGAATGACTGGACTATGTCAGCTCCACAATTCAGAGGCCTCAGAGTAAATCAAAAGGGCAAAGCATGCAAACACCTGCATTTACCTCTCTACTTCCTGACTGCACACACTATGACCAGCCCATCACACTTGTACATCATGCCCTCCTGCCTTTAAACTGTGAGTCAAAATAAACCTTTTTTTTAATGAAGTTGCTTTGTCAGATATTTGATCACAACAATGAGAGAAGTAACTAATATACCTTCTAAAAGGAAAAACAAATTATTGCATCTGATACTGCAAGCCTTCTAAAAAGGATTAGTTCATCAATGTGGTTAGAACTACTACACAGACCAGAAGATGCAGTAGATTGTCTGTTACAGGAAAAAGAAACACAAAAAATTATGCCACGTGCTCACTTGGACCTGCTTCAGGCAAGGTTACTGTCCCACAAGCTCAGAGACAGCCCAAAGCTAATGAACAGGCAACAGAAAAAAAGCCATAGTCCTTTCCAAAATTCAGAAAATTTTCAAAGAACATTCCACTGTAAGAATTCCCCCACAGGACACCAATCCACACATAAACACTTCAACCCAAAATTTGTTTTGCCTACAAGAAGTGTAGGGATAAAGACGGAGCAGACACTGAGGAAATGGCAAACCAATGCGGGTCCTTGAGCATGGAAATGGGGCTTCTCTGACTCTGTTGCCTGCCTCTGGATTCCTTTCTCCTAGATGTGCTGTCTGGTCTGGCCTCAGACAGAGAGGATGTGCTTAATCCTACTGCAACTTGCGGTACCAGGGGGGTTGGTACGCCTTGAGGGCCTCCCCTTCTCTGAGAAGGAAAGGAGGAATAGGATTAGGAGGGACATGAGGATGGGACTGGGAGAAAAGGAGGGAGGGGACTTGGATCAGGCTGTAAAGTGATTAGATAGATAGATAGATAGATAGATAGATAGATAGATAGATAGATAGATAGATAGATAGATAGATAGATAGGTAGATAGATAGATAGATAGATAGATAGATAGAGATAGGGAAAAAATAATTCCCCCACAGAGCACCATGGAAAACCAGCCAAATTCTCCTTTGGTAATGCAGTCTGCTGGACCTTCTCTCTGCATTCGCATCCCCAGCTCTCTTCAGTCAGGAAATGCTCCATCTCTGAGTTGGTTTCCAAGGGACTTGACCTGTCTGCACCCAGTGGAATTCTGAATCTCACTCTATCCGCCTTTTTATCTTCATTGCTTATGAGTGTGGCTGTTACTCTTAACGCTTCCTGGTAAGATGTCCTTCGAAGGGGAAAAATGGCAGAAGTAGAATCAAGCAGCACCACACAGGTGAAGGAACTCCTACATCCACTGCTTATGATGAGCCACTATCTGCTCACATGTGATGTATTTAGATTTTGTAACAAAGTCCAGGATGGCAAGTACGGTGTTGTCCCATTCAGTGCTAGCGGTAAAACTGTAAGAGGTGTTCCAGGGTCATAGTAATCAGAAAATTACCAGGATCAATTAACCAATTAAATCAATCAACTAATTAAACATAGTGAGTCCTCTGGATCTGTGTGCTCACGTCCTTGGAGTCAATCAACACAGACTAAGGAATCTCTTATACCTGGACTTGTACTTAGCATGTACTGATTTCTCTCTTACCAGCCACCCCTATGTGATGCATAACTGTAGCAGTCATACTGTGCCAGGGGTGAGGGGTATCCAGAGATGACGGAAAACATAATCACATGCTGTACATTTCAGCGATGATGAACAGCATACACGACAGGAGTCCCAGAAGATGGAGTGATCATATACATAATGCCCTGTTTCTCAGAATTATCTCCATCTTCAAGCAAGGCACAACTACATGAGAATGTATGTAGATGATATGCAAATGCTGCACTGTTTTTGATGGAAGAGAGTCCAGAGTTTGCTGTCCTGGGGAGAAGATGATGCCAGTCAACCAAGTAAGCAAGCTGAGTCAAATGATGTTGACTTCCTGGCGGGACTTAGGGTATTGGTGACCATGTATCTAACTTATACCTGAAGAACTGTTCTAGAACCTACATGAATCAAACTACGGCAACAGGCCAGTCAGTAAATGCCTAAGAGACCTGATTTCAATCCCCAGGAGCCACAGAGCATCTGGACATGATTTCATGTGTTTATAATCCAACATTGTAGAGGCAGGGATGATCAGATCCTTGGAACTCTCTGCTTAGCCACCTAGCCTACTTGTGAGCTACAGGCCAGTGAGAGGCCCAGTCTCAAACATATAAGGTCGATAGCACCTGGGGAATGGTACCTGATGCTGTGCTCTGTCCTCCTCACATGCATGCAGACACATGCATATACATGTGCTTGTGCGCATCACACCACATTGTATGTGTCTACAAACTGGGACTACATTAGCAGAGGAAATCATGGTTAATCCTATAACTACTACTGTACTAGGTATTCTGGAGTAAGAAATACAGGTCAGAAGCAAGGCAAAACAATCAATCTGAGAATAAAGATGGCACAGCCAGAAGGACACCCACAGAGATTGGCTGCTGCATATTCCTCTTTAACCAAAATGTACTGAACAGGTCACTCTCAAATCCAGACATCCACATAAGAGCCTTCTGAGACTGAGACCAGACTCCTCAGGTCCAAGAACACTCACAGGATAGGATGGCTCCAAAGATCCCAGAGGGAGGAAAAGCCGTCCTATTCGTGGCCAAAAAGAGTCACCTAAAAGTCTGAAAGCACTGGAGACTCGGATAACACATTTGAGGAATTATATAAAATCCAGCATCACTCCCAAATGCTCTTTAAGATAACACAGAAAGCAGATTTTATTCATATTACACAAGTGTGCACAGGGCTGGGGAAACACAGAATCTGGAAAATGACTTAGCAAAATATGTCTCTACTTCTCCAGTGTCTTTAAGGGAGGGAAGACATCATACCATTCCACCCTGATTCTTCTACATCCTGACTACTGGTGAGTGGTACAAAAAGCTGCCAACTCTAGGATGCATTTTCCAAGCTTACATATGCAGGATTTGGCAAACAGGAGGCAGCACTGAGAGATTAAAGTGTAAGAAAAAATGGGATCTTTTGCCCCTCCTCAAGGGACATGTCCATAGCAAGTGTGTTTTCCTCACAGCTCCCAAAGCCACTGGAGAAACCTCACAAGTACCTACCTAAAGCCCTGGCACACTAGCTGCACTGACACCTCCTGATGACCCTCAACTTCACGCGTGAGGACGTCTCTGTTGTCAATCATCTCTGGGTCTCAGTTTCTCCTGTTGGGGACCCTCCTCAGACCTTTCACCACTCTGTTTAAAACATGTGAAGGGAGACTGGGTTGTAGCTCACTTGGTAGAGAGCTTCCCTTACACAGCAAAAGTGAAGCCCAGGGCTCCGTCCTCAGAACTACATTAAAACCAGGTATGGGGAGGGGTGCAGGGGGATCAGAAGGCCACAATTACCCTTGACTACATAGTGACTTCAAGGGTTACAAGAGATCTCATCTCAAAAATAAGAGATGGTTCAGCAGTTAAGAGAACTGGCTGTTCTTCCAGGGGACCCAGATTCGATTTCCAGCACCCACATGAAAGGCTCACAACTGTAACTCAATATCTGTAGAATCCAATGCCCTCTTCCTCATCAGACACCACACACACATGGTACAGACATACATGCAGGCAAAACACCATGTACAGTAAATGAAATTAAAATGATGATGCTATGAAGCCTAAGTTTGCAGAAATAACCTATAATGGATAGACAAAGAATTATAGACTTGAAAGCATTATGGTTAATGTGGTAACCGGATTGTAAGACATTAAAATATAAATAACTGAGATGCCTAAAAGAAATGTAATAGCACAGTCCATTAAATGTATGGTGGGAGAAAATATTTCTAAATAAAGGAAGATTTGCATGTAGAGCTCACCAGGATCACCTTTTACTAGCAAAAACCTCATCACCACCATCATCAACCTCATTATCACCAACAATACTACCACCAGCAGCATCCACGGCAAATGAGACTCTAGCAAATTTTAACAATTGAAATCTAAAGAAATTACAAAATAAGAATTCAGACAGAAGTAATAATTTTTCAGCATCATAAAGAAGCTAGATAATTATGAGAGTTCTCAGGAGACAGTCAAAGGCGGTGCTGCCATGTCTACAGGATACAAGGGAAGAGATTCCCACATGCACATGTGCGGGAGCAGAAATGAGAGAGGACATCACAGAATGATTGGGAAATATGGTCGCCCCCGAAAACAAGCAGAACATTTATCTGCCCATTGAAAGAAACTGAAATAATTCTGATGCCAGCTCAATGCATCATATTACTTAAGAAGCTGCAACTATGAAGGTTCAAAAGTTCTTGATGCCACCTGCCTAGTGCAAGTCTCAGAGCATCTTCAGAACAGAATAGATAGGTGGAAAGATCGCACCTTATCCTAAACAAAGTCCGACACCACCTACATCTGAAGGATGTATAAATATATTATCTGGGAAAAGAAGCAATACTCTAAAGCATACAGGGGTACAAAGAAGCTGAAATGCTTAAAAATAAAACATATCTAATCAATCCTCATTCTTTGCTGAGTCCTAATGAGTTTCTAGTTTTACAGAAAGTTGAGAGAATTCTGGGAACACTGCACACCCTACCCAGAATCCTGCATCATGATAATGTACTACAGCAATGGATGGAACCCGGATCCATGCTGTCTTTCCCCAGTTTCTAGTTCTTTTGCCTAGAAATAATTCCTGGGTCTATTTAGATTCCACAGCCTTGAGGTTTTCTTCCTTGGTAAAGATCTGTCAGTGTTTTCTCATAATTAGACCAGGAATCAATACCCATTGTGTTGTTACTAGTGACATCTCTCTGATGACGACAGTAAGGTGGATCTATTTTCATTGCAGGAAATTTTGTTCTCTTTTGTGATAAATATGCATCTCTAGGAAGATACTCTACAAATTTTGTCAAATTTTCTTCTTCAGCCTCCAAATGATGAAATAGATTTTGCATCAATGATATTTGTGTCTGTATTGGCTGTTACTATAAAATGGCTAAATAGTAATTTATATTACCACCCTTCTATTTAAACAAGAAGACTTTTCTTTCTATATCTTAATTTATTATATCAATATAGACTTAAACAGGCCTACTTTATGTCTGGATACTGTTAAAATTGTTCTTTAATTTGATGTTCATACCACCTCAGAGCCAGCCAGTGGAGTCACTGCAAACCGGCTCTGTGCCCCTATCTTTCCTTGAGCAATTCCTGACAGAGAAGATTCCTCTCACTTCCCTGATGTCTGTCCCAAGCCTTGGAGTCAGAGTACAAACACAAGCCCTACTAAAAAGGGCCCTGGGAGAATCTGACAGCCAGATGTCAAGTGAACTTACAGTTACTGGGCTTTCATTATCCCCAAATCCTGAAGATGAGCAGAACTACAGAATAGACATGTATACATTATATACACTGTATACATATATATATATACACTGTTAGGAAAACCCACCCCAGTCTGCCATTACAGGGGGTTTGGTTTAGTTTGGTTTTTGTATCTAAGCGTTTCAAATAAAATACAAAATGCCCAATTAAATTAGAATTCATACAAACGGAGGAGCTGGCAAGATGGTTCAGCATGTAAAGTTGCTTGCTGCCAAACCTGAGTTTGAGCCCTGGAACCTACCTTAGAAGAAAACTAAACCCTGCAAGTTGTCCTCTGACTTCCCCATGTTTGTATATGTACATACAAAATAAATATAAAAGAAAATGTTTTAAATTTTGAGATAACCAACAAATATTTTCATATGAACATACTCTAAATGCTGGCTTGTACTTTTGTTTGGCAACCTCAGTTCTGGCTGTCTCCCACCTTTCCCACAGATTGATAACTTACTCTGGACTGGAGAGTTGTCTCAGTGGGTAAATAAAGCATTTGTAAAACAAATATAAGAACCTAGGTTCAGATCTCCAGAGCCCACGTAAAGCTGCCATGACACTCTCTATCTATAGCCCCAAAATTCCTATAGAAAAAAAGGGAGGTAGAGACAGGAGAATCCAGAAGTTTGTGGGCCAGCTAGTCCAGTGTAGATAGCAGCAAACAAAATATCCTGCTTCTGTAGGTTTACTTTTGTGTCCTTAACACTAACCTGGGCCCATAGGTGGTCACAGAAACTTAACCACCAACCAGAGAACATGCATGGGATGGACCTAGGTCCTATGCACATATGTCACAGATGTGCAGCTGGGTCTTATTGTGGGACTCCTAACTGTCTCTGACTCTGTTGTCTGCCTTTGGATCACTTTCCCCTAACAGTGATGCCTCTTCCAGCCTCAAAAGAAGAATATGTGCCTTGTCGCACTGCGACTTGATATGCCAAGGCTGGTTGACAGCTGTGTGAGGCCTCCCTTTTTCTGAGAAGAAAGGGAGGAGAGGGGTGGATAGCAGGGGAGGGGAGGGGAGAGTGAGACTCTGGGGGGGGGAGCCTTGACCAGGATGTAAAATAAATAAATTAATAAATAAGGAGAAGGCAACCCAGCACTTCCCTCTGACCTCCACACTCCACATACAAATACATATACACAATTGAATCCTATACACACACACACACACACACACACAATTAAAAGCCAGAGGGAGGTAGAGATACCAAGTGATTAAGAACACTTGCTGCAGAGGACCTGAGCTCAGTTCCAGCACTCACATCAGGGAGTTCACAACTGCCTGTAACTCCGGCTCTAGAGAATTCAATGTCTCCTTCTGGCCTCCATAGGAACCTGCACATTCATATACACATATACGCATTCACATACATACATGCACATTCACATACACATTCAAACATACATGTGTACACACATGCACACATAAATAAATATAATTAAAGGAAATCTCTAATAAATAAAAAGATACATGGCTCCCAGTATTCTGACCATAATTCTCCATCCTTCAGGACATGGCTCCTTCCTCAGCCCCACACAGCCTTGCTGCCACCTCACACACAGAACCCAGTCTTCCTTAGCTTGCTTACTTCATCATAGCCTCCTGATGGCTTTTGATGATGAGTAATAGAGAGAAAGATGGGAAGACCATTATTTTTAAGGCTGTATGGGAAAAGGGGAGGAAATGTGGTAACCATAGTAACAGATAACTCCCCATCTACATGCTCGCTATGGTAAACATTTATCGCTTGCTTGTAGGTGTCTAGGTGAACTGCAGCTTTTCAGGTCTCAGCTAGCTTCTTTCTGGCTTCCTGCATATTCTCGTTCCACATTTCCTTTCATGAACAGGCAGCAGTCATTGGGACTTCCTATGCCAGGGAGCAGTAGCTCAAGAGGCAAGTCTAACTCACAGTGCTTCCTAAGCCTCTGTCCAAAGCAGGCCACTGTTGTTTGCATCTACACTGCACTGGTCAAGTCAATCCAAGCAGAGTTCAAAGTCAAGAGGTAGGAAAGAGAAGCATCCCTCCTGCTCTGAAGGTCGAGTAGGGGAGGGAACAAGGAGCTAGGAGCAACGGATGTGACTGGCTGCCAACGCAACCTGGTAAGAACAAGCACAGCCAATATCACAGCCAGGCTGCAGCAGTAGCTGACCTCATCCTGGAGAGCAAACACCTGGCAAGACACAAGTTAAGGGAGAAAGGCTCACGGTGTAGTTCATCATGAGGAGAAGTCAGGGCAGCTGGGGAGGAAGGCAAGGCAGCTGGGATGGCCTGAGGCTGCAGCAGCAACTGTGGAGAGCTGCTTGTTCACATCTGAGCAAAACAGGAAAGTGAAAACAGGAAAGTGAGTGAAGAATGCTGGTACCCTACTAGCTTTCTCCTTTTCAACTTTTTGTTCAGCCCGTGGGGCGGTGTCACCCACATTAAGGGGCCTCTCCCCTTTCTTTAAACATCTCCGAGGAAACCCGTAGGTACTGTTGATTTTAAAGGATGACTCGGAATCCAGCAAAGTTGACATGGATTAACTGTCACATAAAAGATAGAGCAATAAACACAAAGAAAAGAGAAAACCAAACACTTCTATATATGACATACGCATCTGAAACAAAACACAGCTGCCAAAGAGGAATAAAAGAACAAAGGTTGCCATTATTATCTGAAAATTTTGAACCTTAAGCTCTGCTAAACTGGACAATTATTTTATCAAAAATGCCTCCTTCCCCAACAAGCCAGCTTCCAAACCTTTCTGAAGGGAACTGAACTCTGGGTCTTCGGCCCAGCAAGCAAGCAGTCTACTGCTGAGCCCCATCCCCATGTCTGCCCAGCCCTAAAGCCCCTTTTTGAAAAGGTCAAACACTCATTTAATATAAATATAAAAGAAAGAATCTGGAGGGCTGCACTATTTTGAGACTTTTATCTCCTTGTCAACATTGGAAAAAGTAAGTCCCAAACAAAAATTAAACCACGTTGTATGACAGAGGAAAGACAGTCCAGCCCAGCTGTGAGGACAGTGCCCCTGCCCAGCCCATGCTCACTGGCTCACCGAAGACTGCAGCAAGGACCAGCTGTGGATAGAATGACAGATAATGTCATAATAAGAAGCAAGAAGTGAAACCACTCCAGAGGGACCAGAGCATTCTAAATTTTACCATTAAAGAAAAAAAACATCAAAACTGTAATTGTATTTTAGAAAATAACAATAACAGGGAAACATTATATGTGTGTGTGTGTGTATATATGCATATATGCTAACACTGGTATTTCTAATCAAAGGGGGAAAGATGTTGGAATAATTAGCTTGCCTTCTGGGGGGGGGAGTAAATTTGTATCCTTACTACACAATTTCTTATGCCAGATGAATTCCAGATGGGTTTAAAATTAAAATATAAACAAAGAAATCCATACTTAGCCATAGATTTTTTTAAATATAGTTTAGGGTGCCCAATGCCTTTCTTATGTTAAGACAAAGGCAGAAACTAAAAGTTAATATTGGTATATTAGACTCCATTAAAATTTAAAGTTCTGGAGAGAAAATCATGGCTAAAAGAAATTAAATTGGGAGACAGATATTGCTAAAGTTTTACAACAGAATATTTAGTAGCTTTAATATGCTAAAGCTAGCATATAACTTCATTTGAAGGATTGAAACCGACCCAAAGAAACATAGAAATACATGGAACATTTCAGACACAAAAGCCATAGATGGTCAGAAAGTAAAAGAGATTTCTGGCCTTGCTACTAACATACACAAAAGCATATTATAGACATACAAAAAAGAACCAAGAAAGACAGACACCAAAGTGCTAACAGAGGTAATTTGGAAATGAGTGAGGTTTCAAGGTGTTCTTTCTTTTCTCCTATTTGGAATGGTCTTAATTTTGCCTAATTGTATATATTCATTTTATATTTACATGATTAAATCATCTAACATATGGAAATATTCAAATAAAACTGATGACTCTACTTTGGTCTTTCATCAGCATATTTAGTGGCTTGAAGATTGCTCCGTGGGTAAACCACTTGCCATGCAAGCATAAAGAAGTGGGTTCAAATCTCCAGAGCCCACATAAAGTCAGATGACGTTGCATGTGCCAACAATCCCGTAACACCTGTAACAGAGTGGGGAAAGACAAGAGAAGCTCTGTGGGATCAAGGGCCAGAGAGTCTATGCACACCAACAGACAGTAGAGACCCTGCCTCAAACAAGGCGGGGAACAAAGTGATACTTCTGAGGCTGTTCTCTGACCTCCACACACCCACATTCAATACACACTTACGCGCATACACACACAGAGAGAGAGAGAGAGAGACAGACAGACAGACAGACAGACAGACAGACAGACATACACACAGACAGACATAGAGAGAGAGTCATATGGAAACAGAGACAAATATACACAAATGGACACACATACACGCAGAGACACATACACACAGATACACATACACAGAGATGAAACACAAAAGTTTTAAAAAGTCAAAATAAAAAATAAGAATAAATCAATAAAAATAAAATGTTTAAATTGATGCATAATTACATGGGAGAATACCCCAACAACAGAAAATGTTCCTTTTGTATTAGTAAAGAAAACTACAAGATTATGATTAGTATTTATTCTGTACCAAAGATGTACAAATGTTGGTTATTCTCTCCAGTGATGGACCTTTGAGTAGATACACACTCTTATTTTTTCTTTTATTATTATTATTATCATTTATTACAATTTGTTCAATTTGTATCCAGGCTGTAGACCCCTCCCTCATCTCCTCCCAAGCCTACCCTCCCTCCCTCTTCTCCCCTTATGTCCCTCCCCTAGTCCACTAACAGGGGAGGGGAGGACCTCCTCCCCTTCTCTCTGACCCTAGCCTATCAAGTCTCATCAGGACTGGTTGCATTGTCTTCATCTGTGGCCTTGCAAGGCTGTTCCCCCCAGAGAAAGGTGATCAGAGAGACTGCCACAGAGTTCATGCCAGATAAAGTCTCTTCTCCCCTTACTAAGGAACTCCACTTGAAGACTGAGTCTACAGGCTACATCTGAGCTGGGGTTTTGGGTCCTCTCCATGCATTGTCTTTGGTTGGGGCATCATTCTCTTTAGGGACACCCCCCGGGCTCAGTTTTTATGGCTCTGTTGGCCTCCTTTTGGAGTTCCTGTCCCCTCCAGGTCTTTCATCTCCCCCTTCTTTCCTAAGATTCCTTGTACTCTGGCCAAAGTTTGGCTATGAGTCTCAGTATCTCCTTCAATGCCTTGATCAGTAGAGTCTTTCAGAGGCCATCTGTGGTAGGCTCCTGTCCTGTTCCCTGTCTTCTCCTGTCTAAGTGGATCAAAGACTTCAACAAAAAACCAGATGCACTAAACCTGTTAGAAGAAAAAGTCAGGAAGAGCCTTGAACTCATTGGCACAGGAGACAACTTCCTGAACAGAACACCAACAGCACAGGCTCTAAAGATCAACAATCAATAAATGGGACCTCATGGAACTGAAAAGCTTCTGTAAAGCAAAGCTTCTGTGAACTAAACAAAACAACAGCCTACAGACTGGGAAAGGATCTTCACCAACCCTATGTCTGACAGAGGGCTAATATCCAGAATATACAAAGAACTTAAGAAGTTAAACACCAACAAATCAAGTAATCCAATTTTTAAAAAAGGGGGTAGAGAGCTAAACTGAGGATTCTCAATAGAGGAACATCAAATGGCAGAGAAACACTTAAAGAAATGCTCAATGTCCTGAGTCACCAGGGAGATACTAATCAAAACAACCCTGAGATTTCACCTTACACCCATCAGAATGGCTAAGATCAAAAACTCAAGTGACAACACATGCTGGAGAGGAAGTGGAGAAAGGGAAACCCTCCTCCATTGCTGGTGGGAATGTAACTTGTACAACCACTTTGGAAATCAATCTGGCGCTTTCTCAGAAAATAAGGAATAGTGCTTCCTCAAGATTCAGCTATACCACTCCTAGGCATATATCTGAAATATGCTCAAGTATACAACGGACATTTGATCAACCATGTTTGTAGCAGCTCTATTCGTAATAGCCAGAAGCTGGAAACAACCTAGATGTCCCTCAGCGGAGGAATGGATACAGAAATTGTGGTACATCTACACAATGGAATACTATTCACCTATTAAAAACAAGGAAATCATGAAATTTGCAGGAAAATGGTGGGAACTAGAAAAGATTGTCTTGAGTGAGGTGTCCCAGAAACAGAAAGACACACATGGTATATACTCACTCATAAGTGGATATTAGACATATACTATAGGATAAAAATACTAAAATCTGTACACCTAAAGAAGCTAAGCAAGAAGGAAGACCCCTAGGGACGATCCATACTCTTAAGCATTCTCTGATTAGCTAACAAAAACAGTTAGGAAAACTGCTGGGCTGGGCCTTGGGGCCCTGACCTGTAATCCCAGCTATTCAAGAGACTCAAGCAGGAGAATCAGCCCGATGTCCAAAGTGAGTTCAAGGTTAGCCTGGGCAACGTAGACTCTGTCTCATAATTAAAAAGTAAAGAGAGAGCTGAGGGTGTAGCTCAGTAGGAGAGTGTTTCCCTGGCTTGTGTGAAGTTTTCAAACAGAAATTTTTACTGTTAGGCTCATTGCTAAGACCATGTTTTCTAGAAACAAAAAAGGACCTTAGCAGAAAGGAGCCTTTGCACAGCTGGGTACCGCAAGTGCCATATTATCTAATTATCATATGCTGAAACTGAAATAGGGAAGAAAGTCCTCATGACCATGGCCCAGGATGAGCTATTGCATGGTGAGGTAAACATATATTTGAATTTTCTGGAACAGCAGTTTTCAAATGTTCCTATCACTAAAGTCTGCAACATAATAACTGTGTTATCTAGTGTGAAACCATCATGCTATAGTCAATATAAACTTACCAAAATATCACATTGTGTCCTATAAGCATGCACGTACATATTTCAGATTTAAAAGATAAATGCAAATTTAAATTAAGAGTGCAGACATTCATCCAGTACGTAAGCTTTCAGCAGCCATTCAAGTTCAGCTGAGATCCTGGCCACCTGTTCAGCAATGGCATAAAGAGATGCCTTCATGGGCTCCACAGTCCAAAAGAAAAGCTCAGAGAGCACACGATGTGACGTGTTCAATAAGACACAGCCTGAGGGAAGAGGCTGTGAGGCAGGTGACCAACCATCTGGTTACCTCAGACAGAGAAGTTTTCTGGGACATGAAACCAGGAAAATCCTGACCAAATCAGAAAAAAAAAAGTCTCCCTAGCCTCCAGTGAGTGTCTGTAGGTGTAATCCTGAACACGGTTCTAAAGATACTCAGAGCCTGGGAATGTAGTTCGGCTAACAGGATGCTTGCCTAGCGAATGCTCACAGTCCTGAGTTCAATCCCTGGTACCACATAAACTACACATGGTGTTATATGACTCTAATCCCAGAAGATAGGAGATAAGAGGCGGGAAGATTAAAAGTTCAAGATCATGGGCAGCTAGACACTCTCCCCATGGTGAGTTTGAGGCCAGACTGGCTTACACGAGTCCCTGTCTAAATTGAATAAAACCCAGACATATTTGCAGGAGATGGACCTCCCTTTCCACCAGGTCTTTGGTGAGATGATGAAGGGCAATGTTGGCAATCAGACCTGGGCTTGCATGAGGTCATTCTCTGTTACTCAAGTCCTTAGAAAGCTGCAATAAAGGATAATTGCATCTTGTCGATGTGTGGCCTGGATATTCCCTTCCCCCAAGAGAGGATGAGTCAGGACTTGCCTGTGACAAAAGGTCCTGCTGACCCCACACAGAGTACCAGCTATGAAGCATCGGTGCAGCATCGTCCATACAAAAGCTGGCTATCCCACAACGATGAGGTGCATACCCAACAGCTCCTAGAGGAGTTTGAAGGCTGCTTGAGGAGCCCCATACCATTCTGTAATCCAATTTTCAGTATCCCAATCTCAAGCAGGAGGCCTCTGTATGCAGGAAGAATGGAACCAAAGCAGGGACCTCCACATTAGGATGATGGAACAGAGGTGTGGGGCAATCAAAGGATGAGCAGAGCCAGAGGGTTGAGCCAGCAGATCCACATGAGATCCAACAGCAGCATCTGAATGAGTACCAGGCCACAAGAAGAGGGTGTCTCCGAGACTCCAGCAAAGTTCACAGTACCCCCTTGTTCACTAAATGCCTAGTGCTTTGACTCTCTGATGACTTGAAAAGAGGCTGCCAGGCTCTTAACATGCATGCTTACCTCCAGAACATTCAAGTGAACTGAGCTCTCTTTGTGAAGGGCAAACAAGTTGCAGAATTAAAGACCTCTTCACTCAGTCTTTCTCACCCCAGCAGGCCTACCTTAATGAACACTTAGACAAGTTACCTGGACTTTGTAAGATGGGGAGCTGGCCCTTCCACACCTTCCTGTGAGACCCCTACCCTGTGTGAGTAGAGGGGACAGAATACTTGTCAATACAGGAACGACAGAGTTCCAGAGAAGAAAAAGCTTATCTGGAAATTATGATTCAAAAACAATTACAGCATACCTCCCTCTGTCCATCAAGCACAGACTTGCTTACACAATGCTGTTGTATGACAGTCTTTCCCTGGGGAGACACAATCCACACATATCTACTCAACGCATATAGGTAGTCTAAAGGAGACCAAAGTACAGATACCATTAGGGCCCAACTTGGTGAAGCAATGAATTTTATTGGGGCTGCATACAGGAACAGAAATAACTCTAAGACAGCTGCATCGTCAAAAATCCACCACATTGTGAGTGACAACTCACAAATGTAGGCACCTAGAATACACCACACAGCTTGCAGACAGCTTGATAGGTTAGAGAGTATCCTTTCCAGGTACCTCTATTGGCCTAAGACCCTTCCATGTAGCTAGGCTGCTTTCTGCTTCTTCCAGGCTTTGATCTGCTCTGAGTATTCTCTGCAGCTTGGCTTATCTGAGAGTGAATCTCCAAAGTATTTATTATTTACTCTTTGGAGAGAGGAGCCTAGAAAATCTAATCAGTTTCAGGGACTTCCTGAAGCTATCTTCAGTTGTTGATTTTCTATCTTAAGGAGCTTCCCTGAGGGAATGTTTCATCTGGGCAGAAACTGCTAATAATCATTGCTGAAGAGAATGGGGGTCAAGAGCAGTTTGTACTGAGGAACCCTAGTGTCTTAACCAGATACAGCTTCAGAGTCCCACCAGCTCCATCTTCACCAAAATCTTCACATGCTACACACATCAGCCCTAAAAGGCATTCAAGTCTGGGGATATGCAAAACAGGTCTGTGGACTAGTTCCTGGAGACACACATTCATAGCAAAAGATTTCTGTGACCACACAAGGTAGGGCAAGAACAAAATGTGGAAGCCAATTCTATTTAGACCCCAAAACAGCCATCTGGGTCCAAGATCAGAGCAGCAACAAGACCTCGTGAACTGCAACTAAAAGCCTAAAGATTTAGTCAGGGTCTATCTACAAGGATGTGGGATCCAACTTGGAAGGTTCCAGAGTCCTCCACAGCTGGAAGGGTAGAGAGAAGGAGGGACACAAGGAAAAAAGGAAAGGCAGAAACTGGCAGAGGTGAGAAGCTCTGACCATCTTGAGTCAAAGGGCAGGGGAGGAAAGAATGAAGGCCAGTGAGGGTTGAGGTCATGCTGAGGGGTTACAATGGCTGCGAGAGGCTAGGAGGACCCACACAGGGCAGAAAGGAGGAGGGAGCTGAGAAGTCTAAGCTGGTACACAAGGGGTGCAAGAGGAGCATGTGTGAGCAGAGCGAGCCGCTGGGAGACAGAGGAAATGATTGCACGGGAAGTAGAAAGGTAGAACCCAGCAAACAGATAACAGATGTCGCCATGCAAAAAAGTCAGAGAAGGAGACATAAAAGGCGACAGACGCTGTGAAGATCCCTCACTGGTCAGAAGTTAAGTTTGCTTTTGCAAGTTCCAAGAAGGGGTGAGGGCTGGAGGGAGGAAAGAAGGGGAGTGTTTAGCCTTGGTGTCAGCGACTGGCCAGCAATTTCTGTGCTAGGCAGACCAAGAAGAAGGCTGAGGCACGGTGTCCCTCTCAGGATGGCTGCTCTCCCAGGCTGACTGATGGAAAGCAGTCAGAAGGAGCTCCCTCCCAAACCAAACTGAGCCAACTCTAAACCCCACACACTCATGAGCACTGAAGAGATTCATTCACCTTCCAGCAGTGGTGAGGTATGCCTAGGTGATATTTCATTCTGAGTTGTATAGGATATTAAAAGACAATAAAATCTCCTCTTTCATTTGGTACCTCTCAGTGTCCTGAAATTTACATTTTATTGTAATGAAAAAAAGAAATTAAAAAAGGACCTGACCCAGAGATGAGAGTTACGTCTAATTCTGATGGATCATAAAGCATCCCTTCTTGGAAAACTGTAACATACATAATTACAATCTCTAAGCAGCTCTCTAGAAAGAGGTGCATGTAAGTGCTTAATCCAGGATTTCCAAAGCTTATGTGAAAAAAAGGAACTTTTTTTTTAATACGACTGCCCTCAGGAAGTTTAGTCTTCTGCAAGCCTTAATTCTAGCTCTATGTTAAGCAGGGATCTTAGCTGAGTGCTACAGTAATTCTTTTATCAAGCAAAAGAGAAGAGTCAGGGTCTCACTCGGTTTACCTCAGAGGGTGTGTAAAGGGCCCCGCTACTCTTAGGCAAAATCCGTAGAAAGAATAAGACTGGTCTCCCAGCCTGTTGAGGACAAAGGGGGTGAAAATCTCCATTAGGCCCACCAGCATTTAAGGTTACAAGGTAAGAAACACCTTACCTTAACAACAACAAAGGAACAGCAAGAAACATGCCCAAGTCATCTGTGGGAGAGAAGGCGGGAAGTGGGCTGCTTGCAGGCATGACTCAAATGTCCCGAGGGAGCAAGGCTGTTCGTTGACTGTTGACCAACAAAATCTAAACATGGGCTGCAGCCGGGAACAAGGACACCTGTGAAAATCAGTAGCCAAGAAAGTCCCTGGAAGGCCAGGTTTAAATTCCATCCCTCCTGTGGGAGTCTATAAATAGAAAAAAAAAATGTGTCCTGGGGTGAAAGAAAACTGTGTCAACGTCAAGAAGCCACCTAGAAGGTCTTACTAATACTCATTTAAAACATCAGAGCCCAGGACTGGGGAAATGGCCCAGTGTTTAAAGCCCTTACCCCACAAGCAAGACAGCTGGAGTTCAGATCTCCAGGACTCATGAAAATGTCAGATGTCCCACAGGCCACCTGTAATCCCAAACCTTAACACATGGAGACAGAGGATCACCTGCAAGTCAGCTATTGATACTTGGCAGGAGCTCTGGTTTTGATTTAGAGTTCTGCCTCAAAAAGGCAGAACTCTAAAGGCAGAAAGAGAGAGGAGAGAAGGGAGGATTTGGGGACAATGGTTCTGTCAGCAAATGCCTACCATATGACTATAAGGATCCTAACCCTGGATCCCCAACAGCCCACACATAAAACCCAGGTTCAGTGGCTTACGTTTGTAACCTGACACTCAGATGGTAGAATAAAGAGGATCCCAGATGCCCACTGTCCAACCAGACTAGCCAATCAGTAAACCAGATTCACTGTCAAAAACTAAGATGGAGTCATTGAGAAAGACACTGACCTCTGCATGCATGTACATGAGCACACACATAAGACAGCTCACAACAGTAAACCAGTTCTATCCTATGATCATGAGCCCAAAATCTTTCCAGGAAGCCGTAACTAAGCTTTAGTATCTCTCCTCTCCACCTCAGAGCCAGGGAAGCAGACATACACTGGTGTGCAAGAGGGCTCAGTTTAAAACTTCCACATGTCCCTAAACGCCACCTCATAGCCTACTAAAGCTCTTATCTCCCAACTGCTTCCTGAAGAACACCTCATTCAAGAAATGGCTGCCCCTGAGTTCTACCAAGTTACATTATAGCACCATAAAGTTCTTTTATGGCCTGTTCTACAAGTCTACCATATAGCAATTTCATAAGGCATACCTAAGTCCAAACATGCCCCAAACAGGGGCTGTGGAGATGCCCAGTGGTTAAAAGCACTAATTGCTCTTGTAGAGTACCCAAGTTCAGCTCCAAGCACCCACAGAAAGAAGCTCACCATCATCTATAACTCAAGCCCAGGACAACTGATGCTTCTGTTGACCTCTAATATATGCCTGCACATGGACCCTACACAAATACACAGAAGATATCAAAACCATGTTCATAGCAGCTTTATTCGTAATAGCCAGAATCTGGAAACAACCCAGATGTCCCAACAGAGGAATGGATACAGAAATTGTGGTATATTTACACAATGGAATACTACTCAGCAATTAAAAACAAAGAAGTCATGAAATTTGCAGGAAAATGGTGGGAACTAGAAAAGATCATCCTGAGTGAGGTATCCCAGAAGCAGAAAGACACACATGCTGTATACTCACTTATAAGTAGATATTAGACATATAATATAGGATAAACATACTAAAATCTGTACACCTAAAAAAGCTAAGCAAAAAGGTGGACCCTGGGTAAGATGCTCAATCTTTATTCAGAAAGGCAAACGGGAGAAACATAGGAAGAGGGAGAAAACAGGGAACAGGACAGGAGCCTACCACAGAGGGCCTCTGAAAGACTCTACCCAGCAGGGTATCAAAGCAGATGCTGAGACTCACAGCCAAACTTTGGGGAGAGTGCAGGGAATCTTATAAAAGAAGGGGGGATAAAAAGACTTGGAGGGGACAGGAGCTCCACAAGGAGAGCAACAGCAACAAAAATCTGGGCCCAGGGGTCTTTTCTGAGACCAATACTCCAACCAAGGGCCATTCATGGAGATAACCTAGAGCCCCTGCTCAGATGGCAGCTCAGCCTCCAAGTGGGTTCCCTAGTACTGAGAACAAGGACTGTCTCTGACATGAACTCAGTGGCTGGCTTTTTGATCACCTCCCCCTGTGGGGAGGAGGGCCAGCCTTACCAGGCCACAGAGGAAGACAGTGCAGCCAGTCTTGATGAGACCTGATTGGCTAGGGTCAGATGGAAGGGGAGGAGGACCTCCCCTATCAGTGGACTTGGGGAGGGGCATGGGAGGAGAAGAGAGAGGGAGGGGGATGAAGGAGGGGGCTACAGCTGGGATACAATGTGAATAAAATGTAATAAATAAAAAAGAAATAATATAAGTAAATGCCCAAAGAGACCCTGTGGACAAGATATATGCATGAGATAAATGTGGTAACATTAAATACTGCTTGCTCGAATTCTCTCTCTCTCTCTCCCTGTTTCTCTCCTTCCCTCCCTGTCTCTGTCTCAATATCCACCATCTCCTCTCTGTCGCCACTTCTCTGTCTCTCTGTATTTGTCTCTATATCATTCTCTGTCTATCTCTAGCTTTCAAGCAGGTTTCCCAATGTATACTATTCTGCCCTCAAATTTGCAATCCTCCTGCCTCAGCTTTATGACAGCTGGGAGTACAGGTGCGCCCCACCCCACCCTGAAGGTGCTTCCATTTTCTGTGGGGACAGCTCCGGCCATGAGCACTGACTAGCATTGCCTTCTATGTGTCTTGATATTAAGAATATCATAGTTCTTCAAACATTTAAGACCTCGCAAGTAGGAAGTGTCCACGACCACTGGTCACAGTCTTTGCAACATCAAAACCACTTGATTTTTATTCATCCCTTTACAGACAAAATGCCATTTTAGTGCAGGTGCCTTCAGAGGGGAGGGGAGGGCACCAAATCCCTTATTACTGGAGTTACAGCTTTGCACAGCCTTCTGTGGATGCCAGGAACCAAACCCAAGTCCTCTGGAGGGGCAGCGATTGCTCTTAACCACTGAGCTATCTCCCCATCCTCGAACCCCTCCCTCTTCCGACCTCAGTGCGGCTCTGAACACAGGCTGAAACATCTTAGAGCGAGTTACGTTGATATCTGAACCTCTCTGTTGAACAGAAGCCCTGAGCGCCTTTCTCATGCCACGTTCACGTGTTTTTAATCTACCTATCCTCAAACTCACTCCTCAGCCATGAGCTAAACAGTATGCTAGAGCCCACAGCCCCTGGCACACTGGACATAGGTGCAGAGCGTGCCGAGAGCATCAATGGGAGGTGTTGCTGCTCCAGCTGCTGCAACACTAGTAATTACACAATCCTTTTATTGAGCAATTTGGTGGTAATTCTTGCTGCTATTCCTTCTTAATAAGATCCATTGTGCACCATAAAGCAGTAGCTCGGATGCAGTTTGTATTCTGCACACATCACATGTCTTTCTTGCAGGTTCTCCCATATCCGTAATCTCATCATTATTACCATTACCCTCGAAAGACAGTTGACTTGCATTAATCAGGCCTGCTGCCGTTCCCTTGCCAGATTTTCTGCAGTTTTATTGTGCTTTTGGACATTTTAATTAACTTGAAAAATTAATTTTAAAATCTTCCCTTATTAATGTTCTGCCCCCTTGGAGATCCCCTCTCCTTGTTTATTATCACTGACCATTTGAAGATGGGGGTTGTTAGCAAGTCAGTCTCCAGAGAACTGCACCATCTTGCCTCAGACTCCATGCTATTTTTAAATAAGATGAGAATAATAAGCCAAAATTGGGAATGCAGGAGGGGGAGAGGGATCTCTTGCTTGGGGACTTAATGGACTTATAATTTCAATTATACCAGAGCATTGACTCCTCAACAATCCGCTCTCCACGGCAGCTCAGCAATGCAGTTTAGGAATGACACCAACAGACGTGAGATTCTTTTCTCCTGTTTGTCAAGTTGAAGTGAGTAAGACATGGATTTGATGAGCTCAGAACATTGACACAGGCCCAAATAAAGAGAACACATCACATAAAATTAACGTTCTGATCCTTCATTCCCTTTCTGGGCCCTGGCAGATAAGCAGATGGCTATTGACCGCATGAATGCTACACTTCCTGAACAAGGTTTGTGTTTGTCAGTTTGGGATGACTGTAACAAAATGCCTGAGACAATTAAATGCTCTAAAGGTTCATTCTAACTCACAGTTTTGGGCGGTCCAGACTGTGATAGCTTTGGGCCCGGGGCAAGGCCACAGGTGGCAGGAACAAAATCTCTACATTCGTAGCAATGAAACAATACTAGAGCGTGAGGACCACCCAGGGCTCCTCACTGTCAAGCAAATACCTACAAAGACAAAAGAGCTCATGACAAAGATTTTGTGTCAAAGATTGGTGTTCCCTGCCATTTAATAGAAGATTATTCTAGTTAGAGGGTGACCTCTTCAGTCTCTATGTCTCTCTGCTACTAGGAGTCTCTGCTTGAGTTCTCCTCGTGTCCTCCCGAGAGCCTGCCCAGCTTGTCACAGAGATGTCTCCTCCCTCAGTTTCCCTTTTCTGTCTTCTCACTCCAGCTCTCCTCAGGTCTGATCTCCATACCCTTAACTCTCTGTGCCCCCTCTCCTACCTTGTTCTCTCTCTTCAGCCACTACCTTTGTCTATTCTATCTCCCCTTCCGAGTCAGATTTATGCATTCTCCCTTGGTTCCTCCTTATTACTTACCTTCTCCGGGTCTATGCCTCATAGGATGCTTATCCTGTACAATATGGATAAAATCTAGCTATAAGTGAGTATATACCATGTGATTCTTTTGGGGTCTGGGTTACCTCACTCAGGATAATCTTTTCTAGTTCCATCCATTTGCCTTCAAATTTCAAGATTTCTTTGTTTTTAATAGCTGAGTAGTATTCCATTGTGTAAATGTGCCACAGTTTCTTTATTCATTCTTTGGCCTGTCAGAGTTGTCCTCTAAGAGGCTCTACCCAACATCACCTCAAAACAGATGCTAAGACTCAGGCAAACGTTGGTCATTGCATAGAGAGTCTTGGAGAATAGTAGGAGGAAAGAGAAAAGAACCTGGAAATGACAGGAGCTCCACAAGAAAAACAATAGAGTCAACTAAACAGGGCCTAGAGGGGTTTGCTGAGACTGAAACATCAACCAATGACCATGCATGAACTGGACCTAATCCCCTTACAAAAGTAGCAGAGAGGCAGCTTAGGTTTCAAGTGAGTCCTCTAGTAAGGGAAGAAGGGACTGCATCAGACGTGGACTCACTTGCCTGCTTTTATATCACTTTCCCCTGGCGGGACTGCCTTGACAGATCACAGAAGAGGATGCAACATAATGAGCTAGGGTAGATGGGAAAGGAGCTCCTCTTTTCTGAGGAAAAGGGGAGGGGTAGGGGACGGAGAGAAAGTGGAACTAGGAGGGGAGGAGGAAAGAGCTACAAGGATGTAAAGTGAATGAAATAGATAAACCAGAGAGAAAAGACTGCCTGTCAGGCCCCACATCTTAAAGATTTTTTTTTCCACCTCCTTAAGTAGACCATCTGGGATCCATACCTTCATAAGTAAGACCAGGTCTTTCTTAAGCTGATGGCTTACATACAGCACCTTATATACTATTTCCAGGGGGGAAATGAGAGCATCCACAGACTCTATCACACGATGAGACAGAATCGGCAAGAGGCTGCCCAAGGAATGCTGCACAAAGGGAACATGGTTTCTCAAGAGCACATGGTGGCCTTGGGACTGATGACTCCCATCTCATCAGGAGAAGCCCAAGTTCCCAAAGCCTTAACTCTTCAAGACTCTGGTGTCAGCCCCAGACTTGTCTGCCTCTAGGCAAGGACAGAGAACTAACGTTCCCCTTGTCCTTTCATCAGAGCCACTGGGAAAGTTCTGAGTTGGCTTGGCTTTCCACACAGTAGCCAGTCTGTTGAGGGACATTAAAAAGCTGAACTGCCATAGCATACATCCACATCAACAAGATAACACCATTAGTTGGTAGTGGTTTCCTGGTCACGCTAATGATAGTTAATATGGAATCTGCCACCCAGGGTGTCATAAGTGTCCACCAAAAGTGGTTTGTAAATGGCAAATGAATGGCCTAAATATCTACTTTCCCATCGTAAAGATCGGCATCTTTTCCGTGTCATTTATATTAGTGACTCTCACATTTGATTATGAGAATCTACTTCTAATTTAATAAAGTAAGTAGATCTTCACATAGCTGCATATATTCTGTTGGTTAAGAAGATAGATAGGGAACTACACAGATGCCTCGGCAGGTAGACCCATGCACCGCTCTAGCATGGCCAGCAGTTCAGCTCACCCCTGTCTGTAATTCCAGCTCAAGAGTTTCTGATGCCCTCTTCTGGACTCCACAAGGCACCTGTACCCACATGCACAACCCCATCCCCAAGAGACACACAAACACCCATAATTTAAAATAAATCATAAAAATTTAAAATAAATCATAAAAAGAAATGGAAAGCAAATGATGAAGGGGATCCGAGAGACGTGGGAAGAAGGGGTGGGGTGGAGGTTGATACAAACACATTGCATGCTTGTACGAAATTCACACAAAAAAAAAAAATTAAAGAAGGTAGTTGGTAAAAAAAAAAAAAAGCTCACACGGATTTAGCTATGTGACAGAAATTCTTGTTTTGATGACATTAAGTTCTACTTTTAGATCTCAAAGCTGTAAATGTGTAAAATATGCTATTTGCTCGGTTTATAGATACTGCCTGGCATGCATTTGTGTGTACATGTTCTTTGGATTAGCTCTGTGCCCAGCTCTACCCGGGTCCTTATTTAGACAAAGCCTACATGATCAGGATCTGAGAACAATTTAATTAAATACCATATTATACATATAACCCATGAACTGAATCTTCAAACCTAGGCATTCTTCAACTGGGAATACTTTCAAGAGGGCCTTTTTTTATGTTGTTGCTATCATTCTATTTTAGATGCTTGTGCTTTTGTAAGGTAATAGAAATATAGAGAACCCTATCCAGCTGGCTCCAGTCTAAGCCCCGTTCACAGCTATCTACAGTGCTGATTTAATGTGACGAATTGCTATCCAAGGACGCTACTTAGTGCAGGTGTCCTTGAAAAATCAGAGTAACTCAGTGGAACCTATTTGTAAAGGGTACCGACTAAAACTCCCTGAAACTCAGTGGTGGCCAGGCTGGCTAAAGCAGCAAGTGGCAGAATCAGGGCAGAAACTAAAAAACTAAGATAGAAAGTGATAGAGAAGGAAGTCCAATGACAACATGTAGCCTCCACACATAAAAACACAAGCACACACAGACACCCACACACTCGTGCACACACACACACACTCACACACACTTCACGAACTCAGGGGCATTCCTGGCATGTTTTGAGTGACGTGTAAGAGCTGACAGGAGATTGGCTTTTATAATACCTAATAATTTTTAGAAATATTTTACAGTAAACATACTCTAAAATTGGGGGAAGAGGCGTAATTTCTGCTGTGGGAAGAGCTTTGTAGAGGGCATGCAGAGATATGCTAGCTGGTCCAGGATGCACACTGACAAACAAGGCTCTGTCAGTGCACAGAATGAGGAAGTTCTTCCAGGAAAAAGCCAAGTGGAGCTTGGCCACCCGCTGAGCATAGGTGAACCTTGCGTTCAGCTTTTGTGTGGGTCCCTGGAAATGCTACAGCCTGCAAAGGAATGATCTCAGTGAGGCAAGAAGGAAATCCGCTTCAGCACAACTTACTTACGTGGGCTGGTTCAAACTTCTAGAGTCTGACCCGGGCAGTTTATTTTGACTTATTTAAGCACAGTACAACTTTGAAAAGGAGTTTCCTTGTAACAATTATCACTGCAAAGCTTAAGTAGCGTGGCTATGTTGAAACTCCTTGGCGAAGTGCACACCTTTTGCAAAGTCCGTATGACCTCGTGTGCAGAACAGGGTCTGTTGACCAGGGAAACAATGCTCAGCAGTCTGAGGTGCCCATAACAGTCTGGGGGATTCCGGTGAAGCTGGCTCTACAGACAGCAGAAGATGACCAGGTTTTTAACGCCATCCTAGCCCAGCTTTCTGGGCAGAAAACAGGCACAAATCCCTTCTGTTGAAGAGAAAAGTATGCCAGTTTAATGTTCCTGGTTTCCCTAGTGCTATCTGCGTGGGCAAGCACCCTGTGTCCTCCACAAGTACTGAATTCAGCACGAGAATGAGGAGAGAATAGAGGCCAGTGGGGACTGTTTTCTCCTGCTCTCACCAGCACCCTTTCCACTTAGATCCCCTCAAATCCCCTCAAATCATGGGCAGAAATATGGGCTCCCTGAACTTGCTTCTTGTCAGCTCTTCAGCCATGAGGAAAGTGATAGACACAGACTGTAAGCATGTCCCACGCTGCCCCAACGGCCTCAACACAGGAGAGAAGAGCCTCTCATGTGGGTTTAGGGACACAATTTGTCAAAAATGTTCCTTCTGATTTTTCTTGCTTCGTTTCCAAATTCAGACCCAAGCTTCTTCCTCCACTCTCCTAAATAATTGAATATAGCCTTTCAACTGTCATTCAGTATTTCTTTCATGGCTACTAGAAATATATTGACTCTTCCATACATATATCCCTCCCACAAGCTGATGTGTGTTATTGAGGCAGGCATAGTCTCAGTGTTCTTTGGGGATAGACGCTTGGCTCATAACTCATCACTTGTTTTTTCTAAATATGAAATATTTTAAGAGAAAAGTGAATAGGTGGGCATGGCTAACTGAGTTTGAGGAGGAGAGGACAGGCTATCTAAATCTGCCTGAATTTAGATCGGGGGGGGTGGGAGACAGCCATGGACTCAATACCCCATGACCACTCACGGTCCCACTGCCCTGCTTCTTTGTGGTGTTCAGATCCAGTGAATAAAGTAAGCAGAGAATGTCTATAGAAACTGAAAATGATGTCCTGAGCTATCCGCTTGGTGCTTTTGCAGGTGCTAATGGCTTCAGCACAGGTTCACAAGAGCAGATATCATTTCCTGGAATAATGAAAAAGATAGAAGGCTTACAGGATAGGTGAGCCTCGCCTGGAAATTTTCACCAGCTGCTCTTACTTTCCAGTCAAATCAACTACAATGGACAAATGAATCTACATGTTGAAATCTAGGGAGTGATGCAGTCAGAAGGGTAAAGTCTCATCCATGAGTGGGAGTCATGAGTTCACACACGTGTACACACAAACACACACATTCAACAGAGAGGTAGATGATAGATTTCTAGGTAGATAATAGGTAGGTAGGAAGATAGATGATAGATAGATGATGATGATAGATAGATAGATAAATAGATAGATAGATAGATAGATAGATAGATAGATAGATAGATAGATAGATAGATAGATAGATAGATAGATAAGAAACCAAAGAACTCCCTCACCCTCAAACTGCATGAGGACACAGTGTTATGACAGGACTTGGCCTTCACCAGACACCAAGAGTGAACTTCCCACTCTCCCTGGGTGTGAAGAATAAGCTTATGTTGTTTAGAAACCACCCAGTTGGTAGCATTCTCTCCTAGGACCCCAAACAGACTACAACACAAAAAATGCTTTTAAACTCTTAGGATGGAGGCCTGTTCCAGCAAACCACTAACACAAAGCAGGCAGGAAGAGAGAAGAAAAACTAAGGCCTGGAAAATACTTTCTTTTATTCCTTCTCAGGCACTGGAGCAGATGTCCAAGTCTCTGCCCTGGCCTCCAGCCTAAGTGTTAAAAAGCCTTGGGCTTCTGTCAACGATGCATCGACCCTGCTCTGATTGGACACTGTAGTCAGAAATACCAGCTCAGGCATGTCCTACCAGCAGGACCTTCCATCACATTATTTAACTCTAGGACAGCTCTAAAACTTCCTTGTTGTAGGAATATAGTACTGTAAAGCACCAAAAGTTATCCATGAAGGGCTCAGGATGTAAACTGGTGGCAGAATTCTTGCCTGTCATGTGCAAGGCCTTGAATTCGATCTCCAGAGTTGCAAAAACAAATACAATTTTAAATGATTAGCACAATGTCCGGCACAGAATAAGGATGCACTTTTCATCTCTTCACATACTGTTGTTGGTATTATTATCATGATGATCGATTGTTGTCATTATTACCACTCAGTGTGTCCTGAAGTTACCCCTAGCGCCTGAGGCGCTTGACAGACACTGAGTGACTGAATAAATGATTGGGTAGATGAATACACAATAGGTCAGCAAAGACTATAATGATGAACTGTGAATTTATGGGCTTTGGTATAAATCACTTCCATGCTGCCTCACATGTCCTTGAAAACATGCGTTCATTTTTAAATCAGCCTCAACATTATAATTTGCAGATTTTTCTAATATGCTTTTGGAAGACAACTCCTTTTAGTGGCTGAAATACTGCAAATGTTAATGTTTAACAAATAAATAGTTCTTCCAGAATGGAAAACAGCACTCGGGAATCCTCTTGGTAGGGAGATCTGTTGAAAATTCTAATTTGTTTTGTTGAAGGCTGAGAACTTGGGCTGTCATTTTCACCCAGAGAGGGTATCTGCTAAGGAGTAAATTCAAAATTGTTTGCACAGCTTGGGAGGGACTGTGTGTTCCATTTAGATGTCTGCAGAGACATGTTCAAATAAAAGAAGAAAGAGAAGGCCCACAGAGCCCAGCCAGGCACAGCAGGTCAAGGGTAGGAGCTACTGCATAGAATCATCTAGGAGGCTTGGAGTAAATAAACAGATGTGGGAGGGGGAAGTAATTAACACCAGCATCCGAAGGAAAATTGAAAGTCAAGCTGTAGACGGGATTAACTACATTGACCAAAGTGACACAAGCCAACCATAAACTAGAGAAGCACTGAGATTATTATACAGGTAAAATGAAGCAAAGAGCCAAGTCTTCTTTCAACTAATGAAAAGAACCTTATGATTCAATAGATGTCTTTGTGGTTTCAGCCCGGCATCAGCTTCTGACAGCCTCATCTCTCCGTTCAGCCAATCACCTCTTTATGACTACTGAGCCCGGCCCAGGGGCTGCACAGGCTTTTAGCTTCTACTCTCAACAACTCAGCATGTTTTCCTGTGACTCTCACTGTTACAGGCTGAATCTGAAGTGCCACACCCTGACCCAACCCTAAAACTCATACTCTGGATACTTATTCTCCACTCTGGAGCCTTCAGGCGGACAGATCACCAGGGGAGGCTCTGTGAAGGTTATTATTATCCTGGACCAATTCTTCCTGCTGTCTACTTCCTGATCCACCTTGTGAAATGCCACCGCAACATACTCCTGCCATCGTGCCTTCCCTTCCGTGGCGGGCTGAGAGCTCTCTGAAACCATGAGCCCAAATAAATCTTTCGTTCCTTACACTGTTCTGTTGACTATTTTGGTCACAGAAACATGAGTTAAGAGGTCTGCTCACAGCCTACAGACTCAGATCTTCATTTCTGCCAGCATGGCCAAACATGTGGCATTGAAATGTAATCTTGTCATCTAGAGAGTTCTTACTGAAGAAACAGGAAATCAAGTTACAAAAACATTTCAAACAGAAATCCTCATGTTTTAGAAGATTGATAATGAGGTCTTTGATCTACTTGGACTTTAGTTTGGTGCAGATGTTAAGAATGGATCTATTTGCATTTTTCTACATGTAGACATCCAGTTAGACCAGCTCCATTTGTTAAAGATGCTATCTTTTTTCCATTGTATGATTTTGGCATCTTTGTCAAAAATTAGGTTCCATACATGTGTGAATTTATTTCAGCGTCTTCTATTCAATTCCATTGAACCACCATTCTGTTTCTATGCCAGTACCATGCAGTTTTTACTACTGTTGCTCTATAGTACAGCTTGAGATCAAGGATGGAGATACAGAAGATCTTTTGTTGCAGAGGATTGTTTTAGTAATTCTGGGTTTCTTGTTATTCCACACGAAGTTGAGAATTTTTCTTTCAAGGTCTGTAAAGAATTGTGTTGGTGATTTGATGGGAATTGCATTGAATCTGCAGATTGCTTTTGGCAGAATGGCCATTTTTACTATGTTAATCCTGCCAAGCCATGAACATGGGAGATCTTTCCATCTTCTGATATCCTCTTCTAATTCTTTCTTCAGAGACTGGAAATTTTTTCATACAAGTCTTTGACTTGCTTGGTTCGGTTCACACCAAGGTACTTTATGTCCTTTGTGGCTATTGTGAAGGGTGTTGTTTCCTTAATTTCTTTCTCAGCCCTTTTGCCTTTTGTATACAGGAGGGCCACTGATTTTATTTTGAGTTGATTTTGTATCCAGCCACTTTGCTGAAGGTGTTTATCAGCTGAAGGAGTTCCCTGGTAGAATTTTTGGGGATACTCAGCTATGCTATCATATCATCTGCAAACAGTGATACTTTGACTTCTTCCTTTCCAATTTGTATCCCCTTGATCTCCATTAACTGTCTTATTGCTCTAGCAAGGACTTCAAGAACTATGTTGAAGAGATATGGAGAGAGTGGGCAGACTTGCCTTGGCTCTGATTTCAGTGGGATTGATTTAAATTTCTCTCCGAAAACAACCCTGAGATTTCACTTTACACCCATCAGAATGGCTAAGATCAAAAACTCAAGTCATAACACATGCTGGAGAGGATGTGGAGAAAGGGGAACCCTACTCCACTGCTGATTGGAATGTAAATTTGTACAACCACTTTGGAAATCAATCTGGCTCTTTCTCAGACAATTAGGAATAGCGCTTCCTCAAGATGCAACTAGGTATATATCCAAAAAATGCTCAAGTATACAACAAGGACATTTGCTTAACAATGCTTGTAGCAGCTTTATTTGTAATAGTCAGAAGCTGGAAACAACCCAGATGCCCCTCAGTTGAGGAACTGATACAGAAATTGTGGTAAATCTACACAATGGAATATTACTCAGCAATAAAAAAACAAGGAAATCATGAAATTTGTAGGCAAATAGTGAGAACTGGAAAAGATCATCCTGAGTGAGATATCCCAGAAGCAGAAAGACACCCAGGGTATATACTCACTCATAAGTGGATATTAGACATATAATATAGGATAAACATACTAAAATCTATACACCTAAAGAAACTAATCAAGAGGGAGGACTCTGGCTAAGATGCTCAATCCCCATTCAGAAAGGCAAAAGGGATGGACATCAGAAGAGGGAGAAAACAGGGAACAGGACAGACGTCTACCACAGAGTGCCTTTGAAAGGCTCAACCCTGCATGGTATCAAAGCAGATACTGAGACCTATAGCCAAACTTTGGGGAGAGTGCAGGGAATCTTATGAAAGAAGGGGGAGATAGTAAGACCTGGAGAGGACAGGAGCTCCACAAGGAGAGCAACAGAACCAAAAAATCTGGGCACAGGGGTCTTTTCTGAGACTGATACTCCAACCAAGGACCATTCATGGAGATAACCTAGAACCCCTGCACAGATGTAGCCCATGGCAGTTCAGTGTCCAAGTGGGTTCCATAGTAATGGGAACAGGGACTGTCTCTGATTGGCCTGCTCTTTGATCACCTCCTCCTGAGGGAGGAGCAGCCTTACCAGGCCACAGAGGAAGACAATGCAGCCATTCCTGAAAAGACCTGATGGACTAGGATCAGAAGGAAGGGAATGAGGACCTCCCCCATCCATGGACTTGGGGAGGGACATGGGTGGAGAAGGGGGATGGAGGGTGGGATTGGGTGGGAAGAAGGGAGGGAGCTACACGGGGGACACAAAATGAATAAACTGTAATTAATAAAAATTAAAAATGTAAATAAAAAATATACAAACACCTATGTTCAATCCATAAAAGAATAAAATGGATAAGTTTCTGTCAGGCAACATTCATAGCACATCGTGGTACGTGCAGTCTGTAGGCCGGGCATTAAATATGCCTGTGCCCAAGAGAACAGTATTCGTGTGTTGCTGCTGCTGCTGCTATAACTAAAACACCAGGCCAATTCAAAAATAGGAAGTTTCATACAGACTAGAAGCTTTGGTCTGAGGACATGGAGCTGTCACTAAAGTTCTTGCCTTACAAGCATGAGGACCTGAACCCACCTAACCATCAATGCACAGTAGTTCAGGCCTGTAATACCAGTGACGGCAAGCCAAGTGGTAAAAACAGCTCCCAGGAAGCTCCCAGGGCAGCTAGCTTTGTCTAAGTGGCCAAGTTACAGGCCAGTGGGAGCCCTTTACCAAGAGGAGGAAGAGCCTGAGCCCCACACCAAGGTTGTCATGTAACTTGTTTTTTTTTTTTTACTTTTTTTTTTAATTTATTTATTTTTATCTCAGTCACAGGTTAGGTACTTTGAATCCCAGGTGTAGCCCCCTTCCCCATTCCCTCCTACCCTCCCACTCCCTCCCTCATCTCCTTCTTCCCCGCCCCCTCCAAGTCCACCAACAGGGGAGGACCTCCTTCCCTTCCATCCAACCCCAGCTTATCCTGTCTCCTCAGGGCTGGCTGCAAAGTCCTCCCCTGGGATCTAGCCAGTCTGTCACTCCCCGGCTTATATGGGGGAGG
>CM053764.1:27306398-27365667 GCA_028658305.1 Pachyuromys duprasi
GGAAATTTCTCCAGGTAATAACTGGGTGTCCCTAGGGTTTTCCCACTTGATTTTCTCACCGTAGGAGTTCCGCTCACCTGGCACTCACAATGCTGGCGTTTTAGGTCCCAGAGTTCAGTCTCCTGGTCGCTGCGTTGTTTCTGCTCTCCTACTCCTCAGACACAGTGTTCTCTCGTGGCAGCCATCTTGGATCTCCCTCGTCATGTAACTTGTAATTGAGCACTACATATGCATGCATTCATATCCACACATAACATAGGCATGTTAAACACATACCCATTAAACAAAGTCATCCCCTTGTGTATGTGTGTGTGTATGAGAGAGAGAGAGAGAGAGAGAGAGAGAGAGAGAGAGAGAGAGAGAGAGAGAGAGAGAGAGAAAGTGCACAAGCACATGCATGCAACATGAGGGCGGTACTCATGGATGCTAGAAGATGGTATTGGATCTCCTGGAGCTGGAGTTACAGGTGGTGTGAGCCACCTGATGTGGGCGCTGAGAAACAAACTCCCATCTTCTAGAAGAGCACGAAGTACTCTTAACTGCTGAGCCATCTCCAGCACCAACACAGAACTCTTTATAGGTGTTCAATGGGCTTGAGTTCATCGAGGAGAGAGACAGACACAGAGAGAGAGGGGTGGAAATAAAGTGACATAGATTCTGAAAGCTAGAAAGTCCAAGGGGCAGCAACAACATCAGTCTAGCTTCTGAGTGAGTGCTTTAACAAGACCAAAACAATTAGCCACCCCACTAGTAAAAACTTAGTCATTCCTAACAATAAATCACCTTTGAAAGGTCCCATCAGCTTTGATCACCATTGTATTGAATTTTAAATTTCAACCCCAGTTGTGGCAGAGACAAACCATATCCAAACCAGAGCAACCATCTTCTGGGACAATACATGGTGTGCTCAAGAAGGGATGAGTTAAGTATAGAAAGCCAATGGTTGGGCTGGAGGGGAGGTTTGCTCGAGGTGGTGGAAGTTCATTTTGTCATTTAACTGCAGGTTGCAGCATGAGTAAGGTCTAGTCTTTGTAGAACTAGATGGTCTCTTTTAGAAAATTGGGGACATTTGTCCTAGTTAGCTTTTACTGTCAACTAGACACAACTTAAAATCATTCCAGTGAGTTTCCCACATCAGATTGGGCTTGTCTGTTAGGGATTGCCTTGATTGCTAATGGCTGTGGGAGGGTCCAGCCCCACCCTCTGTGGGCAGCACCATGCCCTGAGCTAGCTAAGCGTGAAGCTGAGTGAGCCAGTAAGCAACTTTCCTCCACGGTTTCTGCTTCAAGGCCTTGCTGGAGTTCCAGTGCTGACTTCCCACAGTGATGAGTTGTGATCGATAACTTGAAATAAACCCTCCTTCCTCTATGTTACTATTGGTCAGAGAGTTTCATCACAGCAACAGAAAGAAAACTGAACCAATGTTATTTAAAGACGGTACATACAAGTCAGGAGGAAAGTACTTGAATGAGCGGGCACACAGGTGTGCACACACACACATGTATATGTACATACGTGTTACATACACCTGCATGCATACATACAGAGTTTAAAGCTTGTCTGTGTTTTTAATGTAGTATCTAGTTTCAACAAATAGTTAAAAGCGATTTTCACCTTGTCTTATTAAATATTTTAGTATGCTATCATCCCATTCACATGCGTGGCTATTACGGGCATAACTTTAATTTATTCTGCCCATATTACTGACTTTAGGTTTTATCACTTTCTCTATTTTGAGAATTTTTCTGAAATTCTTCACTTTGCTTCCCTCTCAGGCATGCAAATCCTCTCTTCCGTGCTACCCTTGATTTCAACCACCTGTCTTCAAACTTTCCGCCAATAATTATGTCACGGAACCAAGAAATAATCTAAATTTCTCAGCCCTTTCCAGTGATGGGAGAGGAAACTGGACCATCAAGCACACACATTCTTCAAGCTAAGACTACAGGATATGTCCAAAGACCACAGCCTACGCAGATCACAACCCACGGGCATGCTGCCTTCAATCCCTCTTCAAACACAAAGGCAGCATTCCCCTCTGGGGCAGTTTCATGAAATGGGAGGACCAAGAAAGCCAAGTAAACACAATTTGATTCTCACTACACTGCTGCTGCTTGCAGTTTAATTCCGGATGGATTGTTACTCTTTAGAAAGCAGGAAAGGACACTTACTCTTACTCCAAGGGTCAATGAGGAGCTAGGCCATAATGATTCAGATTATTAACTGTTTAAGCGAAGTGATAATTCTAGGAAGAGAGTCTACAGTGTAATGATGCAACCCATGTGTGATGAAGCTGTTACTGGGTGGGCGTCCTTCTCAAGATCTAGACGTGATAGACTGGAAGCCCATTTCATGAGTATAAAAAAATTCAATGTTGGCGCTGGAGATAGCTCAGCAGTTAAGAGTGCTTCATGCTCTTCTAGAATACATGAGTTTGGTTGCCAGCATCCATACCGGTGGCTCCTGTAACTCCAGCTCCAGGAGATTCACAACCGTCTTCTGGCATCCTTGGGTACTGCCCTCGTGTTGCATGCATAAACTTGTGCTTGGGAGCTCACATACACACATACATACACACACAGATAGATGATAGATAGATAGATAGATAGATAGATAGATAGATAGATAGATAGATAGATAGATAGATAGATAGATAGATAGATAGATAATGAATGGACAAACGGATGGACAGACAGATAATATTAATTAAGAAGTGATTGTCATTTTCTGTGCTACTTTGGGGAAGGGTATTTAATGTTGTTCTTGATTCCAAAGAAGGAAGATGTCCTCAAATTCCTTGCAGGCATCAATCTTAATTTCCAGATGGAGTATTTCAACAATAGGAAAGAGATGGAGCTCCATTGTAAATATCAGATTACCTGAAAAGTTTCTAGAGACAATTTGTGACATCCTTGCCATTGAAAACCTTACTGAGGTCATTGTCTTCTCCTCAAGAATATCAGCCAGTGGGCTGTGCTGAAATTTCCCACTACCATGGGAGCAACCCCAGGTGCTGGCTGCTTTACGCTGGGGCCTTCACTAACCAGATTCAGGCTTCCTCAAAGTTACATCTCCTGAAGGTGACGAATCCCAGCAATAGCCACCAGCCAATCACAAGTGCATCTCGAATCAGTCTGACACCACAACTCTATGTAACACAGATTCTCCTCTGTGTGCTCCTCACTGGCGTCCCATAGAACACCAAGCACACTCATTCCCCCGTTCTGCCACAGTGGCTGCTAACCTCAGAAGTTCTTCCTTTCAAACATGACACCATTTCTAGTGAATACAGCAGGGGAGCATGCCCAAGCTCCAGATCTGAAAGATCCTACAGAAGCAGGCTGCCCCTAATGAGGCCATAAGGGAACCTGGGGTGAAAAGACAGCACCGGCTCCTGAGGCCACTGCAGCTCATCCTGAGGCCATCCTAACGTCTGCAGAGGAGTAAGAACCCAGTGCATCCATCCAGCAGGCTGGGGTGCTTAGCCAAGTCCTGGAGAGTGGCTCTGGCTCCCAGTGGTCAGGCTATTAAAGGGTATGAAAAGCCAGTGGGCAGGACTATTTTTCTACAGCCGGTAGAGCAAATCTGAAAGAAGCACAAGCTGCTACTTTTTGTATTTTGTTTTGTTTTATTTTTCAAGACAGGGTTTCTCTGTGTAGCTGTCCTGGAACTCCCTTTGTAAACAAGGCTGCCTGTCTCTGTCTCTTAAGTGCTGGGATAAAGGGTCTGTGCCATCACCACCTGGTAAATACAAGCTTCTTTTAAATTCTTTTAATTATATATTCACTTTACATCCCTCCCTCCTCTCCACCTGGTCCCACTCTCTCTTCTTCTCCCTCTGTTCCTACTTCCCCTTCTCCTCAGAAAAGGGAAGCCCCAACAACAGCCCACTCTAGCATGTCAGATTGCATCAGGACTGGGCTCACACTCATTCACTGAGGACAGGTCAGGCAGCCCCGATAGGGAGAAGTGATCGAAAAGCAGGCAACAGAGTCCATGTCAGAGATAGTCCCCACTCAAGGGTAAAAACCTTCTCAGTCTACCTTGGAATTCTGAGCATCCCTGTTACTGTTACTGCCAACCTCCTACTGCCTTGGGTTAGTTAGTACTGTACAGACACCACACAAACACCTACATCTGTTATGCATTCTCCTCTCCAATTCCATCCGACTCAGTTACGGACTCTGCCTCTTCCTGTCTTCCCACCAAATCCAAAATGACTTGTTCAGGAAATAGCAGATTTCAAGGCAGGTGCAGGAGGACAGGTGACAGTCCTGACGCAGGGTCCCTCCAACACTGCCACAGCAGGGGCTTGGTTCGGAGAGGACGAGCTCTGCGCTGGGGTTAGCGCACTGCAGAGAAGAGAGACTGGACGAAGAAGCGGCCAGACCTGCAGGTGTCGCACACCAGACTCCAGGCAGACAGGAACTAAATGGACAGGTCCCCAGGCTTGCTGGCATAGATAGCAACAGGCCCCAGGCAGGGCAAACACGGGCTAAGCCACTCCAGCCAACCACACCTGGATGGCTCTTCTCTGTCAAGCACTCTGACATCCTTCCAAAGCCCAGAAGCCAAGGGGCCAAATAAATGTTCTGAACATCCTGCAAGAGACGTTATCTCTAAGCCTGCTGGTATCGTGAACACATCCCCCATGTGCCTGGCAAAGGAGAACAGAAAGAGGACTCTTGTTTCCATAAAGACAGGGATGAACACTTGAAGAAACTTATTTCTAGAAATAACTAAGATCTGATTTCAAGTTGCCATCAAGAAATTCGCTGGTAAACGACTTGCAAAGGAATCATATGACTCCAAAAAGCTTAAACGACTTTGAAGGTCTTAGAGTCTCGTCACTAACAAACAAAGAAAGATGAAATTTGGCCTGTACACCTGCAACGTTATCGCTGCCATTTATATGCAAATCCTGTGAAAGACTCCAAAGAGTACCATGTAAGAAGAGAGTCTGAATCTGTGTGAAGAGAAAGGGGGTTTTACTGTGCTCTTTTAATTTTTTATTATTTTAATTTTTAAATTAAGGCAGGCCTGGTGCTTAGTGACCTCTGACCTCACTTACTCAGGAGACCGAGGCAGAAATGTAGGATCTGCTGGACACCAAGGCTAGTCTGAGAAATTTAGTAAGATCCTGTCTCAAAATAAAACACGAAGTTGGAGGGCTGTGGATGTAGCTCAGTGGCCCAGTACTTGTTTATGTGTGATGCCCCAGGTTCAGTTGTCAGAACTAAACAAACAAACAAAAAAATAGCAACCAAGAGACTTGGGGCTACTGCAGGAATGATGGAGAGGAAACAAAGGAGGCCAGAGGATGTACGTGTACCAGAGATGAGGGAACTAACCTGTGTTCACACCACACCAGACAAGACCAGAGACACCTGCGACATCGTAGTTATTGATCCGTGCCTTGTCTTCACTGGAAAGCTTCAGAAAACTTGGGAAGTCCTTAGCCTGTGCATGAAGAAAAATGGCCTCTGCTCAGAGATAAGAGAGTTTGAAAAGAGACAGTCCCGGCAGGCAGAGCCGAGTTGTAGGAACCTGTGTTGGGCCCTTCCGTCCCCTGACACCAGTCTCAGAAGTTTCAGGATTCGGCAAAGCCACGGTGCTCAGAAGGACTGCAAGACTCAAGCTGTTTCAGAGCTCGGGGTAACCTCAGGTCTGGACTGTCAAATGCAGACTAAAAACTCAGTGGGAGTCAGGTCGACAGGAGCTTGATGGGATTCAGCAGCTTAGTGCGCCCCGGGCAACTAGCACCACACAGGGCAGATCCTTAGCCATATGGACGATCTGTAGCCAGCTTAATCATCATCTAGGAAGATGTTTCTGTGAGAAATCCATGTCTGCAAGCGAAGCTCTTCTCCTCCCCCTCCCACCCCATGCAGACACACCATGCAGGGCTTTTAACTTATGTACAGGAGGGAAGGGAAATGGCACTGTGCTTGGTCACCTCAGGTATGGTATAACTTCACACTGAATAATCCAAATCTGGGGGAGTTGGTGCCTCCTTGCTGTGTGGTTGGCCTCTTCGTGCTGTGGTCATATCCCTGTGGCCAGGCATGTGACACTCTGAGTGGAATCAGCAGTCACATGCGTGGTCACTTGCGGAGGCAGCCAGTATGAGGTCAAATGATGCAGGAAAATAGAGAGAGAGAACCCTATTTTTTCTCCACTTGGGTTAGCAATGTGTGAAGAGGTTAAGCTATTTAGAGACTAACTGATGCTAGCCATGTGCAAGACAGACTCAGAACTAACCTAGGAGAAGCCCCTGCCCCATGATGGGACTATGTGTGGACATCTGCTGTCAATCAATCATTTTGCCTATTATGCTTCCTTTTAGTAATAGTAAAAACTCTAGGTTTCACTGTAAAATTCAAACACTAGCTTATTGGGTTACTGGATTCCAGGAAGGTTTCAACAATAAAACTGAGAAGTGAGTCAGTGAGATGTTTCAGTGGAGAAAGATGCTTGCTGCCAAACCTAACCACCTGAGTCTTATACCAAGGGCCTTCGTGATGGAGAGAACAGACTCCTGCAAGTCATCCTATGACCTCTGTCCATGTGCCTTGGCATTCACACACCCACACCCCACACATGCACATATAACTTGAAAGACAGGGATGGAGGTGGAGAGCAGTAACCCCTGAACCAGAGACCAGACATCTCTAGGACCCATCTTTCTCTCTGATGTCAACTGCATGCCTCTACCTCACCATTTCTGTCTTCACGCTGGGATGAAAATATTGGTGCCACTGCGATCTGAATGTACATTGTAGAACCGGTGCTCTCAAGATTCCAAGTGCTCTTCGGCCAGTGGAAGGATTATTATTGGCCCACTCTGTGTCACAGGTCTTTCCCTGGACGAGAAGATGGAGCATGGTGTGATATCTATTGTCACTCACCACCCCATTTCATCATTCTTTCTACATGTGGTCCCCAGATCCCCATAAAAACTAAGTTTATTTATTTGGTATGTTCATTTTATCCTCTTGATTACAATAAAAATGATGCATGGGCTGAGAAGATGACTCAGTGAACACTCAGCAAAACACTTTTGCTTGCCACACAAATATGAAGATCTAAGTTCAGAACTCTGCCATCTCTGTGAGTCCCCATAAGCCTGATTTAGTTGTCTCTGTTGGTCTTCTTGTGTAGTTCTTGTCCCTGCTGGATCCCTCTAGCCTTCTCCCCAACTCTTTCACAAGATGCCCTATGCTCTGCCCAATGTTTGGCTGTGAGTCTCAGCATCTATTTTGAGCTACTGCTGGGTGAAGCCTCTCAGAGGACAGTTATGCTAGGCTCCTGTCTTGGAGCATAGCAGAGTGTCATTAATGTTGTCAGGGGTTGGCTCTCTCCCATGGGGCGTGTCTCAAATTGGGCCAGGCATTCTTTGGCCCTTTCTTCAATCTGCTCCATCTTTACCCCTGCACATCTTGTAGGCAGGGTACATTTTGGGTCAAAGGTTTTGTGGGTGGGTTTGTGTCTCCCTCCCTCCACCAGAAGTCATGCCTGGCTATAGGAGATGGCCACTTCAGTCTTCATATCCCCAGCTGCTAGGAGTCTCAGCTAGAGTCACACCCATATTCTCCAAGGAGCCTCACCCAGGCAGGTCTCCAGCTTGTCCCGGAGATGATCCCCTCAGTTTCCCTTTGATCTCCCAGCCCTCTCACCTCCTACCCATTCTCTCCCCACATCTGACCCCCACCCTCATTCCCTTTATTACCCCCGCCCTCTCTTTATCCACTTCCAGTGTCTATTTTTTATTTCCCCTTCTGAGTGAGGGTCAATTATACTCTTTTGGGCCCTTTTTGTTACTTAGTTTCTTTGGGTCTGTGGATTGTAGTATGGTTTTCCTTGATTTATGGCTAATATCTGCTTGTAAGTGAGGACATTCCATGTGTGTCTTTCTGAGTCTGAGTTAACTCACTCAGGATGATCTTTTGTAGTTCCATCCATTTGCCTGCAAATGTCAAGATGTCTGTTTTTAATAGTGAGTAGTATTCCATTGTGTAAACATGCCACAGTCTCTTTAACCATCTTTCAGTTAAGGGACATCTGGCTTGTTTCCAGTTTCTGCCTAATATTAATAAAGTTGCAATGGACATAGTTGAGCAAATGACATTGTATGATGGAGCATCTTTCAGGTATACGCCCAAGAGTAGTATAGCTGGATCTTGAGATTGATCTATTTTCAATTTTCTGAGAAAGTGCCAGATTGATTCCCAAACTGGTTGTACGAGTTTGCACTCCACCTAGCAACAGAGAAGTATTCCTTTTTCTCCACATCCTCTCCAGCATGTGCTGTCACTTGAGTTTTTGATCTTAGCCATTCTGATGGCTGTAAGATGGAATCTCAGGTCATTTTGATTTGCATTTCCCTGATTGTAGAGAGCTGCTTGTTTGTCAGGCTGCTTTGTTACTGAGCACTCAGTGAAAAAAAATGTGTTTTCACCTTGGCCTTCACCTGGAGACAGGGATAGGCAGGATGTTTTGCCAAGTTCACTTCCTTTTGTATGTGTGAGGATCATATAGCCACGTGGTCAAAGTAAACAAGTTTAACTTCTCCATGAATCCCTTCTTTGTGTCAAGGTGCTTTAACTCTGACTATAAAAAGGGATTGTGGAATAAGCTGGTGTAACAGTTTCTACTGGCAGCCCTCTTGAACAGATCCCATGTGTGGTATGTTGGTGTTTCAGTCCTTACTCCCTACTCGAGAACTGTTCAACTCTGCCAGGCTCTGTCACCTGATGACTAAGGACATTTAGTATTTCTTTAAGAATTTTTTTGCCATTAGAGATTCCCCCATGGGGAGGAACCAAAGAGCACGCATGGATTGAACCTAGATCCCCTACACATATGTAGCTGATATGCTGGGGTGGGTTGATACAAGGTGGGGGGAGCTCCTCTTTTCTAAGGAGAGGAGAGGGAGTAACGAGGGAAAGGGTGGGAGGATGGGATCAGGAGGAGAAGGGGGAAGAGGTCACCATCAGAATGTAAAATGAAAAATAATAACATCAATAAAAAATAAATTAATTTATAAAAGAACTCTGGCACACATGAGAAAAAACCAGGTATGGCAGCTCAGACAGACAGGCAGATCCCAGGAGGGGCTCACTGGCCACTGGATCTGGGTCTCACTCCAGGCTCAGTGATAAACCTACTCTCCAAAGCTAAGGTGAAGAGCTATAGAGAAGGATTTCAACCTCTGGGTTTCACATGTACTCATGGGTGAGCAGGCACACACACACACACACACACACACAATTTATACATATTCATGGTGTGTGACATGATGTTTTGGTACACACATAGACTAAAGCTAACTATGTCCCCTCACACACTCATTTTGTGACGACAGCACAGTAACTCAGTAGGTTGCTTAGCTTTTTCTGTGATTTTCATGTGAGTCTACAAATATAGATGCATTTCAGCTGGATCACCACTGCTTTCCTAGCACCTAAACAGAATTTTGAGCTATTTAATAAACAATTATTAGTTGCTGTTATTCTATCTTACTGTACCTAATTAATAAACATGTACAGATACTCCTGCATAGGAAAAATGTATATATAGATTTCAGTACCCTTAATTGTTTCATCATCTGTGGGACATCTTGAAACCCATACTGTGTAGGTAAGATGAGGCTACTGTGTACTTATTTCCTGAATTTAACACACTAATCCCTGAATATCCCAGTTCCCTTAGGAACACTCCATGCCATCTCTTACTGGCACTCTTCATTCCCCTGTAGAATGAGAGCAGGACACGGGTCTTTATACAGGTGGTATCTCATAAAACTGCCATGAAGTATCACATTGTGACTCCATACTGAAGGATGAGGAGTGGCAAGCCACCCGTAGGGTCTGTGACCTACAAAGTTGAGGTTGGGTAATGCCACTAGAAGATGGCCCCAAGAAGCATCCAAGAGGTCCATAAACTAAGGCACCCTCCCTCCAACACACACACAGCTGATGTTAGTAGATCAGGCAGTGGACATATTTGGAAAAAGCCAAAAGCTTCCCCAGGAAAGTTTAAGGACCAACCCAGGAGTCTTCCCAATCACCATGAAGACATAGATGCCATGTTGTGGATGGATAAAAATGAGGCATCATTCTGAGAAGAGAAAAAAACTGGCAAGAAATGTAAAGCCCCAAATTCATCTATACTCAGTATTGCAACCAAGTTCCTCATCAACACAAACACTAGAGAAAAATGAAAAGCAACAAAGAAAATGAAGACCATCAGCCATTTTTTAATTCTTCTCTCATATATTACATCCTGACCACAATTTCCCTTCCTTCCTGTCCTCCCATTCCCTTACTGCAACAACCTCCCCTCTCCCTCAAAGCCGCTCCTCCTACTCTGATTCCCTTCAAAAAAGGGCAGGCTTCCCAGGGATATCAACAAAATGTGGCATCAAGTTGCAGTAAGTCTAGGCACATCCCTTCATATTAAGGCTGGACCAGGCAACCCAGTATGAGGAAAAGGATCACAAAAGCAGGTAAAAGAGTCAGAGACACCCCCACTCCCACTGTTAGGAGTCCCACAAGAACACCAAGCTACACAACCATAGCATATATGCAGAGGACCTAGTTCAGACCAATACTGATTGTTGGCAGAGTCTCTGTGAGCCCCTCTGAGCTCTGGTTAGTTGGTTCTATGGGCCCCTTTCTTGGACCACCAGCCATTTCTACAGTCAACATGTTTATCCATACCCGAATGTGTTAGACAGCATAGAAGTCTCCTAAGAGACAATACAGCCCTTGAAAATAACATTTTTGTCCTTTCTGTCAATGTGAAGAATAAGGTACCAGGGTGATAGTGTGAAACAGGAGCATTCAGAAGAAAGTGGAATATTGTCATGCTCCCTTGGGGTGCTAGGCTTTGACCTTCAGGCTGATGAGAACTAGCCTCAGGGATGGAACACGGTTCAGGAATATAAGACATTAAAACTGAAAAACACTATGGAAAAGAGTTCCTTGAAAATATGTGAGCATGGGGGTATAGAATCTTCCACTTTAATGCATTCTCTTGTCCAGACAGGTCTATAGTCTATGTCTCTTGCCATTACCTGACCGCAAGCCTTCAGGAAAACGCATTTGACACCAAAACCTACAGAATAGGATCACTAGAAACTTAAAAGTTGGATGGTAAAAAGATGAATGCCTCCAGAGTCTGCAACCGGCATATCACACCCCCATGACCCCCACCAACCCAGGAAGAGAAAGGAAGAAAACTTCCTGTCTCGAACTGTGTAAAAATTAGGTGGCTCTCAAGAGAGAGTAAAGAAGGCAAAATTGTATGACTACCTGAATATAAGAATAATAATATTCATCAAAATGTAAATAACTGGAGCTAGAGATATACCTCAGTTGCCAGACAGCTTGCTTGGAAGGCACAAAGCCCTGGAATCACTCCTCAGCGCTGTATAAACCAGACACCGTTACACATCCCTGTAACCAGGGGGTGGAGGTAGATCAGAAGAAGAAAAACAGAAACAGTGAATGGTAATTCTCTTTCAGCAGCACAACGGTGGCATTGTCTCTCTTCCGCCATTGCTCAATGGATCCACGTTAGCTTTGTTCACAACAAAATAGTTAGGAATCAAATAATAACAACAGCAACGGTGTAAAGTCAAACAGCAGTGGCCGTTGAGAAGCTAAGCATACTGCGTCACATCTCGACACCAGCTGGGTCTTAGTTGACTGGAGTTCCACCTGCAGGGCACCTCAGAAAGTGAGGGTCCACCCTGAAAGAGGCCAGTGTCTACAGCAGGGGGTGACATGCCAGCAGAGTGGTTCTGAAACCAAGGAGGGCAGGGCTGTGACCTAGGAAGACAGTCATAGCAGCAACACTGCAAAGACTGCCCAAGTCACGAAAAGGAGAGATTCTTTTAGTCAGAGCTACACTCCATAGAGTTGGCTCTTGATGAAGTTTGTGCATTTCTACTTTGGTGGGTTTTTAGTCATGCAGTTGTTCATCTCTAGGGGACCTCAAAGTTTACTCAGTTCTATTTCCCCCTACTACAGATGATTAAACAGTTGGGTTTCGGTGCAGAGAAGGGACAAAAATGAACACTACATAGTGTAAGAATCAGGGCTCTGCAGAGAAACAGCATCAGCCAATCCAAGGAAGGAATGAGGAGAGACTGATTTATTTAAGGAATATGCTCACTGCGGAGGCTGCCTAAACCAAAGCCTGTAAGAAGCCCAGAGAGGGGAAGAAGCCACAATGAGGCTCAAAGACTGTCTACTCAAGGAATTCTCTGGGTTCTCAAAGGTTGGTCCTTTCTGCTGAAACTTTCCATTGGCTACATGAGGCCCACCCACATTAAGGAGCTCAGTTTTCTCAACTCAAAATTCCACTGATTTAGATGTTCGTTCCCAAACATGCTCTCACTGATACCCACAGAATCACTTGACCACCCATCTGGGTATGTGGCCCAGCCAAGTTGGCACATAAAAATTAGCACCAAAAATAGAACTAACACCTAAATCTTCTAATTTTCATAAACCTCGTTCTACCTCATCATGCGGCCCCAGTAACTTTCAGGTTTTTGAAACAACCAAATTCCAGAATCTTACGTTTTTCAAGGCAAGAAGCTGGGGCAGTGAAAAATGATACTCAACAAATGTATTCACTTTTGCACTTTACTTGAATTTTCCAACCATAAGCCTGTCTGAACACATTTCAAAACCAAAAAAGAAACAAAATATACTTTAAAGCAACTAAATCCAAGATCCCCAACTCATTGAAAGCCTAACAGCAGATCAATCACACCATAAAGTAATGACGTTATTGGTGGCGCCCTTAGGGAAAGCATGAGTGTGAGATGCAGAATATTTGAAATATGAATTGCTAAGAGGTGAATGTGTTGAATGCAAGCTACCTGCAAGCTCTCCTCCTCAGCCCTAGTGTTGGGTGTGACTCTGTAACTGAGAAGAGATACATTAACGTCCACACTTTCCACTTGTCTTAAAGTTTCTATTTCAACACTTCAAATTTTACCCCCCACAGTCTCTTTCTCTTCATTAAAGGAAGAGGGGAGAACAATTGAACTTCGCCCCTCATTGAGAAGACTGTATTAGATGAAGAGACATTCATTCCTCCACAGCTAATGAGATATTGTTCACACAGGAAGCTGCATTACGGCCCTTTGAGAAGGCCACCAACATCTCGTTACCATAGTGCCGCCTGTGTCACTTGCCTTCACACCTCTTGTGAGGGTTGAAACACTCTGAAAATCCTAAGTGCTGAGGAGATACCTGCAGTCTAAAGCTAATGGCTGGGATCTGAATGGTTTTGAGAATTAAGCAATTCAACAACGTTCTTCTCATACATCATCAATTTAGAAGTGCCAGGATGGAAGCCCAAGAAGGGCACAGCGAATTCTGTTACTGCAGACCCAGTCTTTGCAACAGCCAAAATGATGAGATCTCATACTCAAGCACCAGTCCATCTTTTCCTCAGGCAGTGATCGGCTGAGCAATGTATCAGTCATTTCAAGTTGCCTTAACAAAATACTGTGGGCAGTGCCTGGGCTTGAACACCAGGTACTGATTCTTTTCCTGGTTCCATTGTCAAGGTCCCAGCAAAGTGGTTTCCTGATAAGGCTCTCTTCCTGACAGAAACCCAGGAGCCTCCCCACCAAGTCTTCAAGTGGCCTTTCCTTCTTTGTATCTGTGGAAACATCTACACTGTCTCTTTCTTATCATTCATCAAGATTTGAATCCTCTCAAACTGAATCCAGTCTCACTTAATGTTCATTACTTCTGCACAAGTCCCATTTCCAAATACACTTATACGGAGGACTGGGGGTTTACCATAAGAATCGGAGGAGGTACAATTTAGTCCATGACAGGCAATAGTAACCTACTGTTCTAGTTTGCTTTTGTTGCTGTGGCCAAAAGCAACTTGGGAAAGAAAGGTTTTATTTCATCTCACACGTACACTCCATCACTGAGTGAAATCAAGGCATGAAGTCAAGCAGGAGCCTGGAGGAAAGAACTGAAGCAGAAACCATTGAGAATCACTGCTTACTAGCCTGCCCTTGATGGCTTCCTCCATCTTCCCTATATAACCCAAGACCAGCTACTAGGGTTGGCTCCATATGTAATAAGCTGGCCCATCCCACATCAATCATGAATAAAAAAAAAATTCCCCACAGACATGCCCATAGGCCAATCTAGTGGAGGCAAGCCTTCATTGAGGTTGCTCTTTCCAGATGACTCTAGTTTGGTCAAGTTGACGAAAAACAAACAAACAACAACAACAACACAAACCAAGAAGCATGCTCATCTGATACGTATTTTCCTACTATCTAAAATTTATATGAAGTATTTTTTCTCTTCCTCCACCTTTTTGTCGTTGTTGTTGTTCAGGAAAAGCTTTACTAGATAAAGCAAATCACTTAATGAGATTTCATTTGTAGTGGAATTTTCTAAATGAACATTGATATAATCTCACTCCGAAGATGGAAAAAACATTGTAAGTAAATACTGAAGTATTCAACTACCTTCTTCTCCTTATTGTTTTGTGTTCCTATTAATTCATTCCTGTTCTAAAGGATCTTGTGGGAAGGAAGGAAAGAAAGAAACAAACAAACAAAGACAAAAATATTTTAATTTTTAAAAGCTCTACGACAATTTATAGAAAATGTTTTTCTTGTTACTTTGTAAGTTTGGTATCCTTAATATAATGAAAAGGGAATGATTTAAAAGAACTCAAAATATACTTTTAAAATAGTCCTCACAATTTACTTGTGCTCATGGACTAAATCCTACACATGTCTATTAGAACCGAAGTAAGGACACATCTGGCTTGACAGACTTGGGAGTTACTTCTGGCATCTGCTCAACTTTCCCAAAGTTAACCATACACACTTGAAAGATAAGAGATAGGCCTCAAAAGAACACATTTCCTAAACACAAGCCTTCAGTAGAGCTGATTTCACACACACACACACATGCACACACACACACACGGGGGTGGGATGGAGAGAAAGAGCCAAGAGTTCTGAAAGGTAAGGCCACTTTGCCTTGGATAGATATCCCTACATACTCAATAGACATGTGAACTACCCATGATGTAACAGATGGGAAACTTACATTTTTCAAGGGTACATGACTCTATGTGGCCTTTACATATTAGCCTGTCTTCCAAAATGAACTCCAAACAAAGATTTAATAAGTGCATCCTGACAATTTAAGGGCAAAAGAGAGCATTCAACTCACCACCCCAAAAGCCAAGACAAACCAAATGCAATTGTTATGTCAGGATCCGTGGAGATGGTAAAGAAATAAAAGAAAGCAGAGAGGCACCATCTCCGGGAGAAGAATGGTTCTTCATCAGGACCACTGAAGGGCCTTGGTCTTTTGCTGGGAAAAGGCGCTGTGCATGTGAAAAGGCGCTGTGCACATGACCCAGGGATTGGAGGAAGCTCTTAGTCCATCCACTGTTCTCCTGCAGTCTGAACATTGTAACCACCAACAAAGGTTGGCGTGGCTTCTCGGGAGGGGTGGGTGTTCTTCTCCTGGGAAGGGAGAGTCCTTAATTTGTGAGACCACGCCATCCCGTGTCTCTTGTCAGAAGCTTCCTGGATCCTAGCGGCCTGCAGGTGGTAGCAGCATGCCAACATTCCTGCGTGGTTCCTTAGCCCAGCTTCGTCTTTGGAGCATTAGCCCTTTCATGCTTGTCCTAATTTACTTCTCTGTGGCTGTGGCAAAGCTCTAAACAAAAGCAACTTGGAAAGAAGCCATTTGAGCTTACAGGATGCTGTCAGTTATCCAAGGGAGGCACTGTAGATGCTCAAGGTAGGAGCCAGGACACAGGAAGGGAAGCAGAGTCCATGGAGGAAAGCTGCCTACTGACTTGCTTCCCCTGCCTGCCTGGTTACCTTCTGGTAGAGCCTAGGCCCTCCTGTCCACAGGCCAATCTGACGGAGGTAATACCTCAGCAGTACATCCCTCTTCCCAGTGTTACCCACTTACGCTTGTGTAACACCAACAAAAACTAACCAGCACAGTACCAAAGCCAAAGGAGAAAGGAGCAGCCTTCCTACAAGGCATAACCAAAGGCAGAGCATGATAGAGCATGGCAGAATATCCTGGGCAGTACTTCTCAGAGGAATGTGTCCCCGGACAAGCGTGCGGGAACCACTGAGAAACCATGGGATGCAACTTCCCTTCTCAGGTGATTCCCGAGAATAGAGGGTCTAGGTTCGCCATGTTAGCAATCTCCAGGCACAGGGGCATGGGGGTGATGGTGCAGCCGGGAAACCTCTCTGATTACAAAGCTCCCAGAGGGCATCAGCTCAGAAGATCCTCTTGTGAAGGCCAGGGAAGAAGCAGCCAGCACCCTGCAGACACTGCAGATCCGGGGGGACTGCTGCACTTTCGTGAGCCAGCCCAGATGCTCATCAACAGATGGATGGATGGATGAAGCGTGGCACATGCACATATCGGAACTTTATTCAGCCATGAAGAAGAATGAACTCATGACAGCTAAAAAGACAATGGATAGGGCTGGAAATCATTTTATTAAGCAAAACTAGATACACTCAGACAACAATTGCATGTTCTCTCCCACATGTAGACTCTAGATTTGAATGTGTATGTTTGTGTGTGTGTGTGTGTGTGTGTGTGTGTGTGTGTGTGTGTGTGTGTGTGGAAAGGGAACTGTAAGAGACATGGAAGAGCTGTAGAAAGAGGGAGGAAAGAGAGGATGGTGGAACACGTGAGTCCGGAAAGCAGAAGAGGAAACTAGAGGGGGGAGGAGCTGAGGGGTAGGGTGGGCAGCAGGGGAGAAGGACAAGGAGCAAGAAAGTGTAATGGCATGTGTGTATGCAGATCCCATAAAGAGGGGCCAGGAGTGACTGAGGGCTCGGTGATTAAGAGCACTTGCTGTTTTCCTAGACTCTAGACTCTAGAGTTAAGAGCCCATTCCCAGTGTCTGCGTTGGTCAGTTTATGAGCGTCTGATCTCCAGCTCTAGGAGACCCGACACCCTCTTCCAGCTTCTGCAGGCCCTGGCTACACAGATGGCATATACACGTAGACAACCCATATCCATGAAATTAAAATCAGTACAAGTCCTTCTTAAAAAGAGAGAAAATACCGTTAACAGAGCCCGTTCCTTGATACACTCGCTTTATTCTTTGTTAATCGCTTACGTTGCATGCTCACTTATTTTTAAAAGGGGCAGGGTCTTTTGTTAGGGTTGGATGGATGGAATGGAGCCTTGGAAACCAGGGGAAGGATCTGGGCTGGGAGAAGGAGCTGTTTCTGAGCTGCCTGGCAGCGGAACAACAGCGGGTGTTAGCAGGAAAGCACTGAGAAGGTTGTCTGGCAGAGCCAGGAGGGGCCCAAGCTGAGGAAGAACACTCTGAGTTAATTAATACAGGAGGCTGGAAGAATTTGTGTCTCAAGGAGAAAAGCCTGAGCTACAGAGGGCAAATGTTTAGGCAGGTGGGAACAATCAGAGCCTTGCACTTAATGAGACTGCACTGTGACTCTGTCCACCGGCCCTAAGGAGGTGGCAATCCGTGTCCTAACAAAGGCCCTGATGAGCAATCGCAGTTCTTCAGCTAAGTTTGAAAAAAGAAACATTGCCTTAATATATTAAAAATATTGAATTGCTATTCCAGTAAACCCATCAGAGAAACTCCACAATGGGCAAATATTTATATACCAGTAGAGCAATAAAATCCAAAATCTCTCCTAAGGAAAAGACAACATTTACACACTTACAAAGTGAACAACCATAACCACAGAGAAAAATTCATGCCCAAGATACATTTTTTTTAATCTTACGAATCTACAGCAAAAAACAACACAAATGAGGAAACAAAAATGCAAGACTGGGAGGCAGACTCTTGGTCGTGATTTTGCTGCCAGTTGTGGGGCAGGATCTGTCTCTGCAGAAGCTGATGGCTGCTTCAAGGTGCATTGTTTGGGCCAAGCTCTGGAGAAAGACAAACATTCGGGCTTCCGGGGGACTGAAATCACAAGAGTGACTAGCAAAGTTCATAGGAGCTGAAAGACCCTGGTGCCAATTAAAAACCATACAACCCCATCCCAGCAAGAGGGAAGCTGTTGAATAATTGAATAATCTCAAGCCATTCCAGAGAAGAATAAACAGATGATGGCCTCATCCCGCCGAGACTGGCTGGAGCTGTGTGCATTAGAGTGCTCTATATTCTCTTCATACTTTGATTAATTATCCAGCTGTGTGGCTGTCATTAACAAGGATGTCTTTGAATCATGTGGCTCCGACAGTAACCAAATCTGGCTGTTCCTTTCATTTGCTTCCCTCACATGGGGAAGCACCTTGCTGTTTGGCAGAGAGTGGCCTGGTGTGTCATTTGAAACAAGCAAACACTCCATTCACCACCGATGACAATGGGTCAGTCTTTAGATGGCTTTCCGCAGTCCTGCCCATGGCTTGTCACCGGGGTGCTCCTGGTAGATGACAGAGATGTGCCTGCTTGGAATTTGACCTTCTACTGAAAAAGGGTGGGAGATGCCAGGCCTGTAATGAGAATGGCTGTCCTTTTAAAATTGTAGTTGCTTGCTAATTTGTTTGTTTCTTTGTGGTGTACTAGAAATGGCCACCCCTATCTTATCACCCTAATGAGCTCAATGTGCTATTTCTCTAAGGATTGCTTTCATTTTTAAAGCATCCAGTATTTCAATTCCACAAAATAAATCATTTGGAATTTGAGAATCCCTATCTTTCAACCAAACATTGGTGGAAATGAAGATGCTAGGCGAGGGGCCCTGAAATCATGGCACATCCCTTGTTGGCATTCCACAGGCTCAATGGCTCTAATAGCTGTGATGGTGGTGACGATGCAAGGTCAGGTGAGTCACTTTCTCTTTCCGTACCAAAGGCTATCCGCTGACTCAATCTGGACGATGGTGCTTTCCTTACTTCCAGGGAGGCAGCACAACCTTTGAAAAGAGAAATCATCTTCTAATATTCTCACCAACGTTCTCACTCTTCCGGCTAACTCCCAGGACCCCTGCATTAACCAGGCCTGTGGGGGACTGAGGCCATGAAATCAGGGCAGAGCGACTGAGTCACTTCCAGGCAGAAGTATTAACAGTCAGAGGTGTCCTTCTGTCTCTGCTCATGCCTCCTCAGTCTCCGAGTCTCTGGCTGGAGCAAAGAGCTCTTGCAAGTTAGCTTATAAATGTGTCACAAGCAAAAACCCTTTGTTTGGATTCGTCCCCTTTCTATCTCTACCAGGGAAACTATTGCTCACACTTGAAACACCATCTCAAATGGCACTTCCCCCTTGGAGCCTTCCTAGATATGGACTTGCCCAGCGCCTCACCGTGCCCAACGTTCCTGTCAGCCATAGGCTCTGTGGCCAGCAGAATCCAAGCCCTTTGCCAGGACACATGCCATCCTTATCCACCAGGATTTTGTGCTCTTTCAATGAGATGCTTGCCTTTTAGACTTTAAAGGAAATACAAAGATTCTAGACCCTTCAGAAGAAAACATAACGTGAGAACAAGACAGACTTGGTACCACTCGGGAGAAGTAAAGACTGTAAGTAGAGAGTGGCCCCAGGTACAGGCAATCTGCTGCTATGGTCAGGAAAAGCTGTTAAACGTGTATAAAAATGTTCTTGTACAAACACCTCAACCTTCCTGGAACTTCCCTTCAAAACTGGGACTGGCAAGAGAGTTCTTTTGTTCCTGAACATTTTTAAGCAACAGTGACATCATGTGGCCACAGAGGAAGTTGACTGTTCCTCCCAACTGAATTTCTGGAGAGGTGAGATTTGAGTGGCAGTTTTCCTTCCAAGTAAATTCATTCGAAAAGGAGTCGGTCAACCAAACACAGATTCCATGATAGGACAGTTCCCATGATGTGCCTCTATTCACAACCTTACCAAAAAGATCCCATCCCAATAAATTCTTGGCAAGCAAGCCCCCGCTAATTCACAGACTAATCACTAAAGTAATCACCACATCAACTTTGGATCTGACCATACATCTGCAGACATCAATGGGATGAAGACTTTATACAGGCCTGATTCAAAAACAAGGACCACGTGTGTCCAAGGTTTTCCCCACTCCTAGCTACAGGAAGCCTCCTGGGCCAAGCAGATCCCCTCTCTGCACTCTTAGGTCACTCCCAGCAATGCCTCTCAGAAACGGTAACAACCACAGCAACTGATGCCAGGCTCGACATGCAATGAACCAGGTGCTCCATGAGAGTGGGTTGGAGTTTTGACTCAGCATGGCTTCTGCAGACCTCTCACTAGCAGATGAGCAGCCAGTCAGGCAACATAGTTATTGAGCATGGACAGTCGCCCACACATTGGTAAGGAGGTACTTCGGATTTGTGGTGAACTGGACAAAACCCTTTCTAGTTCATGCAACTTGGGTTCTAGTTGGATGTGGACGGGGAATGTGTTAGTGGGGAGGTGAGAGCAAATGCTATGGAACACAGACGGGTCCTAAGGGTAGGGTGCTAGGTTATGCTGGTGTTGGGGGACAGCAGAGAGCTAAAAGAAGTGAAAGAACCCATGACAGTTGGACAGTACCGAAGATCTAGAAAGTGTGTGAATCTTAAGGGATAGAGGAAGGCCCCTGGAAAGAACTGGACCCAGAGAACTCTTGCTACAAAGCTGCTACAAAGCTGCACACTATCAAGGTTTCCTTCCTTCTCCAGGCCTTCCCTACTAAGGGAGGATTTATAGTAGATCCTAGCTAAAGGCCCCACATGGAACAAAACTCCAGAGTTACAATATCTGATGGTATTCTCTATATGTGCTTGTGTGAGTGCGTGCATGTGTATGTGCATGTGTTTCCACAAGCCAAGTGTGTGATTACTGTCCCAAAGTAATCCCAAGCATTGCAGGATTAGGTATTTGCTAGTCTCACACAAAGGTCTACACTAAGGAAGATTTGTCATCAGCCAGCACATGCCTTTAATTCCAGCACCGGGGAGGCAGAGGCAGGTGGGTCATTGTGAATTCCAGGCCAGCCTGGTCTACAGAGTGAGTTCCAGGACAGCCAGAGCTACTCAGAGAAAGCCTGTCTAGAAAAAAATAATAAAGATTTACCATTAAGTGTCTTAATGTAGTAATTGATGAGGGTAAGCTGCCACATAGCAGCAATTGTCAAGTGGGTGCTACTTCGCCAAGAAGACATCTCCCTTTTCAATGTGTTAAGCTTCACTAATGGGGCTTCCGTCTAGGCATCTTTGGTAACATAATGAAAGTCATGCACACAGTAAATGTAATAACAAAGAGAATACAAAAGCAGACCAAATCAGTCCTGAGTTTAACCTACTCTCTTGGCAATGTGTTTTGTCTAACATTCTCTCGTGTGGAGCCAATCAAGAAGACGGAATAAGTCACATCTTCACCAACATCAAGGGCTCACCAAGATTTCAGCAATCAGTCAACATCCATTTGCTCAGCAATAGCTCCTTCCCTTGTCTATCATTTTGCATTAAATGTCACCAGTCATTGTTTGAGTTAATTGCTAGTTTCTAGAGGAAGAAAACTTGTTAAAATACAGTAATGCTTTGAGAATGAGCCAACTATTCCATCTCTCTTTAAAAAGCAAAAAAAAAGGATTTCTTGATACCCAGCATCAATATCATGATGCTTTGTGTGTGTGTGTGTGTGTGTGTGTGTGTGTGTTATAAGTTGTATGTGTCTGTATGTCTGTCTTTGTCAGTGTGTCTATGTGTGCGTATAAGTGGTGTATATGTGCCTGTCTGTTTACCTGTATCTGTGTGTTTATATGTGTGTGGTATGTATAAGTGGTTTGTGTTTGTGTGTGTGTGTGGTGTGTAGAGGCCAAAAGTCAACCTCAATTGTCATTTACTCATGACACTCTTTCACCTTGTTTATTGAAATAGATTTCTTACTGGCACAATCACAGAATAGACTAAACTGGCTGGCCAGAAAGCCACAGAAATGTATCTGTTTCCAATGATAGAAATACAAGTGTGAAAACTACCTGGGCTTTTAACATTTTAATGCTGGAGATCAAACTTGGGTCCCCATCCTTGAAACTCCAAGCACATTATCTATTGAGCTCTCTCCCCAGTCCCAGCGCCATTTTTATTGTTGTTTGGTTAGCTGATTGGTTGGTCCATTGGCTTCATTTTGTTTGTTTTCACAGATAGGAGTGGAAACTTAACTGAAATCCATCAGGCTGAGAAAACCCAACTTTCAAGTCCATCAACGCTCCACTCTGCCCGGCTGCTTCTATGTGAAAGGAAAAGGAGTCCTCTTAGGTTGATGAGAAGATGGAAGCCAGTAATAACCATTCTGTCCTGAATTAGCTCCGCCACAAGCCTGAACAGCAGAGACCTATGGTGTACACAAGACAGGTGGCTTTGTGACAGGCACATCCTAGGACTTCTGCCCACACTGTCCAACTTCTAAATGAGAGCCTGGTCTGAGCTGTAAACAAAGGATTGGATTCAGAAGCAGCCCCATCATTTCTAAGCTACAAAGCCTTGGGTATGTGGGTGCTCTCTCAGACCTTCATGTTCCTCCTCTTTAACAAGGGGATAAAAAAAAAATACCTACCCTGGAAGATTTTTAAACATCTACCTCAGAGGGTTTTAAGAGGGTTGTACCTAATGCAATCTAATATGTGGTTCACAGCAACTATGTGGGTATCTGTGGTCCCATGATTATCCCCAGAGAGGAGCTGGTAAATAAGGGAAACCCGAGCTCATCACAGCCAACCCTCTTCCTCTCCACTTGCCCATGAGATGAGCCTACTTCAGTGCCTATGGTCCATGCTGGCAGATGGGCTAACAGTCGCCTCAATTCCAAGAGCACTGCTACATAGATAGACAAGGTGCAGCTGAGAGAGAGGGGTCCTCCTCAGCTATGGTATCTGTGTTACCCCAAAGGTATCCCCAAAATCCATTTTGGCTTGATGTGGGTTAAGGAATGTGAAGGATTTTTGTTTGTTTAAAATCCATTTTGGCTTGATGTGGGTTAAGGAATGTGAAGGATTTTTGTTTGTTTGCTTGTACTTATTTGTTTGTTTTGTTTTATTAGTTTACCCTAGATTGAGAGTGGATTGTGAAAGCAAAGTCAATGAACCAAGAATCTAGAAAGACATACTACCCCTAAATGGATAAGGCCAAGATGTGACAGAGTTGACCTACTAAAAGAAAATCTGAGAAGAGGTTATCATTTCTCAAGTCAAGAATGCTTAATACACCAGGCACGGTGGAGCACACCTGTAATCCCAGCACTCAGAGAGGCAGAAGCAGGAGGATCTCTGTGAGTCTGAGGCCAAGCTGGTCTACAAAGTGAGTCTAGGACAGCCAAGGCTACACAGAGAAACCCTGGCTCAGAAAAAAAAAAAAGGAAAAAGAATACTTAACACAGGAAAGGAGACGGGCTAGAAGACAGCTCTGCCCTTCATCATCTTCCTGTCTTCACCCGGCAATTCCATTTCAAAGGATGGATGGGTTAATCTCTATGTAATTGTACTCCTACCAACTTTAATATATAATTTAATTGAGTTACCTGCTCTGACAGTATGATTTGCACCAACGCTGACTTTGCTAATAATTGGTCCAACACCTATGATAATTAATCTCATACCTGAATATTCTAAGCCTTGTAGCTAAGCCACATAACATAATTGTGTCAAAATACAGTGTGCCAACAAGAAATAAAGGCCCCCCATGATTAATAAGACAGCGCTGTTTCATGATCTTAGAGATGGATATACGGGTATATGCTGCGGTACTGCTTTTTACATTGACCACAGTTTTGCTCTGCATTTTCTGTATCCTATAAATATGTATTTCAAAAACTGCTTTGAATTTTTTTATATCCTTTCTTCATTCTTAGACAATTTCATACATGATAAAACATTTTAGATGAAAGCGAGGTAATGCAAGGGTTAACAGCTGCTTGTAGGCTCTGCAAAAAGAAAGAAATCTTTGAGCTCAGGCCTCATGCCTTCACTGTGGTGGGCAGCTCTGCGGATGGCAGAAGCACAGTGTGGTGCCCAGACGGACAAGTACACAATGAAAGAAAGAGATCCTGTGATCTTTACATCCTTGGCTAGTCTTGAATTCCCCACAGCTGTTCCTGGACAAAGGAACGTTCTGGAACTGGAGTTGTCTCCCTTGGGATTGATCATCCTGTCCTTTATTTCTCGAGAGTGGCTAGTCTTTGGTGCCAATGATGAAAGCCAGTTCACAGGCCACAGTGGACATAAAGGCTTTTATGAGATCCAAGTGTTCAGGGAGGCTGGCGGGAGCGGGCACTGGGCACTCCAGAGGCCCCATTCAGATCTTGGGAACGCCTCGGAGCTAGCTCCTCCCCACTGACCTGAGAAAGCCCTCACCGCCACTTCAAGGACATCACCTAGTTTCTATTTTGCAGGTTTTTCTGGGTTTCCACAGGGTGGTTGTCTGGACATAACACATAATGGCAGTTGATCTTAACAATAAGTGAATGGAAATAGGCCAGGCGAATACCCACCTGAAGGAATTCTTAGCAGTTCCTTGCAGAGTCCAGGCTCCCTTCATCCAAATGTCCTGTGAGAGAATGCGGGGGCTGGGGACAGACACCCTGTAGGGAGAAAACTAAGTCAATGCAAATTTCCTCCACCACACAAGACCTTTCTTCCCCTGGGCGTCTCAGCTCATACTGTGCAGACTGTAATAGTCTAACAAAAATCCTTATTAAAGAATGAAACTGATCCCACTTTTAGAATCGAGTTTGGGCCGATCGACATTTTTATATTATCTGAAATAAATTGACCTCAGGCCGGACATATCATCAGTTATTCCGACTCCACCCCCAAGGGGGCCACCTTCGAAAGCTCAATGAGAGATTGAACTCCAACCAGATTTCTTTCTGCCTGTGTCCATCCTTCCCGCTTGTCTGATACATGCAACTTTCTAAGTGGGGTATGTTCATTTGCTATGATTGTCATGATAAAGGACCAGCCTGTGTGGCTTAAACAGTGGAAATGTGAGTGCAGTAGTTCCAGAGACTCCTCTGTGGGCTCAAGGAAGGGGATCTATTCCAGGTCCCTGTCTGGGGCCTGCAGGTGGCTGCCTTCTCCTTTTGTTCTTATGCATGTCTGCATTTTCTTGTCTTTTAAGAACACCAGTGATACTGGATTAATGCCAACCAAATATTCTCATTTCACTTCACACCTCACAGGGCTTTGCCAAAAACCCCTTTTCAAGTGGCAACTAGTGCATTTAGGACACAGTTTTCTTAGGCCCATGTACTGCATTGAAAAGGAGATGATTCAGCCTTGTAAGCACTGTAATGGAACTTTGGTTTCTTTGTAAACTCAGTTATGCTATGTAAATAAGTTTTTCTCTTAATCCCAAGTGTGGGGTTTTTAGTTGGGCTGTACTTTGATCAACCTGTTAATTGTCTTGTGTGGAACGTGGCTTTGAAGGTAATGGCCTTCCACATGCGACAGGGAGAGGGGCGTGGTCTAGGACTCTGGAGAGTATGAATGCCAGAGTCCCTTAAGAGGTGTCATGCAGTGCAGTGTTGTGTGTGGCTGTGTAGCAGTTTGGAGAGGCCAGACAAACTGATAGCGTGGTGATTTGGAGCAGAGAGGCTGAGAGAAATGCTTCGGGGTACAGCGGCATGGAGGAGTCTGCTGGCTGCCTCTGCAGTTGACAGAGATTGGCATAGAGCCCTAAAAGCCCCACTGACCCTCCATATCCAGGAGAAATAAAGAGGCCCTCTCTTCCCACTAACCTTCTCTCTCCTACCTAGGGTTGGGAGGTTGGAAAGGAGGTTGAGGTCTAAACACCCCAAACAAAAAAGAGTTTTTAAAACAAACACTACAACGCACTCATGTGTTTAAGTGTACATGCCATATAGAACATCCATGGAAGCTGAATTTGGTAGAAACATGCAGAGAAATAGGAAGAATCCATCCCCAAACAAGATGTGGATTTATTTTGTACCACTCTCCAGTCAGAGAGAGATACCCAGGGTCACGTGAGCACAAACATGACATCAAGCTCATTTTCCTGATGCCTTCCATGAGGCTCACTACTGGTTTGTTGTTTTTTTCAGTTACCTTTGTGTTTTCTCCTTTCATACTTAGTACAACTTCTATTTAAACCAGACCATGACTATTTAGCAATGCAAATTGCATATTCTGTAGGCTTGATACTCTTATTGATCAGTTGGAGTGACCTTCCATCACATACCATCACGGAGGAAAAGACATATGGGGAGCCAGTCACCATAGGTCCTTGCCTTCCTGTGCCCTCATTAATTGGTGTAATAAAGTCTGGCAAATAAATAACCATAGGGAACCATGTGGCAGCTAAGCCTATAGTTTCAACTACTTCATACATCCATCTGAGAGCTGAAGCCCAACAGCTCCTGGGCATGGTGGAGTCCATTCCAGGAGGATTCTTTTATACTTTGTCACCTAAGAAAATCTAATATTTGTCTGAGCAAAACCCATGAAGGTGATAAAAGTCAGTAAAAATGAGCTGAAGGAACTTGCCCAGAGAAGAATAAGGAAGGAAAAAAATGAACTTTCAGATACAAACGATGGCTGCTAAATGGTACTGGTAACCTGAAATACTAAAGAACACCAAGGTTAGTTTAAGGTGGTTGCTATAACCTGAGTTTTACAAACCTGCCCTATTGACACTGACACCCAGTCACTGGAGTAGGAGAAGAAGCTCTCACACCCAGAAACAGTACCGATGAATGCGCACGGGCTCCGGGAAACTGACTCCCAGCTCTGCTCCTTCCGACCACGAGATCTTCCCGAACGCCTCGGCCTCTCAGAGCCACAGCTTCCTCACTCCAAAGTGGCAGCACAGTCTCTAGCACATGGCTCGCTCCCCCGTAAACACAAACTTGCTCACGATGCTCCTTCCTCCCCCAGGTCCTTGGAATGATGGGAGCTGCCATTCATTGCAGTAAACAAATGGAAAGAACTCAGCCCTCAGCAGAGGCTCCTGGTTTTGGATGTGGGGACGAAGTAACCCGCCCTGGGCAACCCAGCAACACTAGCCGGAGCCTGCCACTGTGGATCTTTTCTTACCACCTGCAGGGAGCTAGGATTTGAGCGACCGTTACCACATAAAACATTCAACTCCACCTTGCTGGTAGTTTTAACCATGTTTAAATATTTCATAGAGAACATTTTTCTTTGAAACACTCTCGTCTCGTTTCTTGACTGAAAGTGACCTGAATTAATGTGGAGAGGCCAGAGCAGTGAGGAGAAATGGATGCAGAGGAAACTCCCATGCTCAGAAAGCTGAATTCTGTTCAGGACCCTGCCTGTCTGCCTGTCCATACCGGTCGAGCAGCTGAGACTAAAGCTGTCCTGTGGTTCAGAGCTGTCACTCTGAACAGGTGCCTATGGCATTGCTGTGCCTCCGAAGGTTGCTTCGCTGGAAGCTTGGTCCCCAGTGTGGTGGAGCTGATGAACCAAGACCTTTCACGGGAGATAATGAGGTCACAGGGTTCCACCCCTGTGAGTGGGCTAACGCTGTCTTGCATGAGTAGGTCAAGTCCAGGAGGAGTGAGTTGACTTTTCAGAGAAGAGGTTCTTATGAAAAGAACATACACAGTGCTCCTACCCTGCTCTTTTCTTCCTGCTGGCACCAAGTGCTGGATCCATCAGACTGCCAGCCAAATAAGTCTCTTTTCTTTTTTTTTTTTTTAAGTCTCTTTTCTTTACAATGCACTTGGCTTTGGGTATTTTGTTATAGCAATGGAAAAATTAACTAAAACACATATGTACTTGAAGTGAATTAAATCAGGGTTTAAAAATATTAACTTAGTGTTTAACTAAGAAGTTATCTCAAAGTTGGTAGGTAAATAGATGATAGATACATAATACATACGTATGCACATGGATAGATGGATAGATAGTTAGATAGATAGATAGATAGATAGATAGATAGATAGATAGATAGATAGATAGATAGATAGACAGATAGATAGACAGATAGATAGACAGATAGATAGGTCAATAGATGGCACATACATATTGGGGGGTGGGGGACACACACATTCTGCTTCACAGTTTCAAGGGAATTCCACATATTCTTCCACCTTCCTCCTCCAAGTCTAGAGCATACTTTCCAACTCTTGCACCTAGAGTTACATTACATGACTTGCTGCATCCATTTAAATATAGGCAGACATGTCAGGGTACCCATTTCAAGCCTGGCCTCCAACATAGCATTCCCCCTCATGTCCTCTTGTCCAGCACTACCTTAGGAAAAACACGGTGCAACATTATCTTGGTGCTGCTCCTCTGCTAGGCCCCACAGAATACACTGGAGCCAATCTGAGTCCAAGTCACAACCCACAGTCAAGCTTAGCTCCTCAACTGGACCATAACTTAGACTGGAGACGCCTAGAAAAGCATCTAAGCAAAAGCATTCCAATTCCTCCCACCCCAGCTAAGCAAATCTCACTTCCTTTCTTTAGTCTTCTCTCATATATTATATCTCTCATATATTATATTACTGTACCCCCCCCCAGTCCATCAACCCCCAACCTCTCCTATCCCCAAGATTCCCTCCCCATTTTCCCTTCATAAAACAGCAGGCCTCTCAGGGACATCAATCAAACATGGCATAACAAAGCACAATAAGATCAGGCCTGTACTATTGCATCAAGACTGGATGGGACAACCCAGCTAGAGAGAATGGTTCTCACAGTAGGCAAAAGAGTCAGGGACAGTCCCTGCTCCCGCTGTTAGGATTCCCACAAGAACACCAAGCTACTCAGCCATAAGATATAGAAGACCTAGGTCAAACCCATATAGGCTCCCTGATCTCTGCAAAACCCCCATGAGTCTTGATCAGTTGATTCCATGGGCTGTATTCTTGTGGTGTTCCTAACCCCTCTGATTCCCCCGAATTTCCCTCCTCCTCCTCTTCCTTCTCCTTCTCTTCTTTCTCCTCCCCTTCCTCTTCTCCTTCTCATCCTCCTCCTCCACAGGACTTCCCAAACCCCACCTAATGTTTGGTTGTGGGATTCTGCATGTACTCCCATCAGGTGCTGGATGAAGTCTCTCTGATTTCTTTGATGACTATTCTGCTAGGCTCTAGTCTCAGAACACTCTGCATGAGGACAAACTGTAGGCTGAAGGTTTTGTGGCTGGGTTGCTGTTCCTGTCCCTTTACTTGAGGCCTTGCCTGACTCAGGAAGATGGCTGGTTCAGGCTCCATATCTCCCATTATGAGGAGTCTTTGCTAGGGTACTTTACCCTCACCCCTGCAACACCCCCCATTCAGTCATTTTCCCCAGTATTTTCTCCCCCCGACCACACGTGCACACAATCTGATCCCTCTTGTTTTTAACCCTACTTGCTCCCAGTCCATTTGTGAAATCTATCCTATTTCAGCTTCACCAGGAGATCCTTTGATCCCCACTTAAGCCTTCCTTGTTATTTAGCCTCTCTGGGTCTGCCGACTGTAGCATGATCATCCTTTACGTTAGTTAATATCCACTTATAAGTGAATACATAGCATGTGTGTCTCTCTAGGTCTGAAACCACACATTCATTTATGGCTCTTTTTTGTGCATTGTAAAGCAGGTAAGATGTGGAAGTCCTTACTCCTCATCAGCAATGTGTGTGTGTATGTATATGTGTAAATATCCACATGTGTATATATGCACACATATGCCTCTATCAGGTGGAGCATAATAGCTTACATGGACACTACATCAAAAAGCAAACTCTGTGAATTGCCATTAATAGTATTCCCCAACTCAGTGCAAGAAATTTGGACCACTCTTCTATCTCCTAAAATAGTAAGATTTGGCTGTGAGAGTCCAAGACTGAACTATGATCCAAAGCAGCCAATTGGTCAGCCAATGTCTAAAATTTCATCTTACCAAAGGTGTTATGGCATTTTTGAGTGGGTCACTGTGTCCCAAATTCTTTTCTCTGGGGGAGGGATGGTAAGACAGGGTTTCTTCATGTAGCCTTGGCTGTCCTGGACTCACTTTGTAGACCAGGCTGGCTTTCAACTCACAGCTATCCACCTGCCTCTGCTTCCCTGAACCACCATACCTGGTGACTGTGTCCCAGTTTCAGTGTATAGTTTTGCAGACCACTCACTCTTGGATCTATGGTTTGGAGAGAAAAATCTGTTGTCACAACTGATTAACAGGGATTGAACTCCCACCTGGTGTTTGCACAGACTTCAAAGGCTGAGTATGTAGAATCACCTTGAACCCCTGCTTAACCCTGGTATATCAGAGCTTTGGTGTATCCCCACTCCCATCAAATGCATCAATTTCAATAATGCCCTCCACTGAGAGGCATGAGTGTCTGAGAGGAAAGTGCTTCATTTCTCCTACATGAGAACATGTAAGCTAAAGAGACTGATCTGTGAGAGGAGACAGTGCCTAGGAGTGCCTAGGAGTTGCCCTGGGACCACAGAGACAGGATTTAAAGGGTGGTGGGGTAACAAGGTAGTGTTGGGGTCATTGGTAAGGTGCTTTCTCAGAGTAAAAGTGATGACTCCAAACCCAAGGCCAGGGCTGAACAGAGGGAAGTGTGAGATCTTTGAATAGCAAAACCCTGAGGAAGGGCACGGGGGGGGGGGCTTCGATGTGTCATGCGCTCTTCCTGAATTAGAATAATCAGGGGTACTAAATCCTCACAGTGTAGCAAGATAACTGGAAAGAGCAAAGTCGCTAGCATTGTATGAAGGTATCCTGTGTACAAATGCTGTGAAGACGCGGAGAGAGGACCTGCTCATACCTCCTCAATGTCCCAATAGGCCCTCTTCCAATGATCTGACTCATTTGGAAGAAAGTCATCCAACAGTGATCTGGACACCCCCAGAAATGTGTCATTACCAATAGTTTTTGGTCTGGATTCCTTCCTCACAAGTTGTCACAGATTTCTCCATTTCGAGCCATATTTGTTTATTTACCCTGACCCTCTGGGGGCACAGAGGTCCAGCACAGCATGGCTGGTTGCTCAGGTGGGTTTCATGAGGCTGCAAACAAGCCCATCTGGATGAGTTCTGGGCTCAAAGCTATGAAGATTTTATTTCCAGACTCTCTCCTTGCTGACAAAATTCAGTTGTTTCGGCTGAAAAACTGAGGTCCTGTCTCCATTAGAACTCATTAAGTGTGGACCACCATCTCTCTGCTTCTACAGGCCATCTACAGTTGTATTTCTTGCACCATGACTATCAAATCTTGCCCCAGCCTGAATTCTCTCATCTCTGGTTCCCAGGCCCGTATGTAATCGACGTATCTGACGAGTTCAAGCCAGGTACTATCCTTCTTAAGAGCAATCAATCCCAGAGCTTAATTGCATCTGCAAAATCCCTTGTACCATACACAGCAATCAAGAGAATGAGGTGCCAACTTACCCATGAGCTGCACCCACTCTCCAGGAGAAGAGATGTCACAAGCCTGGGGTCATTGTGTAAATCATCTTAGAAATGTACCTCTAATACAAATATATGTGATTCCCCCAAGCATTAACCACAGTGAGTAGAGAGTAACTAGTTGCCATTATGCCAGGTCTCCATCTTTCTCTTGGTCTCTATCTTTATGGGGATAAAGCCTTACATCCGGCCATCATGACTTTTCCCATGCAGGAGAGTTTGAATCCTGTCTCTGGAGCCCCATAGTTTTGCTGCTTCAAGTGCCTGCAGCAGAAGTCATCTCAAAAGTTTTTGGTGTTTATCATTTCTGTCTCCATCATTTCACCTTGTAATGGGGACCAGAATGCTTTAGGATATAGACCATTATCATGAGGATGGGACAGGCCCTGGACTGGAGGCAATGGGTGTTGGTTTCCTTGGTTAATACTTTCCAGCCAGCATCTTTGAATTTGAGCTACTCCAATTTCATATATATATATATATATATGTGTGTGTGTGTGTGTGTGTGTGTGTGTGTGTGTGTATAATAATCCCCTTTCCCATTGCCTCCCCCCACCCCCACCCCTTTTTTTCTGAAACAGGGTCTGATGGATTTCAGCCTGGCTTTGGCCTTGCTATGTAGCCAAGGATGACCTTGGTTCTGCTACTTCTGCTATCACCCCCAAGCAGCTGCTGGGATCACAGGGGCTCTGGTCGCCATTCTCAGTTTAGGAGGCACTTTGTGAGTGCTAGGGAAGGAATCTACCGACTGAACCACATCCCCGGCCCTTCTTTTACCCCCTTCTGCCACTTTCTTGAGGAAGGCAGTTCTGTCTCTCTTGCTATTTCATGACTTTGGCCGCATTCTGGTCAATGGAAACTCAGCTATTCCCTGTCTCATTCCAGAAGGTCCTTCCCACATTGCTAGTGAGCAAACTAACACCCTGCCTTTGGCCATCACATGTGCCTTTTTTAGTAAAAGCATGGCCACATAGGAATTGGAAAGATATGATTAAAAGAGAAATTAAACACCAATAGAAATTTTGTTCTTTATAAGTCAGCAAGGAAGATGTATTAGGCAAGACAGGCTTTTCAGAACCTCTCAATCATATTAGTTTGCCTCTTTCATCTCTATTCTCTTGATGCTCTATTCTCCTTTGTGCATCAGAGAATCCACAGAAAATACAGATTACAGGTGTCACTCAAGCCCATGAGCGGTCCAGGACCTACCAAGCATATCACAATCTACACACACTGAAGTCCCATATATATGAGGTAAAATTTGCACACCGCCTACGCATATGCTCCTATATGCTTCAAACCATCTCTAAGTTACTTATACTTTTCAGCATTATGTAGATGATATATTGTCACAGCCATATCTAATGGGAACAGGGAAAATCATAAAGCCAGCACAGGTGCTTGACAAAGATCCAGCAGAGTTAAGTCATATGATGTAACTTCCATTGTGCCATCTTTCACTTTTTGGTTTAGATCTCCACATGTTGCATGCTTGGGGCGGGGGGAAGGGGGCTTTTAACATTTGTATACTTTGGAGATATTGTATTGATGGAAAATCTCTTATGAATCATTTATGCCTTCTCCCAAGATTACTGCTTCTAAGCTTCCCCCAGGAAAAGTCCTGAGCATACTACCCCTCCTGCTTTTAGGGGAATATCCTTATCTGGCCTAAAAGGTCTTCCTTATGCCCTGGAGGTTGTGACCCTCCTTATGAGGATCTGACTTCAAGGTACTCTTGGAGCATCTGCCCCTGTACTTAAGAACAAGATGATCAGAACAAAGTAAACTTAAAAAGGGAAAGAAGATTCAGTGGGCCAGAGAAGTTGGCAGCAGATCAGGCTAAAAGTTTCTTCCTATACACTCAGGCAATTCAAGGGCAAAGAAGATTGAGTGCCACATATGGTATGCCCTTTCAGAAAAAGATACAACAACAAAGTTAGATTGTCTGAAGTTATCTCTGCCCTACACAGGGGCTTCTATGGATGGACAAAGAATGGTGTGGATAAATGATAGACAATGAAGAGCTAAGACCTCCCTTTCTTAGAAAAGTTAATTGGCAAAGGGCCACTCCAGTGTCACATGACCAAGGAATAAAAGAATACCAAGATTAGACATATAAATAAATTCTACAAATATATAAAATATAATTTTTATGGAAGAAATTGAATAATGACTGCAGCAGATTTGGCTTAAAGATTTTTTCCCCCTTGGGCCTAAAGACAATTAGCACTCTGACCATCGAAAGTTGCTAATATACTCTTTGCGATGTGACAATCTGCCCAGGCTAGCTTGGAAATTTCCTTTCTCTCTAGTGCCCTTGAAACCACAAGCGCTGCCAGCCTGAAAACCGGCTGTCATGCTTTGGCAAAATATGCCCCTAGATTGTTGAAAGCTGGGTTGTGGGGCTGATGAGGAAAAATGATTGTAAAAAGATAACTTTGTTGTTTAACTATTTATCAATGATGGCTAAACTTATGACCAAGAAGAAGTAAAACACACGTGTCTCGGGACAAAAATGATATGATCTCTGTTTTGGAACAACATGAATCTCTCCCCACCTACTGAGTTCTGTATAAATAAGGAAGCACTCTAACTGCCAAATAGTCAGGCTGCAAGACCCCTCCCACCCCCTGTGCCTGACTCACTCTTCCCTCACTGACTCCTTATCTCCTCTGTGGGACCTGGCCATCTCCAGGGCTAGCCCCTGGCACTATATAAATGTTTCTGTATCATATTGTTAAAGAAATAGAGATAAGGAAACAGTATACCTGTTCACTACAGACACAATTTCTTTTCAAATATTTCCAATTTATGGTTGAGTCTAGGGACACAAACTGTATACAAGAGGGCTGGCTGTATAATAACCTGAGTCTCATCAGCTTCACTTACCTACCCCAGCCATAGAAAGGCCAAGGGCTTCGTTAAGGTAAGTGTCTTACTATCTTACACACATTCAGATCTACACGGAGCAGAGACTTTTCTGGGTATTCATTGGGTTTGCAGTTCAACTGCTCAGAAACCAGAACAGAACAGAACAGCCTCTTCTGACAGCATCCCTCTCCTATCATCAGCAAACAAGTATATTAGTTTCTTTTCTCATTGCTGTAACCAAAAACTTGAAAAGAAGCCACCCAGGGGAGAAGGAGTTTATTTAGGCTCAGTTTGTGCCGGTATAGCCCATTATGGCAGAAAAGACACGACTGGAACATGAGACAGCTTACTCTAAATCGAGGTAGACCAGAAAGCTGAGATAGGACAGGCACTGAGTCAGACCTGACTTAGTCATGGCCTGACTTCTAGAAACCCATCTCCTCCAACTAAGTGCACATCTGAAAAGTTCTATGACACATCCCTCCAAAAATAAACCAGTACCACAAACATTCAAATACAGCTTGTAAGGGATATGTTACATGCAAAATATAACAGTTAGTGTTTTTTAGAAGCGTCGGTGGTGGTGGTGGTGACCTTTATGAATTTAGCTGCCTTTGCTGTATCAATATAGCAAAGCAGAGACATTTCAAAAGCGTAAGAGAGTACAAAAAAGCAGGAACTGTTACTTAACCTATGGATCATGCTCGAAAAGCAAACATTTTTAAAGAACCAGTGGAAGAGTCTTGTGAGGTCAGCACAGATTCCATTGTGAGAAAGCCCAGACTTGTGGGTGTAGAACTGTGGCCTTCAAGGTCACTCCACGAGGCCCAGGAAGAGACAGACTAGGACTTACGAAACACAGTGAAGTTCCAAGTGAAGGCAGTCTCCATGTTCACACGGAGCTTAGAAAGATGGGGAACATCTTTAGAGTGCCAGCAAGAAAGCAACTTTCCCTGTCCTTTCTTGGAGGCTGATGCCAAAGGGTAAAGGGAGACTTAGCAACAACCCCCCAAACCAATGCCCCTAATTACCCACTCCCCACACTGTTCTGTGGTCTGTCACACACACTCCATAAAGTTAATCCAGCCGACTCATATATACAGAAAATACATGGCTTCCAGCACCTACAAAAATTTCTGGGCAACTGGGGAGAAACGGATGTCACCCTTTTCAGCCTCCTGAGGAAGGTACATTTCCAGCCCATTGAGAAGAATGCAGCAGTGCTTGAGAGGGAGGAAAAAGGTAGGGGCCAACAGTCCCCCCTGCCTCTGAGAAACTTATGTTTTATTTCCCAATTTGTACACACACACAGAGAGAGAGAGAGAGAGAGAGAGAGAGGCCAGTGGTCTCTGTTCCATGAGGCGATAAGACAGCTTTGCTTACAGCTTACAAGGAATGAAAGTGTTCCTCACACATTCTTCCTCGGCTGAAGGACCTTCATGATGAATGCCCAGTGGTATGTATGCAAGGATTTTTCTTTTGAAAGGCTTGAGGAAACTCACCAGGGATAAATTTCTATCTTATATAAAAACACATGTGCTAATTTGGAAACTAAAGATATTTTTGCAAAAATAGAGGTATATTTTTGGCATCTAAACATTTTTTAATACTAATTCATTTATTCTCTTGTCTGTCTCTTCCAAAACACATGTGTGTGCGTGTGATCATGCACATCTGTACACATGTATGTGGAGGCCAAAAGTGGACATTGCATGCTTCCCTTGATCACTTTACAACTTGTATATTGAAGCAGACTCTCTTACTTGAACTGAGAGCTCTCCAGTTTGGCTAGTTTGGCCCCTAGCTTCCTCCATGAGTCCCCTCTCTCTTCCTCCCCACGTAGGCACCACAACAACTCAGCATCTCCAAGGTGCTGGGAATCTGAACTCAGGTTTTCACACTGGCATGGTAAGTACTTCATCCCCTAAAACATACTCCAGCCCTCCTGTGGAAATTTTTAAGGGAAAAAAATCCATTCATAAAATACTTTTCTGTCTCAGGCACACTTCCGAATTGGTGATGATACTAGAGCCGCAGATTATGTGTGCAGTTAGAGAGATGTCCTGAGACGTGATTCATGGTCTCATGACGATACAAGTTATTCAAGGAGAAGTGCTCATTTCCATGATCCTGATTTATTTCATTATTAATTCTTAAAGGCAGTATATTCTGCTATTACTGAACTTATTTAGATCGGTAAGTTTTCAAATTGGCTTATGATCAATTCACAAAAATACTGCGAGTAATCAGTTCCATAATAAATTGTCCCATAGAGTCAGATATAACTACTATGCAACAGTATATTGAGATGATACTGGTTTTAATCAGCTACCCCCAAAATGGAAAATTTATACAATTCTCTGTTTAATTTAGATTATAAAATTCACTAGGGAAATCAAGGAATCGGATAGCTGATAGGAGTTCTTAATAGCAATTGCAGTAAAAAAACATTTCACTGCTTGAAATTTGTGAGCTGCAATTAATCATGGGCTCAAATAGTTTTTAAAAGTGTTTTATAATCCAAATATTACTATCTCAGTAAGACACTCCAGTGTGTTTATTAATCCGTATCTACTTGCATACTTCCCTTGACCTTCAGTCACATGCCTTACAGCTCAGCAGGCTTCAAGCAAGATGCCAAAACTCCTGCTCTGTCTAATTGCACGATTTTCAGTTACTCCACACTGTTTTTCCAGAAGCACACACACAAAAAATTCTTCCCCACTTCAGACTCTCTCCTTAATGATAGCAGGAAAATGCCTATCACAGCCTCAGGACTGTTTGTATATTTATGTGCATAGGTGCACACGTGAGTGTAGGTACATGTATGTGCAAGTACCTATGTATAGGAGCATGTATAGTCATGTAGAGTGTCTTCGTGCACATGTAAGCACATATATCTGTATATATAAGCACATTCGGAGTGCAATGTGGGCTCAGGTACGTGTGTGTGAATGCATTCTCATAAGTGCACATGTTTGTGCAGGTGCGTGTGAGTGCAGATACCTGTGTATAGGTGTATTAACATGGAGTGTATGTGTGTGCATGTAAGCATGCATATATGCACATGTGGAGTGCAGTGTGTGCACCTATCCGCCTTTTTATTTGAAACAGTGTCTCTCATTGGCCTGAGTTTCACCAATAAGACAAGGTTGGCTGGCCAATCAGTCCTAGGGAGTCCATCTGTCTCTGCCCCCAGAGGAGGAGTTATAAGTGAACTCCACCATTCTGCAAATCCAACTCAGAATCTCAGTTGCCACAGATGCCAACTAAGCACTCTCCCCAACCTCATGTTCTAAGAATTTTAGAGCCTTTTCTAACTTGCCACCTAAAAACGAAAATATCTTTCCAATTTCTATTGTTTCCAAAATAAGATAGCCTTGTTACGAACTCTCCAAGATTCATGAGAGTCTGTCCTCAGAAAGAAGGACTGAATTCTCTCTTGAGCCATCTCACCAACACATCATCCTTTTCCTGGCATCTCAAGAACCCCTGCTCTGTAAGGATGAGTCTTTGTGTTGTCTGTCATGGTTCCCTCAGCATTTAGAAGTCTGCATGGGACTTCCTTGAGCAAACATCTAATCTAAAGTCTTAAGCTGCCATTTTAGACTGTTTTGTCATAATCACCTTTTCTAGGAGAGAAGAAAGCTCTTCCAGGACTTGAGCAACACGACAGGACATGACTCATCTGTTAAAAGACAGCAGTAAAGATGGCAGAAATTTCCAAATCTTTACCCATCACTCCCAGGCCTCCAGCCTTATTCCCTCTCAATCCTGGATTCCTGTCTTATCCTCCTTGGCCAACTGGTTAAATTGACTAGTTCTTGGGAACATTTGGCACCTACTCCATGTTTACCTCTCTGTTGATCTTGCTTTTATAACATGGAATGCCTTCTCACTAAATTCTACCCATTAAATGCTCACCCACCTTCAATGGACTGCGGCAAAATAGAAAACTGCACAGATTTTAGGGCCAATGACCCTGAGAAGCGTGACAGCAATGTAAATAATGATTATAATCATATAACAGTAAATAATAAATAATTATTTACATTTTCTAAGGCATTGCTTCCTCAATACTAAAATGGAGTTAACCTGGATACAAAATGATCCCACCAGACAGATAAAACCAGAACTGACTGGTAAGTATGAATGCCTTCCTTCTTTGGCAAATCATAAACAAGCAAACCTGCTTAAATACCTAATTATCCGGACAGGAAGCTGCGTTGCTTCATCATAGTCAGAGATACATAAGAGAGGGATGACTTCATGCATGCATGCATGCAGGAGAAAAGAAAGAGAAGTGGGCAAGGTAGAAGAAGAGATGAAATGCAGGGTAATAGGATTGGGGCTCTTCCTTCCAGCTCTGCAGGTATATTTGTAAGCAGCACCAGTAGAGTTCAGAGCTAAATAAGAAGTGCTGTGACCACAGTTTCTACAAAGAAACAACAATCATGCTGCACAGTAGGGCAAATGCTTGCCTGGAAATGCTTTCATGTGGATGCTGAAGAGCGAAACAGAAAGAAACTTTGTCTTTCGAACTGTAGACGGAGTTAGCATTCCCTTCTGCCAGCAGCCATTCACAAAAACCAAAGAATTGGTTCCTGTTATATAATGGTTGTGAAATACACTCTACAGACTTGTATACTTCAACACTTGCCCCCAAGTCATAGGAGGCTGTGGGACATGTGGAACAGCAGGTATGACTAACAGAATCAGGTCTTGGTAGGGCAGGCCTCCTTCTGGCTCTGGGCCAAGCTCTCGGCTTTCTGAGCCACTTAAGATGTGAACAAGCCATGCCATGAGCTCCCTTAGCCCTGTGCCCCAGCCAGCAGGAATGGTAGTCAGAAATCCCCTGAAACTGTGAGCCAAAATGATCCCTTCCACCCATGAGTGGTTTCTGCCAGATACTCTGCCACAGAAACAAAAAAGGTAATTAAAACATCTTCATTCTAAAATTCTGCTGAGTGACAAGATGTCTGTCTGGAACTTAAAACCTCTGACATAAACCATCCAGCATCAAGTTGCATTTACTAGGTTTAAAATGAAGCACTACCTCACCATAACATCACTTGTCTATGTGAAAAAGAAAAAGCACTATACCACAAACTCCCTGGAAACAAGCCAAGGCATAGTCTGAACACCGAGAGAGGCTGAGGACAGGGACGGATGTCAGAGAAGAAGAGAAAGGTAGAGAGAGGCAGCGAAGAGCCTCCTCTGCCTCCTCGTCTACAAACCTAACTGGTATGGTTGCTTTAGGAAGGTCCCTTGCCCTGGATTCTTTCTGAGGTCCCTCATGACCCTTCCCATCAGATGTTCCACAGACATCCCCTGTCAGCCAGTCCAGAACTGCTTTCTCCAAACCCCTTTCTGCCAAAACTACCCTACCGAAGCTTAAACAAATGCAGCCCCAGCTTAAATGCTCCCTTCAGGTGGCCTCTTCATTCCTATATGGTTTGTTTTGCTTTGAAATACCATCACTTTTTATTGGTGTCTCTTTGGGTCAGCCTTCTGTCTAGGTACAAACATCCAAAATAAAGGAGGTTGTGATGGCTTGATCTTGTAGCCACAGCCACTCAGGAGCCTAAGGCAAGAGGCTATACTGAGACATACAGTGACCAATCTTAGCTGCAGCATGAAATCCTCAAAAAATAAAAAACAATCTAAAAACTCAGAGTTAACTTAGAAAGGAGGCAAGGTCTAAACCAAGTGAGGAGCCTTGAGCCTATGGTCCCAGGACCAGCAAAGCGAGAAGCAGGAAGAGAGTGAGCTGCAAGTCAGCCTGGGCTACATAGCAAAACCGCTGGAAACAAGAGAAGAAGGGTGACTGGGGAGCCACACTTTCAGAGGCTGGAACCCATGGTTAATCTGGGTGTGAGTCAAAGCCCAGCCGTGCATCACAGTAGCAGTGTTTGGAAACATGGAGCTGCTCACATCCTGTGGCCAGAGGCACAGAAACGGAGAAGAGGAAAGTAAAGGACTCAGGAGCAATCTCTCCCTTGAGGGCTTGCCTCTAAGGGACCTGCTCCTTCCATTTATGCACCACCTCCCAAAAGCCCACTAAACCATTAAGCCACCAGTGAACCATCCAACTGAGGTCAGAGCCCTCATGATCTAATCGCCTCCCTACAGTCCCCTCTGGACACTGCCGCACTAGGGGCCAAGCCCTCAACACACATTCTTTGGAGGGTATTTAATATCCAAACCAGAACAGTGTTCACGGCCTTCATCATCCACTGCCATGCACCACGGTGCTAGTTTTTCCCTCCCACGTTGCAAGGTGAGACCTCACTGGCACTCAGGAGTTCTCTGACACAGGCAACAAAGCATTTTCTAAAGGAAAATTTTTACTGCATTAATCAGCTTCGGGGGCAGGAACAGAGATCACAGTCAAGGAGAGCAACTACTTTATAGTCGTAATTAAGATTTACAACAAAATGCCTCAGACCCATTTTTCATAATGCAGCAGCACTATGAAAAGCTCGGCAATTTGTGCTGCAACTCTGAATGGTCAAACCACTGACCCAAAGGTTTCACAGAGCTTTTAGGGGTAGAAGACATTCAGATAGAAATATTCTAATTGCTTTCTCAGTCTGTTTATGATTTGTATACAGGAGGGCTGATGATTTTTTTAGTTAATTTTGTATTCAGCCACTTTTCTGAAGCTGTTTATCAGCTGTAGGAGTTCTCTGGTAGAATTTCTGGGGTCACTTATGTATACTGTCATATCATCTGTAAAAAGCAGTACCTTGACTTCTTCCTTTCCAATCTGTATCCTCCTGATCACCTTTAGTTATTTCTCTAGCTAGGACTATGTTGAAGTGATATGGAGAGAGTGGGAAGCCTTGTCTTGCCCCTGATTTTAATGGAACTGCTTTAAGTTTCTCTTCATTTAACATGCTGCTAGCTATTGGTTTTCTGCAAATTGCCTCTATTGTGCTTAGGTATGCTCCTTGTATCCCTGATCTCTCCAAGACTTTATCATGAAGGGGTGTTGTATTTTGTCAAAGGTTTTTCAGCATGTAATGAGATGATCATGTGGGATTTTCTTTCCGTTTGTTAATATGGTGAATTACATTGATGAATTTTTTGGATGTTGAACCATCTCTGCATCTCCAGGATGAAGCTTACTTGGTCATGGTGAATGATGTTTTTGATGTATTTTTGGATTCAATTTGGGAGTATTTTGAGACCCATCCCATGGGACAGAACCAATTCCTGACACTATTAATATTACTCTTCTAGACAGAAATGTACTATAATTCCTCTGAGAAGCTTCACCCAGCAGCTGATGGAAACGATGCAGATACCCACAGCTAAACATTAGACAGGGATCAGGGGTTCCTATGGAAGAGTTGGGGGAACCACTGAGGGAGCCCAAGGGGTCAAAGACTCCACAAGAAGACCTACAGAGTCAACTAACCTATACCCATGAGGGCTCAGAGACTGAACCACCAACCAAAGAGCATGCATGGACTGGTCCTAGGCCCCCTGCATGTATGGAACAGGTACACAGCTTGGTCTTCATGTGGATCCCTCAACTCTGGAGTGATGGTCCTCTCTGACTCTGATGTCTTTCTTTGAATCCTGTCTCCCTAACTGGGCTACCTTGTCTTGCCTCAGTGGGAGAGAATGTGCTTAGTTCTGCAGCAACTTAATGTGCCAAGGCAGGTAGGTACCCATGGGGGGCCTCCCCCTTCTCTGAGGAGAAGGAGAAAGGAGAATGGATCTTGGGGTATGCAAGGGGGATACTGAGAGAAGAGAGGAGCTGCAATCAGGATGTAAAAGTAAATAAATAAAAAAGAAAATTCTAATTGCACAAACTTGATCAAGAAATAAAGTTTCAATTATAAAATTTGCATTCCTATGCTAATAAAATGATGCCAACGATTTGTGTTAAAATATCTCTTTACCCACTGAATGTGCACATGTACACATCTAAACATTTTAGCACACTAGAACTGTTAACATTTTTTAACTGCAGGTAGCCTAAAAAGTACTATTATTTTCCCATTTGTAGGTGAGGAAACTGAAGCACTATTGGTTTATGTAATTCCCTCTAGCTCACATGATTAGTAACTCCAAATATGAGGTCTCCCATGCAGACAAGATGGCAAAAAGAAGCTTGGAGGTAACAGAGCAAAACTGCCTCAATCACTCTTGCAAAGCATAGGCTGGGCCGTGCCTCAGTTGGCTCAGTGCCTGTTTATTATGCAGGAAGATCAACGCTGCACAAAGCAGCATGGTGACCCAATCTGTAATCTCTGCAATGCAGAGGTACAGGCAGGAGGATCAGAAGTTCAAGGTCGTCATTGGCTACCAACAAGTCTGAGGCTAGTCTGGACTACATGAGACCTTGTCTGAAAAGCAAACGTTTTAATGATAAGGTGGCAATGGCCAGGAACTGGGGAGTAGACTGCAAACATCCAAGAATACACCTTTCTCATTTTCCCCTTGGATGATAAAGAAGTGAATTTACACATACACACACACAGAGACACACACATGCACACACACACACACACACACATACTGTCAGTGACAACATTTGCACTCATTCTGTGGCCATGATCAGTGGTCATGGCTTGATTGGGAGTTTTGAAGCCAGAGTAGAAAGGATGTGGGTTGAAATATTTCTTTGCCTTGTGATACAGAAACTCACGAGCAATCTCATAAACATACAAAATGCTGCGGTTCCACTTGTACAGTGGCTGGAGCTGGACGTCAAGTTTCTCTGGAAATGAAGCACTCCACAAAACACTCTGAGAAATGTTCAGCCAGTTCTGCTGTCTCCAGGCAGGCTATCTATCTCTCAGCCACTGTGGAAAGATTCATGGCAATGTAGGACAGGGGCTGTGTCCTACATCCCTGTTCATCTCCTTCTTGCAGTAATAGGGTCTGGCATAGGCCAACCTCATTACCATTTTTTTAATTTAACATTTCTTGATATGTGTTCTTTTTAGTTCTGTTAAACATCCCAACTCAGATAGGCTTAAATTGTTTAAGATGGAAGAAAATATTCTAAGGTCTAGAAAGATGGTTGGTTGGTTGGTTGGTTTGTAAGTTGGTTAATACAAGATATGATAGAGAATGATTTAGGTACAAAACTTTAGATTTACCTAGATAGGACAGCTAGTATTTTCTTCAAGGTTGCCAAATACAAATGAGCTAAACATTTTGAATGTAACTTTTACATACAGCTTTTCTGATTGTTTGATAACTGTTCTTACTGTATGTAGTCATAAATCAGTCAATAAACAAATAAATCCCAACTCTTCGTTAACAACAACAAAAACAACCCCAAGAATAGGAGGGCATAGATGATATTAAGTCACAGGATGCTCAGAACTGAAAGTGTCCATTAAATTCAGGGGATTTCAGAAAGACAACTATGGTATGTATTCACATATAAGTGGATATTAGCCATTAAGTAAATGATAACCAAGCTGCAATCGGTAGACGCAGGTGGGGTAGGTAAAAAGGGGATGCACAGAACGACGTTCCTATAGAATAGATATTGGCGGTTTACGGAGGTGGGGTCAGGTTGGAGGTGAGGTGGGATGGAAGGAGAAAGTGCAAGGACAGATGGCTGGAATTGGGGGCACCCAGGGGCAGTATGGAAACCTAGTGCAGTGGAAACCGCCTAGAATCTATGGGGGTGATCCTAATGAGGACCCCTAGCAGTGGGGGATGTGGAGTCTAAACTGGCCATCTCTTGTAGCCAGGCAAGGTGCCCAGTGGTGCGACCTGGTTGCATTAGGTTGAGCTGTTGGCTGAGGGGGCCCTGTGGAAAGCTCTAAACAATCCAGGATGATACTAGGAAAACTGGCAGCGTGGCCCCATTGCCAAGGACAACTTCCACTCGGCTCATTGAATGTAGGGAAATTGAACTGGTGCCTGCATGGAGCCTTTACAATATTCTAGTGTCTTTGGTGCAGAAAGTTGCTCTGCAGGCTGCCGGAACAGAAATGCAGACACCAACCCAGCCCCAAAACCTTTGACCTGCGATCTGTCCTGCTTGCAAGGGGTGCTGGGGGAAAGGTGGTGCAGACTGTGTGGGAGTGACTCAAGTTTCACTTGAGCCCCACCCCATGAGAGGGAGCCCATGCCAGACGCTGCTTGGATGACCATGAACAGAGACTGGATAGCCCAGAGACCTAGTGTAGAGCCAAACACAACTGGTCTTTTGTTGGGGGGAAGGGAACAATGAGACAAGGTTTCTCTGTTATCCCTGGCTGTCCTGGAAGTCACTCTGTTGCCCAGACCTCCAACTCCAAGATCCACCTGCCTCTGCCTCTTAAATGCTGGAATTAAAGGTGTATGCCACCACTGCCTGGCTACAACTGGTCTTAAATTAAAAAATAAATGATTCCTAATGATACCCTGCTATACTCATAGATCAGTGCCTTGCCCTGTCATCATCAGAGGCTTCCTCTGCATCAGAAAAGAGCACATGCAGAGACCCACAGGCAGACATCATGTGGAAAGGAAACCCAATTTGTAGGCCTCCATTGGTTCTCTCCCCTCAAAGCTCAGGGAATCCTGAAGAAGGGGGGAAGGGGGCACAGGGAGAGACTGTAGGAGTGAGAGGGGATAGAGGACAGCAGGAGAACATGGCCCACTGAATCAACTAAGCAGGGCTCACATAGGCTCACAGGGACTGAACTGGCAAACAGGGGGCCGACAGGGATCAGCACCAGGTCCTCTGCATGTATGTGTGGCTGTCAGCATGGTGCTTTTGTGTGACTCTTAACTGTGGGATCTGGTGTGTCTTTGACTCTTTTGACTGTTCTTGGGACCCTTTTCCTCCTGTTAGGTTGCCTTGTCCAGGCTGGATGTGAGGGTTTTTTTCTTTATCTTACTGTGTTTTGTTTTGTCATGTTGGTTGTTGTCTCTTGGAGGCCTGATCTTCTCTGAGTGGATCTAGGGGAAAGGGGAGGTGGGGTGGGATAGTGGAGGAGAAGAAAGGGTGCTGGAGATGTGTTGTATGAGAGACGATATATTTTCAATTTAAAAAAAAATCAGAGATTTGATTTCTCTGGGAGGAGGTCCTCCCTGCACGTCTGGGACCCCTCTTGGCTGATGAGCAAAAATTAATTTATAGAGTCATCCTTTTTCAAGAGCAGGAGAATAAAAGCAGATTCCCAAGCCCCTGGAGACCCAAGAGTCCTGACTGACCCTGGAGAAAGGATGGAGACTTTAGGAACTGTCAGCAACTCTAGGAACTGTCCTAGGAGAGACGCCCTTTATCACACTGGAGGTAAAGTCAAGGGAGAGAGGAACAGAGTGGGAACGGGGGAATGGGGGGCGGCAGCCTCACCACCATGCATGTGCAGGGGGAAGACAAAGCCAATCCAAAGGAGAGGCTCCCAGTTCGTGAGCATCCGGATGCCTCCCTCCCCAACCCCTCCAAAATGTATCCTTTAAGTTATTGGAGTACCCAGCCAGAAACTCACAGGAACTTTGATACTGGCAGGAGACCCAGAACTCACTGAGTATCTCTAACTGAAGATGACAGTAGGAAAAGAAATTAGGACTAACGCAGGGTGAAAATGAGGTTAGTGGCCCAGGATGCACAGTCCTGGGAGGAGAGAAGGGCTAGAACCCGCATTACTGCGTCCACACCCAAGCCACTTCACACAGTTCCTCCTCTGTCTTGTTGACACAGAAAGACGTTGGCATTTCTCCGCTCCCCATGCGCAGCATTCACCCAGACCAGTTTGAAAGTCTGCTCTCTCTCCCTTGGTATGGCTTATATAATTTGTCAGTAATTGTTTTCTTTTCTTTTTTTTTTTTCAAGAGCAAAGAGCTTTCTTTATTTGGGCTTAAGCTTCATCTCTCCACCATCACCAACTCAGTGGATCAGAGAGGGGAGCCCAAAGCAGCTACATGGCAGGGTTTTTATTGGGGTTTGAGCAAGAACCCGCTTAGCAGTTACACTATTGGATGACATTCAGCAAGGGCAAGCTTGTTACAAAGTGATTGGCTAACTAACATAACTAACACTGAGTGAGCCATCTATAGACCTCAGGAATGGTGGATCAATGGGCTGCCCAGCACGGATGCCCCACCCTGAAATAAGATACCTTCCCATTCTTGTGGTTGTTCTCGGGGCTGTTCCTTGGGTAGGGAGTTATATGGCCTGGTTTCAGGACTGATGACCTTTGGGGAGGGGCATCATCAGGCCAGGTCCTTACATTCCTTCCTCGAAGTGGATACAATCTCAAATCTTTGAGATGGGTCCAAGGGCTGGGACAGAGAGTTTTTTCTAATGCTAGGCACGATCGTGCAAGGGGCACAAAGAATGACTAGAAGAAACTTAAATCCTGGCATAATAGTTCTCCTTGGCTTACTACCCTTACCGTTTTCTATTTTCTAAACTCATGTTTAAGCTAGGAATCTGTGACTGAGATTGCCAGTTACCATCTAGTTTCCATTCTGCCCTTTTTCCTGAAGGCGACAGCACCTCACGCCCCTCAAGTCTGGCCAGACACTATTGAGGCACCCATGCGTCGGAGTGGAGCCAGGTGGCAACAGATTGTTAGGAAACATAATTTACCCTTGTGCTTACTTAAAGGAAAGCCTGGCCGTGAGGTAATTGTCACCCTTCTGACAAAGTCAAGTGACAGGTTCAGTGTGCCCAGAGAGTGATACGGCCATTTGAGATAATAAAATAATGCAGTAGAATGAGTCCAGAGCCCTAAGTGAGCCTTTGGACCTGGGCTCTAGACAGCTATACGGGGCACAAAACCTCCTCTGATCTAAGATTCTGCATCTTAGGGTACCACTTATGGTACTTATCCACCTTCCTAGCATAACATCCCATGCAGTGTCGGCCACCAGAAATGTGGGTTTCAATTCATCTTTTCCATCTGCGGAAAAGATTACGTAGCTGTCCAATAGCTTAATGTTTGCCCAAATGGCAATGTGAATTCATTATTGTGGCACAGAATCATCAACACACAACTTAGGGAAGGGCTGATGTAAGGAAAGCAGGAGCACGCTGTGGTGAGAAACAGAAGCGCACACATACAGGCCTGCAGCAAAGTGAGGCGTGCAGGAAAAGCCCAGGCCGGGACCCTGAAAGCCACCTTCACTTTAGTCATCGTCTGCTCTCCTGCTCTGTCACACACTACAGAAGGAAGACAGCACATCCAAGGCCGACCCAGGCTCCTCTCCATCTCCTGGCAGATACCCCTCACACCCTCTCAACAACAAGCCTGGGTTGATAGCTGTTATGCACCATGTTATTGTCAGGGCTGACACAGGAGAGTCTGTTCAGCTTTACCTATCTGACCTGCCCCAAATCCCTCTCCCTGTGCAAGGATGATGCAGCACCCAAGGGGTGAGCCAGGGAATCAATATGATCCATACTCTCCAAGGAATGCTGCCTTGTGTGGATATTGTAATAGGGTCCTTCCATTGGGACCATAGGCTTGGAGAACTCGAACCAGAAACACCTGCATGCTCCCTGACTTGTGGTTCCTTCTAGCAAGGCTTTGATCCTAATTTCACTGGGTCTCCAGAAACTAAAACTGCTCTATTGCCTGGGGCAAATACAGAAACAGAAGAAAATGCATTTTAAAACTAATTTTCAGAAAATTGTATTCATCATTTTAAACTTCTCATCTTGAACTCCTTAACACACACACACACACACACACACACACACACACAGGCAGAGTTTGCCACTATCTCAACATTTAATTATTACATTTTAAAAGCAGCCAGTGTAAGATGTTCTCTTTCCACCAGAAAAGGCTTCCTTGAGGTTTCCTTCAAGACACTGTTGCTACAAGAGAGCCCAAATTCTCCTTCTTAGACTATACTCAATCATCAAAGTAAATACATTACAGTTCAACTTTTGAGTAAATTTTCATATGCGTGGAGAGGAAAATCTCCTATTTTCATGCCTGCGCTAAGGCAGAGCAGAGTTGAAAACAAAACCCCATGTTCAGTAGAAAGAAAAACTCAAAGCAGAGCAGAACTGCTGTGCAAGGGCTACTTGGTTTTACCCAGCTTTGGCTTCCAAACTCAGATATAAAAATGCTTAGCACAAAAAAAAAATGTCATCAGGCAAATTAAATGGTGTGAGAAGTATAAACCAGACTAACACAATGCCCGGTGTTCTCATGTTAATCCAAACTGAATCTGCCACATCCCAGCTCTCCCTAAAGTAAGATAGTATGTTAGCTTCTGTGTATCAGTCTATGAACAACTATCATCCTGTCCCTTATCCTTTGCATATTTTCCCCCAAACCTTGAGTCATAGGTATTGCTTTCTTGAGTAAGAAAAAAGACAGATATTTACAAAGATGACAAGTGACCTCTGGAAAGAAGCCCTTTTGTCGCTTCAACCACCTTCAACTCCTTTTCTACCTTCCCAAAACAAACGTCAAGGGATTATAGCACCTAAATTGTTTTTCACTGATAAAAATATAAGAAAGTTTGCCATTTTGAAGTCTATTCTACCAGAAAACAAGGAAATTTCATATCAGTGGTGGTGTTTTCGATAAGGTCTTACTGTGTACATATTCGCCTAGAATTTCTCAGTAATCTTCCAGCCCTAGCCTCCTGAGTGCTCTTTCTTTCCATATCAGATTAGCCAATGGTTCTTGATGTAAGTTTAGTCATATTCCAAAAATCGTTGGTTACTGTCTATGTGTGTAAGTATTCCATCATCAAATGATCACTTCAAATTCGCATGTGTCCATTAAAAACAGCCTCAGACATCATTCTATCCTAGACATACTCTAACATACTTGCAGACATAAAAAGATTTGGGTATGGTGGAACAGTTAGAAGACAAACAGAATCCGACTGTCTTTGGCAGCATCCCCTATGACTTTTTATGTTAAAAATAAGGGTGTGGTGTACAGCCTGGATGTTTGTCAGCTGTCACCTTCAGGATCTGAATTCAACTAGACATGATACCTCAACTGCTGATGGCAAACAATCCACATGTATGTTACAGTTATTATTCACACAATGTGAGAGACCTCCCGAGTGTTTGAGGAGACCAGATCTGCAAGACAGAAACACAGGAGAGGCCTACTCTCCCTTATCCCAGCCCCTAGCCCCTCTCACCCCCCTCCTATTTTGTAAGATGAGGCCTCTATGGATCCCAGGATGGTCTTAAACTCAAACTCCTTTTACCCCAGCCTCCAGAGTGATGGGATAACAGACACGCATCACAGCACTGGGCTCAGCTCCAGCATTTGAACTGATCTCTCTTAGTCCACAGTCTCTAACACGCAAGGGTAAAGAGAGTCCTCCTACCAGAACTGGAAATGAGGCTTATAATTGCATGTTCTTGGTCCTGCTGTCTCCCTGCAACCTCCGCCCAGGTCCCCAATGTTATCGATACGCCAGATATTATTTTAACAATAGCTTCAGAGATCATTAAGTTGGTGAACATCTGTGCCTGGGGAAGTATAGGCAGCAGCTGTGAGAGGGTAGGACAGGGGTCACCGAGTGTGCCCACGCTATTAAAAGAGGTGAGAATTAGCAGCGGCACTTAGAGGGGCCTCCAAGAGTCACTAAAGGTGATCAAAGCCTTTTCTCCCTCAATAAGACCTTAATTGTGCTGAGAGCTGCCATAGTTAAGCAGTGGGTAGCAAATAAAATGCCCTGGCTCTCTTTCCAAAGTGAAACAAGGAAACTGTGAAACTGGGTTTCAACAAGAGTGATTTTCAAACTACTGCCAGGAAAGTTACCAGAACATGAGTCCCAGAGGCGACGCCAACACAGAAGCTGGCAGTCCCTGCCACAACCTCCACGGATGTCCTCGGAGTCACTCAGCAAGGTGGGCAGCAGGGTTTGGGCAGCAGAGGTGAGCATGAGATGCCTATGAGGACGTGGCACATGAGTGCCAACGTAAAACAAGCCGAGGTCACACCTGGAGAGGCATGGCCTTGATCGGCACTCAACACGGTTTGCTTGGCTTGACTTGACTCTTGCTATAGAGCCCCAACTGGCCTCCATCTCACAATCCTCCTGCCTCAGCCACTCAAATTCGGGGGTTGCTGTGTATGCCACAAAGCCTGGGTTGAGGAGCGTATTGGAGTTAGAACATTTGGCCTTGGAGCCTCGTATCATCTGGATCTTGACTAGCTCCCAAATGCAGCTGGGTTGACCCTTTGCAGTTGTTGGGAGGTGGTGAACTCTTTAAGAAAGAGGTTGGGTTAAGGGTTCAGGCTATTGAGGACATCGGCACCCTGGCCCCTTCCTCTGTTTCTCCTCAACTATGAAGTGAACTGGTTCCCTCTGTCCCTGACTCACTTGTGATGTCACAGGTCCACACAGGGTCAAATAGCCATGGCCCAAACCTCTGAAACAAGGAGTCATAATTAACATTTTCCTTTATCAGCTCAGTGGCCTTAGATATTTTGTCACAGTGACAGAAACCTCACTAACACGGAGTCTTCCTTGTTGCTCCCATTGCCAGGACACAGCGCACGCCACTCAGACTTCCCACACCTGGCTTTCACGATGGAACAGGTAATGTCTCCCAGGAGACTGGGTGTGATGATAGCATTCAGTTTACCTTGTGACAGTCCTATTCCCCAGTTCCTGTGTACCTGACTGAAGCTGGGCTGAGGATCCAGAATCTGACCTCGTTATATTCGTTCCCCAGTGCTCAACATCACGCTTGGCATACAGTTCAGAATGTGTTGAATGAATACATGTCCAGAGGGAAAGGAGGGGGGAAGAAAAAAGGCAGAAGAGTAAGAAAGAGAGAAGGAGGGGGAAAAAGAAAGGGAGGAATGGATGGCAGCCAAGGTCCCCTGAACTCTTTCCGAAGCACTGGGTTAGGCTTCCATCAACCACCCCTTTCCATCCGTGCTTGCTGTCCTGTTTCCTCAAGACTCCCCTCAATGTGCCCTCTGAATAATCTGGCAAAATAATATTTGCTAAGGAATTAGGGAATCTGAGGGTAGGTTAATTCCTCGGTAAACTTTAAACAGATATAGAAAGGGCTCTAATTTATTTGATAATCCACTATTAAGTCCTACAAAGAAGGGAGAAACATGAATCAGGGTCTAGTTCGGGTTGATCTGAGCTCTGGCAGCCATGATAAAGGTACCAGAGCACTTGAACAAGCTATTTCACCTTTATTTTTCAAATTCCAGCAAGCAGGGGGTGAAAGGTGTGTTTCTGGGGCTATCCTCTTACTTGGTTCACACCTGAGTACTGAAACAATCTAGCGAGTCCTGAGAGGCCCAGAGCCATGAGGAAGCTCCAGAAAACCAAGTCTGAAACAAGTATATCCACTCTTGGCCTAAAGGCCACGTGCATCCTAGCTATCCAGTTAGGAACATGGCCTGAGACATCTGTCGATAACAATGTCATTGCAATGTCAAATGGCTGGATATGCCTGATCCAGAGAAAAGCTCACCTGAGTCAGCCCCCCTCTGCATGGGGGTGCCTTCAGCGCTTTCTTGTTGCTCTCAAAGTGAGGCTAATGTGTCCCCACATCAAATGCCACCATCCCACTTGTCCATATTTTCATTATTCCATGATCCAGTCTCAACTTCTTTCTGACAGTATTGGCTAACATGGTATGGGCACATGGTATGGGCGACACATGAACTGATGTTCCCAGGCAAGGAGCGGTGGGGAGCTGCACCTCTGTTAAAGATTCTACAAGGCCAGATGACTGCACTGGCTGATCATGAGAAGCTAAAATGGGGCAGACCAGAGAAAATTATCCCAGGCTATTTTTTTAGCCCTTTGGAAGCCCAACCATCCCCATGTCTGATGACAAACATTACATTAATAATCACGGACTTGGTTGGAGAAAGGTCATAACTGTACCGAAACCTTTACAAAATGTATTCTTAGCAAGCCATTAGCTTCCACCAGTTCAGAAACTTAATGTTCAGATAGCATCTGAAGCCTATAACAGATAAATTCCATCTTTAACAAAAACTACTTGCCCAATGTCCCCACCAATGTGTTTGAATAGTGTCATAGTTTTTAACTTCCTTTGTTCTGTTGTCATAAGAACTTCATGAGACAGCTACCATGTTGGGGTCACCTAAATTGCTATTCCCAAGCCATGGTCACTAACATTTGGCTTCAGAATAAAGTCTTCTTCTATTAGAGGTGTGAACTGTGCCTTTGCATCAATAGGAGATATCCTGAGCTACACAGTGACACAGTATTTCATGTTATTTCCTTGTCTGAAGTTCTTCCTGCATCTCTCCTATCTTCCTATCCGCTCCTTCTTATCCTTCAGGATCAATCCAAATGCCTTTAAACATCAAGAAACCTTCTCTGGCTCATAACTTACCATGGCACTGAGTGCTTTCTAGCTATCACCAAAAAAAAAGCACTAGTTGAAAATTATTTCTTTAATCTAATAACACCTAACTCACTAAGATACAAAACCCAGACCAAACCTGCCATCTCATCATTGTCCAACCCAAATCTTGGCAAAAACTGAACACTCTAAATTATCTCCTTCATGTTACAGAGCAAGCTGAGGAAGGGGGACAAAACAACAGGAACAAATTCACTATGGTTGCAACCAAGAATTAAAAGACAATTCTGTTAGTGACCAGTCCCAGAGCCCTTCGCCTACTGTACCTACTTCTGTCTGATGACCCTTAGTTCCCATTTCCACAAGCTCTTTAAATATGACTCATTCCAGATATGAGCTACTATTTAGATGATCAAATGTCTACATTTCCCCCGTTCTGTGTGAGGATGAACTAGAACGACTGTGCTTCAGTTCTTACTTGGGCATCGCACAGCTAGGTACATAGTTAGCATGCAAGAGTGCTAACTACCCCCAGTGTTCTGTTCTGTGCCTCAGAGGGGGAAATGCTGTATGGCAGTGTCCCTTTGGTGTGACGGCTGAAATGGCCTTCTTTCCCCAGTGAGGAAACATCCCAAATGATAGCAAGCTTCCCTCCAGTGGTGTCATTTTCAATGAAGCTTGCTTGTGTCATTTGCAGTTAGGGGTTCATTGGTCAGAAGTGTTTTCAAGAGATGTGTGCATTTGAAACCATTAGAGACATCTTTGGAGCCGCCAGCTAGCCCAGAAGTTTAATCCACTGTATTAGCTGTAATGGTAGTAGGCAACTGCTGAAAGACACAGGCGACAGGAAGGCAAGAGAGCCAAGCTGCTACTGACACACTCACCTGAGGCTTCAACAAGACCCACACACACTCCCTGGTGCTCGATTTAATATAATCAACAGTATTCATAAACTCCAGATTACTAAAAACACATCACCCGAAATCTGCAAGGCTCTGAAAAGACCACTGCAGAAATCTGTGTGCCTGCACTATAAGTTTATATATTAGAATTCTAGTATCCTTCCTGTATTGAGGGTCTGGGAGGTGATCATTAGCCTTGGGATAAGTTTCGGGATCATTTCTCAGCTGGAGAGTTTCATATATGAACCCCAGAAAATGGCAAGTTTCTTCTGTTGGAAGGCGCTGAACAGCATTACGAATTCTCATCTCTGTCAGCAACGGGGTCATCAAAAAATAAAGCAGGGCTTTAAAAGCAAGAAAAAGAGTGTAAGCTTGCTTCTCAGGGCCATCCTAAAGGACCCCAGATTGGCACCCATCCATCTGACGGTGATATCTGTCATCTTTGCCACGAGGTCCCCATCTGAAGGCAGACAGCTACAGCTACAAATTATGGACTTTGATCCCCACTTGCCCGTTAAGAGCAGAGCGCTAAGTTTGCTCTGTCTTTTCTATATCTCCAAGTGTTTCTGAATGAAGAGATGAGAAATCAAATTGAATCCTAAGGTTCTTTCTTTATCCACCTCTAAATGGGATCTTAGGAATTTCTATGATTACTTTGCCTTTTATCCAGCCTGCAGTGTGACTCATCTGCAAGCACAAATTACCTCGCTCAAGTATTCTTAGGAGAAATAATTAGCCACATGCCCCTCCTTCCACACACTCCCCTGCGTGCCTCCGGAGGCCCGGATGCCTGACATAAATCATTTAGTCCTGAGCCCTCGCACACACCTTTCCCACTGGATTCCATAATTGGCAAAGTAGTTGCCAACTGGGTTTAAAGTGATTTGAAATTGTTTTCCATCCAGTCTTGCTGATAGCAAAAGGTTTCCCCTTTACCTCAAGCGTGAGTTACAGTAACATGATTGAATGTAACCAGTTATTCAGCTCAAGCTGTGATTCTGATACAGTATAGACAATACGAATTCCCCCGAGCTCTGTGAGGCCATCTCAATGGTCCGTTTAAGTCCAATTCAATTAGACTCACTATGGTTCTTAGACTTTCTTAGGTAGGTTTGCAGCAGCCCTCGGGGTTGAATGTGAGGCTGGTATTCATCTAGGACTTTTAAATTAGGTCTCAGGTGTCATCATTCTAAATGAATTATTACAGTGGTGTGTTCACACTGCTGTAGCTGAAGTTATGTTAGCATCCCCTCTCAACCACTTTAATCCACTGTGGAGCGAAACTTGTCATGTAAGGTCCCTGCCAGAGAGTGACTTTTTCCTTGCAACCCGGTTTTTAAAATAATTGGCCTACTACGTAAACACTGTGATATGCATTCTTTTTATAAAGGGAGGGAGAAATCACCTTCCTTTATGTTTGGTCTTTTGTTTGTAGGCATGAATGCATTGAAAGATAACTCTCTTAGTAGTGAGTGTGTGTGTGTGTGTGTGTGTGTATGTGTGTAAAAGAATAGTGTCCAGTGTAGTTCTGTGGAGGTGAGGGAGGAGGCCTAAAGAGAATGCATACAGGTTGATGTACTCTTTTGTAAATATATATATATATATGTATATATATATATATGTATGTATATATATATATATATATATCCATTGTGTGCCTCTGTAATCACTCTTTCTAGAGGTTCAACCAGTATTTCCCCCTTTTTTTCATTTCCCAGGCTTCCTATAAGCCTTAGCCATGACTTCAGCAAGCATGTGGGAACATCAGTCAGTACAGAGCTATTTCCAACATATTAGAAAGTTCATGTTTCTTTTCCCATGCTGCCTAACAAGCCACAGCTCCAAGCACGGTGACAGTAGTATTCATGCCATTGTAGAGGGCTCAGCCAGCCTAACAGAGAAAGCACCCTCTCCGCGTGTCACCAAAAACAAATCACATGCTGGGGAGAAAATAAAATAATTACAGTACCTCCTTTTCTTTATTCAGGCAATTCTGACACCATGGCAATGTTCCAACCTCTCCCTCAAACCAAGGGGTGGCTGCAAGCAACCTGCCTAGGAAAATGCGTGCAAGAACGGATTTAAAACAAAAGAGCCATAAAATTCAGAACAAAGCAACACCAGGTGAGAAGATTAAATGGGCACTAATTGAGCAGTATATAAATCAGAGCACAGCCAAGGTTGATTTTTTGTTACTAAATGAAAAAAAAAAATTCTGACTGCACAGATGGGTTGATCTTTCCCTAAGCTATGTCTGTGATTATTCATGTGATGTTTGTCTATTAAGCACACAAAGCAGGTGATATTTTTGCACAGATAGGAAAAATTTGATTGATATGTTCTAACTGGGAAGTCCAAGGCCACCAACTACTCAGGAAAGCTGGAGTGTGTGGAGGAAATGGTCCTCTATTCAAGCACAAAGCCATGTGTACTTTAGTCATAGCCAGAGAGTCCTAAGCAAATGGTCACAATCCTCCTCATTTACCTACCTGATACACGCAGAGTAAATCATACAAGGCTTATGCCCCAATTGCTAGAAGTCACCAAACCAAAGAGTTCAGAAGGATACTTCCTGATTTCAATATTAAAATTGATGATGCTGATTTGAGCAGATGTCCTGGCTATTTTTATTTCATCGGGTTTTGTTGTTGGTTGGTTGTTTAACAGATATGTGTTTGTGGTGTGGCTGATATTGAGACCTTCCTTTATCAGTCTCCATTTTGTTTACTGGGGCAGGACTTTTTGTTGAGCCCAGAGCTCACCAAATCCTGGTAGTCTAGCTAGGAAGCTTTTCCGGGAACACTGTTTCCACCTCCTGAGTGCTGGAATGAGAGGCTGGCCACACATGAGCCTAGCCTTTCTGTGGGTGCCACTCTGATCCTTGTGCATTAGTGGTGAGCAATCTGTCCAGTGTTCCATTTCCCAGCCCTCATCAAGTCATTTTTTAAGTAGGTGCATAGATGAAGGGCGATAGTCGCCAAATTACTCTTTAATCTTGATTTACTCTTAATTACTTGGATGTTAGTCTTCCCTGATAACATTTACATTTGAACTAATTTCAACTCAGCCTCCTTTTGCCATTCTTACTTCATGAAACTATCCTCCCCAGATACTTGAGATTGCTTTCTCCTCAGAATCTGTCCTAGGCCCAAACGTCACCTCCAGGGACATCTCTTCTGAACACCATCCCTCAGCAATACAGCCATTCTGGATGCCACAGGCACCCTGCTTCCCTGCTTTCTAGTCTCCATCATATGTGGTTGTGGGCACTATCTCTTCCCCCATTCATGTGAGCAGGACAATTGCCTTATTCCTTTTGTATTCAGAGTGGGTAGATCAGATATGGTATATGTGATACCAAACATCTTTGCGCAATAAATGAATGAATGAAGCACACACACACAGATCTCAGATCTCTGAATTTAAGACCAGCCTGGTCTACATAGAAAGTTCTAGGTCAGCAAAGGCTAAATAGTGAAACCCCATATTTAAGGAAAAAGAATTCACGTCAAGGACTGGTAGATAGCTCAGTGGATTAAGAGTGTTTACTACTCCTGCAGAAAACCAGAGTTCAGTTCTCAGCACCCAGGCTGAGTGGCTCACAACCACATGTCATAGCAGGCCAGGGGATTCAATGACCTGTGGCTCTCATAGGCACCAGTACTGGTGTATACACAATACACACATACACACACACAGGATGGGGGAAGTTTAAAAAATAAAATAAATCTCTTTTAAAAGAACTCGAGTCAGATTATTTTGACATAAATTGTCCTCGTTTTCTGATATAAATTACGAATATCTATTGCTCGAAGAAAGAGCTGATATTACCAAAGATCATAGTAGAGCATGGAAATAACACACGTGAAATAAATAACTGATCTGACATGGTGGTAGAAGAAAAGTAGCAATGCAGACTACCAGCGACACAGGACACTGAATTCACTCACCTCATCCCACCTTTGTTTCCACGGTTTGGAAACTGAAGCCGAGCAGCCAACATACACCATGAATTTGGAAGAGGAGTCAGGGCCTGAGATGTCGGATTCCAGCACTCTGAAACACTGGATGTCTTGGAACTGAACGGAGGAAGGACTGAAGACATAGAACAAGTGTTTTTTCAACCTTTTCAGTTGTAGCAAAGTAAATATAAAACATATTGCAACTGTAGCCATTTTTAAATTTGCATCCTCAGAGGCTTCAGTGTGGTCCCTTTGTTACACTACCAAGGGTCTCTAGGACATTTTCTTTGTGTGTGTATGTGTGTATGTGAGGGAGAGAGTGCCGCTGTATATGTGTGTGTCTATGTGTCTGTGTGTGTCTGTGTTGGTGTGTGTCTATGTGTCTGTGTATGTATGTGTCTCTTTGTGTGTCTATGTGTATGTGTCTGTGTGTCTCTATGTGATTGTGTATGTGAATGTGAATGTGTACCTGTCTGTGTGTGCCTATGGGTGTGTCTATGGGAGATTGTGTGTGCATGTCTGTATGTGTGTGCCTATGTGTAACTGTGTGTCTGTTGTGTTTATGTGTATGTGAGTGTGTGTCTATGTGTATTCATGTGTGTGTGTGTGTGTCTATGTGAGATTATGTGTCTTTTCGAGATTGTGTGTGTATGGGTGTGTGTATCTATATGTGTATGTGTTTCTATGTGTGAGTGTGTCTGTGTGTGTGTGTGTATATGTATGAGTGTGTGCGTGTGTGTGTAAGCACTCTTGTTCACTTGTGCTATTGTGAACCAGAGGCTACCATCCCATAGCTTCCTCTTTCACTTCCCGCTTTATTCTCTGACACGGAGTGTCCCGCTGAGCCAGGAGCCTGTCCTTTTCAGCTATGCTGGCTGTCGAGGCAAGTCCTAGGACCCCCTGTCTCCATACACACTCTCCCAGCACTGGAATTGTAGACACTTATTGCCATGCCAAACTTTCACACAACTGTTCAATATCCAAACTCAGGTCCTCTGCTTTGCTCAAGCCGTTTTGCCCACGGTACCCTCGCCCTGCACTCTCTTTCTAAACTGAAACTCTATCCACTAAGCGCTAAAGCCCTCAGCCTCTCCTGATGCGGGCCCTGCATTTTCTGCTCTGTAAATCAGACTGCACCAGGCAGCTCACGCGCACAGACACACACTCCTTCAGGGCCTGCCTCGGCTCCCTTGGTCCAGGTTGTCGAGGTACATCATGCTGACATACTCTTCCTTCTCAGTGCTGGGTAATACTCCATGATATAGCCTCAACTCTTTGTTTCATTTACCTTTTCATGTTACAGACATATGTTGCTCACTAACCTGGGGAATGCCGCTTTGACCATGAGTCGGCGCATGCCCACTCCAGACCTTGTTGACGGTTCTCTGGACTACATGCCCAGATGATGTGGTTATGCTACTTTCACTATTTTGAAAAACTATCATCTGCACCATTTTACATCTCTGCCAACAGCACACAAGGGTTCTCATTTCTCCACATCCTCACCAACAGGTACAATTTGCTGGAGGCTTTTTAATTAGCCATTCTAGTGGGTGTGGAGTGTGTCTCCTTGTGGTTTTGATTGACATTTCCCTAGTGATCAGTGGTGTGCAGCACCCTTTCATATGCTTATTAGATCTTTGGAGAAATATCTATGCAAACCCACTTTTGAATCATATTGCTTGCCTTCTAATTGTTCAGTTATAGGGATTATTAATATATTCTGAATATCAATTACTTTTAGATATTTGGTTTGCAAATATTTTCTCCTATTCCCTGTGTTGGCTTTTTAACTCTATTGATAGTGTCCTTGGGTACACAAAATTTTAATTTTGGTGTAAAAAATTATGCGTGTGTGTGTGTGTGAGAGAGAGAGAG
>CM053764.1:27366167-27407060 GCA_028658305.1 Pachyuromys duprasi
TAGGGCAGAAAGGGAGAAAGGAAAGGAAAAGAGGAAAATTAGACTTTCTGGGTTAGAATCAGAAAGCAGGCAGGCTCAGCAATGAGAAGGACCAAGTGCATGGAGTGGGTTTTCTGGGGGCTGTGAGTATGTATCTCATTAAGAGATAACTATTTCTCCCATCTTCTGAAGACGGTTAACCAGTTCATACCCAGGAGACACCGAAGGAAGGTGAAGAGGTTTCTGAAGAACAAGAAGAGTGAGAACAAACAGGACAGAGCCCGAAAGGTCACTGAAATAGCACAGTACTGGCAAAAGGTTTTGAAAGGGAGGGAGGACAGTTGTGTAAAGGGAGGCTGGGTTTATTTAGTGTGAAACACCGCAATAATTCCCATTAAGAACGGATGCCCCACTAAGGGCATAGTAACAAAAAATATTTTCTAAATGTAAAGCATGAGAGAACCAGAAAATCAGAATTGGCATTTGTTCATTTTAGACAGTCAATATTTGCTGTGTACAGACACAGGCTGAGCCTCAAGAAGACTCCTCAGAGTTAAAAGTCAGAAATGACATGCTGAAAACCACTCAGGGTCAGGGCTGTGCAGTTCCTTTCCTCCTAAATCACAAAGAGGAGAGGAAGGGAAAGGGAAGGAGGGAGGAAAGGAAGGAGGGAGAAAAAAGGATCCAGGTGTGAGGACTTAACCCATCCAGCTGCCAGGGTTGGTGACTCATTTGAGTCACAGGCAGTGGGGGTTGGAGAAGGAACCCTTGGATGGCAGAAGAAGAAAGGCGAGAATTAATCTGTTAAAACTTTGCATTTCAACTTTGAGCTGACATTGCAGCGGAGCGTCTCTCCAGCTGCTTTGTCTGGCCATGTCAAGGAGTGACCATGATTGATTGTGTCACCTCGATAATTTCAATGCTCTGGATCTCCCACCGGAAGCGGTGACAAGTAAGGTTAACTGCTGTGTGAAGAGACAGTATGAATAATGCTTGGCTCCCACAACCACAGTGAGCTGCAGCGCCAGGCAGGGAGGCAGGCTGTAACCAACTGCAGATTCCCTCCCAGCAGCAACCTGCCCAACGCCCTACGCCCTCTCAGATCACTCGGACTTCTGTGGAGCAGCCCCTGACTCGTGCTGCACGTGGATCCTCTGCAAACATGTAAATTAACACGTAGACCCACGTTTGTGTTTTATGTTGAGCTGAGGCTGGGTGTTGACACCCCACCAGGCTCTGTCTACCTGCTTCATGTTCAGTATTCAGCTGACACACTTCTGCACATCCCCTGTGTCTCCTAGCTATGGAGGAGAAGAATGAGGACTAAATGGCTTTATAGGTCAGAAAGGAGTAAAAGGTAAAACCCGGAAGTGAGCCCAGTGAGTGTGATCACAGGGGTTCTAGCCCTCTGTTTCTCCATTCTGCTGGTGTGGAGGTTTGCTGCTGCTGTTGTTGCGTTGTTTGCTTTGCTTTGAGACAGGGGTGCCTGTAACCCAGGCTGGCCCCAAACTACATAAGTCAAGGGTAGTCTTGAACTACTGATCTTCCTACCTCTACTTCCCGAGTGCTGGGGTACAAGTTTATACCCCCTCACTCAGTTCATAATTCATTTACTCTAATTGTTTTTTTCTTGAACCAGTTTGTTGTATTTGGCGTTAATATTTACTATTGATATATCTTTTAGTAAAGCTGTGGTTAATCCTAAACAGCTGTATAACCAAATCACCACACAGAGACTAGGGTTTATTTAATTAACCTAGAACACAATGCTGGGCAATAGTTACTCCATCCCTAAACCTCCAAGCCTACAAAGTTCCTACCATTCAGATTCACCCATTATACTTGATTTTAGTGATATCTTAGGTCCGGTTCATTTCTCCACGTTGTTCCAAGACCTCTCCTCTCCTTCAGCATATGCTCTTTCCACTTCTGCTCCCTTCTCCCTCCTAATCCTTCCTCTCCTCTGGCTCCTCCCCTCTCCCTCCTACTCCTTCTGCTTCCTTCCTCTCCCTACTCTGAACCAGGATATCCCATCCTATCCTCTCCATTTCTCAGCATTGTGGCTGGTTGTTTTAATTGACAAATTGGTGAACAAATGGTGACATGTTTACACAAACTTGAGACAGGTGATGCTTAGAATAAACATCACAATGCAATGTCCAGATTGAAACCAGGCAGAGTCAGGACTGCCCTTAGATGTCAGCACGACAGCCTAGCAGGGAACACAGTGACGACCTCTCTCAAACAGAGTGGAAAGCCAAGATCAGCACCCAGGGTTGTCCTCTGACCCCCTTCCCCAACACACATGTTCCCTGGTACAAGCATGTGCACAAACCCCACATACACACATAAGATTTTTTTAAAAAGTCTGCAGTGTCCCCATAATGTCATCCCACAACATCCTGATAATCTGCATGGGGAAATGCAGTCTCGAGAAAGTTCATTTTCCCAGGAATCCCTATATCAGAGGGTGAACAGACAGAAGGCCTTTGGGGTTCAACCACACCAGGACTGAACAAAGACTAAGTCTATCTCGGTGTCTCCTTAAATTGTTATTTCTTCACAGGTTCTGCTGCCACTGATTCAAACCACCACAGGCTAGAAACAGAAAGAAAAATAAAGGAAGGAAAGAAGGAAGGGAGGAAAGGAGGGGAGGGAGGGAAGGAAGAGCTGGGTCAGTACTGAGCATGTGCAGACTTTGTCCCTGTCTCTAAACAATTCGGCATGACAACTAGGGACATGGCATTTTCATTGTGTTAAATATTGCAAGCAATCTAGAGTTAATTCTACAGGAGGGCACCCACAGGTGATATGCAGATAACATATCATTTACTGTAGGGGACTCAAGCCCTCTGTGGGCTTTGCTCTGTGGGAGAAGTCTTGGAAACCAGCTTCAGACAGACCAAGGAATAATTCACTCTAGTCTTATTTATTATGTTAATAGCTATTTTATCAATTATACGCTACAGGTGAAGGGAAGTGGATGGTGGGAAAAGAAAGGCCCCGGAGCAGTGTGAGAGCAGACTGCAAAGCCTCCAAGCCTCTGAAGCAATGCAGAAATGCCTTCCCCTGCCCACATTTCCTCTACATTTCCTCCTTCTCAGAGACTTCTATTACAGTTGTCCAGACAATGACCTTGACAACTTGTCTCAAAGTTTCTACCCTGGCAAAGAGCCAAACGCCCTCCGATTCCTGGCACACACACAGTGCTGTGCAAGGTCTCTGCCTCACAGGTCAAGGATGAGCTGTTATGGGGTATCTGGTCCCCGCAGTGACTCAGCTGACAGAGATTGGGTTCACAGAGGATGAGGTAGAGGCCAGCCTTCCTCGGTCCTGTCTTTTCACTAGTACACTTTCCCTCAAGTTGCCAAAAGTCAATTCAAATCTCACTTGGAGATCTTTCACAGAAAAATAAAAAAATAAAAAAAATGCTGTCATTTGGATCTAACATGCTGACTGAATTTGTTAGCAACAGTTTGTCAAAAAAAGAGAAAATAAAGAAGCATGTCAAAAATAACATTTAAGGAGACTCAGAGGGGGGATGCTATACCATAAATGACACTTTTATTTCTCTGTGTTGAAATTTGTTATTTTCTCCTCTAGGATCCTAATAAACCTCAAAGAAACATACTCACTTAATGAACACAATTTAAGGGTAAGCTCAGCTCTTGATACTTTGGCGACTGTCAAAACATCTCTTGTTTGCACTTGTGAGTTCTTTTCCAAGCCTTTCCATTCAATTTCTTTTTCGGTGGAGGCCTATTTTCCCAACATCCTAATCTCCAAGGTACATGCATGTTGTTGTGAAGCTAATCATCCAAAAAGAAGTCATTTCAATTAACTTTGTCATTGTTGAAGAAAATACCACAAAGCATTTCCTGACATGTCTCAGATAACAGTCAAAATCATGGCAATTCCACATTGCAAGATTTGTATATCTAATTTAATGAGCTTTCAAGCAATGTTCAAATAAAGAGACTCCATAGGTAATAGTTTGCTCCCATGGACTGCCTGAGAGGAGAGTGCCTATATTGCAGAGCATGTTTGCTTAAATCCAAAGTCTGATAATGTCTCCATGCATAATTTGAAAAGGAAATATCTGCTTTCCATCAAGGCCCGTGGTAAAGGTTTTATCTAATCCAGGATGGCCCTTAAGTGTCTCCATCCTATTTCCACAATTATTTATAGCTTTGTCTCCTAAATAACCGTGTAAACACATCACCAAATCAAATAATGAGGTCAGAACGTCCTTTTTCCCAGGCAAAACAAACAAGTAGGCTCAAAGCATAACCTAATACGAGTTGTTTTTATAAAAAATACTGTCATGCTGGTTGGGAGAGGTGGCTCAGTCAGTCAAATGCTTGCCATGCAAGCAAGAGACAGGATCTGAACTCTATCCTTTAGAACCCACTTAAAGAAAAGCAATCCCATCCCCGAGGAGTTGAGACAGTGGAGGTGTAAGAAGAGTAAGGATGATTTAAGCCCAGAACAGCCGGCAGCCATTTTTGTCAAAAGTGGAGAATGAGTTCGTGAGCACAGAGTCTAAGTAGCCAAAAGGGCATTCGGGAGGAGCCATCTTCATCAGGGTGCTTGGACCCTCGCACACCACTGGGCCTGACAGATCCCCTTGCTTAGCTTCTCAGGTCACATGGGTGAACGCACTTCCTCATCTTGGCACTATGCCACATGGAGTAACCAACCTAAATCTTCCCTCCGATGCCCAGTGCTTCAGAAGCTAACAGGCATTAAAGTGCCAAGTGGGTGGCTTTGTCTTATTCCAGTGCAGCTGTATGTTACAAACACACAGGTGCTTATTTTCAGATGGTCACACAGGCACACATACACTCACGCACACCCACATGCACACACAGGCTAAAGTCAAAGCCTCTCCACAGATAAAGCCCTATCTCCTCAGTGATAACTTCACTGTGGAAGACACTAGTTTCTTTCTCTGTATGGCGCTTGTTGGATCCTTCCATAAATCTGTAGTGAGCTCATAAAAATGTACACTCATTTTCATAGCAGCTTCGTAAAGTTTAAAAAGTTTCTGTACAGTACAGGAAACTGTCAATAAAGTGAAGAGGCAGCCTACAGAATGAGGGCAAATCTTTACCCCTTATACACCTGACAGACAATTAATACAAAGACTATATAAATAAAATTTAAAAACCTAAGCATCAAGAAAACAAACAATTCAATTTTTAAAATGAGCTCTGGAACAGAATGGAGAGTTCTCAAATAAGAAATTATTAACGGCTAGTAAGTACCTTCAAAAGTCTTCAACATCCTCTGGGGATGTTGGGGAAACACAGATCAAAACTACTTTGAGAATCCATCTTACCCCAGTTAGAATGGCAGTAAATCAAAAACTCAAATGGCAACGGATGTTGGTGTGGCTATGGGAAAGGTGGCGGTATAGTCTGGTGCAACCAGTGTGGAAATCAGCTAGAACATTCCTCAAAAAGCTAGAAACAGAGCTACCATACGACCCAGAAATACTATTCTTGAGCTACGCCTCAAGGGTTCTATACCCTTCTACAGAAATACTTGCTCACCCATATTCATAGCTGCTCTATTCGAAATACCCAGTAAATGGAAACAGCCTTGCTGTCCATCAGAGATGAATGAATAATGAAGATTTGGGAATCTGTCAATGGAATTTTATTCGGCAGTAAAGAAAAATGAAATTCTCAGACTTGCAGGTAAATGGATAAAGCTAGAAACGCTGTGCTGACTGAGTTAATACAGGCCTAGAAAGACAAACATTTCAAATTCTCGGTCATAGGTGTATGCTAACTAACATAGGTGTAATTTGAAATACCTGTAGAAGGCAGCAAATTAGAAAGTAGCCGTCCAAGGGGTGTCGTAAGAGGGAAAATGCTGGGTGTGGGTAGGTTAACTGAGTGGGGGCCATGGAGACAAGGGTGTAGCCAAAGAGAAGGATCCAAAAGAACTGTAAGCAAAGCTTCGTGAGACAATTAAAATGCAAACTGAAAAACAGAAGCGAGACATCCGACATGACTGGATAATGATACTTCCATAAGCCATTGTTAATCAAACAAAAGTCTCAGTGGAAGTATGGAATGCCTCATTATGTATCACAAAAGCCCAAAAGCTCCCTAAAATAATGCAGGCCTTTGCCACTTCTCTTAGTCAGCCAGAACTAGATAATAAGACTCTCTTGCTGAAGATACGTTGGTTACAAGATTTAAAGAAAGCCAGCTGAACCTAACCTACAATTTTCCTCCATGCTAGCTGGCTTCCACAGTGACCAAAGGTGCTATTCAGGCTGCTGAAGGGAGAAGAGACAGCAATAAGCGTACCTAGCTGTGAACCCTGCAAACCACAAGAGCAACCAGCAAGACAGGGTGTGCTCGGTGGAGCAATAGCAGCATAACACACACATGCACGCACAGGCTAAAGTCAAAGCCAACCAGTGCCTTGTTTAGGCACACACGCACATAGACACAAACACAAACAAATACAGATCTATAAAAAAGCCAGGGAATCATATGAAAGAAGGGGGAGTTAATATGACCTGGAGAGGATAGGAGCTCCACAAGGACCAAATATATCTGGGCACAGGGGTCCTATATGAGACCGTTTCTCCAACCAAGGACCATGGGTGGATATAACCTAGAACCTCTGCTTGCCTGTAGCCCATGGTAGCTCAGTATCCAAGTGGGTACCCTAGTAAGGAAAATAGGGACTATTTCTGACATGAACTCAATGGTGGACTCTTTGACCTCCCCATCCAGCAAGGGAGGAACAGCCCTCTAGGCCACAGAGGAGTACTTTGCAGCCAGTCCTGAAGAGACCTGATAAAACAGGACCAGATGAAAGGGGAGGAGGTCCTCCCCTATCAGTGGACTTGGAAAGGGGCAGGGAGTAGACCAGGGAGGCAGGGTGGGATTGGGAGGGAATGAGGGAGTGGGATTCACGTGGGATACAGAGTTAATAAAATGTAACTAATCATAAAAAATTTTAAAAAAAGAAACTGTAAATGTTTTAAAATGACAATTGAGTGCCCAGGCCTAAACAGTTTGAACCCGAGGCCCACTTCACAGGAAGTAATGTATGCCTGTACTGTGAACCTTGTCAACAACCCATGGCTGGAAGGTCACAGGCCTTAAAGGGAACTCACCACTGTTGTTTAGCTAGATCGGCATGGCACAAAACTACAGTCTAATTATTTGTGTTTACACCCACAAACGAATCCTACTCTCATAATTTAATAGCCAAGTGTCTCTTTGCACTGAGTTTTACTAAATCCAAAGATGCATGGCTGTTGAAGAGACTGAGTGTAAATGATGTCTGATGACTGGTAAGATAGCTCAGTGAATGAAAGTACCCATTGCCAATGCTAAGGACTTGACCTTGATCCCCCAGAAAGTTGTACTCTGACCTCCACATATATACTGCGGCTCTCACACACACACAAACACACATACCCACACACATAGACACAAACACAAGTAAATACAAATTTATTTTTTTTAATGTGAATTTTTTTAAATGACAGTTGAGTGCCCAGACCTAAACAAGACATTTATAAACCACCCTCTCCAGTGTTAAGGGAAGTGCAGAAGTGAGAGTAAAAAGAACGTAAGAATCAGAACACAGGGAGAAGGGCTATGTAATGGTGTCGTTGGGGCATGACATAGACATGGCAGGCATGACCTCATTGTAGCTGCACTATGCCTGAATGGCATTGGGCCTGTAAATAGCCACTTGTGGATCAAGGGAGAACTCATAAGGTCCTATTGCTACCTACTGAACTATTGACTACTGATGCATTTTGTGAAAAGGACAGTCATTGCCTTTAATTGTATACCCAATGCTGAGCCCACCAAGCCTCAGTGGATAGTACCAAACTCATGGCCACACAGTCATAGTTAACATCTGTAAGTCACAAAGCAAAACAAAACAAACAAAAAAAAACCCCATGAATATAGAAAAGGGTTCTATAATGAGGGGTTGCGGGTGACAAAAGGAGGAAGGAGACAGGAGAGGACAGGAATGAAAGTAAATGGACTCTATTGCATACATGTATGAAATGCTCAAAAACCAATAAATGTGAAAACCTTGGCCTATGCCAATATTCTTAGTTCTTAGGGGATAGAGATAGAAAGACCAGACCCTGAAGGCCATTCTTGACTGGAAGTTTGAGGCCAGCCTAAGTTCCATAAATCGCTATCTCAAAAAGCCAAAAGAAAACCCACACAATATCACTATAAATGTTGATGGGTCATCTGAAAATATTAATATCTTCTTTTAACATGCCACATTAACAAAACAGAAAGAGATGAGCATGGCCTGTAAATGGCAACACTTGCCCCCATTGCACTTTCCCAGAAAAAAAAACAAAACAGTATTTAATCTGAGTGATGGGAGAAGCAATGATATTGATTCAGCTAGTATTTCACCTGGTTTTTCAAAACAGCAATATAAAAACAAAAGACCCTATCTCAGTGGGGGGGGGGAGAAATAATGAATGAATGATAAATAACAAAGAGGCATACAATGAGAAAGCGAGGAAGGACTTATCATTTTTCAGTTGTATGTATGTGGAGTGTCTGTGCATATGGGTATGCACTCTCACAGGTGTGAAAACACATACGGAAGCCCATGGTGGACACCTTGTAGTAGGATCTCTCAGCTGAAGCCAGAGCCCGCAGGCATAGCTAGTCTATCTGACCACTGGGATCCCCTGCCTCAGCCTTCGGAGTGACGGGCTAGCAGGAGGGCTGTCACACACATCTGTTCTTTGGGGTTAGGGACCCAAACTTGGGTCCTCATGTCAGCTGCTTGCTCTGCAAGTCCTTTAGCCACTGAGCCATTTCCCCAGACCCCTGAAGTCATCATTGCATAAAGCCACTTAACAGTTTATCAAGAAAAGCCAACAGTCAACCATTCTAATACTTCACAATTGTTAAAACTAAAAACAAATTCCAGTATAACTAGGACCAAAATTACAACATAAAATTAGTAACCGTTGTATATTTATTGTACAAACCACTACACTACGATATCATATAACAAAAAACAAGGTCTCATTTATAACAGGGAAAAGGTTGATTTTTTTTATAATGTATAGGAATAAACTGAGCAAGAAATGTGTAAATCCACATAAAGCAAATTTTAAACTATTACTAATGAGGCACAAAGACAACAACTGTTTCCTGAAACAAGAAAGATTAATGTGTCCAGATGTTTTCTCCAAAAATGTATCAATAAACAATTAATGAAACCGCTTATACGGGTGTGAAAATAAAGGACAAAAGTAATTCCAGTGTTCCTATGGTCAAAGGATGGGCAAGATTCCCCTTTCAAACCTGAAAAGAACAATGAAGGAACATAAAAGACATTAAATATGAATAAAGGACAGGACAGTTCAAGGATGGAAAGGGGCCACCAGTGAAGTGCCTGCCTCTGAGACTCAAGACCTGAGTTTGGTTCCCATGACCCAAAGGAGAGAACTTGTGGGTGTCTCCTCTGAAGGCCAACCACGTCATGGCACGTGCCTCCATAACCACACAAGGTAAATAAGTAAATGAACAGATGTAATTTTAAATTTTTAAATAAAAATAAAGTAAAATGTACAGCATGGTATGTAAGTAGGAAAATTAAAGAATGAACTTCATTTTTTGTATGCTAATGAGAAAAAAGAAAAGCGAAATTGAAGTCAACAGAAGGATCTCTTTACATACTGCCACAGGATGGTCTGCAGGACATGGATGTGTGCTTGCGATAAAAAAGGAGAAAGAAGAAACCAAGGTGTGACCGGCTAAATACTGGAGGGTAGAGGTGATTTGATTTCATTTTACAGTTTCTCTGTTTTTTGAATATGTATCTTGTGTCTTTTATTGCTTATTTAAAATAGTAAGTCCATGCTCTAATATAGAAACATTATTTTAAGACTTAATTTTTAGACAATTAATTCTCTCCTCTGTGTGTGTGTGTGTGTGTGTCTGCATACATGCACATGGATGCAGGTGCCCCCAGAGCACAGAAGGAGGCTTGAAGTGAAGTTGCAGGTGGTTTTAATCCCCTCAGTGTGGTCGCTGGGAAATCAACTGAGCTCCTCTGCATGGTGCCCTCAAGCACTGAACCATTTCTCCATCCCCTTACAATTTTTAAAAAGTATCCATTATTAGGGTATTTTGGCTGCATTGTTTAAATAATTAGGAAATGGTTACAACATAAATATCCAATATAAAGGAACAACAGTTTGGGAAACATCACAATTATAAAATAGATGATTGTGCAGTCACTTAAAATGATGCTTATGAGGCGCATATAAGCATGTGCTTATATGAAGGTCTAACAAGAAAGGAAGGAAGGAAGGAAGGAAGGAAGGAAGGAAGGAAGGAAGGAAGGAAGGAAGGAAGGAAGGAAGGAGGGAAGGAAGAGAGAGAGAGAGAAAAAGAGAGAAGGGAAGAAGGGACAGGGGGAGGAAGGGAGGGATGGAGGGAGGGAAGAGGGAATCTCTTACACTCTAATCTCAGCAATACAAAACATACAAAGGAGACACATTCAAATGTTAGTGACCATCCCTGATCAGCAAGATTACAGAAAATCACCCTTCTGTGTTTTTAATAGTTTCTCATTTTTTCCAAGGTTAACACTTATTTTAACTATGGTCAGAGGCTGTCTGTGAACATAAGCTCATGTATGCTCATTCCCAAACCTTACAGTCCTTACTCAGCTAGTGCGCGATGAAGCAGCATCCCTCTGACACTACATCCCACACACCGTGGCCTCTTCCTAGAAGGAGCCTGTGCAGTCAGCTTGCGGTGTCCTGACATCATTGTGCCCTCTGCTGTTGGAGGTATCAGAGTTGGCCAGCTGAGGCACACCTCCCAGTTCCAGCACTTTTCTGCATTATCTCTCTGTCTCCTGGAAGGCTGGAGAGCCTCCCATTGGGCCATGCCTCTGTGAAGACTAAGGTATTTTCTCCATGGTATACACAGCTCACCCTTAGCCTCAGTGTTAGCGGTTTTACACAAAAGAAATTTGTGTTTTGCTCTAAGTCTGTGATTTCAAAGCATGGAGGTAAATTCTCCCAGACGCCAATTCTCTGCCACTCTCTGTGCTTCTGACATTCACTGTGGGAGTCAGGTCATGTGCCTTGATGTTCTCATCTGTTTTCACCTTTATCTGCCACAGGAACACCGCTCTGCCTCTGAAGTCTACACTGCAGGAAGTTTTAGGGTCTTTCAGAGTGTGGGGATGTAATTCAGCTGGTAACATGCTTGCCTTGAATGCACTAAGCCCGGGATTCTGTCCTAAGTGCCAATAAACTATAAATGGTGACACATAGCTGTAATCCATGGTGGTGGCAGGGAGACCAAAGGTCAAGGTCATCCAGGGCTACATATGCAACTTCTTTAAGGCCAGCTTAAACTATATCAGACATGTCAGAAAAGTGGATGGATGGATGATGGAAGGCATGGAGGAGGAAAGAAAAACGGGAGGGAGGAAACAAAAAGGACAAAGTCTTAGCACTGACATCTAGGGGCCATTTTCTCCTATAATAAAGGTGTATGAGACAGAGGAGGAATCCATAACCAATATGCCTCCAAAATATCTGACTAGGCTTCAAAAGGCAGAGACCACCCTGTAAGGAGCTCTCAGACAGACAACCTGGCATGATGTGAATACCAAAATAAATAATGGCAATAATGGCTGAAATTTTTAATAAAGAAGTAAAAAAAAAAAATGTAAGACCTTTAAATGAGAGAGAAGAGACATTCCATGTTAGTCAACTCCAGGAAGTGTCTCAGAACCCATACACGCAGACCCTCTCACACAGCCTGAAAAAGAAGGAAGGAGAAATTATTCCTTAATGGCTTTTAAAGCACAAGCTTGTCTAGGAGAGGCAGGCTAAATATTTGCAGCCATGGTTCACACATCCTCGTGGTGGACAGTTATCCCAGCAGTGACTGTTGGGACTCGAGCCTACATAAGAGACGTGTTCTTAGCCTATTCTGGTCTGCTTCAGGAAAGGAAATGCCCCCACCAGCCTTGGAAGCCTGTGTCACAAAGCTGGAACAGATCTTAAGATCTGTTTCTTAGGTGGAAGAACATTCTATGAAATGGTTTCTAAATGCAACAAGGTCCACAGATCTGCGTGTGCCTACTGATTCAAAGCAGCATCATTTATAATAGCAGGAGGTGGAGACAAACTCAGTCCATTGGAAGATGGATAGAGTCTAAAACAGAGGCCCACATACTCAGTAGATAGAACATTGCTCAGCTTGAGGGAGTAAATCGTGCCATTTACACCGCCATAGCTGAACCAAAAACTTATTATGTTAAATGAAATCTCAGTGACAAAAAGGCAACGTATAGGAGACCTGGGAGGTTGCTCTGTGGGTAAAGTGTCCGCTATGCAAGCATGAAGACCTGTGTTCAGATCCCCAACACCTGTGTCACAAGCAGGGCACCACAGGACATGTCTGTGCCAACACCAGCAGGCAGAGACAAGCAGATCCCAGAAAAATGCCAACATCGTGAAGTCCAGGTTCAATGGAAGACCCTGTCTCAAACCCTAGAGTGGAAAATGGTAGAGGAAGACATTTATTGTTGCCCTCTGTCCTCCATATACAAGCCCCTCTCTCTCTACACACACAGGACAAGGATGAGTGCATAGTGCGTGATTTCACTTACATGACATTTATCCAAGGGTGGTCCTATAGAAACACAAAGTAAAATGGGGCCCAAGCCTGGGAAGGTGGAGAATGAGGATCTGAATGAGTGGACAGAGCTCAAGTTTTACAAAATGAAAACAATTGCAGACATTGATTTCACAATGATGTAAATAGACTCTCTATTACAGCATATACTTACAATGGTCTAAACGGTCATTTTTTTTTTAGACAGAGCCTCATGAATCCACACTTCCCTTGAAGTCACCGTGTAGCAGGGGCCAACCTAGGAATTCTGATCCTCCTGTGCTGGGATTACAGTGCCTGGTAGGGACTGAACCCAGAAATACTTGCATGCTAAAAAAGCACTCTATAAACTGAGATGTATCTCTAGCCATAAAAGGGAAAATAATGCATCTTATGCATTTTTACAAAACTAAAAATATTTTAAATAATGAAATATTTTCTTTTATAGATCAAAATGAGAAGCAACAAAGCAAAGTGACCAGTGTGTCCTAAGGGACTGACTGCTACCGCCGGGCATTGATGAGTCATTCGTACAGCGTTGGTGCCTGCGCAAAAATGCAGCTCAGCTTCCCCAGAAGGTGTGCATTTTCTAACATGTTCTACCCATGTTCACCGACAGAAGGAAAAGCATTGCCTCAATCACTGTTCATGTCATCTCGAGTAATAACAAGTAATAACATGTAATAACAATAACAGGCAATGCCCTTGTCATGCTCCAACCTTGCTTTAAGGCACGTGTTAACATGCTTATTTTCACAACTCTGTTTTATAGAAGAGGTCCAGAGAAGCAGTGATAGTTCTTCCCAGGCCCCAAGCTAAGAAACATTCTGCCCCAGATCTGTGTCCTGAGCATGTCAGTCTACTGTTTCTATGTTTATGAGAGACAGTGTGTGTGTGTGTGTGTGTGTGTGTGTGTGTGTGTGTGTGTGTGTGTGTGTGTGTCCACTTCTTCTAAGACCAGCAGGGAAGAATGGTAAATAACTGTTACCAGGGCTGATGAAGTGGATCAGAGCAGCATTTGCTGCTCAAGCATGAGGACCTGAGTTCAAATCCCTAGCACCCACATAAAAAGCCAAGCATGGCCACATGAGTGCCTGCAACCCCAGGCTATGGGGCATGGAGACAGAAAGATCCCTGGGGCTTGCTGGCACCAGCCTAGGCTCTAACCAGTGGGAGACCCTGTCTCATGGAAGTGGTAGAGCAGAGCACCACACAGAGATGCATATACTTGTATGTTCATGCCCACACACAGATGCTCATATTCCACATATATATGTAGTATATATATATATATATTGTATATACTGTTGATATATGTGTATATATATATATATATATATATATATATATATAGTTGCTACTAATACAATCTGGTCAACACTGCCCTTGAGAATCCCTGAACACAAGTTTCTTCCTGACTTGGCCAAATAAGCTAGGACTTAAGTCTTTGCCTCAAGGACTGAGTTTCAGCTCTGGGGTTTCAGACAGTATCAAGCATGTAGGCAAAGACAAAGGAGAAGAAAGCTCCAACAGAGGGCCTTACATATAACCCAACTTGCTCCGAGTGGGCAGCTAGGCCTTGTAGTCTCCCACCATCCCAGGTACTCTGCTGGGTTTTCCCTCCATTCCACCTTGCCTCCCCATAATTAAACTTTATTACCTGTGAAGTGGTCTGTAGTTCCAACATCTCAAAATCATCATATGAACTCAGGCAGTTTGTGGTCAGCATGGGTACAGTGGTGCACACTGTTAATCCCATCACTCAGGACGCAGAGGCAGGTGGGTCTCTGTGAGTTTGAGGCCAGCCTGGTCTACATAATGAGTTCTACGTCAGCCAGGGCTAAACAACAAGACCCTGTCTCAACGAACAAACACACACAAAGGAATCGGGTTGGGGGGCATAGATAGATAGATGATAGAATGATAGATGATAAATAGAAAGATAGATAGGTAGGTAGGCAGATAGATAGATAGATAGATAGATAGATAGATAGATAGATAGATAGATAGATAGATAGATAGATAGATGAGAGAATATGACAAAGGCAGACATCAGCGATCAGACCAATGTGTCTATAAGCCAGGGAATACCCTGCATTTCCAACCATTTCCTGAGAAACATCCCTGTGAACACTCGACAGAGCATGGCCTCCCAGCTTCTAGCAGAAGAAACGCACTTCTATTTCAGGACTCCCGTGTCTGGTACTTTGTTATAGCCCTGGAAACCAAAGGTGCAGCCTTTGTCTTCCACTCTCACTGTGTGTTTTCCTTCCCTAACTTCACTCCCAAAGAGTGTCCGTCACAGACTCCCGCTCATGTCTGTGCATGAACGTCCCTCATCTAGCGGAACAGCTAAGTAAGTGCTGACTTGAAGGGTTTGCATCAGAAGCTGCCCTGTTCTCTAGAGCTGGTAATTATTGTTTTCATTTTCATCTGGTGAATGTTCATCCTTTCCCTGTCTCAAAATGGTCACATGGGTGGAAACGATACAAGATGCTGAAATTCTTTACTAACATCTTTCCAGCTGAGGATCAATTACTTGTCACTGGAATTGGAAGCTGGTCTTGTCCTACAGGGTCATTGTGCGTCCTCAACTGGGTCAATAGTCTTGATCTCCTACTATTCTTTCCATGGGACCACTGTCATTTCGCTACCTGATTATTCAATTCCATATTCCTAAATCTCATTTCTCCCCAGCTCCTCTGAGTTAAACATCACATTTTATTTCCGCTAAATCACCCTTGTAATAGGCTGGATCTTATTCTGTTCGAGATTTTGATGACTTCCCCATTGAAGGCACATAAAACAGTGTCTAGCATATATACATTTTTACAGTTTAATTCTGAGTTCCCAAAAGATAAATTGAGAACCAAATGGGGAAATAGACATGAATAAATAATACCAGCTGAGCAGACTAAAATATGTAGGAAAAGTTAAGCCCCTCTCAGTAAATGTCAAGTATGAAATTGTTTTATATCATTTTATTCATTGGCCCTGTGCTGCTCCCACAAGAGTTCATTTGATTTTCAGAGATTGGTACCATTACGCTCTGCATTCCGAGGACGAGATCAAAGCATTTCCTGCACCGCACTGTGCTTCTTGCACTGTGAGGCGGAACTTGTACCACGACAGTGCACTCCCTGGATCAGAGAGGAATCTGTGTTCCAGATATGTCCTCTCCAACACTGGCCCACAGGCTGGCATCTTCGGGCGAGCGACTGAGGGGGGGAGGGGGTGAGGCAGAGTGTGCCACTGGCTTACTGGTCAGAGCAAGGGTGCTTCCGTGGTCCTGCTCAGAGCGAGGAGGCCAGTGGGAAGGTCCCAACGACAGGCTGAGGAACTAACACAGACAGTACTGGGAGAGCAGAGGAAACGCCTTTCCAACATCGGTTGCTCCACCAGGGATGACCGGACAGAGGACAGCAAACCCACCCACAGGCTGATGCAGCAGACACTACTCCAAATCGTTTCTTTCCCTCCTCTCCACAGCTGCTGGTCCAGCCTCCCGTGTTGACATGTCACCCTGTGCTGAGCTCCAATCACTGGAGTGTCGGCGGAAGGAGTGGTGTCCTTGCTAAAGAAAACAAGATGATTCGTGATGATTGTCAAAGACAATCTCTCTCTCCCCCCTTGTCCTCCCCTTTCATTAGCACGTCCAGAAATAGGCAAAAGCTGCCATCCTTTTGCCGTTAAGGACTTGGTAGAAAGTGTTTTGGTCTGTGGGGGCTCTGCTGTCTCTGTTGTGATGACTCATCTCCGTCACTGAGAGGAAAGCAGCACCGAACGATACATAATGAGTGAAGATGAGCACATTTTTAATTTGTAAAGCCAGAGTGGATTTGGCCCATGGGTGATGGTTTCCTTCCCTAAAGGAAATCATTCCTGGAAGGGCCTCGGACTTCTGAACAACTATGTCCCCTCAGACACTTGTGGGCTAAGACATGAGTCATAGATTGGTGTGGGGATTTGCTCACTCAAGGGTCCAGACTCACAGAGGAATCATGTGAGCAGAAAGCTTCCCAAATAGCCTTGCAATTTGTGTGTTTCTACACAGTTACGAGATCAATAGGGGACAGCAAAAATTACACTTCTGTTTAAGAGAGTGAGAGAAGGGAGGGCTGAAAGCTTGCTCATAAGCAACTGAAAGACCCTCCTGTCAGGAAGCTCAGCAATGATGGAGGAGAGGCGTGAGCTATGATGTCCTAGACGTACACAGTGGGAGTCAGTGGGCCCTGTAAGTGGAGTATTTCCTGCGGAGTTAGGTTCCCCTGGTAAGCAGCACTGACAGGAGACAGATCCAGCGAAAGATACTCGTTGGAAGGAAACAAATCACCCCAGCATGGGTCAGCAGGTTGAGACATGGGAGGCTTCGGTGCAGGGTCCTGAGGAAGGAAACAGCCAGTGTCACCCACAGGGAGAAGCCTGTCCTACTCAAGGAACAGCCGGCCTTTCAGCAAACTGGATGGCGCCGCCCAGAGTTGGCAGAGCAATCTGCATTACTTGGTCTATGGATGAGTGTCAGAGTCATCCTGACAGACACACTCCGGATAATGTTTCAGATATCTGTCCACTGTAACCACATTACACGTAAAAGTAACTGTCATCCAAAAATAAACTTTTAGCGATGCAGATGGACAATGTGCGTGGGTTCACGCCTCTTTCCATGGAACCTTCCCAAAATACTCGTGAGTTCAATGTGACTTAGCAGAAAGAGGTTAAGATAAGTATTATCCGAGGCTGCAGCCAGTGGAAGACTCAGAACGAAGACGAGGGCTTCGTGCATCAGTCAATAAATCCCAGAGTAATTGTTCCTTGCTGTTACCAACAAGATGTGTGTCTGGTAAGAGCTCGTTTCTTATTGATGGTGCCTGCCCACAGCATCTTCTAGGGCAGGAGGCACTAATCATGAGTCATCTGCCCTCCTGGGGTAATTACCTCCTGACGGCATTACCTTGTGATCAGGTTTTCAACACACAAAGTGCCTGGGAATGTAGATGTTCAGACCATGTCAAATCTTGATTCAAGTGAACAAACTATCTTAAAAACTGGATTTGTATCTTAGGCACGTTTGTATTGCTTTGGATAATTTGAATAATTTTAAATCGCTCAATTATTCTTAGGTATTACAAATGGTATGCCCATACTTTAATGGAGGCACCTTATTTCTGAGACTCAGTCTTAACAACATAACCTCAAGTGCAGAAAATTCAGAACAAAAACATCTATCACTCAGGGAAAACTGAATGTGATATTGGTTTTAGATGTTCGGTTATCACTGTAAATGATTCAGTAGAAATATGGAAAACTGAAGTCAGACAGTTACATGATAGCATTTAAGTTTCATGTGACACATCGCAAATTACAGTGCTAAAGAATGAAGAGGAAGAAAGAAGAAAGAGGAGAAAGGAGAAGGTGGAGGACGGAGAGGGGAAGAAGGATGAGGTAAAGGAGGGGAGGAGGAAGAAGGTGAGGAAGAAAAGGGAAGGGGGAGGAGTGGGGGACAGTAGGAAGAAGGAGGAAGGGAGGAAGAAGTGGAGGCAGGAGAAGGAGGAGGAGAGTAAGAAGAAAAGAAAGGAGAGGAATAGAAGGAAGAAGGAGGGAGGGGGAGAAGGAAGAGAAGAGGGCAGGGGAGGAGACGTGCATATCTCACTACAGGACACCAGCTTGTATCTGTTGTGGCTGATCAGTACCCCTACAGATACTCATTAAATACCATGACTGTGGACTCCTGCTTGGGCATGCTGGAATCCCTCAGAGCTAGGCTCTCCCCTGGTTATCACAAAATGGCTGCAGCAGCTCTAACTCTCACATTCTCTGAACAGCAGAAAGAAAGTGTCCACCTTCCTGGGTCATCTCCCCAAAGCCCAGGGCCTTTTACCCGGTGCTCATGTGGCTGTGAACCAAACAAACAATGTGGCCAGGAAGGCTGTGTGTTCAGAGCTAACGGAGTGGAGGCGACCTCGTGCTATGTCACAAGGGCTGATAGTGGGGGGAAGTTGTCCAGATAAGAGTGATCACAGACCAGAAAGCAGAACAGGATGGTTCTGTATGTGTCTGAGTCTCCAGGCTATAAGGAAAGGGTGGCATGGACCCCAGGGCCAGGGGACTCTTATGAGTTACATTATTCCATTTCCTACACAGTCATTCATTTCTTCTCCTGCTTGTGCAGGCTAGATGTCTCCTGATGGTCTTTCCTCACTCTTCACTCAGCATGTAAAGCTCCTGCTTAGATATTTATAAGCTCCAACACTGCTATCTTCAAGAAGGCATCTCCAAGCACCTTCTTTCTCTCTGCTACTTCTCTATGTTTGTGTCTCACCAACTTGATGTCTAAGACAATGGGAATGGGACGTTTAAGCAGTGAGGAGCCTCTTTGTCCCTGTGAAGACATGGTGAATATCCCTTTCTCCACTTGAGGACACAGTCAGAGGGCTCCATTTTGAAAGCAGAGAGCAAGCCCTCACCAGACACACTGACTCTACTGGTCCTTGATCCTACACACTCCAGAAGAACTGTGAGCCATATTCTCACGGTATGGTGGTGTTCTAGCAGCAGGGTGAAGCTAAGACAGTTCTTGACACCCCACCTTCCCATCCCTCCTAGCCCTCACAATGGCGCACACCCTTTATGGCATCTTCTCTTCTCGTGGAGACACAGAAAGCAGAGCCATTTGTATTGTCAGCTTATTCTCCCCTCCCTTTCCAGGATGTAAAATCTCTGAGGCAAGTCTACATCCTTATCTGTGGTCCAGTGCCAACTCACTGTTAACCCTTGGCATTTGTAAGGCTACACTCCACTCAGCATCCAGAGACCCATGAGTGCCCACAATCCTCCAACCAGCATTAAAACAACTTAGGTTGGGTGTGGTGGCATGCAGTCATGATCCCAATATTGGGGCAGATGAGACAGGAGGCTCGCAAACTTGGATGTAAAAATCTGTGGACGAAGGGTACACTGTGAGACTACACAGTATACACAGACACACTGTGACACACTACAGCTTCCACGATGAGATGGTTTTCTTTGGTTGCTGTTCTCTTTTATAGGGGGCTGCAAGAGCAGAGAGTGTAATTGGGGTGCATGATGTGAAATCCACAAAGAATCATTAGGGGGGGACAGGAGCCACACAAGTCGACCAACAAAGCCAGAAAAAAAAAAGCAGGGCCCAGGGGGGACTTCAGAGACTGATGCATCAACCAAAGACCAGGCATATAGAGGGCCTAGACCCCCTACTCAGATGTAGCCCATAGACAGCTCAGTCTCCATGTGGATCCCCTAGTAAGGGGAGAAGAGACATTCCCTGACGTGAACTCTGTTGCTTGCTTCTTGATCACCTCTCCCTGGTGGAGCAACCTAGCCAGCCCACAGAGGAAAAAGATCCAAGCATTTCTGGTGGGACCTGATAGGGTAGGGTCAAACAGTAGGGGAGGAGGACTTCCCCTAACAATGGACAGGGGAGGAAAAGGGAGGGAGGGTGGGACCGGGAAGAGATGAAGGAAGGGGCTACAACTGGGATACAAAGCAAATAAATTGTAAGGAAGAAAGAAGAGGAGGAAAAGGAGGAGGAAGAGGAGAAAAATTAAAACTCCAGGCAGTTTTGGTGGCACACACCACCATGGGATATGCTAGTGAGGCAGGGGCAGGAGGATCACAAGTTTGAGGCCAGCATGGACTACCCCTTTCCCTTTGAAGCTTAAGAGACAGCTCAGCACTTGGAGCACTTGCTGCTCTTGAAGAGGACTCGGGTTCAGTTCCCAGCACTTACCTGGCCCCTCACAACCACCTGGAATTCCAGTTCCAAAGGATATGATGTCCTCTTCTGCCCTCTGAATGCATGTAGTACACATCTATGGAGGCAAAACACCCATACACATAAAATAAAAAGAAGTCCGGTGTCACATTACTTAATCATTATTCTTACTATCATTATAATTCAGTCTTTAGTAGGTATGATGTAAATTGATTTTGTCTAAGAGAAGCAAACAAGATGGGCATGGTTGTACATATCTACCACCCCAAAGTTGACCGAAATGGAGAGGGCGGGCTTTTCTCTGACATGAATTCTGCTCCAGATCCCTCCTACCCTCCTTGGAGCTGGGTCACTGCTACCCTAAGAAAGCACTCTTGAAGCCTGATGTTATAAGTCTTAATTACAATTGCTTTGCTGGCTTTCTGTGCATCTCTGCTCACTTAAGCTCAATGCCGACCGACAAATTGTGCTGTCTGCCCGTTCGTCAGTAATTTAGTCAGGCAACCTGCGGCTCGCGCCAGACTGATGAGCAGCTGCTAGGTCTGTCTGTTCCTGGGAATGGATTGCTGTTTTCTTGGTGTAGGCTCCTTTGTGCTGCTGAACGGAGGGATGGGTCGTTTTGTCTCCTCCAATGACACTGTGGGCAGTGTGGAGGGCTGCTCCTGTCACTGCACATGCACTTAAAAAAAAATCCACTGTCCCAGACACAGCCTCTGACAGAGGGCTTATAGGCTGCTCGCCAGACTAAGCTCACATCTCTCTCAGGCCCTGTGTGGTTCAGGTGGACTCAAAGTGTGGCTGCCCTAAACCTTCCAACCAAAGCCTGTTTAATTTGTTACATGTAGTGGCTTCTTTCTAGAGTGCATTAGGGCAGTAAGTGTGGCCTGTGAGTATAACAGCCTCACCCCCAGCTCTGGGCGAGGTGATTCCCAGTCACCATTCTTAGTCACACACTATTCCTGGCCGTGTCTGTGGCCATCCCACCTCAAACCTGGAGAGTTTCTAAGGTAATTATCTGAATCTCTACAGCTGTGTTTAGCTCCTTCCTCCTTCCTCCAACAACTTGCATCTCATTATTATTCCAGTTCAAGATGTCATGGTCCCTCTGGCCTGAATACAGAGACAAGGAAATATACCTAGGGTATGAGCAACTGCTTTATTGAAATATAATTCACGGATCAGTCAATCACCCACTTAAAGCACACAATTCAGTGAGTTTGGGCATGTTATTAAAGCTGTGATAAAATATATAAGACATAAAACCATTCTAACCATTTTTGTCTGTTTGTGTGAGGCAGAGTCTCTCTATGTAGCCAGGCTCAACACTGAACTTGTATCAGTGCTTCTGCCTCAGCTGCCTGAGCAGGGATTAGTCACATAACCCATCTCTTTCATAACCACTGTAAGTGTCTAATTAGTGGCATTCATTACATTCACAACACTATGTAGAATAATCAAATCATCGTTTCCAAAACTATCTCATCACCAAAATAGGAATTCCATAACCGCTAAGCGTGAACAAACCAATCGCCACCTCAGTCCCCTGCCTTACCCCTAAACACACCAATCCTCTGCCTCAGCCCCAGAGAAGAATCTTACTATTTTTCTTTGTGGCTTTTCCCATTCTGAGTGTCCGTGTAACCAAAATCCTGTAATATTTGTTCTGCGGTGTCTGACCTGTTTTATCCACTGTGATGTTTTTCAAGATTCATCCACTGTTGTAGAACATTCTAGGTATCCATTCACCTGTTGGTGAGTGCCTGGGTTTTATCGCCCTGAGGTCATTGTGAACTACTCTGCAATGAACACTGGGATACAAGTATTTGAGTTTTTGCTTGTACAATTTGTAGAGTACCTACAATACAATGGCTGGCCATGCGTTGACCCCAGGTTTTACTTTTGGAGGAAATGCACACTGGTTTCCCCAGAGTCTGAACATTTTACCTTCCTGCTAGTATGTAAGACTCCTTACTTCTCTTCATTCACACACACACACAAATTCCTCCTCTTTCACATTGTTTTGTTCAGGTTTTTAAGATTTTACTTTTGTTTTATGTATATATACACGGGCCTGAGTATATGATTCGCACCATGTGCATGCACGAACCCTCAGAGACTAGAAGAGGACACCGACCTACTGAAACTGGGGTTTTGGGTCACCCATTGTGCATGCTGGGAACTGACCCCTGGTCCTCTGCAGGGGCAGCAAGTGCTCTTAACCCACTGAGTCATATCTCCAGCCCCTGGTTTTGCTTTTACAGTCATTCCAGTAAGTGTATTCAGAACCATGCAGTCCTTCAAGTCCAGAACATCAATTTTCACAAGCAACAGTGGGAATGAAGTAGGAGGTTGGCCATATTGAACTTGAAAATATAATCACTTTAAAGACCTAAACTTTAAGGCTGGGCATGGTGGTGCACACCTTTAATCCCAGCATTCGGGAGGCAGAGGCAGGTGGATCTCTGTGAGTGCGCCATCGGTCTGTGTTCCAAGATGACCTGGGCTACATAGAAAAATCTTGTCTTGAAAAACCAAACAAACAAACAAAACACCTTAACTTTTTCCATGCTTTTTCCATGGTCTCATTCCACATCCTACAACATTCAAAGGTGGTCCTGGGGACACCAGAATGACAAGAGGGCCTTCTTGATAGAACATGTGCTAATTGGGCCCTTTTAAGGGGACAACATCAACACATGACGCATAGCACAAACACTAGACAAAACATTTTATATAAATGTATAAGTTAAAAACAAATACGTGGGGGGGTGTTGCTTGGGGGGAGTTTCAACCTGTAAACATGGAGCCAGTGAGAATCAAAGGTGACTCTTTTCAAAGTCTCAACCCTTTAGCAACCTGACATGGAGTCCAATCAGGTTAACACAGAAGCCTGAGTAAAAGGCCGGGCATGGCAGTACCTGTTTGAGATCCCAGCACTGGGGAGGCAGAAAGAGGCAAACTCTCTGGCAGCTCACTCGCTAGCCAGCCTGACCTAAGGGTGAGCTCCAGGTCGCAGGAAGAGAGCCTATGTCAAAAGACAAGGTGGGTAACACCTAAGGAGTGACACCCAGGACTGATCTCAAGCCTCCACACATGCACACATATATGTGCATGCATGTGTGTGCATGTACACAGAGAGCACTATGATGGAGGTGGAGGAGAGTGTCCATCAGGATAGACAACATTTAAGCAGACACTCAGGCCGCAGGGCCCTGACCCTGGCTGACAGCAGCTAAGCCTCTCCGCAAGGCCCTGTCATCTTGCTCACATGTTCAGAGCGGGCTGAATGACAGAGTTTGCTGAGACACTTCAGGCAGTTCGTGAGTGACAGCCTTTAATTCAAGTTACACTGAAGGTTGTCAGGCTTATCAAAGATAAAACAGGCTGCCAGCTTAAATCTGAATTTAAGGTACAGGCCATTTTCATTGGTTGTTTCCCATTTTTTTTTGTAACTTGTTTTTATTCACATATCCCCTGCAATTTTGGGATTAGGATTTCCGCAACATAAGTATGTCTGTTTAGAGATAGGGTAGAATCTGTCTTCTACACAGCTGAGTATAACTTTGAGCTCTTGGCCCTCCTGCCCCAACCTCTGACGTGCTGGGGTTATAGGCATGGTCATCAGGCCTGTTTTTTGCTGTGCTGGGGCTTGAACCCAGGGCTTGGTGCATGCTAGGCAGTCTACCTACTGTGCACATCTTAAATAGTGTATAATTACACTAAAGGGTTTTAAAGGTTTTGTTTCATTTTTTAATCATGTGTATATGTTTGTGTATAATTATGAACATAGAAATGTACACAATTACGACAGCACAGGTGGCCTCGGAGGTCAGAGCTAGAGTTACAAGTGGCTGAGAGCTTCCCAACGTGGATGCTGGAAACCAAAGCAGCCCTCACAAGAGCTCTTCTGAGTTACGTCTCTAACCCCTAAGCACAGGATTGTTTTTTCATCATTTATCTGCAATTCGAACTTAACCGTGCTCTGTGCACAAACGTAAAGGACCAGGCTCTTGCTTACAGTTGGCTCTGAGAGCCCTGCTCTCTCGGTTTCCATGGAGACTGTGAGGACTCCACTCCAGGTCCTGTCTCCCTGCTCAACCGTCAACTGTCCCTGTGCCTAGTTCACACGACACGGTGAACTGTCTGCAGTTCTAGCCCAGGGTTTCCAAGCAGAATCACTATTTCTTTAGTGGACTCTCTACCCCTTGAGCCTCAGATTTCCCTCCTTATCTTAGATCCATCACATGGTAAAAACTGGACTCACTGGTCAAGCAGCAAAACTCTGAATTTCCCCATCTAAGCTCCTGGTGCTAACACGGTTATCTGCTCAAGAAAGGCACGCCTCAATCTGATTGATTCTACCCCATTGCTCACATCCAGTCTCCATATCAGTCCTGTTCCGCCTTCCAGCACCCACCTCCTCTGTCACCAAGCCCCGTCCCTTATCATTGCTTGCTTGAACAATTATCACTGGTCTTTCAAACTCCCGTCCCTGAAAATCTCCAGTTCTTTCTTCAAGCTACCATTGCCGGGTGTCCAAAAAAACGTTTTAGTTCCATACCGAATTCCCTGAAGATCTTCATGGTTTCCACTGCATACGAATTTTTTTTTATTCCAAGAATAAACTTACTTCCATCATTAAAGAAGCCATATTCATTGTCCTAAGCCAAGGCCTATGGACATCATGAGGGTAGGTTGCCTTTCATCACTCAGATATATGGCAATTTGATGGTTAATATTGTCAGCTTGACAGAATACGGAATCACCTAGAAGGCATCCTCTGAGCGTGCCTGTGACGGAGCCTCTAGGTTGAGTTAGCTGAGTCTGACTACCCAGCCTACATGTGAGAGGCACCAAGGGGCTAGAATAAAAAAGAGAAAATGAGCTGAGGACTTGCACTCTTCTCTCTGCTTCCTGACGGTGGACATGATGTGACCAGCTGCCTAAACCCTCCAACTGTAGAACGAAACAAACCCTTCATTTCCGAGGTTGCTTCGGACATGTATGTGTGTATACATACACATATATACGTATATGTGTATCTGTGTGTGTTATATATAATATAAAATATAAGGCAATTTACACCCCACCCCTGCTTCCTTTGCTGTTGGCTACCGATCTAGCTCTCTGACCTCTGGGAGACATATTTTCAGTCAGTGTCGGCATCCTCAGAGCATCCCTCCCCACAGCCCTCCGAGAGCAGCAGGCCAAGGTCAGCCTTGACCAGAGACCAGACTTTGCTGAACACCTTCCAGGGACTGAATTCCCGAGTCTCCTTCAGTTTCCAAAAGGACTCACTCCCTAAATCACAGGCTCCCGAGAGCTAGCTGACTCACAGGTTGGCCTTGTGTCAAGTTTGTGTTCAGTCTGGGGCCAGCCTCTTCGTTTCTGACCTGGGGATAAAGTTATTTCACAAAGTTGTGAGTCACAACCTGTGGAAACACTTAGCTATGCAGGGAATGAACAGGTAACTATTTCATGCTGCTGGAATCCTAGCCATCAGGGAGCCCACAGTAAATGTCACTAGAGTGGCCTTGGGGTGTAACTCACGGCAGAGTGCTTGCAGAGTATGCAAGCAGCCTTGGGTTCAATCCCAGCCCTATGCAAACCAAGAGCACATCCAGCAAAAGGAAGGCGGAGGTAGGAGGCTCAGGATTCAAGAGCATCTTCAGCTGCAGAGGCAGTCTGAAGTCAGTCTGGACACAGGAACCCTGCCTCCGTATGAAGACCGGAATAAATACTCTGAAGGAAGGTGAGGCACCCTACCCAGAACTGAACAGTATAACTGCCTGTCAAACTCAGCCCCTATGGTCCCCCTAACCCCCCCTGCCTCACCTCCGTGAACTGCCATGATTATTACTGTACCTCTATGGTCTGTGAAGATGCCTCTCTTGATTCGTTCACCAATCATCTCCAGCTCTTCCTTTGTGACCCCCCCCAAGAAATGAGGACTCCCAGGCACACAGTGGATGCCCTGGGGGGGAGTCATATATGAATACATTGCCCCATGCACAGCAAGGCAGGGACTAGTGAACATCTCTGACATATGGCTCCACCCACTCACTCTTGGCTACTCTCTTTTGTTTCGAAAGCACTATGCGTGCTCTGCTTGTTTACAATGTAAAGTCTTAACCCACAGACATTTCACACCCAAGTCCAAACACAGTGTCTGGACTCCCATCCCAAAGCACAGGATGCAGCCCAGGAAAAGGATTCCGTCTGCTGTGAAGGAGGGCACAGCGGATGACTTTCCAGCCTGGGCTCTAACCAGCGTCATCTGCATCACGTAACTCCAATTTAATTGTAGAGCAATGTTCATGACAGACTGCTCAGGATTTTTGACATCGTTTTCTCTCAGTGTTTGCTCTGCTCTGAGGTCAAGGAAGCTAATTATGTCCAGGTGGGGGCCAGGTGCGGCTATGCGCGCGCCCTGCGGAGGGCCTTTTTACACAGAGGATGATGGTTTTACTGGCGTGTTCTAGCTTTGAAAACTTGCTCTCTCGGCCCTTTTTAATAATTACTCATTTTTCTCTAAATGCGCTCCCATCTTCATGCTGATAGCGAGTACCTGAAGCGCTGAGCGGAGGGGACCAGATCTGATAAGGAGGAGTGGGCTCCTTGGCAAGCTGTGGTCTGTCATTCTTTACAGCCTCTCAGGACTCTTTCTCCACAACATATGGAGCAGTACTTTAAATCATGATCTGTACTACCTGCAGATGATTTGGCTTCACTTCCGGCCTAGACAAGAGCACTGTTAAGGAGACTTGTGTCCTGTTATCAAAAGTAACTGGGGTGTTAAGCCAGGCACCCATACACACCAGTGACCCCAGCACTCCCCGAGGAGGAAGCAGAAGTTCAAGATCATCCTCCATTACCTAGAGATTTCCATTCACTGCTAGCCTGAGCTACACGACTCTCTAGCCTGAGCTACATGAGTGTCCTAAAAAAAAAAAAAAAAAAGCAATTCGGGGTGATGGTAGACCAATGTAAACATTTTTGGTGCCACTGAATCGTACAGTTAGAAATGGTTAGGATGGTAGAATTTGTGAGTATCGTAGCACATTAGGAAAAAAAAAAAGAATTGTCGCCATTCTAACTTCTGGAAGTGGGATGTGTAGCTGAGGCATTTGGGCCTGCTGGCCGCTCTAAAGAAACCGTGACACGAATAACCCATGCTAAACAGCCGCCAGTGTGATGCAATGCGAAGGCGCGGTGCCACGCAGAAAATCTTCTCGCTATCCAACGGTCTGGTGATACGGGGTCTAAATCTGCTGCAAGCTTTCCCTCCTGGCCTGGGGAGAGGAGTGGCTGCGTCGTGGAACTGGGGTGTGTTGGGATCCATTAGTCACACAAACTGTATTAACTACTCTGCTGTCCCTGTAAACAAATGCCCGACAACAGAAACTCGTGGATGGGAGGATCTATTCTGACTCACCGTCCCGGGATTGCGGTCCATTACAGTGAGGTGAGCATGGCGGCTGGGGTGGACTTGGCCTTGATGGGGCTGGGTCTGCAAACAGGGCAGAGTCCTAAGCGAAGCCGGAAGTGGACTGTTCCAATCCTCTAAAGACCGGCCCTTGGCCAGCCAGCTCGCTTTACAGTGCTGACAGAGCAACCCTGGAAACCTGAGTTTAATCCCAACAATCCACAAAGGGGTAAAAGGAGAGAAATGACCTCAAGACACTGTTCCCTGACCTCCATGCACTCCACAGTGTGCGTGCACTGGTGCTCTCACGTGCACACGAGTTATCTTAAACTGATTTTTAATAAGAAAATGTACAAAGCTTGCCTCTGGTATGATACGTCCACAAGCCGGCTCTGCCTCCCAAAACATGAATTCCCGCGGCACACTTCAAAGTCAAGCCATCACAGAAACTGTTCCTCGGTGACTCAACCGATTCGTAATTCTGACCAAAGATCGGAGAAGTTGCAAATCGTGTTGTATCTTGACGTATTCTAGAAGTTGAGGACTGAGACGCGTGAGAAAAGCTTCCGAGATGTTGGAAATACTCCGTATGTCCACCTGTGGCAGTTTCCAGTTTCGTGGGGAGTAGGCATGGTTCATAGGTAAGGCTGCACGCATATATGTCGGTCCTACCTCAGGGAGACCAGAAAGAGCAAGCTAATGGTCAAATATAACTGTGAACCTTGACAGGCCCTTGAAGAAGAACAAGAGAGAGAGAAAGAAAAGAAAGGGAAAAGAGAAAAGAAAAAATCAGTTGTAGAATACAGTTTAGGGTTGGAAGAGTTTTGACATTGACTGGATAATAGATTCATTAGATGTTATTAGGAAATATTTGTTCATTCATTCATTTAGAGACAGTGCCCTATTATATAGCCCTCCCGGCCGCCATGGGCAGCTCCATTTATTTTTTTTAGGTGTAATTAATTGCAATGTGTTCTATAGAAAAATATCCTCATAGAAAGGCATGCTGGGTCTTTAGTTAGGGGTGAAGGGTCATGGAACCTATAACTTAATTTCAAGTGTTTCATCAAGAGAATGTATTCATTCACACAGAGGTCAAGGCAAGACAAAGATGGAAGATGCTGGTTATTGTTGGTTCTGGGTGATAGATAAGATATTAGTCATATCATTTTTCTAAATATTTTTAAATTTCTATTTTTAAAAAAAAAGTGTTTGGGGAAGAAACATCAACCAGAAGGGCTAGCTTCTATTAAAGTCACTAAAAAGAAAAGGACATGACTGTTCCTAGGTATGGTGGAGGGGAAAATTAATAAAATTATAAAAGGGAGAACATACCAGAGGCAGGGACATGTCGGACAGTCCAGGGAGAGCATGACCCTGAGCCATGTAAAAAGAGGGAGAGGGGAAGCCAGGAAGCCCAAAAGAGAGTACTCAGGACCAGCTTGGATATAATTGTTGGTTGACTTACAGATTATATAGGAGGGGGAACTGGGGGAAGAGCAGCCCAGCTGCTGGGCAGCAGAAATTTAAGGTAGGGTGTGGAGCACGTGCCAGCCACGAGGGCAGGCAGAACTCGGTGGCCAGGTCCTCTTTGATATGTTAAACAAGGACCTCAGCCACTGTTCCAGACTGAGACCTATATTCACAGAAAGAAAGGAGCCTGGGTGGAACCCGGGAGTCTTGGCTTCCGGCTCTGCCATCCGGCACACTGCAGCTCCCTGGTATTCAGAACTGAAATCTGAGTGTGATTTCTTCTGCAGTGTACCCCAATACTCCAACCAGGCATCTCAAAGGCACCCTGAGATTTATGTTATAAATAAACTCCCATTCGGTTTAGAATCTGTATATGTGTGTGTGCGTGTGTGTGTGTGTGTGTGTGTGTGTGAGAGAGAGAGAGAGAGAGAGAGAGAGAGAGATTTTCCAAATCACAATACACTTTCCCCAAATCCACATTCCCTTCTTCTCATGCAAAAGCTAAATTGAAAGCTAAGTAGCCAGGAGCCCACAGAGCCAGGTGGCTTCTGCCCTAAGCAGGAGGGGACAGAGTAGGGCTCTGGTCTCTCTTTGAGGTTCCCTTGCCCAGCTGCAGCCCTCACTAGCGCCTCTCGGGTGGCTGGACCTCTTTGAAGGTTTACTTTCAATTAAAAAAAAAGACAGAAAGGAAAGAAAGAAAGGGAGAAAAAAAAGAAAGAAAGAAAGCCAAATCAGCAGCCGCGTGGACACCAGCGAAATGTATTCAGGGTCAAAGGGGAGTGTGGCCAGGAGTGAGGGCCTGGAGGGAGCCAGGAAGGAAGCATAGAGCTACAGAGGGGAATTCCTCCTGGCAAGGTCAGCCTGCGCTGGGCCTGTCCTTCCGGGGACGCTGGGTGTGCTCAAAGGGAAAAAGAGGATGCTTCAGGCACAGACTTGCAGGGTGGGGGGCCGGAGGAGGCTGCTGGCAGGGCTTGGGAAGCCAGGCTTATTAATCAGAAGAAGCCAGGCCTGGGGGATCAAAACATGACTGATTTTTAAATTGCTTCCCCATTCAAAAGCTGCTGCTGCCCACCTCAGATGTGAGGAGGGGGTGAGAGGCCAGGTCCCTGGCGATGCTGCCTGCGCTCCGCCACCGTCCCTCCTCCCCCGCTTGAAGTCCAGCACTGTGCAGCCGCGTGGGTACTCTGAGAAGAGCCCAGTCCAGCGTGAGCTTCATTTCCTGCCTCACTTCCTATGCATCTTCAGACACGTGACACCCAGCATGGAAACTGATGCCGGAGGACCTTCTAGAAATGCTTGAACTTAAGCTACAGGAATGGGGGGTTGCTTTTCTCTCTTTTAATTGCCCCTCTTGTATGCACCCCTTGTACCCCATCTCAAGGCAACTGGAATACAGAAACGAGCGTGGGTTCTGTGTGCAGCCAGAACTTCCTCCAGGCGTGGAGAGTGTTATAACACCTCTTCGCGCTTTTTAGTCATCACAAAGACCGGGACTGCAGTATGTCCAGGATCCCTCCTTATTTGTTCCCATACTTTCTTCCCACAACACAGATACTTCTCTTTCCCAAGTTGCAAATCAAAACGTCCCAGAATTCTGATAAATGGAACAGGTATTGATAGGGATAAGATGAAGGCAATTTTACCAGCAGAATCTGGGGCTCTCCCTCAAAACTGTCCATAGATCTAGAAAAACCTACTGTAATTGCTATCCTCATTCTTTCTTTAAAAAAAAAATGCAGAGAGCCTGAGGAGCAGGTTCATCTTGTGAATCGTAAATAATACCCACATTGTGCAACCGGTATATTACTGAAAATGCTAGCACGGATCGATTTTCATCAAAATGTACAGTTTCCCCCACCCTCCTGACAGTGCCCATTAAAGTAAGGGGCTCATGGCACCAGAAGTTCTGGGATAGGATGCCTACGTTTAAATGACATGGGAACTTTCAATAAGAAGTTTGGCAGGGATACAACTTGATTTTTATTTAATTTATGGTGGAAGAGCCATTGATGCTTTGATGTGATTTATGGGGAAAGAAGAGGAAATCCAAGCACAGACAGTGTTGAGGGACCTCATCCCCGTGTCCCCAATGCCACAGCGAAGACTTGAAGACTTGAAGACTTGAAACCAGACTGGCCTCACGGCATGTGATACAATGAGAACCAGCAAGCGGTTCTACCCAAAACTTCTTGGAGACTGCTCGTGAACCAGAGCTGGCTGCCACACCTAGCTAACCAGAAAGTAGCGCTTTTAAAACTCGGAAAATCCTTGAAAATCCTGTCTCTAAGAAGGTGACTTCGGCTCTGACCTCAAAGCTTTGCAACTTTGTACCAAGTGGACAGCTACTTTGAGAGAGGGCTCACATGCAGTGAAAGACGGAGGAGAACTAGGAATGCAAATAGTGTTAAAAGATGGTGCGTGGGAAACACAGGACTAGTCTTTACCAGTACAATTTGGGGGGCGGTTGGGGGCCCTGGGGCGCGGTGATTTTTAAGCCGCTTCTTTCTGACACTGTTTTAAGAGGGATAGCAATGACATTAATAAAAGAGGTATGCAGACTTAGAGTCCGAAGGGATTTTAAGGGCTTCCTTAGAAGGGTGTGGCGCAGGTTGGGGTAGGCAGGTCTAGGGATGGGTTTGTGTGAGTGTAGCCGGTGGCTGTGTGAAGAGGATTGTGCGGGTTGGTGTGCGTAGCTCGCAGAGGGGTGTGTCTGCCGATACCTGTACGGCTGGATCTGTGCTGTGAGCGGATGTGGGAGTGGGCAAGGTGACAGCGTGGATGCGTACAGGGTGTGAACACGTGTGAGGAGTGGATTGCGCGGCTGTGAGATGCGTGCTGTTCGGTGAGTGGATTGTGAGTGTGTAGGGCGGGTGAGTGGTAGGTTTACACGGATTGTACGTGCATTCTGAGTGGACATGGGGATATGCAGACATAGAGTTAGACTAATACAGAGTGAATGTGTGAAGATGTGCGCAGTAGGTCTGTGTGTCGCAGTGCACCTGTATGAGAGAGAGAGGCAGGTGAGCAGGGAGAGCCTTTGTGGGAGGTAGAGTGTGTGCCTGTTATCTTAGGAAGCACCCTGGGCGACCCGGCCTTCTCAGGGGTAAACATGGAGTGTATGTCACCTTTTCACCTGAGTGAAGATATTAGGGTGTGAGAGACTGCTACCAGATTTCTGTAAACTGTAGCACAGAAGGCTTCCCAGTGTACTCGGGAAGGATACGCGCAGAAGAGGGAAAAGGTATGTGTACCTACTGCCATCTGGTGGACAACTCGGAAACTGCAGGCGAGGCGAGGAGAAGGATGGATTTTGTTTTGACTTAGGGGTGTTGTTCTGTCAAGACCGGCTAGCCCGCTTCTGGGGCACCACCTTCTGAGAGTCCTTAACGATCAGTTTCCCCTTGTGGAAGGTCTAGTGAGGGGACCATCCTCTCTGCTGAGACTCAGTGTGGGCGCAGCTTAAGCACCCGGACTCTGTGTAGTCGCCGTATATAAACTTCGGCCGCGTAAACTGTATCCTCGGCACCTTGTCCGTGACTTCCAGGAAACTACTGGAAATCCTTGCCAAGAAATAACACCTCTAATTGGCGGCCAGAAAAGATACAGGGCCACGCAGGGCAGCGCTGGGGCAGCGTGGTTATGGGGGCACAACTCTCTCGCTTGTCCCTCCAAGGTCGCTGTTAAATAAATGACGATCCGCCTGGGCACGCGCTCCCTGTTTATGCTCCTGTGGGCTCTGCGACAGACCATAAAGACCCTCCCTCTGCCTGCTCTCCTCTCCAGCACCGCTACCGGCCATTAACTCACACCAGCACATTCTCCTCGGTCCAGGAAACGGTGGAAGTGTAGCTCGCAAAACTCCAGGCCGTAAATGTGAAACCAGGGAACGAAACCCAGAAGTCACCATCAAACTCAAACCAATTACAGTGTGGAAATGAGAGGCCAGGAAAAGCAGAGCATGCGATCAACCATGTAACTGCCCCCTGGGCCATGACCCGGAGGCCCTGGGTCTGGGTGTGGGAACAGAAACAATGCAGCAATAACTTAAAAACTACGTGTCTTCTGGGTTCCGAGAAACACCTGGTAAGTACCTTCAGTGGGGGAAGATGTACACCGTTTCCATCTTTCTCTTGACTAGCAGAAACACTTGTAAGTAAGACTATACATCAGAAAAAAGTTCCAACAATTACCCTGAAATTTTTATGCAGGAAGTCTTCATTTATGCTGAGCGGTTTATGGCCTCTACTCTGAACAGGGACCAGGTGATATCAAAATATGAAGTGAGAGATAAGGCAGACTCTTCCCACAAATCTTCCCACAGGGCTGTTCACCAGGAACTCAAAGTGGTACCTCTTATTCCCCAGGAAACACCTAACCATACAAAGAAAGTGCTACAGAGACTGGCCAGAGGTCTCAGTGGATACAAGCACTTGCTGTACAAGTCTGCAAACCTGAGTTTGAGCCCAGAACCCGTGTAAACAAGCTGGATAAAGGAACACGATCCACAATCCCAGCACTGCTATGCCAAGAGAGTAGAAAACAAGCTGATCTGGAAGGTGCGGAGCAGCAGGAACAAGAGAAAACGTGTCTCCAGAAGGTGGATGGAGAGTACGCTGTAAATTGTCCTCTGAAATCCACCCTGACCATGCATGAAGCCAGGGTGCACACACACACCCACACACAAACACACGCATGCACAGCTAGGCCTTAGGTGGCAACTTGGTAACTGAGGAAAGGAGGGAGAAGGGCACAGCTCCCTGAACTCCTTGCATCCCATTGCATCCTGCACCTCTACCCCCACCCCACAAGAATACCTATCCTCCATTATGTTGTGCAATTTATGGGATTCTGAAATCAATTGCCTTTACTCCTAAACTGTGTAGCAGTGAATGTGCTCCTGTAGAGAAACAGCTCTTGCATAAAAGAATGTTTTCGTCTTCTGTCCCAGCCCTCACACAAGAGTAGGTCATGCCAGGGCCTACTGAGCTCTCCTAACTGTCGAAATCCCGGTGTTGTACACAGTGGGATGGATGTTTCCCTGTCAGTTAGCCTGTGCTGACTAGCAGGTACTCCAGGAATGTCGCCTTGCCGTGGCTCAGGAGCCACTGGCTAGTGCTGAGGCCACTAGAGACGGCCTGTTTCCCACAGCTCCACAGCCTCGCCTCCTGCTGCACTGCAGCCCGAGGAGAGAGGAGGTGGCAGCAGCCAGGTGAGGCCCAGGCTGGGAGCGAGGCGTCCTTCTCACTGCCTAATGGCAAAGCAAACCGCTGTCAACAGCAAGCGCTACAGTGTCATTATGTAAAAGATAGGACTAAGGAAGAGGTAGCCTAACACGTACCCCAACATGAAATGCATGTTGAATCTAAGTCACAGTGACATATTCACAGGTAGAGGTTAATGCACAATTACGCTCAATAAGCACGTGTTTGAGAAATATGTTCCTGATACATTCCTGCACCATCAAAAGGTGTTTCTTTTTCAAATTCTCATCTGGTAGAGTGGCTGCCGCATACATTGCACACTCCTCCACACCTCAAGAATGGGATGGGGAATGTGACTCTCAAAGTGTTGCAGCACAGATAATTCACACTATTTTCTGTTTTATAATGAAGTATCAATGTCTTACCTTATAACACCTTAGATTGCATGAAATCCAAAATATATCATTTTGTTATATACACTTTGGAAAATGCATGCCTGAATGTAGCCAGGCTTTCCCCAAGGCCCGGTTGAGAAAAGTTTTCACAGGATCACTACATTCCGTAAGCATTTTATGTGGATAAAATCTAAAATTACTAATCTAGAAATGTTTAGAGAGACAGCTGGCATATAGAAACTTTGAGGAAAAGTTGTGCATTTATGATAGCTTACTACTCAGGTACTTATATTAACTGTGAAGTACCAGTCTTACTTAAGGTGTGAACCTGTATAAAATTAGATCCAGTTCTGAACACTCAAGTGCTTTAAAAATCTTCCTATTTTTGTGGTTGTGGTTAATCAAAGTTTTTTCTTAAATGTTTGGCTGTTTTGCTTGCAGGTATTTTTTATAATTTATTTATGTTTTCTATTAATTACAGTTTATTCACTTTGTATCTCAGCTGTAGCCTCCTCCCTCATCCTCTCCCAGCCCCACCCTACCTCCCTTATCTCCTCCCATGCCCCTCCTGAGTCCACTGATAGGGAGGTCCTTCCTCCCCTTCCATCTGATCCTAGCCTATCAGGTCTCATCAGGAATGGCTGTATTGTCTTCCTCTGTGGCCTGGTAAGGCTGCTCCCCCCTCAGGGGGAGGTGATCAAAGAGCCAGCTACTGAGTTCATGTCAGAGACAGCCCCTGTTCCCCTTACTAGGGAACCTACTCAGACACTGAGCTGCCATGGGCTACATCTGTGCAAGGGTTAAATGGATCTAACAAGGACAGCATAGAAGCGCAACATGTGTGTGAAAATGCCATAATGAGACCTGGTACTATGTATACTAAGCTAAAAAAATAAATTTAAAAAGCAAAAAGTTTAAAAGAAATTATTAGGTGGTATAAGAACTCTAAGAGGATACAGAACAGCACCTGCTGAGCCTTATTGGTGGGGGAGGGGGGAGGGCCAGGGGATGAGTTAACAATGGTAAAATAAAAGTTGATGAGAAGTCCTTCAGAGAGAAAAGTTTCTTTGGGTCCAGCAGGGATGGGAGCTGTGCTCCTTTGGGAGCAGGGTCTGAAGGATCGCAAGTGAGAGGCTGCCGTGGATTATGTAATAACCATGTCTCAAAAAAGAAAATAGTAAATGAAAAAGGACAAAACGCCATAAAAATAATAGCATATGAATCCTCGGCAAAGTTAATCTGTGCTCAGTGATTACTGACATCTGCTGGTTGAGTGAATGTCACAGCCAGTTTGATGATATCATTTTTTTCATCCACTCAGCCTTTCACTCTCACCCATATCTTCTCACAAAGGTAAGTTTTAAGTGGTATGGAAACTAGGAAAGGAGAGCAGGAAAACATAACAAGATGACCTTTCAACTCTGGGTAGTCAAAACTGACAGGACTTTTTTTGTACCATGCCTCCTTCCTATCAGGATCAGGAAAGGAAGGTCCAGAAATACCTAAGAGCTAACCTGGGCTCACTCTGACCTTGCTTTTGCCAACTCCAGCCTAGACTCCCTCTCCCACTAACCACAGAACTCCCACCCAGTACATGGGGTCTTGCCTGGCACTTCTTTAAGGAATGCTGTTTCACTAAGCACGTTGTGTGACTACAACATGGAAAAGAGAAACCAGGAGCTGGAGAGGGCCTCAGCAACTGAGACCCAACATCAGCTACCAGTACCCATGCTTCGTGTCTCAGAGCTGCCTGTAACCTCAGCTCCGTGTGGTGTGACAGCTTCTTCTGGCCTTTGAAGGCACCTGTACACACACACACACACACACACACACACACACACACACACGCACGCACGCACGCAACACACACACACACACACGCACGCACGCACGCACGCAACACACACACACACGCACGCACGCAACACACACACGCACGCACGCAACACACACACGCACGCACGCATACAAGCACACACACATACACACAAAACATAAAGAGAAGCTAACACTACTGGAGAAAACAATGAACACAGAATGAATACAAGAGTTTCACAATTAATGTTACATCAAGAGCCACGAAATAAGGAAGGGGTGGTGAGAACTAAAGAAAATAATAGTATTGTTGCAGCTATGAGTTTGTCACATTCCCTAACCTGAAGTTGACTAGTGTTCCACTGACTTCGGCTTTGAGAGTTTTTATTACCAAAGTTTTCCTACGCTACATTGTATGCATTGTTTGTTAGAGTGGACAAGGCAAGGCAGAAGCTCAAATCCATTCAGCTAACAGAGCTGCCAGAAGGGAAGCCATTGTCCTCAAGAAGATACCGACTGGGTCTGCGATGCTGTGGGTTTCTTTTTCACACAAAATATTTTCCAGAAAGCTTTTTGGAAACGTCTGTGACATAAGGGGTACAAAAAGGGATTGATGAAAGAATTGAACCACTGCAGCCAAAAGGCAATGTTGTACCAAACTGATTTGGGGCGCTTTGCCCTGGGGTAAGTCGAAAGAACAATTGTAAAGAGACAATATGGAGCCCAGCAGATGGCGAAGGCACTTAGGAGAATGGCCAGCGACCTGGCTAACTTCCTGCCTCTGAGAAGCTCCATGCTTTCCCTTTGCTGAAGCGCTAAGGCTTCTGACCGGAAGAGGGAGCCTACTTTGAAGGCCATGATGCTGCCATGCTTGTGACTCCTTAAAGACGCCATGAGACTGCGTGTTCTTCGGGGACTTCCTGTGTGAAGGGACGCGGCTGTTTCCTTCAGCGCAGGAAGAGAGGTCCTGGAAGTCAGCCCAGCTCTGGTTAAGGGTCTGGAGTCGCTGGGAGAAGCAGAGGAGGAGCCAGCGTGGCTGGGGCACCTACTGAGATTCCCACGCTTCCACAGGCTCCAGTAAATCTGCACATTGAAGTAGGCCACTGAGATGACGGGGGCCAGGAATTCCAAGAAGGAGGTGAAGGCAAGGATGTACCACTCTGTGACAAAGCCAGGCTCGCATTCCTGTGTGTTCTTCCAGGAGGCCGAAACCAGAATCATTGGGCCATTTACCAAGAAAGCCAGGATCCAGACAGCCACCATTTGAGCAACAATCTTCCCAATGCTCGTGTGCTGAGCCCTGTAAGACACCTGTAGGAAACCAGATAAATTAGTTTGGACTTAAGGAAAACATGTCGAGTACGTGGAGCATACGCCCGGGGAACTCGAAAATTCCAGTGATGTGCAAGAGCCACATTTTCTAACATGATACAGCCCAGACAGAGAGGGCAATGGCAACAGAACTTCAGCTAAAATGGATACTTTGTCAGCAGTTGTCAAGAGGAAACAGGAAACCTCAAAGTGAAGCTTTAAAAACCATAGCAAGGCCAAGGACACTATCTAAAATAAGAAAGCAGGCTTCCATGCCCTGCTGGGTAGAGTCTCTCAGAGGCTGTCTGTGGTAGGTTCCTGTCCTGTTCCCTGTTTCCTCCCTCTTCCGATGTCCATCTCATTTGCCTTTCTGAATGAACGTTGTGCATCTTACCCAGGGTCTTCCTTCTTGCTTAGCTTCTTTAGGTGTACAGATTTTAGTATGATTATCCTATATTATATGTCTAATATCCACTTATAAGTGAGTATATACCATGTGTGTCTTTCTGCTTCTGGGATACCTCATTCAGGATGATCTTTGCTAGATCCCACCATTTGCCTGGAAATTTCATGACTTCTTTGTTTTTAATTGCTGAGTAGTATTCCATTGTGTAAATGTGCCACAATTTCTGTATCCATTCCTCAACTGAGGGACAACTGAGTTGTTTCCAGCTTCTGGCTATTACAAATAAAGATGCTATGAACATGGTTGAGCAAATGTCCTTGTTCTGTACTTGAGCATCTTTTGGACATATGCCTAGGAGTGGTATAGGTGGGTCTTGAGGTAGAAGCTTATACTGAGACTCATAGCCAAACTTTGGGCAAAGTGCAGGGAATCTTATGAAAGAAGGGGGATTTAGAAAGAACTGGAGTGAACAGGAGCTCCACAAGGGAGCAACAGAACCAAAAATCTGGGCACAGAGGTCTTTACTGAGACTGATACTCCAAACAAGGACCATGCATGGAGATAACTTAGAACCCCGACACAGAAGTAGCCCAAGGCAGCTCAGAATCCAAGAGGGTTCCCCAATAATAGGACAAGGGACCATCGCTGACATGAACTCATGGGCTGGCTCTTGGATCACCTCCACCTGAGGGGGGAGCAGCCTTACCAGTCCACAGAGGAAGACAAAGAAGCCAGTCCTGGTAGACTGTGGTTAGATGGAAGGGGAGGAAGACTTCCCCTATCATTGGACTGGGAGAGGGCATAGGAAAAGAAAAGGCAGGGAGGATGGGATTGGGAGGGGATGGGAGAGGAGGCTACAGCTGGGATGTAAAGTAAATAATTTGTAATTAATAAAAGAAAAGAGATCCAAGATGGCGGCGACCAATGCACACCTTATTCAGAGGAGCTGAAACTCTGAATTGATGAATCAAGGGGCTGTGGAACCCAAAACAACGGTATGAGGAGCACGGGGAGAAGGGGACAAACCCTGATCTGAGTCCAATAGGACACAGGTCAACCGCAGACATCTCCGTGGACTTCTCGTAGGGAATTGATTCCCGGGCACTTCCCCATAATGGGCAGAAGCAGTGGCAGAGGTAGCCAAGCCTGCAGTAGAGGAAGTGGGGGAGATACTGCAACCAGCAGGAAGGCAGCAGCAAAGGTACCCCAACCAGCACTGAAGCAGAGGAGGCAGCCCACAGTACACACAGTAACATGCAAGGAGCACAGTGCTCCCTGCTCCAAGCACAGATCTCCTTTCTTGAGATTTAAGACTGAGAGCACTCAAACCCTCGAATTTTCCCCAAGACCTCCAACTTCCACTCTTGCCTGAGGGAAAGGCAGCAGAGGAAGCAGATAGTGCTTCCCAACTCAGAGAGCAGAGCCCAACCTGCTGTGCTCACAGTTTCTAGCACGGAGCACAGGATCAGGCACACAGAGCCCACAACAGAGTATGTATCCCACCTGCAGCATCAGTCACAGACCTCAGAGTCCAACCTGCTGAGCCAGCCACAGACTATTGACTACTGGGTATTAAGGAAACCTGCGCAGGTGCTTTGCACCCACAATTTGCACTTGCTAACCACGCTAGCATCCACATCCCTTCCTGCACTTGCTCCCAACCCCTATATCCCAAGCAGCTACACTCCCTAGCACTCCCCTTCAAGACACACTTCTGTGCCTGAGTGCACGTGCACACGCATGCACATACACACGCATGCACATACACATACACACACTTACTCCCCGGCAACAATGATTCTGCACAGTGGCTTTTCCTCCCTCAGGTACAACTGAAGCAAAAACACACACTTTCAAACCACTGTACGTCCCTGATCTTCCTGAAGAATACTCCAGGCACCAAAGAAAAACGATTCCAGTCTGAAGTTCAGACACAAGGAACAAACAGTGAAGAGTATATATCAGCAAAGGGCCAAAGGCTGACATAAGAACTCATCCATCAAAAATAAGTACACCATGGCCCCACCAGCAACCCCCCAAAATCAATGGATATTTTAATTCAGCGGAAACACAGGAAAATGACTTTAAAGCTATTCTTATGCAATTATTAGAGGAAAAAAAAGAGAAAATGAACAGAGCTCTCAAAGAAATACAGAAGAGGAGAGGGATCCAAGATGGCTGCCCCAGGAGGACACTGTGTCTGAGGAGCAGGACAGTAGTGTAGGCACAGCGACCGGGAGACGGAGATCTCGGACCTAAAACACCAGCGTTTGTGACTGCCAGGTGAGCGGAATTCCTACGGTGGGGAAATAAAGTGGAAAAGTCCAAGGGACACCCAGCTATTCCCAGGAAAAACTCTGGAGGGAGACAGGCTGCGCTCAGCCAGGCTGGGCGCCTAAGCCGCCACCTTGGGCTGGGGCACACGGTACCCGGATGGACTGAGTTTCACCCAGATACCGC
>CM053764.1:27407560-27428152 GCA_028658305.1 Pachyuromys duprasi
GTGGGGAAGACCCTAGAACTCATTGACACAGGAGACTACTTCCTGAATAGAACACCAACAGCACAGGCTCTAAGATCAACAATAAATAAATGGGACCTCATGAAACTGAAAAGCGTCTGTAAAGCAAAAGACACTGTCATCAAAACAAAATGACAGCCTACAGACTGGGAAAGGATCTTCACCAACCCTTCATCTGACAGAGAGCTAATATCTAGTATATATAAAGAACTCAAGAAGTTAAAAAGCAACAAAATCAAGTAATCCAATTAAAAAATGGGGTAGAGCTAAACAGAGAACTCTCTGTAGAGGATTGTAGAATGGCAGAAAAACACTTAAAGAAATGCTCAATGTCCTTAGCCATCAGGGAGATACTAATCAAAACAACCCTGAGATTTCACCCATCAGAATGGCTAATATCAAAAACTCTAGTGACAACACATGCTGGAGAGGTTGTAGAGAAAGGGGAACCCTCTTCCGTCACTGGTAGGAATGCAAACTTGTACAACCATTCTGGAAATCAACTTGGCACTTTCTTAGACAATTAGGAATAGTGATTCCTCAAGATCCAGCTATACCACTCCTAGGCATATATTCAAAAGATGCTCAAGTACACAACAAGGACATTTGCTCAACCATGTTCATAGTAGCTTTCTTTGTAATAGCCAGAACCTGGAAACAACCCAGATGTCCCTCAGTTGAGGAATGGATACAGAAATTGTGGTACTTTTACACAATGGAATACTACTCAGCAATTAAAAACAAAGAAGTCATGAAATTTTCAGGCAAATGGTGGGACCTAGAAACAATCATCCTGAATGAGGTATACACAGGGTATATACTCACTTATATAGACCTATAAGATAGGATAAACATACTAAAATCTATACACCTAAAGAAGATAAACAAGAAAGAGGACCCGGGGTAAGATGAGCAATCCTCACTTAGAAAGACAAATGGGATAGACATTGGATGTAGGAGAAAACAAGTAACAGGACAAGAGCCTACCACAGAGGGCTTCTGAAAGACTGTATCTATCAGTGTATCAAAGCAGATATTAAGACTCATAACCAAACCTCCGGCAGAGTGCCTGGAATTATATGAAAGAAGGGAGAGTTAGTAAGATCTGGAGAGGACAGGAGCTCCACAAGGACCAAATATATCAGGGCACAAGGGTCTTTTATGAGACTGTTTCTCCAACCAAGGACCATGTATGGATATAACCTAGAACCTCTGCTCGGATATAGCCCATGATAGCTTGCCAGGAGCCAAGGCTGGCTAGGAAAGTTACCAACAGCTACAACAAGGTCATGGGTGAGAGATTTATGTTCCAGGAACTTATAAGACATCTGTTCATCAGGCTAGACATTTTGAGATATCTTAGCTGACATTCTGTAATATCTCTTTTAGTAAACATTCTTGCGGTATTTTGCATCATAAACCACCCTGGTATCTTTTGTGTCATAAACAAATTTGTTGACACATTTTTCCTTCCTGCCTTCTCCCAATAAAGTTGTGTGATAGATTTCCAATAAACAGAACTAGATCAGATGATGGACTGGCTCTCATTTCTCATGTCTCTTGTTCCAACCCCGTTCATTTCGCCCGTCCTTAGGAACCCTTTGACCCCCGGCTGGACCAAGGCAGTAATTCAGTATCCAAGTGGGTACCCTAGTAAGGGGAACAGGGACTATTTCTGACATGAACTCAATGGCTGGCTCTTCGACCCTCCCCCCCCCCCACCCTGCAAGGGAAGAGCAGCCTTGCTAGGCCACAGAACAGGACATTGCAGCCATTCCTGAAGAGACCTAATAAGCTAGGGTCAGATGGAAGGGGGGGAGGTCCTCCCCTATCAGTGGACTTGGAAAGGGGCAAGGAGGAGATGAGGAAGAGATGGTGGGACTGGGAGGGAATGAGGGAGGGGGCTATGACTGGGATACAAAGTACATAACCTGTGATTAATATAAAAATAAATAAATAAATTTTTAAAAAAAGAAAAGAAAGCAGGTTTCTTTCAAAGCCTGGTGTGGCGGCATGAATTCTATCATACTGGCGGGAGGGACAGGAGGATCGGCGGGGCCTCCTAGCCAGTCACTCTAGCCCGACTGGTGAACTCCATACCAAAGAAAGGCATGTCAAAGGAGGTGAATGACACAAGAATGACACCTGAGATTGTGCACTTGCATGCACACTCACCATGGCTCACACATGAACACACGCATACACACACATGAGAAAAGGCAGGTGGTACCTCAGGAATGACACTTCCGGCTACCACGTGCATCCGCACACAGGTGCACATGCACACATGTGCACACACACACAGAGAAACAAAACAAAGAAACAAGCAAGCAAAGAGAAAGAAGGAGGGAACTTTTCCTGACCCTACTCTGAACAGTTACTAGGCCTGAGAACACGCATCGCAGTTCCCAGGCTGTGGCCTAGAACATGGTGGGTGTTCTCTCCAATGATGCATCACGCAGAGTGGACATACCGTCTGATGAGTCTCATCATTGAAATTGATGCGTCCTTGGGAGTTAATACAGAGAAACTTGTAGAGAGAAACATGCACCACGTTACAGGGCAGACCCATCCTGCAAGACCGGCACAGCTGTAAACACTTTAAGGGTCACGGCTAATCTGATTCTGACGCTCATGAAGAGTATACTCAGCCGTTCACACAGGGACTCCGGGACTCCGCCGTGAGGCCAACAGCAGAAATAGCACTTGCACCGCTCCCAACAGACTGCACACAAACACAAAAGCGCTTGGCCATGTTGGAGTGATGCTAGGTGTTTCTTAACACTCCCACGCACTTCTGTCTTTAAGTGTTTCCATCATAGCCAAAACTGTGGGGATAGGCCATGCTGAGAGACATAACCACGGCAAGTGTCAGTGTGTGTGTGTGTGTGTGTGTGTGTGTGTGTGTGTGTGTGTGTGTGTGTGTGAGTGTGTGTGTGTGGTTTTTCTAAGGGTGACAAAGCCAGACTTCCACAAGGAAAAATGAAGTAAGGTTTTGTATGTAAGAGTTACCCCCTGTGATCATTGTGTTAAACCTGAAATCTTGAAGACTGTCTGCGAGAATCTAAAGGCATGTAAAGACCACTCGCTCTGCATCGGGAATAAATATCGCAACCAAGATATCAAGTCCGGGGCCTGCCAGGCCAGCACAGTGCTCTACCACTGAGCTGTATCCTGGCCCTTCTTTTTTAAGACAAGAAGAATTATGTAGCTCAGCTTGACCTTGAGTTCATCCTACAGCCCAGACTGCCCTTAAACTTGAGGTCCTCCTGCTTCTGCCTCCTGGTCGTAAGTGCCTGCCACAGAACCAAGAAGAGGTTTTTTTTTGTTTGTTTCGTATGGTTTGGTTTGATTTGGTTTGGCTTGGTTTTATAGTTATTTGTTCATATGTGTATGGGTGTTCTGCCTGCTCGTATGACTGTAGCACGTGTGTGCATGGTGCTCCTGCAGGACAGAGATCTGACATCTGATCCCCGGGGACCAGAGTCACATCACAGGTGGTTGTAGGTCACAGAGTGGATGCTGGGAACCAGACCACTGTCCTCTTCGAGAGCAACAAGTACAAAAAAAGAGATCTGCATCTGCTTTTATCCTGTGGGGCATCAATGTCTCTGAAAGTCTGTGACCTGCACCCTTCTTCCAGCTTAAATGGTCCAGGTTTCTGCCACACCCTCACAAGAAAAGAGGTGCAAACAACCTCCTCTCATTCTCTCTTATTTCTCTGTGAGCTTTAAAATCTCACTGTAGCATGTTTTCATATTTTCAAAGAGAAGCAGGGTGGCCCTTTGACTTACGGCACAAGAGTGCCAATGGCTGTCAGTAAGAGGAGAGTAGTTAATAATTTTAAATATTTTTTTAACTGTAAAGAAATGTGGCCATCCCTCACCCCTCCCCCTCCACACACACAAACAGCAAACTGCTGGCACTTCTGAGAATAAGCTCAGAAGTAACCTGGCCCATGATGCTGACCGTAGCTTCACACACAACCCACTCTTCTACCTTCTGCTTCTCATGACACTAATTAATACATGCTTGCACTAAGTGTAACAGTTATGAAGATGGGAACAATACCCAGGTGGTCATAAGCCTGCATTTAGTTTTTTTAATTGCTCTGCCCAGCCTTTGTAGCGATATAAAGCAGTCTCCTGGAGACGCTCTCTCTCTTTCATTATGCATAAGGCCAGTTGAGATAATGGACATCCGAGGGACCTGAGAAGAGGATGCCGAGCTCATCATCCCTTCATCTCTCGGGAGTGTTTTTGACAGAGGACAGTTCCAGCATCGCCAGAATCCAGACCCAGCTGATTGGAGTGGCCCCTCTGAAGTCAATCTCACCCTCTCCAAAACATGTACATTATTCAGGATACTGGCCTCTGCCCTGCCTCCTTCCCTACCTCAGTAAAAGAGCCAAACATTCTGTCAGTCATGTTCCGACCGGGAGACAGGGAGGCCCACTGGAACTTTCTGGTATTAGTTATGAGTTCCTGTGTTCAACTGAACTGAGTCCCCAAATGAATTACATCTTACCCACAAGCAGCTGTACATGTGACCTTATTTGGGAAAATGTTGTTGACAGATGTAATTAAGTTAAGATGACGTCATATTGGACTTGGGGTCACCTTAATCCAATAATGACTGGTGTCCTTATAAGAAGAGGGGGGAAAAAGACACACGTTCCCTTCTGACTTCTGCCTGTGAACAATTAGCTGTTGAGATACCTGTGGCCCTGGGCGGCCTGCCACCACCCACTCATGTGGTGGAGATTTATGCCAAGTTTACAGCCTTCACGCTCAGCCACACGATGACGGAAGTGTCTCCATGCCAAGGATAGCCCACATCCAAAGAAAAGAGAAAGGCAGAAAGTCTTCCCAGAGACTTCGGAGAGAGGGCAGCCCCGGGGCAGCCGCTCGGATGTCAAACTTGTAGCTTCCAGAGCAGGGGGAGTAATCCCTGATGCTTTTAGCCACACAGATCACGGCCAGGGTTCTCTCTTCATCTGAAGGTGAAGGGAGACTCGGCTCTCCCTAGGGCTATCCTTGGCTCACTTTAATCCCTGCTCCCTCCACTTGTAATCCATCTCTACTGCTCACCTTTTCATCCCCTGTAGGTCCAACCACACAGAACCTGGCCCTTCCAGAAGACAACTCCGGACAGCCATCTGTGTTGACATTTCACTTTCAAAATTATGGCCAGACTTCTACTTCCCAGGCCAAGTTTCCTGCCACCATCTCATCTGTTTACAGCTACAAGCAAAACTGAGTCTCCCGTGAACCCTGCCTCCGAGTGCTCAGGGCTCTGAGTTTTATCCAAAATAAGTGGGAGTGTCTTCTTAGCTGCTCTGCCATTTGTTCTTACACTTTTTTATGTGTAGGGTCAGCCCTGCATGCAACTCCGTGTTCCCGGGAATGGAGATTCAGCCACCTATGTCTCAGCAAATTGGCAGCCTTCACTACCAAAGAATTTCTTGTAACAAAACTAGAGTGAACACAAACTCACACAGACACACAGACACACACACACAGACACACACACACGCTTCCTTTTGGGTGTTTTTGGTCATCTTTTGTAAGCTCATTTTCTAAATAGATAATCTGCTGTCCCTTTTTTTTGTCCACCAACTTGAGAAGAGGCTCAAGATCTTGAACAACAAATGGAGAAAATCTTAGGAATCTCCAGAAAAGGTTTAAGGTGGAGGAGACTGCAAAGACTCAAGTGAAGAGGTTCTCAAAGTGAAGAGCACCTGTGCCTTAGAGAGGACCCAGGACCAGCTCCTAGAATCTACCCTGGTCTTCTTACAGCCACCTGTAACTCCAGCTCAGGGGGATCTGAAGCCCTCTGCAGGCCTCCTCAGGTAAGTGCACTCATGGGCACATGCCACACAGATGCAGATAGATAATTAAAAAAAAAAAAAGTTATTCTTATATTCTGGATATTAGCCCTCTATTGGATGTAGGGTTGGTGAAGATCTTTTCCAGTCTGTAGGCTGCCATATTTTTTCTGTTGACAGTGTCCTTTGCCTTACAGAAGCTTTTCACTTTCATGATGTCTCATTTATTAATTGTTGATCTTAGAGCCTGAGCTGTTGGTGTTTTGTTCAGGAAGTTGTCTCCTGTGCCAATGAGTTCTAGGCTTTTCCTCACTTTCTCTTCTAATAAGTTTAGTGTATCCAGTTTTATGCTGAGGTTTTTGATTGACCTGGGTTTGAGTTTTATGCAGGCTGATAAATATGGATCTATTTGCATACAGACATCTAGTTAGACCAGCACCATTTGTTGAAGATGCTTTCTTTTTTCCGTTGTATGGTTTTGGCTTCTTTGTCAAAAATCAGGTGTCCACAGGCAAGTGAGTTTATTTCTGAGACTCCAATTTTATTCCATTGATCAACTTGTCTATTTTTATGCCAATACCATGAAGTTTTTATTACTATTGCTTCATAGTATAGTTTGAAATCAGGAATGGTAATACCTTTAGAAGTTCTTTTATTGTACAGGATATTTTTTCAGCTATCCTGGGTCCAATATTGTCAACTAACCTAGGCCCATAGGGGCTTACAGAGACTGAAGCACCAACCAAAGACTGGACCTAGGCCCAGGACATACATGTAACTGATGAGCAGCTTGGTTCTTATGTAGGCCTTCTAGCAACAAGGAGAACATGGGCTGTATCTGACATGGACTTGGTTGCCTGCTTTTGGATCACTTTCCCCAGATCACTTTCCCCTAGCTGGGCTGCCTTGCTTGGCCTCATCAAAGAGGATGTACTAAGTCCTGATGAGACTTGATGGCTGGGGTGAGTTGGTAAACGAGGGGGAGAGTGCTTCCTCTTTTCTGAGGAGAAGGGGAAGGAGAAAAAGGGGAAGAGAGTGGGAGGGTGGAACTGAGAGGAGAGGAGGGAGGGGACTAGGATCAGGGTGTACAATAATAAATTTAATTTTTAAAAATGAGAGAAAAAAGGTAAAGTTAATAAAACACTATGCAAACTATACCTAGGGGTCTTTATTACCTCTGTTTATTAAGCATATCTTTTAAAGTGTGACTAGATCTTTCTATAACTGCTTGTCCTGTGGGATTGTGATATATATATGTAATATGCTTTATGTTGTATATGCAAAAAATGTTTCATTATACTAGGGGCATATGATAGAAAATTGTCAGTCTTAACTTGTATAGGTATCTCCTTAATAGCTATAACTTCTAATAAATGTGTAATTACAAAATTGAAAAGTATAAAGATCAAAAAAGGTCACCTTGAAAATGTTAAAGTATGAATAAGAAATATTCTGATTTAACATGGTTTTTAAACACTTGACTGCATCTAAAGCAAGAAATAGGACTTTTGTACCATAACCAAGTACGCAGAAGTATTCAGTGAATGCTGGTTGCCTTTATGCTGTGTCGGGTCCTTTTAACAGTGCCTATTCTACTTTTTCTTTAGTCTTTTCTGTTCTTCCCTACTCTCTGCTGCTTTCATAGGTTAAAAAAAAAGATAGAAAAGAAAAGACACAAACCAGCTGATTACAAGCAGCCGAACAGGTTCCGTGACGGTGCGCTAGGACAATCCAGCCTTTGAAAGGGGGTGAAATTACCGACACCTGCAATGCTGAGCCCAGCTCATCTGCTCTTTCTCTGTGAGTGAGCCCATACAAACTGCGGTGCTCTGGTATGGCTGAAATAGCCCATGGCAACCAGAAGAGTCAGTTGACTGTCCTACCCCATCCATTTTACTCTTTTTCCTGGCCACAGACAGAGACCACGTTCCCTGGCTCCCTTTGCAGTGAGAAGGCACTATGGTACAGAGTCCCACCAATGAGATGTCAGTAGAAATGAGAGTGAATCCTATACCACTTACTTAAAAGAAAGTCCCTTCCTGTGGACTCCTATTCTTTTCTAGAACAGAAACCAGAGTACCAACAACCTGACTTTAATCAGACAGAGAGTAATGGCCTAGAGTAAGGTCATCATGCTATGGAATAAATCTGGCCCACCACTTTTTTCTATAAATAAAGTTTTATCGGCACACAACCAGTACACTGCCTTACACACACACATAGCATCATCATCATCATCATCATCATCATCATCATCATCTAGGGTTATACTGTGTTCCATGGATAATAAGCATTTGCTGTTCTCTGACCAATAGCAGGCAGAGCCACCCCACTAATGTGAGGTCTTGGAGGTCCTACAGTGACCTCCTGGGGTGGAGCTCTCTACCTTTCCTAGACTATGCTGAGAGAGTAAGACAAATTTGTCTAGCTTGAGCAAAACTATTTTAAAATGTCTTTGTTACAACAGCTGGGTCTTTTCTGTAATCTAATTCCTTGTTCTGTTGGGTCCTCCTGGGCAGGAGTATCTGTGTCCTCCCAATGCTGCCAGCACAGCGTTGGGCCAACAGTACTGAACCCGTGTATCTGTGGGTATCTAAATCACTACCGTTCACCAAATACTCCTTTCTGTACCTTAGCAAAATGGACCATACAGTAATCCCCAGAGCTTTGAGATGCTAAAACCCAGGAGTAACAGTTAGCCCAGAAGTCAAGAGTTGCAAACAAGGGCCAGGGAGGTTGATCAGTAGGTAAAACAAGTGTGAGGACCTGAGCTCAGGTGCCCAAGACCCATGGACAGCCACACTCCAGTGCTGTACACCCGGACCATTAGCACTGCCCAAGGAGAGACAGCTGCACACAGAAGAATGCTCAGACGTTCACAGGCAGGCTAGGCTGGTGTACAGAATGGAAAAACAGCAGACCTCTCTCAAACAAGATAGAAGATAAGACCAGCACCTGACCTAATTAGTGTGTACACACATGCACACATTCACAGGCACACACACACACACACACACAGAGAGAGAATTTATTTTTCTCTCATGCATTACACCCCAACCACAAATCACTGCCCCACATTTTTCTGTGGCTTCTATCAACCCATGTCCTATTCTCCTTCCTGCTTAAGAACTGCTTCTATCTCACCGATGAGGCAAAGTTCAGCTCTTTTGTCACACATCTGAATCTGGCTCTGGTGTACTGCCTGTCTTCTCTTTTGGGTGTTCAAACTCAATCACCCATGGACTGTGGAATTCCTCCTAGTTGCCCACAGAGTTCTATCTTGAGCAAAATATTGTGGTCTGAACTTGGCTGTGGACTATGAATGGAAACCTCACAGGCACCCAAGCAACTGCAGACCCCGCCAGTACACCTCACACTGAACTGTGACTTTTCTCTGGTCCTTCTCCTGTCTCAGACACTGATCAGAAAGGTAACCAGACTGCACAGAAGACAAGACAGGAAGAACTTCAGGGCAGATGTAAATAGGATGGAGAACTTCAAATAGGCCCAGATCCCTGAGATTTGTGCCCAACACTCCCAGGGCAGGTTTAGGGACCCAGAGGTTACAACCATATGTTCTTCTAAGGAAAATGAAGTATTTCGTGACTTACAGCGTTTGACACTGACTGGTATCGGTCGTAGCTAATGAGGACAATATTGTAGACAGATGCTGTACACAAGAGATAGTCAATAATGAGCCAAAACATGCAGACTGCACTTCCGAAATTCCAGTTAAACAACGTTTGAGGGATGTACAGAGGAATGGCGATCATACCTGCACAGAAAGGAGAGGAATTAAACAGCGATACTACACCAGCAATAAAGATGGCTCAGCAACTAAAGATGCCTGCCACCGAATTTGACACATCCTCAAAACCACGAGACACAAGGAGAGACCTAACTACTGCAAGTTCTTCTCTAAACTACACATGAGTAGCAGGGCACACTGTGACACACACATACACACACCACTAAGTCAATATGTAATAAATTCTTTAAACTATTTAAAAACAGTACATATCACTGACTGCAAAAAGGGAGGGGGTATATTCAAATGGGCACGCCACAGAATGACACATCTAAATTCGCTGAAAACAGCTTAGTTATTGCTACAACTTGCCAGGGTGCTTACGTAAAGGCTTTGTCATCAGTGTGGTAGATTTTTAGGGGAAAAAGCCGTGTGTGACACTGATGTGGAGCACAAGTTTCCCATTCCCAGTTCTAGACAAGGCGTGAGCACTCACTCACACACGTGCTTCCGGCCCTTGCCACCTGCTAGCATCAGGAGGCAAGGCGACAGGCCACCCAGTCTTGGATTTGAACTGCCCATCAGCGATGTAAACTTTTTCTTTCTAAGTTCATTGCCTCAGAAACTTTGCGGTAGTGATGCTGTGCCTACAAAGTTAGGTGTAACAATTGTTACTGTTTGGGCAAACTCTGCAGAACTGATACCCCCATCCACTCTTTGCGCGTTACTTTTAGAACAGTTGTCATGAACAGCATACCTGTGAGGATGCTTTACTGCATCCCCAGCAAAGAGAGGATCCTAACCTTGTTTTCATCATAATTCTTCTGTACGTTCTTTGTTATCCAAATTCCCACAGCTCTGTCCTAACTTTCACCACCCTTCTCTTTGCCAACACTGTTCTCCCTAGAATGTCTCCCTCTCTCACGCTTTTATGCCGGAGATCAGATGAAGGGCCTTATACTAGGCGCATGCTGCCCCCTCTCCTCACCTCCTTTCTCTATAAAACCACGTTCACTTCTGTCACTACCTGCAGGTCAAAACATCCAGCTCCTCTGTGCCCTCTTTCTTGGAAGTTCTTTGACTGAGGCGACCCCTCTGTCACACTTTCTCGGCATTTTAGAGGTTGTTGTGCCTATTGATTGTACAGAACGAAGGCTTTCATTATGACCTCATCATGAATGAAGACTTTTATGGTGTCATCTCCCTCATCGCCCTCTCTTGTCCTTCTTCCACTCCCACAGGGCCTTCCTCTTCCCAGTCAGTGCCCTGTCTATCCCTCTACTGGGAGTAGTCTCCCCAGTAGCTGTGATTACAGGCCTACATCACCAAGCCTATTTTCCATCCCCGTGTGTCATCCAAATAACCTGCTAGTTTTATGTTTCAGTTATGGGGTGGGGTTGGTTTATCGAGACAGGGTCTCACTATCTAGCCCTGGCCGCCTTCAAATTCACTGGGTAGCTTAGGCTGTCCTTGAACCCGTGATCCTCCTGCCTTGGCCTTTCTCCCAGCCTGGGGCCGAGATTACAGGCAGATGCTATCAGCTTTGCTTTCAATGATCAGTAAGCTTTCCTGTAGGGACTTTCATATCATCAGTTGGTGGTGGGGTGCGGTTGCTATTTTAGGTAAATCAGAGTACCTCAAGCTTAAACATTCATATATTGGTCCATCACTGTGGTTTTCAATGCTCTCAACATGCGTATTTTTCCACCTCTGCCCTCATTTCTTCCACAGAAGGAGAAGTGGGCAATAACTAGATACTACTGACTTAAAGATTAAAGAGATCTGAGTTAAAACTTTCTTTTCCACACTCTTTTTGAATTCTATGAAAGAGGAAGGATATGTTAAGGTTTCTAGAAACTGCTTTAAATAATAGCTGGCTTAGCACACACTGTTCTTTTCCTCTCTCTCTCTCTCTCTCTCTCTCTCTCTCTCTCTCTCTCTCTCTCTCTCTCTCTCTCTCTCTCTCTCTGTGTGTGTGTGTGTGTGTGTGCGCGTGAACACACATGCATGGGTACACAGGCCAGAAGACAACATCAGGAGTCACGTTCTCCTCAGGAGGCATCTGCTTTGTTTTTTGAAGACAGTGTCTCTCGCTGAAGCTGGGGCTCCCTGATTCGGGCAGGCAGGCATGCCAGCCAACCCCAGCCTACCTCCTGTCCCTGTTTCCCCGGTGTTGGGATTACAGGGTATGTCACTGTGCCCAGCTTCATAGGTGGATGCTGCCAGGCCCTCATGCTTGTGGGCAAGCCCCAAGGATAGAGTCATCACACAAAACCTCATTCCTTTGGTTTGGGCAAAGCCTTGCTGCCCCCATGGTGTTCTGGTATAGATAGATGGCCTGTTCTAGGTTCCTCTCTCTATGGAATAATGGTGATGCCGGCGGCTCATTCCAAACAATTTCAGAAAAGTGAATCTGGAACCGTTCTCAGACATGCCTGCTTCTACATGTTCTCAGACAGGCCTGCTTCTACATGTTTTTGCCAAGTCTGCTCTGAAAATTTGCTTGTAGATAATTTTGTTAAGTGAAAACAAGGACCTTTTCCATGGCTAGAACAACAAACTTTTGGCATGTGTGATTAAAACAAAGTGAGAGAAATCAAAGAAGCTATATTAAAGGAAGGTGGTAAAGGGTGGTGGGGGCAGAAGGGAAGCAGGAACAAGAATGAAGACAAGGGCAAAGGCCCTGTGAGATGTGCGGATGAGAGACGGCCTTCCCCATGCCAGCTGCGTCTTACCTGCTGGGCTTCCAGCCCGCTCACTCAAATGCATTGCATACCTCATGTCCTTGGAACTGCATTTTTTCTTGACATATTCTTTCCCCAGATATCTCCTTCCATTTGTTCAGGTGTATTTTTCTCAGTGATCCCTAACTCTCTGTCTCTCTCCCCCCTTTCTCTTCCTTTCTCTCCTCCACCTTTCTCCCACCTCCCTCTCTCCTGCCCTCCCTCTTTCCCACCCTCATCCTGTTATATTTTTCTGAACAGCAATCATCACCTCTAAAACACTACATACTTTTACTTACTGATATTGTATATTGCTTATGTCTCCCTAGCCCCATGTCTGGTACAAACAGAAGCACCAGAAGGGCAAGAACTTCTGCCATCTTTTCACTTGCTTTGGGGTGTGTAATTGTTACATGAATGAACTGAGGACAGTGGGGAAGCCCAGTTTGCCTTAAAGTTGACACCAGGCTGTTATTGCCAAGCCACCTAAAAGGCTGCTGTCCCCTCCTTAAGCAAACAGCAAGCAAAAGGCGAGAGGAACTAATGTCCTTGATGAATCCTGTGGCTTCATCTCCCAATGGAGAGATGCGGGAATGATGGAGAAGCGCGCAGAGATGTCACAAGCCAGGTGCTCCTTGCTCTCCCCATTTACATGCAGAAGAATTAACACTCTCAAGCAGTTCTGTTTAGAGAGGTGGCCTCTAAAGGGAAAACAAGAGTAAATAATGCTGTCAGGGTGGGGCCTTCCCTATGAGGATGCCGGAGAAGACGCCACCAGGAAGCAAGAGACTTGGCTAAGAACCAAATTTGCTAGAATCTTGACCTAAGACACCTCAGCTTTCAGAAGTGTAAAAACACAAATTCCTACTGTTTAACCTTCCCAGCCTGGGGTATCTTGTTATGGTAGCCTGAGTAGATGAATGCAGAAGCCAAGAGAGAAATCCTGAGCTGAACTAGTATATGAAGGTGTGTTTTTAAACAGGGGGCTGGAGAGATGGTGTAGCGGTTAAGAGCACTGGATGCTCTTCCAGAGGACCTGGGTTCAATTCCCAGCACCCCCCATGGTGGCTCGCAGCCATCTATAATGGGATCTGATGCCCCTTTCTGTCATGTAGGCATTCATGCAAATAGAGCACTCATATGTATATAGATTAAATAAATCTAAAAAGAATTCTTTAAAAAAATTTTATTTTAAAAAGTTATTTAAAAAACAAAAATTCCCCATCTTACAAAATTGTTTTAGGCTTTGTTGGCATTGATCACATTTTGCCTCCAAGGAGACTGTCCTGACCATCTAGCCTATGGCAGATTAGGGAATAAATGCCCATAGATGGCAACATGGCCACACACTACCGACTTAATAGACATCTCCATCCATATTTATAGCCATAGTGTATTAGTTACTCTTCTAAATATTGTGATCAAATACTGGACAAGAAGGAACTTCATGGTGGTTAGGTTAATTTTGCCTTACAGCCTGAAGGGGTACAGAAGTTGCCCCTTGAGGCAAAGGAGACTGTGTGGACAACCGGGAATCAGAGGGCCATAGAGAGTGAAACTGAGCTATCACACTTCCTGCATCCTCCTGAAGGTTCTACAATTTTTCCAAACAGTGCCACCAGCCAAGGAGGAAGTGTTCCAACATGAGGCTCTGAGGGACAGTTCGCCTTCAAACCACAACTAACCTTGTTCAGAGCAGAGAACATACAATGAGACGCACTTCTTTACCTCATCTACAGGGTACCCAGTAGAGAAGGCGGACGGTCTGTCTTCTGAGCCTTTGCTTCTCGCTAACAAAATCAGCGTACGAAACTAGCTGCAAAGGTAGCGTCTTTACAGGGTCTTGTTCCCAAAACCTGCAAGCAGAGCGCACGGAGCAAGGAGGGGCCACCGTCCCAAATGCATCTGACGGCCTAATCTGTTCTGCCATCACCTCACAGCTTAGAGCTCACTCCAACCACGAAGAATGGCTGGCTCAGTGACTGGGGAGGGTGGGAGAGCGTGGGAGAGCTGCAAGATGGCGCAGCCGGCGAAGGTCCCCCTGCCCCTAGGCCTGAACTCCCATGGCGGATAGAACCGTTTTCCTCTGACTACTGTTGCTTGCCATGGCGCAGCGTCCACCCACACACTACGTAAATGCGTGCAAAATAAAAGTGGTGGTGATGATAAAGACAATAGAAATAGTAAGAAATGGCTGGCTTACAGCCACAGAAAGCCTCTCCCGCTTGCAGCCCTCCAGGCTCAGAGCCAGAGCGCACACTTGAGAGGGTAGCACACTGGCGGGAAACTCAGATCTTATTGCACAAAGCTCCCGGGGACCGTCTTGTCCCGTGGTGGGAGCTGTCCTAAGGAAGACCTCCAGAAGAAGCTGTCAGAGCGGAGGAAATGTGAGTGACGAGACGGACAGATAAAATGGGAATCTTGGGCTCAGCTGCTTAAACGCTGTTCTTGCGAGCAGGCAGTCTATCCTTACTGTGAGTAACTTGCTGCTGAGAAACTTGCCTCAGAGGGGAACAGGAGTCCTGAGGATGATGCTTGAGGGTGTCTTCTGGCTCTCACATGCACATATACACATCCACTTTGTACAGGTACACACAAAGGAACTTGTGCATGCACACACGATTGTTTTGTTCTGTTTTTTTTTTCCTTTATTATTATTTTGTAGGGTTTTTTTTATCAATTACAATTTATTCACTTTGTATCCCAGCTGTGTCCCCCTCCCTCCCTTGTCCCCTTCCAATCCCACCCTCCCTCCCTCATCTCCTCCCATGCCCCTCCCCCAGTCCACTGATAGGGAGGTCCTCCTCCCCTTCCCTCTGATCCTAGTCTATCAGGTCTCATCAGGACTGGCTTCCTCTGTGGCCTGATAAGGCTGTTACCCACTCTTTATTTTATTTTGTTTTGTTTTGTTTGAGACAGGGTCTCACTATGTGACCCTGGCTGGCCTTGAACTCAGAAATCTACCTCCTAGGAGTTAGGATTATAGGCATGGGCCACCACACCCAATCTACATGCAACACATTTTGAAAAAATAAAGGAAAGCTCTGTTTGACCTGCTCATGACTTCTCTCAGGAGAAACAAAGCTGCTCCCTGCCCATTCCAACGCTGGTGGAGGGTGCAGAGTCTACCAAATAGCTATGTCTACAGAGCCGTTTCTCAGAGACAGAACGCATCTCTCAGCCACGGTGCTCAAGCCCCAAGTGGACGCATCTCCTCCATGCCTGCCTCGGACTCGACAAAAGACACTCTTTCTTATCTGAAACTGGCTTGGTTTGAAAGTTTCCAGTCCAAGGCCCTATCAGCTCTCTTCTTCACCCCTCTCTGCTTCCGGGGTCATCAGGGCCTCACTCTTGCTGGGCCAAAGTGCATCCTCTCTTTTAGGTGCTAAATGTTACCCAAAGGCTGTAAAATTCCATGAAGGAAGAAGAGAGAGATCTGTGTTTTTATAGCAGGCCACTTTCTGTGAATTTACACATGTAGTGTGAGCATACAGACCGTGTGAAAGCATCTGTGTCTATAGGCAAAGGTTAGCTGGAGCAATGAAGCTGAAGATAGAGGTGGGAAGGTGGTTGATTTAAAGCATACACACACACAGGACCAATGTAATTCCTACTAACCATGAGGCCCCTGAGTTCAATTTCTTCTATGGTCAGTTAAAAGAAAATGCCGAATTGATTCTTTTCCCCTTCTCGGTGGCCTGTCGCTTCTATGCTTGGTAAGTCCCGTTCCATACTGACATGACTATCTGACGGTCTTCACCATATGGAGTGAGCTTCAGCCCTCACTTCCTCCACTAAACCATGTGTACGGCACCCACAGTGCACACATGAGGGGAAATACACACAGCAGTTTGTGACCTGTGCCACTGCTGTCTTGCGTTCTCTCCCTGCCTCTCTATCTCTAGAAGCCTATCTGTCCCCTGCACTCAGGAACCATGTGTGACTCATCTGTCCACAGCACACAGTGCATTGTCATGGGGCTTCCGGATATGCAACAGTCCTGTAACCTTATCTTACAGTCTATGCCACTGATCCACGATTATACAACACTCTGGGTATCACACCCAACTCTGTGCATGACATGAACACTGGTGAACTCAGTTTGAGTCAAAACATCTATCAAGAAATGAAAAGCTAAGGGGACTAACATTTGTTGACCAACCACTGCGCTTTGGGCAATAAACAACATGTGCTCTGAGTTTTGTTGTATAAACATGCGCTTTATGTAGCTAGGAAGAAAAGCAGTGCAGCTCTACGGAGAGGAGGTCTCCTCAGAGCTCCTGGGAGATGCAGCAGTCCTCTGAAGAACTGCAGTTGCTCTGTGCTGAGCATCAGGAAGAAGGAAGAGTGGCAGGTCTCGTCAGCCCAGCTAGCAGAGCACAGGGCTCACAGAAATGGCTAACAATAAGGGAACGAAAATTATGTTTTTAAAAAGCTTTTGGAGAAAGAGGAATCTGATTTCTGTGAACTCTTGCAATCGCATGATGCTATGGTACTCTGTCATATAGAGCAGCCAATTGCTGGCTGTGTACGATTCTGAGCTATACAGTACACTGACCACACTGTTCCGTTGCCCATACCACTTCCTGGTCATGCTGGTTTCCAGCAGACACATGATTTCTATTGCTGCAATACTGGATACAAAGGAAACCATACGTACTAAGGGAAAAAAAACTTGTAAACAAATTAGAAATGGCTCTGAAAACAGTCTAACTGACATTAAAATAATTTTAGAACTATTCTGTACTCATTTAGTCTACCAAAAAAAACCTATTTTCAGATTTAGATTCCTCTATTCATATGCATAGAATTTCTTTTAAAGTGGCATATGCACTTTTCTCAGAGTTCTAACACTTTAGCTTTTCCTTCTTAGCCTCTCCAATTTATACAGTCCCTCAAGTTATAAAGATTTGAGGTTTTAGAAATAAATGATAGTTTGAAATAAAGACATATAACTTACCCACGAAGAAGTCAGAAATAGCCAAATTAAGAAAAAAATAATTACTTCGATGTCTAAGATTTCTGTCCACCACGAAGGCTAATATGACTACAGCATTGCCTAGCATTATAGCAAAGGCAAAGAGAGACATTAAAAGTGCCAAGGGCACCTGAGCAGCCAGAGGCAAGCTGCCCGTACTGTTAGTGTCCAGCGTCATGTCAAAAGGTGGTCAGTACAGAAGATCCACCTGGCCAAGCAGCTCTAAGAAGTCTGCATCCAAGACAGATGCCTCCATATATACAGGCTCCTTCTCAAACCAACAACTTCAAATCTACTCATGATTTCGCACTACTTCCTGGTTATTGATAAACATCAACTTGTGGTAGCAATTTCCCTTTAACTGACACTGAAATCATGTTTCCACAAAACAAAGAAACAGTTTATCTTAAGCAATGCGATGGATTCATCCATTGCATTGAAATAGAGATCCAGCTAAAATTTCTCTTCTGGCCATGAAAACGTACCACGGGTTAAACTTCACTCTGTCTCTAAAACAACCCTTAAAGGGAGAAAGGAAAAGGGGATGGTTTTCCCTGAGAGACAGGCATTAAGGAGATGCTTGCAGGAGTCAGAGAAGGGAAATAAAGGCAAAAACCTAACAAACCCTAGGGGAAGAAGGGATGGAGCTGAGAGCTGGCAAGACCAAAGCTGCGTGTGGACTTTAGAGAAGCCCTAAAGAAGAACCACCAAGATCTGCAGAGGATCCTCCCTCTGAAGTATTCACCTGAGTGTTGATCAGGAGGGCACAGAGGAAACTTCCATAGGCAGCGAAAACTAGTATCTGATGAGAGGGAGTGGCGCCCAGTGCTTTCGTAAGGCTGGTTATTTTATCTGCTCCCCTTGGCCAGATGAAGGCGTTCATCATAGCTGAGGCGCTGTGTAGAACACTCAGAAAGGCCCAATTAGCCCTGAACTAAGTGTTTCTTGGTTTCTGACCAACAACTCCTAAGAGAATTAAATTGTTTTCAAATCAGTTCAGTGCAACTCTGAATGCAGTTCAAGAATGGATGGAGGTGGTTCATGCATGCTATTTCAGTGCTAAGGGGGCTGAGGCAAGAGGGTTGATGGAAGAAGACCAGAAGGCCAGATTGGGCTACATGCTGAGTTCCAGGCTAACCAGTACTACAGAGTGACAAGGTATCTAAAAAATAGAAGAAACAAGTATTTATAGATAAAATAATCCAAACCAAAGAGATAAGACTCACAATTAATATCAGGCATTTCAAGAAACAAGCTAAAAAACCCATAATAAAGAAACAAAACCAACCTAACATTGCACAGTTATTAGACTAAAGAGACAAGGACAACAAAGTACTTATATCTGTGTGCTATGCTTGAAGAAACTATGTAAAACCATAAAAATAATTTTAAAGGCTCAAAACCAAGAGAAAAGAAAACTAGTTGCACCAACTAGAGACAGCAGCTCGCCTTAAGCCACCCATATCTCACCAGATACATCCATCTCTTTGTGGAATGATGGACATCATGAAATGCATTCGCTCATTTTAGATCATTCAATTTTAACTTTTCCACACATAGGCATTCTTTTCCCTAGCCTCCATAAACCAATAAAGTTGACCCTTTCTCCTTTCACAGTCCCCCTCATAATTTCTGTATCATGTCATAAAAGGAATGTATGTGTGTGTCTTCTATCCAGTCAAACCCTGTCCTTTAAGCAAGAAGGACTGTCAATCACATACAAAAAAAAAAAGAATGAAATTAAAAAGAAATTAGTACTCAACATCAACAGTGGGCTAGTCTAACAAATTTTAGTGTTCTATTTGAGATAAGGGAACCTAGGGAGAATCTAGAGCTGGGCTGGGAACTCACTTTCTAAAGGAAAATGTTTATAGGGGGAGAAAGCACTCAAGGATTTCCGGTGCAAATGGGAATAGTCCATGGAATCTTCCTCCAGGTGGTAGGTAACACAGATCCAAAAAGATAAATACTGCACGATTTTCTTTAATGTAAATCTTAGCTTTAGATTAGTGTGCCAAAATCAAAATAACTATATATGTTAGGTGCCTAGTCAGGGATCAGGAATAAAGAAAGCATCTCTCAAGGAAGAAGAAATAGAACATAATAGTTTGGAGAGAGAAAGGAAAACTAAAATAGGAGCATTAAATAAGGAGTGAGATGGAAGGTCAGGGTGAAGGGAAATACGGGGAGAGACAACTGAAGCTACAGACCTTTTGCAAAACAGCATGGAAGCCTACTGCTGTAGGAGCTTCCTAAGACAGACACACATACAGAACAGGATTCAAAATGGAGTCATCACATAGTGGGAGAACACTATCCCAACTCGACATCTTTTTGCCACCGTTAAAACCTCCATTGCCAGGAATGGATCACATTTTTATTGAGCAGCGACCAGAGGGGTCTCATGGATTCCCACACACCACAGGCCATTGCCAAGACTATGGTTTACTCTCCACAACCCAATGGCCAAAGACGACCCATATGTCATCAGACCCTACCGACCAACATTTAGGAGACCGGAAGGCGCTCTGCATGCTGCCGGAGGAGAAGCGTAATCATCAGTATCTCTCAGCTTTAAGTCCTGCCACCTACAGTGATGACCTGCATGCCAGGTATACTGGGCAATAATGGCACACGTGTCATGGGCGTAAACAACACTCTTTAGTTGTGAACGTCCACCCCACAAGACGAAACCCATGTATTACACTGCTGAAATGGAAAAAAATAATCTCTGACTAGATAGATCAAGGGCCTAGGGGGAACCTACTACTATTTTGGCAAAGGAACATAGCTATAAAATGACTCCTCATGACATACTGCTATACCAGGGGTCTTCAAACTACGGCCTGCAGGCCACATGCGGCCCGCAGAGGAGTCTGATCCGGCCCGCCAGCAATGAGCACAGTTTGGCCGCCAAGATACCTGCCAGCATATACACTCAGTGTCACAGCTTCTCAGGAATTACGTCAACTGCCTCCCCCCACAGCACGCTGTGTGCTGGGAGGGTGGGCGTGAGGGCAGTGTTGGGAGGAACACTGATGCGCCCTTGTGCCTGGCGCGCACGCCGCTGATGACATCACTGGAGGGCGCTGAACGCTGCGTGGCGAGGAGTACCACATGTGGGTGACTATATAATGATGTAAAAAGGCGCCCGCTCCACCCCCAGGCAACGTGGTGTCTGTGTGCTGTGCCTGCCTGTCAGTGAGGTTTTCCTCCACTCCCTCCACTGCCAAAGGTCAGTCAAAAGTGCCATAGAAATAAATTTTTGCCAGATGGGGGGTTCTGCCCGATTGGGGGG
>CM053764.1:27428652-27451224 GCA_028658305.1 Pachyuromys duprasi
ATGGCTATCCTCTTTGCCTTTCTGGCTGGGGACTGAGCATTTGTATGCTCACGTTCTTCCCTTTCAATATTGGGGGTTGAACCAGGGACTTGCCTGTGTTAAGAGTGCCTTGCCACTGAGCCATTTCTCCATCTCTTCCTGTTTCTTCTTTATACTCTTACCCACAATTTTAGAACCCATCAGTAGTTCTTATCAAGATCTTTATCAATTTTATTTTGAAACAGGCTCTCACTGTTTAGTCCTGGATGGTCTGGAATGTGCAATGTAGACTAGGCCTGGGACTCACCAAGATCTGCCTGCCTCTCTCTGCCTCCCAAGTGCTAGGATTCTAATGATTTTTGTGGATGTAATTTCTTATTTGCTTCATGGATCAATCATAATGTCTCATATTCACATAGATCCAGATGAAAAGAAAAAACCTGAAGGGAAAAATGCTGAAGGCGAAAACAACCCCACTTTAAAACGTCAGCCAGCCAAGCCGGCCAAGCCAGCCAAGCCAGCCAAGCCAGAAAAGCCAGGAAGGCCAGGAAGGTCAGGAAAGCCAGAAAGGGCAGAAAATCCAGTTAAAAGATTGGACATCAAGATGAATATAAATGCAGCAGGTACGGTGTTACTAACCATTTCTCTTGACACAGCAGGGTGCTGATATGGCTCTTTGGGAGGCTGAGAGACTCAGGCAACACTCGTTCCTAAGGCAGTGGGAAAGTGTTAATTGTTTTTTGTTTTTTTGTTTTTTTTGAGACAGGGTTTCTCTGGGTGGTCCTGGCTGTTCTGTAGACCAGGCTGGCCTTGAACTCAGAGATTTCCTACCTCTGCCTCCCAAGTGCTCGTATTAAAGGTGTGTGCCACCAATGCCTGGGTTAGTGATTTTTAAACTTGTTGAAAAGGTGGAATAACTGGAAATCATTGCACTTTTGGGGGAATACTGACCAGATATAGTATTATTGTATTTAATTCCATTACGTAAAGTAGGAACAGTTTTATTAGAAGACATATTATAACTTTACAATATGAAGCCAGAGATTTCTCACTCAGAGGTTGGCCTATGTGGAGAAAGAAGTTGTAGTGTGAGCGTCTGCCAGGGCACTGGCCTGAGCGGCCCTTTACTCTCCGAAAAGCAGCTGCTGCACCAACTTAAATTACTATAGCAGTCCAAGATCTGAGTCCTGGCTTTCTAGCACACTTCCTGAGTGCTCTTGGCAGGAGGGCAGCATTTCTCTCTCTCTTACATGCAATACCTATATCAATATTTTACTTAAAGTTTAATTTTGGTAGGCAGTTATTTATGCTGTTTGCTTAGATTTGCCTTATAATTTTATTTGTATCCCCACTCTTTTCCTTTATTCTTGATTTTCTTAAAAAAGGTAAATTTATTCTTTAACTTTCTAGAACTACAAGAAATGCCTCCAGTTGATCATGGCGTTCCGATTACAGACCGAAGGAGCACCTTCCAGGCACATGTGGCCCCTGTACTCTGTCCCGAGCAGGTGCGTAACCATGTCTTACCTTGACCCTGTTCCTCCAGTGCAGTCCTGGTAGATGGTTCTGCAGAGAGACCTTCCATTTCACCGTTAAGGTTTAACATGAGTTAAACCTCATTTATTTGTTTCCTGACTCCCAAGTTCCTGTGAGCATGAGAGATTTGCTTGTTTCTATTTCCAAAATTGCGTGTAAACTTGGCTTTTTGCTGAGGATTAAACTAGGTCATGTACATACTAGCCTAGTAGCCTATCGCTGAGCTGTCCCACCAGGGTTGGAGCTTATTCTTGAGTAAGTCTTTTAAGAATTATTTGTTCTACTGAATATGTGAAACTAAGTCCATTCTACAGTTGCATGATGGGGATGGGGATTGCTGTGGACAGATATGCTGAGTCCAGTGTTCTGCATGGATTATTTCCCCCTCTGTTTCTTAGTTAGTTGACCTTATTACTACCAAAGGATGTAAATGGCAACTCATTCTTCAAAACCTCTGTTCGTAGGTCCTTGTCACTCTTAAGTCTTTCCAGCAGGATCTGTCTTCATTTCTATGATCTAGCAGAAATTAATCTGTATTGATATACAAAGTGGTTCCAATTCTACATATACAGTTAAGTAACAAGTGCTATTGTTCACTAATTCAGGGGTTAATCTCCTTCCTTTGGGCTCTATTTCTACTCTAACCTCCACCCCCTTTTCTTTGGAGTGCTGGGAATCAGACCCAGAACCTCACATATCTAGGCAAGTGCTCTACACTGCCCTGTTAGGTCATTTCATAACGTGATAGATTTTATTTTTTGTTTGTTTTTTGTTTTTTAGTTTTTCAAGACAGGTTTCTCTGTGAAGTTGTGGCTGTCCTGAACTCACTTTGTAGACCAGGCTGACCTTGAACTCACAGAGATATCTGCCTGCCTCTTCCTTCCTGAGTGCTGGGATTACAGGCATGTACTACCATGCCTGGCTGCTTGGTAGATTCTTTAAGTGACTTTTTTGCTATCAAAATTTCTATCAAATCACTTTAACTCTACTTCTTTAACATTTACAGAGACAATAAAAGGCATATTTGTTTATTTATATTCTTGCTGTTTTTAAAGGTGAAAATGGTTCTTGCCAAGTTGTATGAGAATAAGAAAATAGCCAGTGCCACCCACAATATCTATGCCTACAGGTGAGTGACTGTCAGTTTCTAGAATATGTAATTTATAAACAGTGGTTGGGAAATTATGCATGATTTTTAAAAATAGCTGCTTTTTACTGTTATGCTAGATATGTGACTGTTTGAAAACGTAAGAAAAGCGCAGCTAGAGGGGCGTTCTCTTCCACTGGTACAGTTGCTACGACCTTGGTGTATGTTGTGTTTTCTGTGAGAAGTTGACTCTTTGCACATACTTTAACTTGTGTCCTATTTTTAACTTAATAAAAATATGTTCCTATATTTACTTGATAAAAACAGTTTTCCTGTTTTTTAATATTTGCTTGAGGTCCTGCATCACAGTTGATTCAGTTGCTTATTTTTCATTGTAGTTTTTAAAAAATTCACTGCTGCATCTTTTGAACATGAATGAAATGATTTCTTCTGGGTAGATTCAGATGCCTTACCTTTGTCTGTGCCCATGTATGTGTGTGTGTGTGTGTGCTTTCCTGTGTGGAGGCCAGAGGTCAGTGTTGGGGGTTGTGCTGGACTGCTCTCTACCTTACTGAACCTGGAGCTCGCTATTTTGGCTAAGCTGACTGACCAGTTTGTTCTCATCACCTGCTGGTCTTTGCCCCTCAGTACTGGGCTACAGGCACACATTGCCCTACCCAACTTTTTACACGGAGTCAAGGGGTTCAGACTTAAGTCTTTATACACATGCAGAAAGCATTTGCTACTGAACTGTCTTCTCAGATTTGAGCCTTTTTTTTAATGAAATGAGATAGAATTAAAAGGAAGAAAAATTTATAGTTGAGTTATCAAAGTGTTAACTTGATATATACTTGAAATTTTCCCAGTGAGTCTTTCTAATTCTTTTTATACTGTGTGCACCAAATTATACTCCTCTGAGTGACGAAGTAAGAGGCCGTTTACAGCATACGTTGGGGTTTTGAGTACAGGTGTGGGCCGATTTGCAAACGAGGACATAAAGAACATTTACAAACATACAGAATAGTAACAATTAAAAATGTAGTTTAGAGCCAAAATAAAACAGAATATAGATATTGGAACATGGTGGAAATAGAAAATTAACCTGAATGCTTATAAAATCTAGATTAGCCAAACTTCAAATTCAAAATACTCTGTTTTCGTAAGGTTCACATCTTCAAAAAATTATTCATGTGTGTGACTGTGCACCCTCCCGAACAGTATCTGGATAGAAATTTCATTTTTCCTTTTTGTTTGTTTGTTTATGGATAGGATCTCATGTAGCCTAAGCTGGCCTCGAGCCTGCTTTGTTGGGTGTTACACTGATGTCTACTTTGTAAGTGTTGGGGTCACAGTCACGTACCGCTATGTCAGCAATATGTTGAAAACTTGGTAGCTGCATTAAGTTAGTGGAAGAATATAACCGTTCACATGTGTTCGCCCTCCTCTCCTTTAGTGCACTTAGTTTTTCACTGTGTCTTAGGCTCTTTGGAGACTTTAGTGTGCTACTTCTTTCCTTTTTTTAAAAAATTATTTAATTCCATTTACATCTCAGTCATTGGCTCCTCCCTCCTCTTCTCCCAGTCCCACCCTCCCTCCTGCATTTCCTCCCTCTACCCTATTTCTCAGAATATGGAAGTCTGCCTTCCCAGACACCCCAGCCCATCTGGACTGTGTTTGTCTTCCTCCCCCGTGGCCTTGTAGGGAAGTCCTATCTGGGGAAGTGATCAAAAAGTAGGCAGCCTAGTTCATGTCACAGATATCACCTAACTGGTGGGCCAACGTGAAGCCTAAGACACCCATCGGACTTACCTTCTTGGGCTCTGGGCGTTATAGTGTGTCTATCCTGTACTATATGACTAAAAACTCTTACAAGTGAATATATACCATGCGTGTCTTTCTGGCTTTGTGTTACCTCACTCAGGATTATCTTTTCTAATTTCTGCAAATTACATGATTTCCTTGGTTTTAATGGCTGAGTAATATTCCATTATGCAACTATACCACAGTTTCTTTATCTATTCTTCGGTTGAGGGGCATCTAGGTTGTTTCCAATTTCTGGCCCTTACAAATAAAGCTGCTAAGAACACGGTTGAGCAAATGTTCTTGTTGTGTGGTGGAACATCTTTCAGGTGTGTGCCCAGGAGTTAGGTATAGCTTGGTCTTGAGGTATGGCTATTCCCAGTTTTCTGAGAAAGTGCCAGATTGATTTCCAAAGTGGTTATACAAGTTTGCACTTTCACCAGCAATGGAGGAGGGTTCCCCTTTCTCCACATCCTCTCCAGCATGTGCTGTCACTTAAGTCTTTGATCTTAGTCATTCTGATAGTTGTTTAAGATGGAATCTCAGAGTCATTTTGATTTTCATTTTCCTGATGACTAAGGACATTGAGCATTTCTTTAATTGTTTCTCCACAATCAAGATTCCTCTGTTGGGAATTCTCTGTTTAGGTCTCTATCCCATTTCTTAATTGGTTAATTTGGTTTGTTGATATTTAATTTCTTGAGTTCTTTATATATTTTGGATATTAGCCTTTGGTGGCTGTAGTATTGGTGAAGATCTTTTCCCAATCTGTAGACTGCTGTTTCGTTCTATTGATAGTGTCCTTTGCTTTACAGAAGCTTTTCAGTTTCAAGAAGTCTCCTAATCAGAAAAGGCCCAGGGCCAGATGGTTTTAGCATGGAAATCTACCAGACCTTCAAAGAGGAGCTAATACCAATATTCCCCAAATGATTCTACAAAATAAAAATAGAAGGTGCATTACCAGACTCACTCTGTGAAGCCACAGTCACTGATACCTAAACTACACAGACTCAACAAAGAAAGAACATTTGAGACTACTGTCCCTTCTGAACATTGATGCAAAAATACTCAATAAGATACTTGCAAACCAAAATCAAGTGCCACTTATTTCTTACATTTTACTTTACAGTTTCTACAATTTGAGGCCTTGATGCAGTACATTCACAGTGCATGGCTTTTGGTGGCTGTGCCTATTACCTCAGAGCTTTCAGGGTAACCGAAGGGCACTTGTAAATAAATTCCTCTTTTCACAGAAACAGCACTTCTAGTAAAAAGGAGAAACCTCTGGGTCCTAGTGTTCCCCTTGTGAAGATGAGCATACTGTGGCCAGCCAGCCACAGGAGTGCCTTAGACAGAGTTCAAGAAGGATTTTTAAGACAAATATGCTGATTTTGGAGGTGATCATTTTTGTGACATTAAGTATTGAAGGCTAACATACATTTATTATTTATGTGTGTGAATGTATGTTTGTATGTATGTATGTTTTTTGAGACAGGGTTTCTTTGTGTAGCCCTGGCTGTCCTGGAACTTAGAGATCCATCTGCCTCTGCCTCCAGAGTGCTGGGATTAAAGGCGTGTGCTACCCCCCCACCCCAGGGAGGACTAACATGTGTTATATGACATATTTTTGTTATATTTTGATACTTCAACATATAACCCTCTATATGTATTTCTAGGATATTCTGTGAGGATAAACAGACCTTTTTGCAGGACTTTGAGGATGATGGAGAAACAGCTGCTGGGGGCCGTCTTCTTCACCTCATGGAAGTAAGTATAGATTAAACTGAATTTATACTTGGGAGCTATAAAATCTCTAAACAAGCCAGAGCTTCACTTAGGAAGAAAAAAATTTGAGTGATGTAAGACATTGCTCACAACCATTGATTGAGGACTCTTTCCCAATGAATCTAGGTCAGATTACAAACAGTTAATACCAAATGCTGGGCTTTTCAGAGACACTGCTGTTTGTTTTCTGGCAATGGCTTCCCCTGTGTTTTGTTTTGTTTTTTGTTTTCTCCCTGTTAGTTGGATGGTGAAAAATGGGCTAGCATCATGAGGTTTCCCTGTTAAAAATTAAATTGCTTATCTCTCTATCTGAGACATTTTCTTGACTGTTCTCTAAGTTTATGTACTTTTAACAGCCTTGCGTTTACTTTTCTTAGGTACTATTCTCTTCCTTATTAGAAATAATTTCCGTGTTTTAAAAAAATCATTTATTTTATGTATATGGGTGTTCTGTCTGCTGTTTGCCTGTGCACTGTGCGCATACAGTGCTGCTGAGGCCAGGGGAGGACATGGAGCCCGGAACTGGAGTTGGAGCTGGTTGAGCTGCCATGTGGGTTGAGCTGCTCCTCTGTAGAGCAGCCATCTCTCCAGCTCTGTATGTAATTCTCAAGGTTGTTTTTCCTGTTTTCTAGTTATGGCTTTTCTTAGGAATCTTGATCAGTTTTTACATTTGTAAAAACAGTAGTTACTGTGGTTTCTTCTCCTGTGTGTGAAGTTTCCTTTTTTTTTTTTTTTTTTTTTTTTTTTGAGACAGGGTTTCTCTGTGTAGCCCTGGCTGTCCTGGACTCACTTTGTAGACCAGGCTAGCCTCGAACTCCCAGAGATCCACCTGCCTGAGTGCCGGGATCCCCTCCTGAGTGCTGGTATTACAGGCGTGTGTCACCACGCCCGGCTTGTAGTTTTCTTTCTAACTAGGCCTTTCTCTTAAGTAGGAACTTTCTCTTGTGTGGGCATCAGGCCTGAACAATGGCAGGGTTCAGTTTAAAGGCAGACTCTTGACAAATATCATAGATGTAACTTCTGAAGGCCCACTTCTCTTCAATAGTTTGATCAGAAGAAGGTTCTTGTTTGTTTGTTTTGTTTTCTAGTAAGAGTCAGTAAGAAGGGAATCCTACCTGCATGGCTTCTCTTTGCCAGGTGGCTCAAAGTTCAGAGTTTAAGGGTGCTAGAACATTGTACTGATTTGCCAAGCTCCTGTTTGTCCTAATATTTCATCTGAGTTGTTAGCAGCCTTACTCAGTGCGTACACTTTTACACATTAGTTACTTCATCCTTGTTAAAGCTGTCTATTTGTATGTCTAATTATGTTTCTAAAAATAACAGATTTTAAATGTGAGGAATGTCTTGGTGGTAGTATCCCGCTGGTATGGAGGGATCCTGCTGGGACCTGACCGTTTCAAACACATCAACAACTGTGCCAGGAACATCCTGGTGGAGAAGAACTTCACACCTCCCCCTGTGAGTAGCACTGAAGCTGTAGTCAGAGCCATCATTGTGAAACCACAAAGAGAAAACTAAGAATGGGTGAAATGTGGGTACTGTAGTAGTAATGTTGAACCAGGCAGCCGGAGACCTAGGCCTTAGTCGGAATGGGGGGATAATCTGGTTTTATAGGTGTGTGTAGTTCACGTTAGAGAAGGCAAGGTGAGGCCCAGAGAGGTGTGAGCTGGCAGACGGTACATGTTCTTGCAGCTGTGAAGCGCTGTCATCTGCTAGTGTCGGCGAATCTGTGCTTCCCTGACGCGTCTGTACATGCGTTCTTTATATTTTGAGTTTGTTGTTGCTTATGTTTACATATGCTCATAGATATTTACTTAGGCTTTATTGTATTACTTGGGAGAGTGGAGATAGATGAAATAATATTGAGATTTTTCAAGCATAAATATGCTAAGCAAAATGTTTTTCTTGACTAGCCTGGACTATCATGCAATATTATAATAGACCAGATGTCAGAGTGTGTTCACGCACTGATGCATCTGACAGGGCAGAGCAGCTGTGGGGTGCGTGGAAGGCCTGTGTGTACATGGCTGTGGAGGTGCTGCACTGACTATTTCTCTTCCAGGAGGAGTCAGCTAAGAGTTTGGGAAAGAAGAAAGTGAAAAAGGACAAGAAGAGGAGCGATCACTAATACTTGAACCAATGTTAAAGGTTAATTCTCCATCATACGTACACATTCCACAGTGGTCAAGGGTACATAAAGATAGTAAGTACACTTGACAGCTTCAGTCAGCCAGTCCAACATGGACACCAGCATTGTTTCCTTCTTTGGTTCTATCATTTGCCAAAAATAGAGAATTTAGGATATAGTCACACATGTTTCAGGTTTATTTGGGAGAACTGATTTGAGTGTAATTGTCATTTAATAGAACACTAGGAAGGCGACACATGCAGAGCCTTGTACCTGAATTGTCCATTTCAGTATGTGTCGTGTGCCTTTGTTAGGTGGGGAAAGACTGTCTCCAGAGGAAGTCAAATACCTGATTCCTTGTGATAGATATTCTCATGCGCTTAAACGCACATCGCTTTTATTGCTCCCTATAGCTTATTAGAGTGGGAGCTCATTGAAGACTGAAATCTTGGAGTGTCTTTTCCTTGTGATTCCACGTTAGTCACTTTCATTTTATAGTGTTCATCGTGGAGTAATAGAGTACGTGAAAATCCACGAGTTTCCATTTGTGATTATGTGCCAAAGTGATAATTTAGCATACTTGCTAGCCCAAGTGTTACTCCTCAGTTTTGTTGCAAATTGGTGATTGTGAAATTTCCAAAAGTGATTTTAGTTTAGTCGCTGTCTTTCGTTGTTTACTTCCTGTAATGAAGCACAGTGAGCACTGAGTCTCAGTAGTCCTTCTCTCCCTTGAGTGTGTTAGTGCAACATTACGGTGTCTCTGATCAACTTGGAAGCACTTTCCTTGCGTTCTCCCTGTGCTGTGGTCAACAGAACACTTACAGAAGGAGATAGAGGTGAGAGAACTCCATGGACACGGGCTGAGAACTGGACCAGTCTGATGCACATTTGCCATCTGAACTCTGGCCAGATTTTTAATAGTTCTGTGATTTTTTTTTCTTGAGAAATAGATGGGCAAATTGATTAGGTAAAAAAAATTCTTTCTCTACAAATTCTTGGCAAATCTCCCTTTTTAACAGTGTTTTATTTATTTATTTAACCTGCATGTTACTTGTAAGGAATAAGGAGAAAAATTCCTTTTGAGATGTACGTAAATTGTACACTGTTATCTTTCAGAAATAATGCCAAAAAGTACTAAATTGATCAAGTGATCACAGACTTGTTTGGTTCCCCTCCCAAGGAAGGGGTCAGAAATTAGGAAGCAGCTTTGGGAGGGTGTTGGAGCGTGGAAAGCATCTCAGGTTGGGCGAATGCTTTTGTCTGATTTTTAACCTTGAAAGACCCACATCCACATTTGGAATTGGAAGTAGGAATCCAGTAGACAGCTTTACAGTAGTGGGTTCTGAGACAGAAGTCTTATTTTCAACATTATTTAATGTTGTAAATGATCAAGAATTATAGGGTGACCTATAGGTGTGTATTTGGAGCACTTACCTCTGTTTCCATGAAATGCGAAGTAGATCCTATGTATTAATTGTTACAGAACTTAGACAGTATTTGCTAAAGATAACTTCACAATCTTGACATTTCAGAGCTGTGAAAAGTGATAAAAACACTAAGAATTTTATGCTGCAGGAAAAAGGAGTTAATTTTCCTAGCACACTGGATTTGAACTTCTGGTGTTTTATCTAAAATGTATTAATGTTTACAGAAGAAAAACATTTTTTATATATCTCTGACCTCATTTTCCTTCACTTAAAAAATGTTATGTTTTCTTTGTTTTACAAGGTTACTAACCACATTTTATGGTTGAGATCCTTAACCTTCTTCACTGCAGGTGGGAGAAGAGATCCCAAATTCTTTAGTTCTAACTCTGAAATTACGTATTTGACACTATACCATCAATGCAAAATGATAACATATTTTTTCTCTATTAAATTAGAGAAAAATTATATGTAGAGAATTTTCTAGTTCTCCAAATAATAACTTTCTATAGCCAGGCATCTGCTGTGGCATTCTCTATATGATATTAGTTGAAATGTTCTCCACATGCCGGTACATGAGAGCAAGTAGCATCTACTTTGATGGGCATAGCAGTAGCTGCGTGAAGGAGGTGTCTGTGTACCACAAGGCAGGCTGTTGGAAGGAAATTAGACTAATCGTAGAACAGATGAAGCAGATACTGCAGGGCAGGTGAGTGATACTGGGAAACCTGTAATCACATCCAGTCAACTAAAGAGATAACCATAAACGGTGTATACAGTTCTTATTTTTTCTTATGCATGATTTTGTATATATGGCTATTTTTCTTTCCATAAAGTGGTATTAATCTATATATACTGTTTTGTATCCTACATATTTCATATAGAAGTATATTGTTAACATTTTCCCATATCAATAAATATTCTTCTATGTCTTAACTTCTTATGGCTGAATCGTATTTTGTCTTCTGGGTACATTGTAACATACAAACCCATCCCCCGTTGTTTTCACCAACATTTTTTTTTCAGATTTTTAACTTTTTATTTGTTTGTTTCTTTGTTTTTGTTTTGTTTTGCTTTTTTGTTTTTTTGTTTTTTTTGAGACAGGGTTCCTCTGTGTAGCCCTGGCTGTCCTGGACCTCAGTCTGTAGACCAGGCTGCCTCCCGAGTGCTGGGATTAAAGGTGGGGATTTTAACTTTTAGAAGCAAATGTGAAGTATTGTTTTATATGTATCTTTGACTATTAGGAAAATACAGGAATGGAATTCATCAAGGGTTTATATATTCTTATAGCTCTTCATAGAGTAGCCAGATTGTTCTTGTGATAAGGTTCAGCTTTACTTACCACTATTAGAACATATTTAGAATCTCAGTCTTAAAAAATTGGGAAAATAAGCAGTATGCTTGATTAAGATTCCTAATGTTCATAAAAGGATGTAAACATAGGATCCCTCTGTACCCATAACTCAGTGTTTCCTAGTAAGGAAATGTCTTCTGGACAAGATCCCTGTGGTGATACACTGTTTTCAATTTCCCCTTGAATATGTCGCCACTTTTTTGTTCTCCTGGCAGTGCCCATTGGAAGAGTAAATTTGTTCAATTTACAAGAGCCGAATATTCCCCCATCATTCTGCTGGGGACAGAAGCCAGGGCCTTGTATACGCTGCAGTCCACCACTGCACCCTAGCCTCGGGCGTTTCCTTCTTTTGTACATCGTTGTTTTTTTTAAATATCATGTCTAAATACTGCCTAACCTCAAGGCCATAAATACTTCTTTAGAAAGGTTTTGATTGGTGTGTATGCCTGAAGTCAGTGTCTGAGACAGTGTCTGAGTAAGCCTGGTGCTCGTCAGTGAGGGTAGCTTCCTGGTCAGTGAGCACCAATCAGCATTCTGTTTCTGACCTCCCACTGCCAACACAGGCTATGGATGCGCACTGCCACGCCGGGCTCTGCTTGGGTGCCGGGATCCAGACTCAGTCTTTATGCTTGTGTGCCAAGTACTTTACTGGCCAAGCCATATGCCCAGACCCTAAACATTTTCTTACACTCTCGTTTCCAAGTTACATAGTCCCATGATTTTTGTTAGCTTTTTTTTTTTTTACTCATTCCTAGTTGTAGTTTAAAGTATGAAATCAAAGCTCTTTTTTTTCCTTTCCTTTTTTATTGTTTTTGGTGAATTTTCATAAAGCGAACACTGTCATACAGCCAGCTCTTGGGTGGAAATAAGGGGACTTGTGCTTCTTGTGCACCACCCTCTCCTGTGTGTAACCGTTGGAGATGTGCTGGCCTGTTTTGCCCTGGATGTGCATGTAGTGGCACAGAGCCTTGCTTTGCCTCTGCAGTCCAGTGTTGGATTGGGGCCTTCATCCAGGTAGCTCTGCTCTCTCCTTACTGCACACTGTCTTAGTGAAAGAACATGACAGTTTATTCTCTTTATAAATAGTTAAGCTTCTGAGTTGAAGCTGTTCTAGGTAGTGCTGATACTGACATTTCTTACATGTGAATGTCTGTACACATTTCTAAAATATTTTTATTGCATTTTACTTATTTTGGGCCTGTGTGTATGTGCGTGTACGCCTTGCGCGCGTGCGTGCATGTGTGTATGCCGTGTGCGTGTGCAGAGGACAGCTACTTTTCATGGACCATGTGAGTCCTGGGGATTGAACTCTGGTCATCAGGCTCAACAAAGGTGACTTTGCCCCGCAGCCTTCTCCCCAGCCTCCAGTCCAGGCATTTCTCTTGGACATAAGCTAGGTGTGGATTTGCTAGGTGATAGGACATGTGCGTGTAGAGCTTGGCACAGTGTCCAGAGGTGTCCTGGCTCTGAGGTCAGTGCTGATTTGGGATATCTTCCAGTTGCTTTTAATCTGTTCCAGTTTCAAACTATTATTCCCAATCAATTTCAGCTGATCTCCAGGATTCTTAAAACTATAAGCCAGTGTTAGCAGTTGACTTAGGCGGCAAGCGGGTTTCTAAATAGAGCAATTTCTGCTGCTGTCAGCAGTATAGGGCCTCCAACTGTCTCATGTCTCCATGTGGCATAAGTTCGCTTTCATTTCAGAGTGGTGCCATCACTGTGGGGTTTTAGCTTTAGGTACACACCTTTGGTGACCACATTTTGTAACTGAGGAGACTGGCTTGTTACCAAGGTTGAATCAGATAATGGAGAAGTAAGGTTCAGTTAAGCATCTCTGGAGAGATAATCTACAAATCCCCACACTCTACCACTGCCCTACTGCATGGTCTAGAGAATCTGTGAAATGCCAGGCACCTGATTTTTCTTCGTTTTTTTTTTTTTGATTTATAAAGATATAGAATAATATTCTCTTTTTGTCTAAATTATTATGACGATTAAATAAGCTGTGTTCAGTGATGATTAGAGTGTTAAAAAGATTTTCATTAAATCTTACTTTGTATTTAATGTAGGCTTTTTCTGAGGATTCCAAGAGTACCTAGAATCCTCGACATTGAATTACCGTGTTCTTCTGCTCCCTAGGAGGGTATTCTGGCACAGTGAACAAGAATTAGACCCTGGAGGGCTGTGCAGAACTGGCCCCGCCCGTCAGTGGCTGGAGCACTCAGGGCCCCATCTCTCGCCAGCCACAACACTCCAGGCAGCACGGTGGAGCTGGCCCTGAGGGTGTGAGTGTGGGAGAGTGGACCCCACCACTCACCTGCTGTACAGTGACAGGAACACAGAAAGCACAGAGGCGATGCCACTCTTACCCCACCCCCGCCTCTTGCCACCTCAGGTAGTCAGGAAAGCTGCCCACAGGGTCATGAGCACGGAAGTGCTAGCTTTGTCCCTCAACATCTGCAGCACTCAGGAGAGCCAGCCACTCTTCTGCTGTGAGGTAGCCTGGTGGGGGATGGTCTCCATCCCTCAGCCCTTGCCACCTGAGGAAGTCATGAGAGCTGGTGAACTGGCCCTGCTCCTCACTGGCTACAGCACTTGGGAGAGCAGTAGTGTTGGCCGGGGTCTAGAGACCACAGGTGATTTCCCTTGCTCAAGAGCAAGAGCAAGGGAGAGCTGGCCCCACCACTCACCATGAGGTGGCATGGCTAGGGGCGGGATGTGCCCCCACCCCCCACACCACCTGTGGCCATCCAGAGAGCTGGCCCTGTCACTGGCCGCAGCATGCAGGAGAGTGGGCCTGCACTTGGCTTGATCAGTGCAGAAAGCTGGCCCTGGTGGCAGGCGGTGGGTGATCTGGCATGACTAGGGGTGGGAGAGAGCTGGCCCTGCCCCTTATTTGCTGTGAGGTGACCCTAGGAGGAAATGCTCTCTGCCCCCTTGCTTCGACACCTGAGGCAGTCTGAAGAGCTGACTGGGGTCGTGAGAGCCAGAGAAGCCCTGCTCCTTCACTGGCTGCAGCACTCAGAAGAGCAAGTCTTGCAACTCACCTGGACCACACAGGGTAAATGACCCCAGAAGATGAGAGAGCAGGGGAGCAGGGCCAACCCCCCAAAGGCTGCAGGGCGAAGTGCTTGGGAGAGTGGCCCCTCAACACATACTCAGGGAGAACCTACCCTCCTTGCTGATGGCAGCATTGGGTGGGCTAGCCAGGGCAGTGCTGAAGAGTGTGGGAGAGCCAAAAACACTGGGACAGTAGCTCAGTCGGTCAAATACTTGCCATGTAAGCATGAGGACCCAAATTCAATCCCTGTCACCTGAGTAAAAAGCCAGTTTGAGCCATGCCTGTGATTCTGTGCTAAGGAGGTAAAGAGGGAAGAACCCTGGGTTGCTAGGCAACCAGTCCAGCCAAGCTACGACCTCCAGGTTTGGCAAGAGAACCTGCTTAAAAAAAAATAAAAAGTGGCGAGTGATTGAAAAACACACTACATCAACCGCTGACCTCCATGTGCATAGATACATGTGCACATGTGAGCACACACAGACATGTAGATACATAACCCCAAAATACCTAAAGGTCAACATAAATACCTAGTTCCATTATTTCATATGTAAGCAACCATGATCAGATTTGCCACCCAGGGACATCAAATCATTTTGGTAGTTACTTTGTTTTTAAAACCAAAGACAAGTACGTGCATATGTATTTTTAGTGCGGTAAGTAGACCCCAGTTTACCAAAGTGATGCTGCTGTTGGTCCAGGGTCAGGCATCACAGGTAATCCGTTTTATGTTTCATTAAAGTGTTAACATTGTGTTGTCTGGACATTAACAATCATAATCCAATCTGCAAAGGTCAATGGGGAAATTTTAATAAGTCGACTAGTATACCAGGTAAATCACAGTTTTGACATTCTGAGGAAGCTGTTAACGAATACACCTAGATAATACATAACTATGTGACAATAGACAGTGTCCACTAACTTGGTTTCTTTAGATTTCAAAAACTTGTTTCTAAATCCTGGCGGATACTCAGATGCTATATTTCTAGCCTTCACTCTCAGGGGCAGGAGATAGTTGAGACAGTCATGTGCTAGCTGGATAAGCAGGTGGGGCTGAACTCACGACCCACATGAAACCAGGCACAGATGGACTAACAAAAACCTCAACACAAGGCATGAGAAAGTCCCCCGCAGTTTTTGGTCACGGGACTCTGAGAGACTCCCAGAACAATACGGCTGTTGCTATTGCCCGTGGCTGTTTCCCTGAGGTTGAAGATAAGTCCCTACTGCTGAAGACACCATGCACTTCAGACACAAGACCTGGTGGACCGGAGCTGGACCTGCCTTGCAAACTGCCCTCCCGTCAACTAGCTTTGATAGTACCAGAAGGTGCTATGTAAAGTTAAGGGGGGAGGGGACAACTGACAGGCCTAGTCAGCTGTGACCCCTGTGGGCCACAGGGATGAGTACCACGGCATGGTAACCCTAAAGGTCCAGCAGTGGCATTCATACACTGATGGTAACCAACAGTTCTCTAACTGGACTTAAGACCTGGCCAAGGTAAGTAAGCATTTTCCTTCACCACTGAGCTAATGGTCTGCTTCGTTTTTGTTTGTTTGTTTTTGTTTTTTAAATCATTAAATGATATGGATGGAATCCGTGTGCTGATTTGCTCAGCTTCTTCTTGTCCCCTTTCAGTGTTTATGCATACCAGGATGCATTCACATCCTTCTACTGCCACGGTGTCCCTCTCAAACACCAGCTGGTGCTCATGATCAGTTGACTTTCAAGGCCTTGTTACTTAAGAAACAGTATAGCAGCTGTCTCATAAGTTTATGAATTCCCGTCTCTAAAGAAGTCATTCAGTGTGAAGGGGAAAGAAAAGGATGGCTGAAAAACACTTTGTGGCTTTGTCTGTCCTGTAAGTTAAGGTTCACAAGCCTGCAGCCTCCATTAATAAGATCTACAGGGGCACTGTGAGGGCCACCCCAGGTGGTAATTAGGTGTTTGCTCTGTGAAAAGCATATGCTTATCTGCATCATTTGGGATAATTTTTTTTTTTTATAGAAGGTTATCAGATGCAAGCTGCAAGTCTTGGTGGCAAGCACCTATACCTGTTGAGCCATCTCACATGCTCTGTTTTCTTCTTGTTTTATTGATATAATTTCAGCTCCTGAACTGAAGTCTTAGCTTCTGAGGCTACAGCTATAGGACTTGTAGTCAGACTTTATGCTACTTTATTGGGTTCATTTGTCTATCTCTGTACACTAGTCCTGTCCCTTCCAACTCCCAACACCGTAGGAAGGAAATAAGGTTAGAGGTGAAGGGAGCGTATCGATATCATCTGACTACTTCCTGTTGATTAGGAGTGCCGAGTTACTTGGGGGCAAATGTCATCTTTGTTGTCAGGATATATCTCCAACCAACAATCCGGCAACCAGCAACAGCAGTGGGAGCAACAGCTCCTGGGGCCTCTTGGGGCTCTGACATTTATATACCCTCTTGAGTCCCCAGAATTCCAAATGTAAACTATCCTCAGCTGGCAAAAGCACAGCCCTGACAGAGCACAAGACAAATCATAGCTGCTGTGGACAATCTGAAGCAGCTCCACATCCCACACTAGGGATTAAAACAAGAACATATTTACATAACGTTTCTCTGAAATCAAAATTCTCACAAGAACCTTCTTTGTTGTTTAAGGACATTTGGTTTTTTAGACAGACCTACTGTGTCTTAAAAGGGCCCTCAACCTAGCAGAGAGGTGTCAAACCACTGGGTAGGGGATGGAGCCTCACGAAAAGCTGCTGGGCAGCGTGGGAAATGCAGACAAGTGCTGGGCCCTGCACGCTCCAGCATGCTCTCCTGCCAGATATGTAGCTACTGTTTCACTATACCTAACTCTGTCCTTACGCAGTTTAGAGACCGGAGAAAGACAAATAAGCAATAAATGATGGCATCAGGCCCAGGTTTCCTGAGGTCCATCTATTTCAAAGGCAGTCTTAGCCCTTGGCCAGAACCTAGGAGATAACCATTAAACTCTCAGAATAGTTGGCCTGGTAGAAGCTCTCTTAACCCTGGGGCCTTTGCTCGAAGTGGGGTTCATAGTGAGGTCTTGTGTGCTGGGATGATAATTTGAGCTCCATAGAAACTGAAGACTAATGAACTCAGCCATATGGGCACTCTAGGCTGATGTGCAGTAAGTTTTGGGCTTTTGATAGTTCATTAAAGTTTCCCACAGTTGTGTGAGTAACTGAGCACCATTGCTTAGAGCACATTAAACAAGAGGATCCTGGAGGTCACTGGCCAGCCAGTCTAGCCAAATGGGTGACTTCCAGATTCAGGGAGAGACTGTCTCAGAAATTAGGTTGAGAGAAACCGAGGAAGATGCCCAACATTGACCTATGGCCTATACACCCTACCTGAACATAAGTGCACATGCAAACACGTACCCTGGGCCTTCAGGCTTGTGTGAATGTCCCTGGTTGGTGATACTAATGCCATTGGCATCACTGATAGAATTAAGGCCTGTGCACATGCCCTCGCCAGAATAGAACAATTGAAAACTTGTGCCTGGTCTCTGCTGCAGGAACCTTCACCTTTGCTGATTTGAATCTGTATTCCACTGACATATAACACAGCTGCCAGTTCAAAGGGAATAAGCTAGTTCACTCATGAGCCAATCTTGAGTGACTGTGGCCCTTTAAAGCCATACAATAACTCTTGGTTTGCCAGCGGCTGCTTACCTTACAGTGCTGTGTACCCACAGGAAGTCCAACATGTACCTAGCATGACATCTGTAGTACCTGAAACAAGTTAGTATTTGTTCAGATATGTTAAACATCCTAATTTCACCAACACAGACAGCACAAAGCAGTTCTACATTTGAGGTTAGCTTGTGACCCCTTTGCCTGTGGGGGTTGTAGCTCCCTGGACTGTTGAGTGGTTGAGTGCACTAAGTATTATTCAGCACCAATTCTTCTCGAAGAGACTTCTCTCCCATGGGGAGGATGTGCTGAAGGGGCTTCACATCAGTCGCAGAAATGTAGCTGACCAGACAATCCTGTAAGTGTGCTGTGCTTTATTAGTTTCTACAGTGTTCTGCTAGCTCGTGATTTCTGTACTATGTGAGCAGCGTCATCTAGTACTTTAATATGTAATAGATAATCAGATGTGGGACTGTATAGATGGCTCAGTGGTTAAGAGCATTGGCTACTCTTGCTGATGATCTGGCTTTGGTTTCCAGTACCCACATAGTGGCTCACAACCATCTGCAACTCTGGTTCCTGGGGATCTGATGCCCTCTTCTGGCCTCTGTAGGGACCAGGAACACACATAGTGCACATGCACACATGCAGGCAACACACACAGAGACATAGAATAAATAGGGAAAAACCAGATGAAATTACATATGACCCTTTTGTTCATCCAAGTAAACTTTTCTTTAAAAATGGTTTTATTATTGTTACATACATGTATACACATGCACACACACATATGAACACACACATATGCACACATGCATATGGGTCCTCACAGAGGCCAGAAAAGGGCATTGGATCTCCTGGAGTTGGAATTACAGTGTTGTGGTCCATTTGACAAGTACTCTAACTGAACTCAGGACCTCTGCAAGAGCAACAAATGCTTTTAACTGTTGTTCTGTCCTCCAGTTTCCCAAGTGTTTTTTCCCTTATAAAAACATGGCCTCTACAAGATTCAGGGGCCTCATCTCTATTGTTTCAGGAGTTGATGTTTCTTATAATCAAGTTAACAGAGACATGTCCCATGAAGCCATTTCCATGCTGGGTGACTTCTCATCCTGTTGAAATCATGTGCTGGCTAGTCTTACGGCAACTTGACACACAAACTACAGTTATCTGAAAGGAGGGGGGATGGCCCAGCCCATTGCGCGCTACCACTCCTGGACTGGTAGTCTTAGGTTCTGTAAGAAAGCAGGCTGAGTAAACCAAGCCAGTAAGCAGCTGATGGCTTTTGCATCAGCTTCTGCTTTCAGATTCCTGCCCTGTTTGAGTTCCTGTGCTGACTTCAATGATAATAGTGGAAATCGAAGCCAAACAAACCCTTTCCTTTTCGACTTCCTTTTTGGTCATGATGTTTCATCACAGCAGTGGGAACCTCGACTAAGACAAGTTATACAGGACAGTGACAGACTGAACCATGTTATTGTTTGGAAGAGTGTGCACTTTGGGACCTTGGATTAGAAAAACAGTTGAAGGCTCTAAGCAGAATTTAATGGGCCATAATCATAGGAGCATAGAAGATAGTGGTGCTGGGAATGATTTAAACTGTGGGAACCTGGTTCACGAGATTTCACAGGAGAAGAATATTAGTTTGTGACCAAGAGACCATTCTTGTAAAAAATTGATGAAGAACATGGCTGTTTTCTGCCGTTGTCCAAAAACACCTGTCTGATGTTAAATTGAAGAATTATGTATTAACAGCTTTAGAAGAGGAGGTTTTGAAACAACCTAGCATTGACTATGTTGCATGGCTATTAGTGGACAGTTTTATACAGATCTATAATGAAAATGAGCAAGCTGAGCAAGGAAACAGTCGGACTTTTCTGTTGGATACTGGTTTGGAACTGAAACTGGTTCTGGGAGATCCCAAGGAACACTGTGGCCCTCCAGTTAAAGTATGGGCTTAAGTTGGCCAGGTGACTAGTGGAGTTTTGGTTGAAGTCTGACTCACAGTCGGTCCAGGTCCCTGAACTCATCCTGTGGCTATTTCCCCAGTTTTAGAGTGTATAATCGGGATAGATAAATGTAGAAGTGGACAGACTTCCCACGCTGGTCCCCTGATCTGTAAGGTGAGGGCTGTCATGGTTGGAAAGGCCAAATGGAAGCCATTAGAGTTGCATCTGACAAAAAATATAGTGACTCAAAAGCACTATCACATTTCTGGAATGTGATTTTCTGGAATTGCAGAAATTGCCATCATCACGAACTTGAATATTCAGGGGTGGTGGATCCCACCACATTCCCTTTTGACTCTTCTCTCAGGCCAGCACAGAAGACAGATGGAGCCTGGAGAATGACAGCTCAGTCAGGTAGTGACCCCATTTGCAGATGCGGAAACAAAGTATCTTGACTTGAGCAAATGAACACATTTCCTGGAACATGGTCTGCAGCTATTGATACAGTAAATGTCTTTTCCTCAGTACCTGTCGGTAAGGACCGCCTGAAGCAATTTGCTTTCAGTTGGTAAGGCCGGCAGTATACCTTCACACTTTTACCTCAAAGATACATTAGTTCTCCTGCCTTGTGTCATAACTTAGAAGGGATCTTGATCTTCTGTCTCTTCCACAGAATATCACATTGGTGCACCATATTGACGACGTTATGCCAATTGGATTAAGTGAGAAGGAGGCAGCAACCACTTAGAACTCATTGTTAACACACTTGCCTATCTGAGGATGGGAAATAAATCCAACAAAAATTTAAGAAACTTCTACCTCAGTGAAATTCTTAGTTCAGTGGTGTGGGTCATGCAGAGATATTTCTTTGATGGAAAAAGACAAGTTATTGCATCTGACCCCTTAGACCAGCAAGCAAGAAGCACATTTAGTGGGCATATTTGGATTCTGGAGACAGCACATTCCTCACTTGGGTGTGTTACTCTGGCCCATACCAAATGACTTGGTAAGTTTTGTGCAGGGCCTGGAATAGGTATGATCCAGCTGACTCAATGGTACTTGGGGTGTCAGTGGCAGAGAGGGAAGCTGTTTGGAGCCTTTGGCAGCCCCCTGTAGGTGAATCACAGAAGAGACCTTTAGGATTTTGGAGCAAGGCTCTACCATTTTCCATAGTTAAGTATCCTCCCTTTGAAAGACAGCTCTTTGCCTGCTGTTTCACGTTCGTAGAAACCAAACATGTGGCAGTGGGCCACCAAATTACCATGTGATCTGAGTTGCCTATCACGAACTGGGCATTATTGAGTCCAGCAAGTCAGAAAGCCAGATGTGCACAGCGGCAATCTGTTATCAAATAGAAGTGGTGTATACATGATTGGGCCCAAACAGGTATTGAAGGCACAAGCAAAAATTACATGAAAAGGTTGCCAAAATGCCTATGGTTTCTACTCCTGTTATGATGCTGTCTGCTGCCAACCACGTACGTGTGGCCTCGGGAGATGTCCCTTAGATCAGCTGATTGAGGAATGGGAGGACTAGGGCCTGGTTTACTGATGGTTTTGTACATTATGCACGGCACCGCCCAGACGTGGACAGCTGCAGCGTTACAATCCCTTTCTGGGATGACCTTGAAAGACATTGTCGAAGGGAAATCTTTATAGTGGGCACAGTTTTGGACAGTACACATGGTAGTACAGTTTGTTTGGAAGGAGAAATGGTCAGATGTGTGAGTGTTCACTGATTTATGGGCTGTAGCCAATGAATTGGCTAGATGGTCAGGGCTGTGGGAAGAGCATGACTGGAAAATTGGTGAGAAAGACATCTGGGGAAGAAGTATGTGGAGAGCTATCTCCAAATGGGCAAAGGATGTGACAATACTCATGTCCCTTGTAAATGCTCATCAAAAGATGACTGCAGCTGAGGAGCTCAGTAATCAAGTAGATAGGATGAGCCTTTCTGTGGACAGTCTCTTTCCCCAGCCATGCACACACATGTGCACACACACGTGCACACACATGTGCACACACACACACACACACACACACACACAGAGAGAGAGAGAGAGAGAGAGAGAGAGAGAGAGAAATTAAGAATGGACCTTTTTTTTTTTTGCATTGATTAACTATTCCTGGGCATGGACGGTGGTTAATGTACCCAGTGACACACCATTCTAGAAAACCAATTTTCCTTTTTCCAGCAGGTCATTTACAAACAGTTTTCTGGTTACGGGTGGACTTTTGTTCCTACTTCCCTGCCTAAGCGCTGGAATTTTTGTCTAGTTCCAACTTGTTCAGGTCTTGTAAATGCTGTCACTGTCTCTATGAGCTCACATGGGTATCAGTTCTGCTGTGTCTGAGAGACACCGTTTCTTAGATTTATCTATAGCCTGTGGCTCTTACAATCTTTTTGTCTCCTCTTCGGCATAAATCTCTGAATCTGGAGGCGAGAGCTTTGATAAAAATAACACATTTTGAACTGAGCGCTCCAAAGCCTCTCTGCATATTGTCCTGTGTGGGGTCTCTGCGTTAACTCCTATCTATTTCAAGGAGGAGCTTCTCTGGTATTGGTTGAGTGAGGCACTGATCTAGAAGGTATAGCACAGGGGTCCTCAAACTTTTTAAAGTGGGGGCCCGATCACGGTCCCTCAGAGAGCTGGAGGGCCGGACTATATGAACTACTAATTCCTACCCACACTGCACATATCTTTTATAAATAAAATGAAGAACATTTATAAATAAACAGATCACGTACCAGTATTTCAATGGGAACTGTGGGCCTGCTTTTGGCTATATATATTATATATACACACACAGTGTATAAACCCCCATTAG
>CM053764.1:27451724-27470330 GCA_028658305.1 Pachyuromys duprasi
GATGGAAGGAGAGGAGATCCTCCCCGTTGGTGGACTTGAAGGGGGCGGGGAGGAGATGAGGGAGGGTTGGGGAGGGTAGGAGGGAATGAGGGAGGGGGCTACGCATGGGATGCAAAAAACCTAACCTGTGATTGATATAAAAATAAATAAATTTACTTAAAAAACGGGGGGGGGGACATCAACAACAGACACTGAAAAAATCCAAACAATCATTAAGTCTTACTTCCAAAGCCTGTACTACACAAATTTGGATAATCTAAATGAAATGGACAATTTTCTTGATAGAGTCCACTTAACAAAGTTAAATCAAGATCAGATAAACAAGTTATGAGCCCTAAGGAAATAGAAGCAGTCATTAAACGTCTCCCATTCAAAAAAAGCCCAGGGCCAGATGGTTTCAATGCAGAATTCTATCAGACTTTCAAAGAAGAGCCAATGCCAATACTCCTCAAACTATTCCACAAAATAGAAACAGAAGAAATATTGCCAAACTCATTCTATGAGGCCGAAGTCAACCTGATACCTCAATCACACAAAGACCCAACAAAGACAGAGAATTTCAGACCAATTTCCTTTATGAACACTGAAGCAAAACTACTCAATAAAATACTCGCAAACCAAATCCAAGAACATACCAAAAATATCAAGTAGGCTTCATCTAGAAATGAAGGGATGGTTCAAAATATGAAAATCCATAAACATAAACAAACTGAAAGAAAAAACACATGATCATCTCCTGAGATGCTGAAATTTCATTTGACAAAATCCAACTCCCCTTCATGATAAAAGTATTGGAAATATCAGGGATACAAGGCACATACCTAAACATAATAAAGCTAATATACAGCAAGCCTATTGCCAATATCATATTAAATACAGAGAAAATTAAAGCAATTCCACTGAAATCAGGGACAAGACAAGGCTTCCCACTCTCTCCATATTTCTTCAACATAGTCCTTGAAGTCCTAGCCAGAGCAATAAGACAACTAAAGTTGATCAATGAGATACAAATTGGAAAGGAAGAAGTCAAAGTATTGCTATTTGCAGATGATCTAATAGTATACACCAAATACTCTACCAAAGAACACCTACAGGTGATAAACACCTTCAAAGTGCTGGATACAAAGTTAATTCAAAAAAAATCAGTAGCCCTCTTGTATACAAACAACAAATGGGCTGAGAAAGAAATTAGGGAAACAACACCCTTCATAATAGCCACAAATAATGTATTTTGGTGTAACTCAAAGACCCTGTAAGTCAAAGACCCTGTATGACAAGAACTTCAAGTCTCTGAAGAAAGAAACTGAAGATATCAGAAGATGGAAAGATCTCCCAGGCTCATGGATCAGTAGGATTAACTTAGTAAAAATGGCCATCTTACCACAACTGATCTACAAATTCAATGCAATACCCATCAAAATAACAACACAATTCTTTACAGACCTTGAAAGAACCATTCTCAACTTCATATGGAAAAAGAAAGACCCAGAATAGCTAAAACAATCCTATATAATAAAAGGTCTTCTGGAGGTATCTCCGTCCCTGATTTCAAGCTGTACTACAGAGCAATAGCAATAAAAACTGCATGATGGTGGCATAGAAACAGACTAGTTGATCAATGGAATCAAACAGAAGACCCAGAAATAAACCCACACCTCTACAGACACTTGATCTTTGCCAAAGAAGCCAAAACCATACAATGGCATAGGCATAAGGCTATTGTGTAATTCAAATACACACACAGATATGTTACCACCCCCATATCTGTTTGAAATCACTGTTCTGTTAAGCTACTTTCTCAATGTTGTATAAACACTGCTCTTCAATTGTCCCCTGGTATGTCAATAAAGCAGCTTAAAGCCAGTCACTGAGCAGGGAAGAGAACAGGGCCAGCCATGGAAGGAGGAGTTAAAAGAGGAAGTAAGGGACTGAGCCATGAGCAGATGTCTGGGAGGCATCAGGAGAAGGAGCTGAAGCAAGCAACTACAAAGTGCAATTATCTCCAGGATGTACACTGGGAAGAAAGCAGATCAGTTTAAAGGATTAAGAATAGAGTTAATATTTCTCAGGATTGTGCTGTGAAGCTTGTTAAAAATAATATAATAGAGTCTCAATTATTTATGTGAGAGCTGAGTTGAGCGAAAAACTAAGATAAACAAACACCATTGTAAAAATAACTTTAACACAATGGAAAAAAAAAAGCATCTTCAACAAATGGTGCTGGTCTAACTGGAGGTCTACATGTAGAAAATTGCAAATAGATCAATATCTATCACTCTGCACAAAACTCAAATCCAAGTGGATCAAAGACCTCAACATAAAGCCAGAAACACTAAAGCTATTAGAAGAGAAAGTGAGAATCAGTCTTGAACTCATTGCACAGGAAACAACTTCTTGAACAGAACAGCAACAGCTCAGGCACTAAGATCAACAATTAATAAATAGCACCTCATGGAATTAAAAAGCTTCCATAATTCAGTCAAGATCTTGATGGCTGACTCTTTGACCCTCCCCCATACAAGCTGGGGAGTGACAGACTGGCTAGATCCCAGGGGAGGGCATTGCAGCCAGCCCTGAGGAGACAGGATAAGCTGGGGTTGGATAGAAGGGGAGGAGGTCCTCCCCTGTTGGTAGACTTGGAGGGGGCGGGGAGGAGGGAGATGAGGGAGGGAGTGGGAGGGTAGGAGGGAATGAGGGAGGGGGCTACGCCTGGGAATCAAAGTACCTAACCTGTGATTGATATAAAAATAAATAAATTAAAAAAAAAAGCTTCCATAAGGCAAAGGACACTATCAATAGAACAAAATGGCAGCCTACAAATTGAGAAAGATTTTCATCAACCCTATATCTCACAAAGGGCTAATATCTAAAATATATAAAGAACCCAAGAAACTAAACACCAGCAAACCAAATAATTCAATTTAAAAATGGGATACAGAGCTAAACCGAGCGTTCTCAAAAAAGGAATCTCTAATGGCCTAGAAGCACTCAAAGAAATGGTCAATGTCTTTAGTCATCAGGGAAATGAAAATCAAAACAACTCTGAGATTCTTACACCCATCAGAATGGTTAAGATAAAAAACAACAAGTGACAGCACATGCTGGCGAGGATGTACAGGAAGTAGAACACTCCTCCATTGCTGGTGGGAGTGCGAACTTGTACAAATCTCTGTGCAAATCAATCTGGCATTATCTCGGGAATTTGGGACTAGCTCTACCTCAAGACCCAGCTATACCACTCCTGGGTATATACCCAAAAGACGCTCTACCATACAACAAGGACATTTGTTCAGCTACATTCCTAGCAGCTTTATTTATAATAGGCAGAATCTGGAAACAACCTAGATATCCCTCAACTAAAGAATAAAGAAACTGTAGTACATTTACACAATGGAATACTACTCATTTATTAAAAACAAGGATATCATGAAGTTTGCATGCAAATGGATAGAACTAGAAAAGATCATCCTGAGTGAAGTAGCCTCGACCCAGAAAGACACATTGTATGTACTCACTTATAAGTAGATTTTAGCCATAAAGTACAGGATAATCATACAACTCACAGACCCAAAGAAGCTAAGTAACAAGAAGGACCCAAGGGAGGATGCTCAATTCCCACTCAGAAGTGGAAAGCAGACAGTGGAAGTGGTTGAAGAGAAGGAACAGGGTAGGAGCACAGAGAGAAGTGATCAGACCTGGGCAGAGCAGGGATGGGAAGACAGAGGGCTTGCAGAGGGAAGAGAAACCTTGGGCAGGTTTCTCTTGGGTGGGGACTTCTCTGTGACAAGCTGGAGACCTATGACAGGGTAGGCTCCTGGGAGGACGTGAGGGTGACTCTAGCTGAGACTCCTAGCAGCAAGGGTCATTAAGACTGAAGAGGCCACCCTCTTAAGTCGACACAACTCCTAGTGGAGGGAGGGAAATACCAACCCACCCTCAGAAACTTCAACCCAAAATTTACCCTGCCTACAACATGTGTAGGGACAAAAAACAAATCAGAGACTGAGGGAATATTCAACCAATTACTGGCCCTGAGACTCACCCATGGAAGACAGTCAATCCCTGACACGATTAACGACACTCTGCTGTGCTTGCAGAGGGGAGCCTAGCAGAGCTGTGCTCAGAGTGGCTCCACACAGCACCTGATGGACACAGATGCAGAGACCCACAGCCCACAAACACTGGGTGGAATGCAGGGAGTCTTGTGGAAGGGGGGGGAGATAAGGACTTGGAGGTGACAGGAGCTCACAACAAGACCAACAGAGCCGACTAACTGGGGGTCCTAGGTGGGTGGGGTGGGCCTGTGGAGACTGAAGCACCAACAAGGAATATGCATGGAATGGATCTACACGCCTACAGAGATGGGCAGCTTGGGCCTCGTACAGGTTCCCTACTAAGGGGAATGGGGCTGACTCTGACATGGACTCTGTTGCCTGCTTTCAGATCACTTTCGCCTGGTGGGGTTGCCTTGCCAGGCCCTGATGTAACTTGATATGCTGGGGTAGGGGGGGGCTCCCCTTCTCTGAGGAGTAGGGAAAGGGGAGATAGGAAAAACAGGGAGGGGATAACATAGGGAGGAGAAGAAAGAGGGGCTATGACCAGGATATAAAATAAATGTATAAATACATAAATAAATAAACAATAAATAAAGAGTTATGAAGTTAAATGATAACACATCAATAAAACAAAGACCAAGTGTCTAATTTTTAGGGAATTTATATTAGCTTTGGTATGTGTTCAAAGAAATACCCAAAGTATGTCATAGCAGCTTTCCTTTAAATCCTCCCCTCAGAATCATTATCCTTTACACTCTCCTCAGTACCCACTAAGCAAACTTTCCAAATCAGCACTTCTCAAAGGATTCCAGACCATCAAACCCACCCTCTTCATCAGTGCCTAATTCCTGGCACTAAAGCAGTCTTTGCTGTGTTCCTTTGCAAACTTTACTTTAAAGCACAAAGTCAACTGGAAAAGGTTTTAAAGACAGAGAATTTGTCTTAAGCCAATATCCACTCCTCTCTTCTCTAGACAGTGCAAGATCCAATGTATTGAATAGACACTGAGTCTCAAGGACATTACATATGCCAATATAGCCGATCCTCAGATGGTAAATATGATATTGCCATGGTAGCTATGTCATGACCATTTCCCCACTGTAGAGATGAGAAACAAATTTGCAGAGACCAGTTAGCTTTGCCAGAAATTAAGAAGGCACAAACTGAAATAAGAACTGAGGACTGAGGTTTGAAACTCAGGTCAAGTGAGTTTTGCTCCCTTACCAAACAGCTAATGACAAAGGCATGTCAATAGTCCATGAGATTGATTTGTATGGAATCCACATGCAATACTGCTAAAGGTTTGTCTGTCTTGGATGACTCTTCAAATCTAGGAAGCCTAGGATAAACCATTACTTTGGTACATGGGAGCCCTCCCTTTCTGAGAACCTCTAGTATATGTGACACACTTTACGAGGTCACATGCACGTGTCCTGAGGCTCTGGGGCTGTGATAGAGAGCAGGGTAATAACATCAGCCCCTTTTATAGTGTTGGTCAAAGCTTTATATGGATTTCTAGCTCCCACTCTCATTCTACTGAGTTCTTCACCTTACTATCACCTTAGTGATACTAATACTAACTCATATTAAACACCTACTAAGTACAAGAAATGCCAAGATAATTTTAACCCCTCTCTGCATGCACTATCTCCCTTTGAAACCTGAAAACCAACCATTTGTACATATTTGTTCAGATTTGTTCTTTGAGACAGTTTTACGGCATGTAGCTTAGTCTGTAAGGTACTATGTAGCCGAGGCCACCTTGGTTCCATTGGGCTCTTTCTACCTCAGCATTAGTTCTGGGCTTAGAGAATGGGGACACCATACCTGATTCCACATTCAGCATTTGACAATAATACCTTGGAAGAATTTCTACAATTAGTAATTTTCCACAGCAATAGAGGAAAGTCAACCTTCACTTCAAATGTCTTCTCCTCACCATGGCTTCCCGAGACAGAACAGGCGAGAGCACTTCTACTGAGCTTCATGCATTGTTGCTTCTGTCTTCACTAGCACTTAGCAAGACTGCTGTTTGAGAATCCAGTACAAAGAGGCACAGTGGGTATGAGGCTTTCTGAATAAAGTAGAAATCACTCTACCAGAACCCAATAGTCTACTACTAAAGTATAAAAACGTTTTTATTAGTAGATTATACTATATTTTCTCTTGCAATAAGAATTCATCTCTGTCTTTTAAGTATCCACTAGGATTTGGCGTAACTATTATTTTAAAAAAAACTGGTCTTCAAACTCTTGCCATTCTTTGCTGTCATGAAAGCCCTTATAGAATCAGAAGCTGAGGGTCTTGTCTGCTGAGTCCCTGCATCTTCCTTTAGGTTTATGCTCTCTGGTCACAGGAGGAACAACTGTGCTTTCACAAACACTTACAACATGACTAGCTGACTCACCACAGGGCCAGACCGAGAGGGCTGATCAATGATAGACGGGAGTCTCCAAAACTGACCTGAAATACACCTTTTCTCTGCAAGATACTTCCAGAATTTTGTTTAAATGGCACAAAGCTAACAAACCGTGACTGAATGCTAAATAAAGTATATTACGTGATGCCACTTAATCCTTACAATCACATTAGGATGAAAAGAAACCCAAGAAAGCCACAATTTTCAAAAGCTGATTCCAAAGCCTGACCAAAACAGCCTTAATACAGCCTAACTAAGCTTTAGATATGCCACTAACATTATGCAGGTACACATTCATCTTCTTGTGTGCATGTGTGTGTGCAGGTATGTGCATACGTGTGTGTGTGTGTTGCTGGTGATCAAACCTAGTATCTCCTTCATCTTGATTTGTGTGTTTGTATGTGTAGCTGGTAATTAAACCCAGCTAGCAAGGCAAGAGCCCTAGAATGGAACCATATCCTGGACCTCTTCATCTTAACTTGTTTTGTCTGCTGGCTTTGCCGTGTTCTGAGGCAGCCTTGCTATGCAGCCCTCACCCTCAAAATCACCATGTAGACTGGGCTGACCATGGGCACACAAAGCTTTATATGTCCCTGCTTCCTAAGTGCTGGGGTCAAAGGTATAGAACATCATCCCTAGATATTCATCTTTATTTTTAAATCCCAAATTCCTTGCAGAGAACTAGTATACAGAAAATTTAAAAAATGTTTGCCAAAAGATTCTTTCTTACCTGTCTAAGTGCCTACTGACCATAGTTTATCTTCTTATATAAGAACCAAATATTAAATTTAGCATTCAAAATGCTGCCAGCTGTATTCAATAGTACTATATTTTGAAAATATAAATAGTAAAAGCTATGTTGATATTCATATTTGATTTTTTAATTAGTAATGTTTTTCGCTTATTGCCCATAACTAGGATATAAAAAATAATAAAAAGCTGTGGCATAAAAATTTTAAATACAATTCATATTGCTATTTATCACGTATGAAAATCTATCATTACAGTGCAATTTTTTGTTTTTCTTTTTTTTAAGACAGGGTTTCTCTATGTAGCCTTGGCTACCCTGTACTTGCTCTGTAGACCAGGCTGGCCTCAAACTTACAGAGATCTGCCTGCCTCTGCCTCACAAGTGCTAAAGTTAGAGGTGTACTCCACTGTGCCCAGCCAGACTACAATTATTGTGCAAGCACTCTCACTAATCAAAACATTGTGACTTTTCTCTCATCTTTAGAGCAAACTGTTTACAAGCTTTGTCCTCCAAAACGCTTCTGAGTGCACAGGACTCTAGGAATTATGTGCAGGTAGGTGGAAAGCCACTGCACGGCATGAGAAAAGTGTGACAGCATGATGAAGTCAAGGGTGGAGGAATTTTCAAGAAATAAAAAAGTGGTCAGGTAAGCTCTGAGCTGTGAAGTGGCCACCAGCTGTATAATAAACTGTAGCAAATCTGTAGTGCAATTATCTTGCTCTACATTAAGTGGTGAACACAAGTTGGTAAATAAAAGTAACATTTTACACAAAGAAGCATGTTGGCAATAGAAACATGGGAGCTGGCTGTGGTGGTGCACACCTTTAATCCCGGCACTTGGAAGGCTGGAGCAGGTAGGTCACTGTGAGTTCAAGGCCAGCTTGTATAAATCGAGAGCCAGGACAGCCAGGGCTATACACAGAAAAGCCTTATCTTGAAAAAACCAGAAAAACATTAAAAAAAAAAAAGTGGAAGGAATAGAAATGTTGAAACAGCCAGTAATGTCAAAACAGGTATCGAAAACGTTCACTCGAACAAATAACTGTATACTGAGGATAATAGAATCATTAAATAGGGACCCAAGAAAGAACTTTTAGGAAGGACAAGTAATATGGATCCCATGATGACTTAACATTTCTACCTAAACATTTTGGAAGAAAAGAAACTTGCCATGACTCCTGTGGCCTATAGGGGGCACTGTCACTGTGCCAGACAGGGTGGATACCTAGATTATACAACAGAATGCCTACTAGCTCCTGGATTCAGGGAAAACCTGATAATCCAAGTTAATCATATCTTCTCTTGACCAACAAAATATCAGCTTCCTAGAAAATTTCCTACATCAATTCTTGTTACTTTCTAGTCAATTTCCACAGAGAAATAGGCTCACCTTTCCAAACTGAAGTCTTATCACTGGCATCTCACTATTTAAAATTCAGCTTCCAATGGTTCTTATGGTTTAAAAAAAAAAATCTCTAACAGAGCCTACAAAATTCGGATCTTCCTGTCCACCTTCCCAGGTCTTTTCCCCACCATGTCAGTCTGTCTCTTACGATCCTACTTCATGTCACCATTACTATGCTCTGTCCTCTCACTGAAATTAGTGTGAGCTAAATAATTCAGCTCTTAGTCAAACAAGCCAGACTAGAGTGAACCTTTCAAAATCAGTTATCACCACACTGCCCAGCTCTGTTCTGACGAAAGTTTTCACAGGTGCAGTGTTGCCTTCCCTTTTACAATACTGTGGGGAATGTCTTCCCTAACACACTGGAAAATCCTAAATGCTATGGAGAGGGATAATTCCTAGTTGTGCTAAACCATATATAAATTTACATATGTAGGTTCTAATACACTGTCTGCCATGTAGTGTTGGATGGTTGGATGGATGGATGGATGGATGGACGGACAGATGGATGGATGAAAAACAGTGCCTCTGTAGGATCTTTGTCTTTTCAATTAATACAAGAGAACTATCCAAGTATTCAGAAGTTTAACAAATAAATATGGTTTGAATTTGTCTATCATCATTTTCACTCTACATATCCTAAGAGCATACACAAGAACAGTATCTCTGAATTTGTCTTCAGAAGCCAAGGAAGTAGTGTTTTGTCTTCTAACTTTAAATAATACCATATTTTTCTATCATTTGCACATCAGCAGTTATGAAGCTAACCTTTTAAGTCTGCTTAGAGTGAATGTTTTTGTTAATGAAAGGGCCTAACAAAAAGTTCAGGAAAAGTCTGAGTATCTCTGTCAAGAAAAGTCCAAAGCAGAATCACTAGAAGAGTGTCTGTGAAAGGTTTCCCCTCACTTACACATATATGTCCTCAAGACTGTTTGATAAGTCGGCACGTTCTTGCCCTTTCAGCCAAGGAGCACTAAGGTTGAAGAAAACACAGCGAAGAAAATTATCCATGAAGTAGGCACAAACTTCAAACATTCATCAACATGTTTTTGTAAATCTATACACAAATAAAACATTCTCATTGGCCTTAACTCATTTAATGAGCTCTAGAGACCAGAGCAGAATCATTGCTAATCTTGCTGAATTTTAACAACTTACAGTACAAAAGTTGAGTTGATAAGGTACCAGCAACCTGCCCAAGTTTCTATCAGTGCCTGTACGTGTTCAAGAATTTAATGCTGCAGATTCTAATGTTTGCCACAATACCAGGTATTCCTATTTCTTCCTAGCTGTAAAAGAAGTCTAAAAGGTTAGTCTCTCAAAAATGAATCCAACAAGTAAGCAAGTTTCCATGTGACTGTAAAAACAGCATTTTTTTCCTTAAAAGATACTTAAAAGCATTCTGTATTTATCATTTCCAATAGATAGAAGCATTTTATTCGTTGTATTGTCATAATCTAGAAATACACACAAAAGTAACACTTTTAGATACAAATTTTCATAACCAATTTCTGCAACTCTGTTCCTGTGGCTTTTCTAACCTGTGAACTCAAAGGTGAGATAAGCCGGTTGTACCAACAGGTCAGGACTCATACAGATGAAGCTTGCACTACTAAAAAGATGGTTCCTCCGTAGCAACAGAGGCAGAAAGCAGGCGCAACCTGAAGCACCCTGGGTAATTTCCAGAAGGCTGGCAGTCTGCAGTTAATCCAAGAGCTGGGTTAGAAGGCTGAGGGCAAGGTAGGCTTTCTTCCCATGTTTAAACACAGCTCTATAGCTCTCTGACCTCTGTGACGTCAGACTCTCTTATGCCAAGTAGTATGTAACAATCAATGAGCTTTAAATCATTCTGTAAAATGTTCTATACCAACAAAAGATGCTTTTAATTTCTATATTCATTTTAAACAAAGTATTTTGTATAAACACAAAGAAGGCATGGACAGTTATCTTTGACCGTAAAATATTTTTATAAAAATATAAAGGTAAAAAAATCAAGCTTACTTCAACTGATAAATAGGGGGCGCTGTACCCGGATATTCACTTGGTAACATCACCTACAAAGAAGTTTTAAAACAAATGTCCTTACACTGATCACAGCTAAAAATCAACTACATTTATAAAGCCAGTGAACGAACAAATTTCTATTTTGTCTAGACAAAAGATAAACCACTGTTTTATTTACTAGCACATAAAAAATCCCCTCCTTCATATTTATAGTTCTACCAAAACAATATGCTGTTAGAGAGGCTCTGTTTTTTGAAGCTAATTCTTGGCAGAGAAACAACAAAAGAATGAAATTTGGGAATAAGGTTGAGAAGAACAGAAGTAAAAAATAAATAGATACAGGAGCACTAACTATTCTCTGACTCCAATGAATGCTGATGCTATTTTTCATTTTCCAAATACTTTTTCTTAATACTTAAAATATCCCATGAAATACCATTAAAGATAGTCTGTGAAAAACACATCTTGTAGAATCAGTATTATGAGCCAGGAAGTGTTGGCACACCTTTAGTCCCAGCCTTGAGGCAGAGGCAGACAGATGTCTGAGTTCAAGGCTAGTCTAGTCTACAGAGTGAGTCCCGAGACTACTCAGAGAAACCCTGTCTTGAAAACGAAAAACAAACAAACAAATGAAAAAGGAAAAATAAAGTTTTGAAATAAATCAATATTATGAAATACAGTGCAAAATCCACAACTTAGCATTCTTTATATGAAAATACAGTAATCATGGCATAAACAGTAAGAGAGAAAGCCACAATTAATCTTTTCACTTATTTTATTCTAAATACAAATGAATATCAATAAATAAACAAGCATTGCTCTATGAATTTTCATCCATAATCCCCTCTTCCTCTTAAATGTCAGCCACCTTTCCAGGTCTAAACCTTCTTTTATTGGTTACAGTGACAAAAGAAAATAACTCAATTCTCTATATAGAACATTAACATGCTTAATAATTAGAATTATGACTAGAATTACATGCCTCAACAAAAGCATGATTTGAGGGTAACCTGAGATTTAAATATCTATGTCTGCATAGTCATGACAATAATCAACAAGAGGAATACAGAAAGCAATTCAATCTAGAATAATCATAAATAGACAAATGGCATCGGTTATATATTAAATACTGCTAACTGGAAAATAGCTGTAGAAGAGCAAAAAAGAAGAAATACCTGCAAGCAAATTGTCCATTTGGGCTCATCTATGTCGTCGCTGATTCTAATACAAAATATTTTGGCACACTCATCAATGACACACCATTCCTCGCCATAAATGGCTGCCATTGCTTCAATTTCCTCATTCTGAAAGTTGATTTTAAAAAGTCAACAAATAAACATACGTGGAAAAACCTATTCTCAGTACCTTTAATGGCATTAACAATTAACATAGCTAGCCTGGACAAAAACGAGCCTTAGGAGGCCAAACATTCTCAGCACGTTCTGCTGTCTGGTTTCCTGACACTATTGCCATGACTACAACCATCCTTCTCTCTGCGCACGGCCTCTACTGCGTGCCCATGCGCAAACCCCCACCCCCACACCTACTTACCTAACACATCCTGCAATGACATCTAACAACAGAAAGGCAAAACACACCTTACACAGTCTTCTCCACACCACATCACCACGTTCCTGCTCAGGGGTCACTGGGCGTTTGTTTTAGATTTGTTTGTGTTGGTGGTGTTCATTTGGCAACAGGATTCAGTGGCTTTTTGTTTCTTTTCGGTAACCACAAACCTCAAAGCACTTAAGAATTTATTTTAGTTTAGGGTTAAAAAAGTAATGGCGGCCAGATGTGGTGACGCAATGCCCGTAACCCCAGTACACTGGAGGCAGCAGGCAGATCTCTGTAAGTTCCAGACCAGCCTGGTCAACATAGTGAGCTCCAGGGTAACGAGGGCTTCGAAGAGGGACATTGTCTCAAAATCAACATCAAAAGAATCGAGTGGCCTATGGATGGAAAACGGAAGGCTGGGTACGCATTCAACATTGGAACGTATTGCGTCTTCGTGGCCCTCTAAGAAAAGCCTTAAGTGCGCCATCATGAAAAACACGTAGGAAACAGCTCAAGGCTGGGATGGACGCCAGACTGGGTGAAGTCTGTGAGGTCTAGGAAAATGTGTTATTACCCACAATAATATTTTGCAGACCGAAGTGGGGGAGGGGGGGTTGAAGGACAGCTGTCCTGGGAGACCCTACGGCGGCAGTACAGATCTGAACCTAGGCTTCTGGCTCTCCCGACAGCAGCTTGGTCATGCAACCTCCTGACTAGGTTCTGGAATGCAAAGGGCACCCAGCATAGCCTACGAGGGACGCCTGGGGCAACATGAAAAAAGATGAGCCTGGAGGGTCTCTGGGGGTCTCACCTGCCTCAGGTCGATCCCTACGTCCTCCTCCTCCTCCTCCAGGGTCTTCACTGGCTTCTGTTCGTCCCGTACGTTTCCCTCAGCCATGGTACCCCGAGAACAGCGAAGAAACGTCCGGCAGCTCAGAGTCAGAAAAAATGACGCAGAACAGTGAAATGAACGCACGAAACTGGGGTGTTCCGGAACTGAAGGGCCAACACCACCCACCAAAAACATCTGCTTCCGGATCACCGGCCAGTGTCACCAGGGGTCCCAGGCTACGGGGCTTCCCGGAAGGCTTGCCAGGGGCCTCGTTCGCGCCTTCGCAGTAGGGCGTGGGCGAAAGCTACTTGTCCAAGCTGTTGCTAGGCACCCTCCGGGCTCTGCCTTCTGGAAAGTCACCGGGCTGGGGTCCTGGGCACCCACCACTGAAGGCTCAGCGCCATCGGAACCGTGGGAGAGTTCGGCAACGGAGCTTACCGAGCCGGAACTCTCGTCCCCGTATTGCAGGGCAGCGTTTTCGCGGCCTTGTTTCTTACAGTTTTAAAGTATTTTTTTGGTACCGTTTGGATAGGTTTCTACCAACAGTTTCATTTACAAAAGGAGCGAGAGCTGGAGAGGGTAGATAATTTGAAAACTGCGACAAGCCGTGGCAAACCATTACATCAGCGAGTCAGAATTTTGAGCACACAGGCCCTCCCACTGGACGCTCTTGGACTTAGCCGCTTACGTCATTGCGAGGGGGAGGGGGCAGCCCCCCCAGATCTCCTCTGCAACTGCAGTTCCGCCACCACCCACCACCATCATCTGATTCTGAGTCACCGGCCATTGTCGTCAGGGGTCCCAGGCCCCCCGGAATTTTCCGGAAGCGTTGCCAGGGGCCTCATTCACGCCTTCGCAGTGGGCTCTGGGTGACTCAGGGGAAACCTGCTTGTCCAAGCTGTTGCTAGGCACCCTTCAGGCTCTGTCTTCTGAGAAGTCGCGGGGCTGAGGTCTTGGGTACCCACCATAGAGGACATAGCGTCATCCGAATCCGAACCGTGGGAGAGTTTGGCATCGGAGCTTGCCCAGCCGGAACTCTCGTACCCGTCCTGCAGGGCAGAGCTTTCGGTTGTCTGTTTTTTGTTTTGTTCTGTTTTTTTAATATTTTTTGAGATATTTGGATAGGTTTTGGCGATCAGTTTCATTTACCGAAAGAACGAGAGCTGTAGTTTGGAAAATGCGAGAAGCCATGGAACCATTTCAGCAAGCTGTTGCGCAATGCAAATTGGAACTGTTAGTATACAGGCAAACCCACTGGCCTCTCAGGGGCCTAGAAGCCGCTTACGTCATTGTGGGGGGGGCAGTCATCCTAGCGCGCCTTCCCTCTCCGGAACTGAAGGTCCAGCACCACCCACTACCACCATCTCCTTCCGGTCAACTGCGGGTGTCGCCAGTGGGCCACCCCACCTCCGTGAGCCCCCACACCCCACCCAGCTACGGGGCTTTCTGGAAGCGTTGCATTGGCCTTCACGCATGTATTTCCAGTGGCCGGTGGGCGACCCAGGGTGGCCTGCTATTTCTTCTTCCCCCTCTCTCTATATCTTCTCCTATGCTTCTCTGGTTCCCTGCCGACCTGCCACTCTCCGCATTCCAAGACTCCTTTCTCTTCTTCCCCTATAAACTTCTTTTCACCAGATCTGTCTTGTCATAATTTTACACCTTGCCATAGCCGGCCAGAGGTCTACCCCGTCGCATTTTTATCCTGTCAAGAAAGTTCTAGTTCAAATAGATGAGCCTAGCTAAAGTCCTGACTACCCAGGGACACTCTTCCCCTAGTGGGTCCTCATTTACTTGAAAACAAGGGTTTGATTTAATGGTAGCGCATTAGCCTTGTAGGCAAAGGGCGCTTGAGTTAAGTCCTCAGTGCCCACACCTATACGAAAAATAGTCTTGACCTTCTAAATAAAATACAACGTATCATAAGATCTTAGGAGCAACCCAGTCTGTCTGCAGGTTGTGGTAGGCTCTCTATCAATTCTCAGTTCCTGATGTAATTTTTAAGTCTTTTCTTGAGCTCTGATGGTAAATAGAAATGACCTTTTGTGCCAAGGTGAATGGGAAAATATAAAACATTAAAATAAAGCCTTCCTCATTTTTTCAGACCTGTTAAAGCATGCGACCAATACAAAGAATCCTAAATAAGGCACCAAACTCAAGTACACAGAGAGCACTTTGGGAAGAAAAGGGAATAATTACTAAATAATAATAAATGTAGCAGACAATCTATATTTTGGGGAATTTACGGGGAAAGCTGGTAAATAATCAGTTGGAAAAACTACTTAATATGAACTTTAAACAAAGGCCTAAAGAGAGGCTTGGGAGGTACTCAACGCAGTCTAGGACACAGGAGGGATCTGCAGGTCTGGTGTCTGCTGATTTCTGGATGCATTTATTCTAATGATGATAAGGTCTCCCTTTAAGACATATAAAGCCAACCTGAACATCTTTTTAAAAATCTCAATCCTTCTCCTAACCTTTCCAAGTCAATACTTGGCCACATTGAAAACCTTAAGCATTGCCTAAGCTTGAAATACGAGGAATACCACATTCTTTTTTTTTCCTCCCCTCTATATAACAAGGTGACATGTTCTGATGACTGTTAATTCACTAACGTGGCTCATGTTGACTCATCATCCACTGTCCTGGTGTCTGACGCCACTGGGCTCATCCAACATGTAGTCATCTGATCATGTCTTTCCCTGAAGCCCTTTGCTCCCCTAGCTTTCACGATCATGCTTAACCTTGACCCACAAGATCCGTTTCTAGCCACCTCTCTGATTTCATCTCCCATGGTTTCAGCTACAACAGCCTCATCTGCTTTGTTTAAGCTATTTGAAGAACCAGATGACTTCAGAAAAATATAAATGCCATTAATTTGCACAATAGACACTTGAAAGAAACTGAACCAAGATATGAGTAAAAGTGATCTGTTTAAAGATAAATTGACAGCCGTATGGTTAAAGTGATAACACAGAAGTCCTAAAAATGAAGATGGCCAACTTCTTCAGGATTACTTCCTAGTCAATGACAATAGCTGACTGCACCCGAATGTCTCTGTAGGAAGAACTTTGGAGTCTGGCATTGTTAGGAGTGGCTTGAATCTTTTTGCTTAAGATTAAGAAACATCAGATACAAACAAAACAAAACCGCTGCACCAGAAAGTTTCAGAGGTTTAGTCTATTATTCATCATCATGGAGAAGTAGCTCAGAGTTCTATATCTGGATCAGTAGGCTGCAGGAAGAAAGACACTGGGTCTGGCTTAGGCTTTTAAAACCTCAAAGTCCATCCCCAGTGACACACTTCCTCCAACAAGGCCATACCTTCTAATTCTTCTCAAGTAGTGCCACTCCCTGATAACTAAGCATTCAAATTCATAAGCCTATAAGGGGCCATTATTCAAACCACCACATTCTACTCCCTAACCCCCATGGGCTTGGACCATTTCACAAATCAAAAAATGCATTGTCTAACCCAAAGATTCCTCATACTCTATTACAGTTTCTAAACTGTTCAAAGTTCAAAGTCTTCTGAGACAGGAGCCCATGGAGTTCCTCTGAAACTAGAGTTACAGGTGGTTGTGAGCTGCTGTAAGGGTGCTGGGAACCGAACCTGGGTCCTCTGAGAACAGCAAATGCTCTTAACTGCTGAGCCATCTGTCCAGGCCCTCTATGCCCCCTTTATTCAAAGTAAGGCCTAAGAACTAATAATATCTCATTTGAGAAAGCTTATTAGAAATACTGAACCTTGGGCCCCGTTGATTTGTATTTCTTAAGATTCTAAGTGATTTCTATGCACATTACAATCCTATAACCTCATGTGATGACCAAGGTAAATGGTTATTGATCCAGAAGAGGACATTGCAGCCAGCCCTGAAGAGACTTGATAAGTTGGATCAGATGCAAGGGGGGAGGTCCTCCCCCATCAGTGGACTTGGAGGGGGCAGGGAGAAGATGAGGGAGGGATGGGGAGAGTGGGAGGGAATGAGAGAGGGGGCTACGGCTGGGATACAAAGTATATAACCTGTGATTAATATAAAATAAATACTTAAAAAAAAAGAATGGTAATTGACTAAGGGCCTTATCTGCCATGCTCTAAGATCCATCACTGTGCTTGCATTATGGCTTCTCAAGGGCTGCTCTCACAGAAGATCATGGCATCAACACACTGAAGTTTGTTTTGAGGAGAGATGGTACTTCTCTGACTCGGAACTAGGGATTTGGGCCTTGCTGAACTTCCCTGAGAGTTTACACAACCTTAATATTTTCTGTTTTCTCACTCACTCACTGTGAGTAAGATCTATATCCATTTGTTATATCTATATCCATTTGATCTCAACCCCCCTCTCTCTTTTTCTGGGCCTCTTCAGACATATTCCCAATTTTTTCTCACAAATACTTCTTCTAAGGCAGTTCTTACACACCCAAATTCCTTCTGGAGTCTTCATCTAAAGCAGTGTTTCTCAACCTTCTGAATACTGTGACCCTTTAATATAGTTCCTCGTGTTGTGGTGACCCCCAAACATAAAATTATCTTTGTTGTTACTTCATAACCTTAATTTTTCTACTGTTATGAATCATAATGTAAATATCTGTGTTTTTAGATGGTCTTAGGCAGCCCAAACAGGGTCACACCACCCAGGTTGGGAACCATTTATATAGAGTCTAGAGTGGCACAAAGTGCTGTAGAATACACATTAACAATTAAATTCTATAAATTCTTATAATAATTCTTATAATAAAAATTTTCCATTGGGAGGCCATTAGACTTAGATGGTTCTTGTTTTAGTTAGGGTTTCTATTGTTGTGATGAAACAGCATGACCAAAGCAGCTGGGAGAGGAAAGGGTTTATCTGGGTTATACTTCCAGAGCACTGTTCATCATCAAAGGAAGTCAAGACAGGAACTCAAAAGGGCAGGAACCTGGAAGCAGGAGCTGATGCAGAGGCCAGGGAGAGGTTCTGCCTACTGGCTTGCTCTTCATGGCTTTCTCAGCCTGCTTTCTTATAGAACCCAGGACCTCTTATAGAGCCCAGGGATAGCACCACCCACAAAGGACAGGGCCCTCCCCCCATTGATCATTAATTAAGAAAATGCCTTACAGACATCTTCATAAATTCATAAAACTATTCAGCACAATTGACCCCTTGTCAGCTTGACACACAAGCACTTCACTGTTAAGACAAAACCTTTCCTTTTTCATTCATCTCCAAGAACTCTCAATAAAAATATAAATGATTTCTTAAAAGCCCATGGTCTTTACAAACTCAAACACGTTTCTCCAACAGTAAAAGTACCTCAATGTCCAATTATCTGGGATCCACTCGCAATCTCCTGGAATCTCCCAGTGGCTTGGGTCACTTCTCTGCCTCTACCCTCTGCAGCTCACACAAATTTTCTTCTAGGCTCTCGTTGGCTCCACTCCACTGCTGCTGCTGTTTTGGGTGATCACTGCACGGTGCTGCCATCTCCAAAATGCTGGGTTCCGTGCTGTGACTGGGCTGCACTTCCACCAGTAGCCTCTCCTGGGCTCTCCTCAGGGACGCCAGCCCTGCTGCACGGTGCCCGAGCCTCAGCTGCTCGCCA
>CM053764.1:27470830-27495052 GCA_028658305.1 Pachyuromys duprasi
TGTGATATATGAGAATAAATATAAAAAATGAGCTGAGGGTTTAGTTCAACTATAAAGCTTTGTTTAACATGTTTAACATGAAGCCTTACGTTGGAACATAAGAGTCACACACATAAAGTAAGTACTTTTTGGAACAAAACATGAACAAACCATCCCACTACATTTAATAAACATACCTGCTTAATACACTACCTGTGATGATCTATTCCTAATCTCTGTGTGAAAGCCAGTGTAGCAGACCACAGTCAACAAATGAGGATACTACTGTTTCTGTTTGTGCCATTTCTTTGTGCCAAGCCAACAGTTTGTCTACTATCGCTGAGACATGTGTTTGCTGTTCTCATAAAGGACCTGGGTCTGTCCCCAGCACCCTTGTCAGACAGCTCACAAACACCTCTAACTCCAGCTCCAGGGGATCCAGCGGCCTTTCCTGTCCTCCGTGTATACCTGCACTCATATGCACATTCCTGCACATATAATATAATAATAATAATAATAATAAACCTTTTAAAACTAAAATATTTAATAAGACCTATTCTTTTTTTGGTTGATTGATTGTTTTTTGGGTTTTTTTTTTTTTGTCTGTTTGTGGGTTTTGTTTTTGTTTGGTTGAGTGGGTTGGTCTTTCTTTTAGACAGAGTTTCTCTGTGTAACAGCTCTGGAACTCACTCTGCAGATGACCTTGGCCTCGAATTCACAAAGATCCACCTGCTTCTGCCTCCCAAGTGCTGAGATTGAAGGCATGCGCCACTGCTTCCACCACTGCCAAGTTTACAAATGTTTTTTTAAAGAATTTATTCACTTTGTACCCTGGCTGTAGCTCCCTCCCTCATCTCCTTCTGGACCCACCCTCCCTCTCTCCTTCCCCCCTTATTCTGCTTTCCTAGTCCACTAAAGGGAGGAGTCCTCCTCCCCTACTATCTGATCCTATCATGTCTCATCATGACTGCCTGCATCCTCTTCCTCTGTGGGCTGGCAAGTTTGCCCCACCCAGGGAAAGTGATCAAAAAGCAGGCAGTTCATGTCAGAGACAGCTCCTGCTCCCCTTACTCGGGAACCCACATGGAGACTGAGCTGCCTATGGGCTACATCTGAGCAGGGGTCTCCATGCATGGTCCTTGGTTGATGCCTCAGTCTCTGCAGGGCCCCCTGGGCCCAGACATTTTGGCTCTGTTGGTCTCCTTGTGGTGCTCCTGTTCCCTCCAGGTTCTTTTATCCCCGTCTTCTTCCATAAGACTCTCTGTGCAGTGCCCAGAGTTTGGCTGTGAATCTCTGCATCTCTTTTAGTCCCTTGCTGGGTGGAGTCTTCCAGAGGACATCTGTGGTAGGCTCTAGTCCTGTTTCCTCTCTTCAGCCACAGCCAGTGCCTACCCAGTTTGCCTTCTGAATCAGAAGTAAGCATTTTCCCTAGGGTCCTCCTTGTTGTTTAGCTTTTTTGGGTCTGTCTATTTTAGTATGTTTATCCTGTATTATATGGCTAATATCCGCTTATAAGTGAGTATATACCATGAGAATCTTCTGGTTCTGGGTACAAAACTTATTCTTAATAAATGTACTTCTAGAAGGAATACTTAGCAGTTCTGTTTTATTTGTTGAACTTTAACAAGGATTGGGTATATCCAACATCCTGGATGAGTGTGAGAGACAGTTAAACCTTTTTCAGCATTATCCACATGTTCTGCAAAGGTCTCCCAGGCTGCACTTCTCTGCCTCTTTGTATTTTGTTTCATTTTGTTTCTAAAAACCTTTCTTGTCTAAGAGAAAGAACAACAGAGAGAGAACAGGATTAGTTTTCCCTTTAATCTCAAAATGAATGCTCAGAGGTGATGCCTATGAAATCAAGTGCTGGTTATGAAATAAAGTTATCCTCTTTTCCCTCAGAGTGGAATGTTCATCCCCAAGTCTCAGACAGCTGTCTCCTTACCTTTCAGTTCTCAGGACGAAGATGCCCATTGCCAAGGACACTTCCTCCCACCCCCTCTAATGATGTTCATCATAGAAGGCCCGTAGGAGCTTTCTGAAATCCGGCAAAGTCAGGCTTATTGATACTCTAAGGCAACAGTGAAACAACATATTTTTTGCAAAACATGAGAAGTATTCGTAAGAAAGTTTGCTGTGGGATACTTCAGCAGGCTTAGGCTCACACTGAAGGAAGAAGAAATACTCTGTGTTGGAGACCGCCAGGAAAAGTAAAGTATGATTGGATGATGGAACCCTTGGTTGGTATCTCAAAGTACCCTCTCTAGGAGACAGGGCTGAAGTGGACCTGAAGCTGAATCAGGTAAAGGAGCAATATTGACGCATATTAATGGGTGGATGATGTTTGATTGTTTCCATGGTTAGCCTCAGGTCCTTCCTGCAACCTGGTGCGGATGGGAAGATTTAACTTTATTGCGGTCACAGATAGCTTTGTGCTATCAGTCCGCTTGTGTTTGACCCCTGCTAATTAACAGGACAATTTCTCCCTCCCTATTCAAAGCCCTTATCGTGTGTAATTTTCTTTGCGATGTGAATCAGTACTCAACAGTCATGTAACATAGATGTCTTTGGAGTGCTTTTAACCTGTCTTCTAAACACATACATGTCCTGTGAGGGACTATCATGACTGGTAAGAAGGCTGTGGTTAATCTGAAGCATAAACCTTACTGACTCTGATTGGCCAAACAAATGGCTGTGATTGCTCCAAATATCCTTTCTGGGGTGTGTTATCAGACTGCTCAGTTTGCTCAGTGACTCTACTGGGAGACGTTCTCCAGTGTCACCTTCCCTTGCATAGCAACATTAGCTCAAGAAGGATGCTGGATGAGCGAGCTGGGGTCTCAAAGAAAGAAGCTCAGAGAATAAAGTCAGTTTGGAAGCGGCCTTGAGAGCAGCAAGACAGCTAAAGAAGCACAGCCACGGGCATTGGCATGTGCCCTGGGGATGGGCTGATCCCACAGGTGCCGCATGAACCGAGTCGCACAGGAGAATGGCTTGAAAACTGAAGAACTATGGGTATCATCGGAGGCATAGAGTCCCTATGACATTGAAATTGATGCTACCTGGGGCTGTCCCCAAGGTTGATTGCACCAGGCTTCCCGTCTCTAATGTGTATTCCTAAACGTTGGCACAATGTTCTGGCAGCTGCAACTTGATAGCTTGCTAGGTGGCAGCCCACCACTTGTGGCTCCCTTACACCCAGGTTCCGTTCCAGCCTGGAGATCCCATTCACCCTGGAGCATCCTGCTCCAGAGAGAAACACTGACCATGCCTGAGTGGTCCTGATCACCTCTCAGTTTCTGGGCAGCCCTTGGCTAGCCCAGGCTCTCCTTTATTATTTCAAAAGAGGTGGACAGCACAGAATGTTCTAGTTTTGGACAGTGGTGATGCAGCTGAGCAAATCTGATAGCAGCCGGGGCAGCAAGAAGGAAGTGGAAACAGGAAGGTCAGCAGTATGGAGCACTGATAAAAAAAATAATAAAATAAAATAAAGGGCTGTGAGGAAGCAGAGAACAGAACCTGCAGGCCCCGGTCACCAGCAGAGTTACAAAGAATTGCCGCCTCTCAGGTCACAGGTCTCAGACCTCAGCCTGAGGCTCTCAGGTCACAGGTCTCAGACCTCAGCCTGAGCACAGTAACCCTGGCTGCTCACATGAGAGCCACAGCCTGTGCAGGGGACTGTCAAATTACAGAGCGCCACTGCTCCCTGTCTTCAGACACTGGGGGAAGAAAAAGCCACGAGGGACCAACAGAGTACTTTGTTTCTACGCTGCGGAAAGCAGAAAAAAATTCAACCAGTTGACTGATGACAAGTCTAGGCTGTACAGTGAGAGCCTGTCTCCAACCAACCCACACTCACTACACATTTCATTCAGAAAACAAGATGGAGTTCCGCTGTGTAAGTTAATCACCATGTTTTTATGGTTCTTTAATTAATGTCTATGTGTGCTTTTATTTTTTATTTTATTTTTTTTACTTTATTGTTCTCTCATACATTATACCCCGACTGATGTTTCTCCTCTTTCCTCTCCTCAAAGTCCTTCTCCCCAATCCCCCCTTTCTCCCATATCCATCTGCTCCTTGTTTCCCTTCAGGAAAGGGCAGGCTTCCCAGGGATGTCAACCAAGCACGACCTATCAAGTTACATAAGACTAGGCACCTACCCTCACTTTAAGGCTGGACAAGGCAACCCAGCAGAAGGAAAAGGATCCCAAGTGCAGGTGAAAGAGTCAGAGACAGCCCTGCTCCTGCTGTTAGGCGTCCCCCAAGAACAAGCTACAGAACCAGAACATATGTGCAGAATCACTATTTTGGCTCCTGTTGTTTGTCCCAATGGTTTCATAATGGTTACTAGAGAGAGAAAAGGATATTAGAGAGACACAGCTCTCACTACTTAGAAACTCCCATGTGAGAACTCGTGGGATGCCCTTTGGTGGAAAGAAAACTTCCTACTTCTTTCCAGTTTTTCTGAATGTACATGGGAAATGAGTTTATCCTCTTTTTCATTTCCTGTGACTTTTTTTCTGGTCTCTGGTTCCTTGTACCCTCTTGCCTCCCTCTTTGTAAAGTGTCAAGCAAGTTTACCTCTCACCTCCTTCTTAACATCTCCATCCCTCCCCTCCTTCCCACCGAGATAGACCCCCAGCACCTGGACGATGAGCAAGTGTTAAGCATTGGTAAAATTGGAAAAAATCCATTAAAGTTGCTCTCCGGTTAATGTTATAAGTTCACCCAATATGGACTCCTTCCGGTGTTCATTTTCCTGTCACTAAGGAAGGCCATCAAGGAAGAGGCAAATTTGGCTCCCTAATTTTCAGCTGCTGGACTCTCTCTTGAACAAAAGCACTGGCAGTCTAATAACCTAGCACCGGCCATCTTGAATACTCTACGCATATCCTGATACAGCTCTCCAAAGATTCAGCTGAAGGTGCTGGCTCCTGAAGGTTCAGCAGCAGCTAGGGCTGTTTGAAATAGTTTGTACCCAATTTTTTTTTTCCTAGAACAAGCCTCCATGAACTTTAGATGGCTCTGGAGCTATTTTCTCATTGGCCAGAGAAGGAGCACTTCCCCTTGGGGAGAGGTTTCTCTGATTCTAATAGCAAGGCCAGAGACTGATTCAAAACACAAACTTTGATGGCTGCGATTGGTGCTGAAGCTGTGCTGTGATAGGCCCAAGCAAGCGGCTTTGGTTGGATGCCCTTTGTGGGACTACAAGGAGGCCACTTAGCCTTACTCAGTGAGTCTTCTTACCCAGCAAAGCTCTCTTGGGCTGCTTATAGCAGTGTTGCAGTATTGGGCCCAATAAAGATTTCTCTTGGGTGGTCTTTCTGTACCTAATTTCAATAGTGTGGGCTGACCTGGTCACTGACCTGATGGAAGCAGCAGAGCGAGAAGATTGGCAATGACCACAGCAGTGGTATAGCACTGGCAGCAGAAGATGCAGAGGAAGCCTCATCACAGTTGCCTGACAGCTATGAAGCAACCATGGACACGGACCCACCTGGCAGGGAACTGCCCAGTCATCCTACCTGCCTGGCAACCAGTGCCCAAGCCTGAGTGACACTGATCATGTCTACCACCTGGTTCCTGAGTGTCCCACTCAGCCCCAAGCAGGTCCAAGTGCCCTGATTGATTTGTAGTTTAGGCAGGGGCACCTGACATCCAAGCACCAGGCAGAGGTACAAGCAGAAGAACATTTGAAAAAAAACGACCAGGGCTAAAAGAAGGGAAGCTGTGGGAGAGAGGGAGAAGAGAAGAGAGACAGTGAGAGAAGAATGAAGGAGGGAGACAGAGAACCCTGCTGAAGGGCTGTGAGGAGCTAGAGAGGAGAACCCGGGTGGTCCTGGTCGTTACAAGAATCTCAAAGAGGCATCATGCCGGGCAAAGTGCCTGAGACCATAGCTTGAAAGCTGTACATTGAGTACCACTGAAGACTAAATGTCCTGATGCCCCAGGCCTGCAAGAGAACTACATTTGAGGGTGTCACATGCTTCCACCAGCCACTGCCAAGCACTGAGGGAAACAAGAACTAGAGTCCAGTATGGGAAGTTTCTCACTCAGCCTTGATCACTACCCAGGAAGGACCAAAGGACCATCAGGCAGTTGGTCTGATTGGTGACCCTCTGCTGGTGCTATACACTCACTTCCAAGCTATTCATACAATCACAGGGCATTTGTCCTTGACAGTAAGGCATAGATACCAGGTCTAAGTACGAAGTATAGTGCTTGATGAAGTTCCTCAGATACTATTGCTAACTGTGTGGGAAGGCAATTTAGCGTTTCTGGGCTCCTCCTTCCTTATCTGATAAAGAAGGAGGTTAATGTCCATCTTGAGAATTGTAAGTAAATAAGGGAGTCTTGGCACATCTGGTGGCTGTCAGGAGCTTTCAAGAAAGTGATGACTTGGGGATGCAGAGATGGCTCAGCAGTTAAGAAAGCCCATTGCTCTCACACAGTGGCCAGCCCCCACAGCTGAGGGGGGAACTCCAGCTCGAGGGGATCTATGCCATCTTCCAAACTTCACACACAACAGCCCTCATGTGCTCCTGTAGACACACAATTACAAGACAATATATATATATATATATATGTACTTTTTTTAAAGAAACTGCCAACCAATATGACAGAAAATGTGCCACAGTGCTATGTACCTGAAGTCTAGCTGTTTAGGAGGTTGGCGTGGGATGATCGCTTGAGTCTGGGAGTCTGAGATCAGCCTGGACAAAACTGAACATTTTCCTCAAGAAAAAGAAACCAGTAAAAGCACGTTTATAGTGGTGAAGTATTGGGCATGGCCTTCCAAAGGAAAGGGGTGGGGGAACCACTGGTAAAGAGGATAGAGTGCTTCAAACTGCTTTATGCAGTGTCCATAGCAACAGGCAAATGCTAGTAATTGTGAATAATCATTTCTGAAATTGAGGTGATGAAATTTCAAGAGCTTTCAGGATGTGGTATTAAACTGCAATTGTGAGTACAGCAATTACTTATACCCCATTTGCTAGAACAAATTAACTAATGCATTTACAAAATGGCACACTGGTAACTGAAATGGGAGTAAGATAAACAGTGGATCCGGATTTTATCAGGAACCAGTGGCATGCTAAAAAAGATGTACCTGAAGGGAGATTAAGAAAGGAATGATTTTCCAAAGGATGGGCAAGACTGAGGGACCTTGCAAGGGATAGAAAAGCAGCCAAGGACTGCCTCAATTTCAGGAACCTGTTAAGACCTCCAGAATTAAAGGGAATGCTGTATTTGAATGCCAGCTGAAGCCATACAATATGAACTACCCAAGAGAGGCCATAACTGCTGGCCAATGAACCCAGTAGCAGAAATAACAAACAAATTGTTCACGGGGCTGAGGGATGATGGGATTATGAGTAAGACACCAGAGTGTGAGGCAGAGGGAAGGGGGTGCTATCCACTATCTCTTTCCTGTTGATAATCTCCTCCTGGCACCACGTCCTCCCTCGCTCCAAAGGATCTGGCATCCCTTCTGGCTACCATGGGCATGTGCACACCTATGCTCATCTCACCTGTAACCTTGGAGCCTTCTAGCTGCCCCCCTCAGTTAAAGCCCCACTGTCTCACCCCTAACTGCAGGAGTAACTTGCTGGCTGGTTTTCCGAACTTTTACCTCTCCTGCTTCCAGCTAAGAGGTCACCCCACAAGCAACTCTCTGTTCCAAGGCCTTTCCATCTTTTGCAGTATCATGTCTTAGTTCATTCATTCATTCAACAAATACTGATCCCTAGCATGTGCCATGTACTGTGTTTGGTAAAGGGTTAAACTGGTGAACAGTCTACATTCAGTTGATAAAAGATAAATCAAGAGGCATAAACACATGCTTTCATAGGCGTGATCCTGAAGTAACGGAAGAGGGTTTGGCGTTTGCCTAATCTAGGAAGGCCTCAGAGAACAGTGATTTCCAACCTTAGAATCACTGACACTAACCAGACAAAGAAGCTGGGTAGAGAGCTCAAGGTACAAATGAACACACACACACACACATACACACACACACACACACACACACACACACACACACACACAGAGAGAGAGAGAGAGAGAGAGAGAGAGAGATTCTAAAACAAAAGACATTAAGTCAGTGCAGGGAAGAGAAAGCTGTGCTTGATTGCTGGTGTGTACAGCCCTGTGGGGTTGGGTGTTAGGGGATGCAGCTAGACATGTACAGGGCCTCGTGATACTAAGGTGTTTAGACTATATCCCAGAGGCAGTGCAAAGGCAGAGTTGGTTGCTAAGCACGAGAATTTGTTGCTCAAATTTAAAGTTTGGAAATACCTTCTGGTTATAAAATTAGTGTTGGCCAGAGTCGTAGAAAAGGCAAGATGGGGAGAATGGAAGAGGGTCAAGAATGCTTTCTTCACAGAGAGTGGGGGGTCAGGATATCGGGTGAATTACCTCCTTTGTTGGGCTGGATTTGAATCTCAATCAGTTTGTGGATGAAAACCTCAGGAAAGGTGTTGGGGGCTTGAGGTACCGATTGGAGGGATGTAAGCATAGAGTTCTCACAACCTTGGGTGCACGTGAGCTCATCCAGGAAGAGCTTAAGGAGCAGGGAAGGGTAAGGCAGACTTTGAGACCCTAAGAAAGGCCAAGGACACTGAGACCAGAGCGCTCTCCGTACGGAAGGGCTCACCAGTGCCTTGTTTAAGTGCTGAAAGTGGAATAAAGTGTAAAGACCCATTTTCTACAAGGAATCCTTTGCTTTCCCCAGCGGGAGCAGTTTTGATGCTGTAGTAGGAGGAGAAGTCAGAGTAGGGAGCGTAAAGGGGAGATGAGAGAGAGCCAGTGTAGACTACCCTTTCACAACAAAATCTGAAGGAAGAAAGGAAAAAAGACCAGAGTGTGTGAAAGAGTGTTCCTGTATTTTGACAGCATTTGAAAGGCTAGAAGGGAGAGTGAGTGATGAAGCAAGGTTGCTGAGGAGACAGGAGGGGGTCAGCACACTTGCTGGGACTCTGGCCTTCCACAAGGGGAGGGGTCCATCTTCCCTCCAACAGAAAAGGAGTAGAGAGTAAGGGTGTGGGGGCTGGCGAGTTTGTTGGCATGATGGTAGGAAGTTTGGAGGCTCCCACCTAAAGGCTTTGGAAGAAAAGTGACCTGCCGAATGCGGAGGCAGATGGGAGAAGCAGGGCTGCTGGAGTGAAGTCAAGGTTCTAAGAGGACACAGAATAAAACGGCCTTGGCCCGCCCATCTTCTCAAGCCTCGAGGCTTTCAAGGCGCTTCACACAACTGGATACAACTTCCTGCTCCAGGCCTGGCGTTGGAACTCTGCACCAGGTGCCCACACTTGGGATCTCAATCACTCCTCCAACCACCCATCCGCCTGCCCTTGGCTCTCAACTGACCAAACTGTTGAGTCTTCACATTTTGTCCGAAGTGTGCAGTGTGGTCTCCCCTGTGGACTCTCTTTTAGTTTCTGTGTCTGCCCCATCCCCTCTCCTTCCTTCTTTCTTGTCAGTCTGTGCGCCGCTCTCTCTTTTTTTTCCCCCTTCTGATAAATTTTTATTCCTTGTACCATTTGTTCTGGCACAACATGCATCTCCAAAAGATAACACCATACACGAAAGTATCAAATAAATAGGTCCATTCTACATTTTCAACTTCAAGCTGTACACATTTATCAAGGAAGTTCCGGAGAGTCTCCACACTCTCATATGTTTCATTTCATATTGGCCGTTTACCTTAGTCGTAAAAAAAAAACAAAACCCTTCACTTGTAACAGAAGGGTACAAAACATATGACAAGCTACCAATCAGGAAGACTATGCAGATTAACATGGTCATATTTTGCTTCCCATAGTCTTCAGGTCACCACGGTTGTGCACCATTTTTTAAAAACTGGTTTGGTTTTGTTTTTGTTTGCGACAGGGTTTCTCTGCGTGGCTTTTGCTGCCCTCGACTCAGTTTGTAGACCAGGCTGGCCTGGAACTCACGGAGATCCACCTGCCTCTGCCTCCCCTGAGTGCTGGGACTAAGGCATCTGCCATGATGCCCAGCTTGTGCACCCTACTTTAACTGCTTCTGTGAAGACTCAGGCCACAGTGCCCTCGGTTGAGCGGCTTGTCCTGCGGAGCACTGTGAGTTGAAGGAAAGGGCTCAGAAGAAAGACTTTTTTTTTTTCATGCTATTCTATCCTCTGTTTCTTTTCCTCCCCAAGGAAGAACACAGGGACTAGAACCCTTCTCCCCAAAGTCAAATATAAAACTGAGAAATATTATCTGACTTTTTCTTGCCTTTCTGTGTAGGACTTGGCTATGAAGATATTTTCAGATCATCATCTGATATTGGTCATATCTCTCCTCCCCCTCCACATGGACTCTGACCCAGGAAAGAGGAATGCCATCCAGACAGATCAAGAGGAGCCTGAGCCAAAGGTCTTGCTGGATTCCCTCTTAGTCACAGTATTTGTTTGTCATGGAGACAAAAGCAGGACTTGGGGATGTAGCTGGGTTCAGAGAAAATACCGAGGTGTGTAAAGCCCACGGCTCAGTCTCTAAGACCACATCCAGGCAAAACAAATCAAACAACCGTAACAACAGAGGACCAAACCACAAAGACATGGTTTTCTCTTGAGTAGGTCTTCATTTGTGAATATTTCTGTGTAGTGCAAAATTTTTCATTAAATCCATTTAGTATGCTTTTCTCCCACTAGCCTGTCTTTGTTTTACTTTGGACACAGCCAGGGACCCTAAGAGGGCTGGGGGAACTCCCTCCTGACTCAGCACGTTTCTCCATGGAACATTTCTGTATGTCTTCTCGAGTGCCTCAGTCTCACCTTCAAAAACCACCTTCTCTAGCCTTCCAGGGAGGGAGCCCTGAGTTTCTGCCCAAGTTTCTCCTTTACAAACACTTTAGAAATGTTTCTTACTTGGGACTTGAGAGAATACTTACTTATAAAGAGCCCTGTTGCTCTTCCAGTGTACCAAGATTCGATTTCCAGGACCCACTTTGTGGCTTACAACCACCTATAACTCCAGCTCCAGTGGATCCGACGCCCTCTTCTGGCCTCTGTGAGATCTGCACCCGGTGTAGAGAGGTACGCACAGGCAAAACATGCATACATGTAAAATAATATTTCTTTATTAAAAATACATTTTAAGCCAGATATGGTGGTTTATGTCTTTAATCTCAGCACTTGGGAGGCAGAAGTAGACAGATCTCTGTGAGTTTGAAGCCAGCCTGGTCTACATAGTGAGTTCTAGGGGCAGCTAGGGGTACATAGAGAGATCCTGTCTCTAAAAACTACCATATATACATATTTATATGTAGTTTTTATATGTATACACACATAAACACGTATGGAAATTTTAATTTATGTGGACATGTGTGTCTGGATGTGTGTGTATGTACATATATGTCTGTGTGTGTATAAAGGTTTGGGTGCCAATTATAACGGGACTTTCTTTGAAGCTCCAGCTCACAAATAATGAATGGAGACATTTTATTAATTATGAATGCTTGGCCTTAGCTTAGGCTTGCTCTCCAACTAGCTCTTAACTTAAATTAACCCATTTATATTAATCTATGTTCTGCCAAATGTTTCCTTTCCTCAGTACTGGTACCTGTTTCTCCCTCCATATCTGGGTGGTAACCCATGCCTTGGATTCTTTCCCAGAGTTCCTGTCTCTGTCTGGAAATCCTGCCTTCCTTTCCTTTGCTATGGGCCACTTAGCTATTTATTAAACCTATCAGAAGGTATTGGAGAAAGTGTTCACAAAATATGATGCAAAACAATACCAAATTCCAGCCTGTAATCAGATCTCTGCTGGTAAAGAAATCAGCATTTGAATATACAAAGACAACCTCCAGACAGTGTCCAAAAGGTCACCCCAACATGTGTGTATGTGTGTGTGTGTGAGGCCATCAGATTCCCTAGAGCTAGTTACCCAGTGTGAGTACTGGGGTTCAGATTCGGATCCTCTTGTAAGAAAATCAAGCATTCTTAACTGCCGAGCCTTCCCTCCAGCTCCATACTAGCCGTTCTTTTGTGACCTAAAAATTATTATTTAAAGTTTTTATTGTATTTATTGTTATCATGTACGTGGGTATGGAGGTCAGAGGACAACTTTGTGAAGTCAGTTCTCTCCATCTTTATGTAGGTTCTGGGGATGCAATGCATGTTGCCAGGATTCTTCATCAAGTGCTTTAGTAGCTGAGCCATCTCACTAGCCCTAAAAATTACTTTCCATCTTTCAGTATCCTCTCTGAGTTAAAGATCTTTGCCTTACGTGCGTTAGATTAAGCCTTGAAGCTTTGGGCAGATTTATTTTTATCTTTCAACAAGTTTAAGAGACTACCTTGCACATATGTCTGTTTACAAAATAATCAATTGAAAAATGAATGAATAATGATGAACGACAAAATTTCTCTCCCCAGATACGTCTTCCCTTGCTATTATTCTCATCTTTTTATTGATAATCCCTCCATTCACCCTCCCAATCATCCTTGCATTCCCTATTAAGTGAGATACAAACAGTTACCATCGGAGGGCAGCAGAGAGACCAGAAAGACAATACATGTAAAAGAATTGAGCTGCGGCTGGTTACGCAATTCAATGAAACCCGGCCTATTAAGCCTTCTCTTCACGCTCTAGCTTCTCAGACATGGCTTGAGCCTTTTCATTCTGGCAGTCTGGCTGTCGAGAGAAAATTACTAAGCGCATATTACAATGGAATGACCAGCTGTGACACAAAGATGGCTGGGAACATCTTGGAACGGCGAGACTGGAGAAGAAAAACCCAGGTAGCTGTTGTGCGACATCCATGTCCGGGGTGATGCAATCTACCCACCTACTCACCCCAGCAAGCGAGCCCAGGACAGACCAAAGTAACACAACTGCAGCAATATCCAACTCGACGAACCACTGAGTTTTTATTGGGGTTATTGACAGGAATATGGCTGGGAGGGTGCTTAATAGGAGCCGCAGTGACTCAAAGGCAGCGGCATCCTGGGAAAGCCCACTCCAAGGTTGGTGAAGACTCGGGAGAGCTGAGCGCCTAGAGCTCTCTGCACAGCTAGCCGGCAGCTGACAGGTAGCCGAGAATACTCTCTCTGCAGGTGGGCTGGCCTGAGGTTGCGGCCCAGCCTCTGCTTACTTCTTAGTGAGAAGCCCTTGGGGAGCTTTCAAGTTTTTGTTTTCCCCAGACACCGGGACCTTCTGTTTACCTTCCCAGGTTCCTTGAGGGAAATATGGAGGGAAAGTTTTAGGAAACGCCATAAGAACGTCTCAGGCTAGTTTTTGTTAGCCTTGCCTGTGAATGGGGAATTTTGCTTTCATCTGTACAACGAAAACTCATGGGGAGAGAGGCCTGTGGTGCTAGGTTCACCTCAGTAAAAGAAACTGCGTTTCCCTTTTTAACATTTTCTTTGTGTGTGAGCTTGTGTATGGACAAGCCTGTGGAGGTCAGGGGTCAGCTATCAGGTGTCTTCCTCTATCATTTCCCATCTTATTTTTTGAGGTAGCGTCTGTAATTCTCTGATTTGGCTACCCTTTCTGGCCAGTGAGCTCCAGGGCACTTCTTGCCTAAGCCTTCCCAGCCACTTCGATTAGAAATGTGCACCCAGCTTGCAGCTTTTTGTGGTATGGTTGAAGACTGTGTGGTTTGAGGTTGGGCTGGACGAGTTCTGATGACTCTTCCAGATCGAAGGTCCATGAATCTGTGGCTGACTCAGCCTCTAAATTCAGGCTTAAAGACTGGCTCCAGGAAACACTCCTTCTTAGGTCTTTGTGACTTCAGCAGGTTAAGTAAAAGCATATATTACAGTAACTCATCCAGAGAGACCCCTTTGACCTGGCTGTATCAGGGGCTGCCAGATGACTCAGGAATAGGTAGTGGGTGCTAGCTGAGAAATGGAAAAGAAGCCACAGGAGAACAAAGCACAGCAGAGGCAGTGGAGAAAGCACCACTTACTAGCTACGTTTTGCTTTTATTTAGTGTGCATGTATGTGTGTATAGGCATACACCACTGCTCACGTGTGGAGGTCGGAGGACAACTTGCAGAAGTTGGTCCTCTCCATCCATCATGTGTGTTCCGGGGATGGAAGTCACGTCAACAGGCTTGTCGGCAACATGCCTTCGACTGATGAGTCATACTTCAGCCCCTTGTTGCTTTCCTTGGTTCTGCGACAACATACCTGAGAAGGGTTTATTCTGGCTTACACGCTGAGGCGCAGGTCCTGGTGTGGGGAAAGCGCGGTGGGAAGCACACGAGGCCGGTGGCCACACATCGTCCACAGTCAGGAAGAGGAGAGGTGGATCAGGCCTCCTCTCACTTTCTCTGCTTTATTCATGCCAGGCCCCCAACACGTGGGGCTTGCTGCTCACACTGAGGGTGGGTCTTGTCTCTTCAGCCAAACGTGCAACCGTCTTCCCAGAGGGTTTTCTTATGGGTTATTCTAAGCCCAGCAAGTTAACAAGATCAACCATCACAAGATGGCTCCTGGAAAGAGAGGCTGGTTTTGTTTTGGTTTGTTTGTTTGTTGTTGTTGTTTGTCTCAAGACAGGGTTTCTTTGTGTAGCCTTGGCTGTCCCAGACTTGCTTTGTAGACCAGACTGGTCTTGAACTCACAGAGATCCGCCTGCCTTTGCCTCCCTGAGTGCTGGGATTACATGTGTGTGCCACCGCTCCCTGCTCCAAAAGGAGGTTTTGACAGGTCTTCGTGTTAGGGATTAAGAAGAGGGTAGATGAGAAGGAGAAGGTAGTGTTATGTTAAGGTATTTCTTGGCTCACAGTAGAAAAACACTTAAGATTATACCTGATAACGTATAGACTTTACTTGCCAAAATACAGAGAAAGAAAATGGGCACCAGCCAGCTGCTGTATAAGTTATAGAGATGTAGCTGCAGCTGCCGCATTACGACCAAGCTCCAAGGGCACTGGGCATTGCCCTTTGCGTTCTGGCCCAGTGTTTCCAAACCGCGAGGGCTCACTCATTCTCTCTGCTTTCACTTTCCTGCCCTGATCCTTTTCTTTCTGCTGTCCCTGGGCCTCTGCTTTCTCTGCTCTTACTTCTCTCTCTGTGCCTCTGCCCATTTGTCCCGGCCAACGACCACACTCGGTACTCTGAAGAATACAGCCATATACATCCAGTGTATGTAGGCGACACACCACTCCTCAACAGAGAACCTTTCTAGTGGGCAGAGCACGTCTCCTGCCTTTTGTTGACACTAATATGAAGGGAACATTTTGATAGGCCATTTGATCCACTTCTGCTAGACTAAGAATAAGAGATCCTCCAAGGAAGGCCTCAAAGGGGAGGGGTGCAGCTGGGAGGGGTGTGCAGCCCAGCCAGTAGAGAGTGTCCAGCATTTCTGGAGCTCTAGCTACAATTCCCAGCACGGCATAAACTCGTTATGGTGGCACATGCATGGAAGCCCAGCATTGGCAGTAGGATTAAGGGCGTCCTCAGATACATCATGTGCGGACTAGATGCGATCCCGCATCAGAAACCAACAGATGAGTGAGAACAGTGATTGGGCAGACTTTCTGAGGGCTAGCTGCACACTGCTCCTCAGTTATGGCCGGAAAAGCCCGCTGTGCTTGTAATGAATAAAAGTGAAGGCTAAAGACAAGGCTGGAAAAACTGAAGGGGCTGCAGTCTCCTGTGAAAAGCACGATGCCTGCCCACCCTCTGCCTCCTCTCAGGCATGTTGGGATGTATGTTCCTCAGCAGTGGTACCCCTGGAACTTGCGGGCTAGTTCCTTCTCGGGTCTGAAGAAGCTCCCTAGTGCTGCCTCCTCAGACAAGCTCTATGGTGACTATGTTCCTGATTTGCCAAACTCCTTACTTGCCACCAAGAACGCCTACAGATGTACGGTCCTTTCAAGACCTTCTGTGTTGGGAGCCAGTTACATGGATCCTTTCTGGAAAGCAGTTGCTGAGACATCTGTGTCAGAACCCCGGGGAAAGAGACAGGTACAGAATGCAGCCAGGCCCAAACAATTCAGTATCTGTTTAATATTTCTTTTTAAAAACAGGCTCTCACTATGCAGGCCTGGCTGACTTGGAACTCATGATATGGACCAGGCTGGCCTATAATTCACAGAGATCTGCTGGCCCCTGTTTCCAGGGTGCTGGAGTTAAAGGCATGTGCCATTACACCTGGTCCAAATAATTTAATATTGTGAAACATATTAGCTTCTTTCAGTTATTAAATAAACAGGGATAATGGCAAAAGTGAAAAAAAAAAAGCCAAATGAATCATCACCTTTTAAGGAAAAAAAGTTTCCCTGTTCTCCAAGACCTCATCATTTTGATGGTCTTTTTAGTTACTATTAACTAAAAAGTCCTTAATATGAGGCATTGAGATGGTTAATTTTCCCCAAGTCAACAATTCATCTGGATTTACCTAATGACTTCTGACCTACTTTTCAGCATTCCAGACCATTGGTTACCTAACACCCACTCTGAGGCCTCGGTCCATAATACCTTCTTTTTAATAAGACTTAAGAAACCTTTAGCATGTTCCTGCAGAGCTTCAAAGTCACATTGGCATCTGGGGCACATTCTAAAAACATGCACCATACCAGTTCCATTCTGCAGTGTTTAAGACAAAGCAGAACTACTCAGACCTCAGGTACTGGATTCTGAAGAGGCTCCTTGTCTGGAAAGACTCACAGGGGTTTGGGAGGAAGGACAGCGACAGAGAAGCAAGGGTTTCTAAGAGGCTCGAGTCAAACCAGAGAATCCAAGAGGTGGCCCATCTGAAACAGGCAAAGCCAATTGTGCTGAAATCCACGCTGCTCTCAGGTTCTCTGGTTAACTTTCCAGTCTGGGCCAGGTGAGCAGGGGAACCGCAGGGCTCCCTTTCCCGTCTCTCCAGGGCTTCCAGTTCTCATGTATTCTGCCCCTCCATTCTAACATCCAGCATCGAGAGGGATTAGGATGCCTTTTTAAATTTAAATTTTATTTTTTTCACAATTTGTTCATTATATATTCTGATTCTGATGCTTTAATATGCTTCATGTGGAAGGTAAATGCCTGTTGGTTCGTCTACTCAGAGTGGCACGTAAAGGGAAATACTTATCCATTGAGTCCAGAGGGTGTATATCTGACAGATGTTTCTCAAAATAGAGTATGTTACAATTGCTGATGACATGGTGATTGTGCTTATGGAATTTCTCTATCTGAAATGGCAACTTACAGCCCTAACAGGCTGTTTAAGTTTCAAGCCAAAGTAAAAATTTACCCAAGATGCATTTCAAGTGTTTTACAGTCGTGTGTGGCTTGGTAGCTCCTGACTAGACAAGACAGGACCATTCTAAGTGTCACAGAATGGCAATGTTCTAGAAAAATGGGTTCTCTTCTATTATCATTGTGGGTCTTTCATCTGTCCAATAAGGAAATGATGAGGCAATATTTTTCCCTAGCCTTTTAAAATTAATTTTTTTTGTTTTATTTTTTTGAGGCAGGGTTTCTCTGTGTAGCCCTGGCTGTCCTGGACTTGCTTTGTAGACCAGGTTGGCCTTGAACTCAGAGATCTGTCTGCCTCCCGAGTGTTGGGATTAAAGGCGTGTGATACCACACTGGTTCAAAATCATTTTCTCAAGATTATGTTTAAATGCGTGTATGGTGTGTGCGTATGAGTATGTGAACAAGTGAGCGTAGGTGACCACAGAGTGAGAGGAGAGCCTTAAACCCCCGGAACTGGTGTTGTAGGTGGTTGTGAGTCCTCTGGAGGAGGAGTGTGGTGGGTTAAATAAGAATGCCACCTGATAGGTTCATATATTTGGTCCCCAGTTGGTGGCACTCTGTGGGGACGTAGAGTAAGTATGGTTTTATTGTCACCAAATGCAGGCTTCAGGAATGAAAAGACTCCCACCATTTCCAGCTGCTCTCCCTGCTTCACACCTGTGGTTCAAGAGGTGAGCTCTGGGCTTGTGCTCTAGCCACCATGCCTGCTGCTTGCTCCCATGCTTCCTTACCACCATGGACTCTAACCCCCTGGAACCAGAAGCCCAAATTAAATCTTTCTTCCATAAGCTGCTTTGGCAATGGTGTCTTATCACAACAACAGAAGAGTAACACACAAGAAACAAGTTCCCCATTCTTATTCTTTATACAAATACCAAAAAAAAAAACAACTTTGTAAAAGTACAGTACAATGAATAATCCTATCAAGAATGCGTCACCCTGCCATGGGCTAGAGATTGCTTTTCATTTACAAACTGAACAAGAGACTTATAAATGAACACTCAGTGGGGTCAAGACATCAAACCATCACAGGGAGAATGAAGTTCTCATACTCATGTGAGAAATTATTTCAGCAGTCAGTTTTATTTTGACTGTGAAGATGCGTTGTGGAACAGTGTCTTCAGAACAGCCGTCTTAATCAGAGCAACCTAGAAGCTGACCCCCAGCGGGAGGAGATGGGGACAGTCATCAGACCCTCACTGAGGTTCCAACCTCTCCCTCCTACACGCCCCCACCCCCACCAGCTGCACAAGATTCTGCCTTAGCTTCATATAGTCTCAGGCGTTGCTAGAGAATGTAGGAGGTGGATGGTTTTCCAAGTGAGATAGTCTCTACCAGCGGCTCTCAACCGTCTTGATGCTGCAGCCCTTTAATACCGTTCCTCATGCTGTAGTGACCCCCAAGTTATTTTTGGTCACCCTCATAACTGTGATTTTGCTACTGTTATGTATCATAATGTAAATATTTTTGAAGATAGAAAAATTTCCAAAAGGGTGGAAAACCACTGATCTCTGCACTATGGGGGACATTATTTATGCTGGGTTGAGGCTTTTTAGTGACATAGATGCTTTGCTCATATCCTTGTAAGGAACCATGAACTCATGCCCCTGGAAGTCCAACTCACTGCTTCACCAAGCTGGACTTTGGTAGAATCATTGCTCCGGTATGATGTTGATGTCCTAGCTTCATTGAGTATGGTTAAGTCTCCCCATTAAATGTTTACATGATAAGATGGCTCAGCATTTTTTTTCTTAAAGCCCTGAGGTTTCTGCTAGACAAATATAACTGCTGTAGTTATCCTAGATTCTGCAAGTGAGACGTGGTGTTAGCTAAGTGCCTGTTTTATTAGGAAAAGATGTGAGCCTGTAGAACAGGTTGCTGTGTTCTCCAGTGACATCATTCGTAAAGACCTGTCATATGTGGTAGATCTATGCGATGTGTCACGCTCAGTCTAATGAGCAACTTGCCTGTAATAGGTGCTGAGTACAAGTTCTACACCTGAATGGACTTCAAGAACTACACAGCCCCTTCGAAAATGAGAAGTTATGCTTGTTAATTTTTCACCACAACAAATGTTTGTAAGTCTCTTTGCAAACTTTTACAAGTTGAAATGTTACTAAGCTTGAAATTTCCTGTATTTTGAGTTTGTGTAAAATCTTTTCTAAAGATGTAATTATACGAGTTTGAAACTTGCTGTTATGGACTTTGTGGTAACTCCTCTGGCTAGGCGGGTCAGACACACTAGAATGAAAAGGTAGGCCTTTTTTCAGAGATTATTTCTTGGAGAAGCAGTGGAGGGAGATTTGTAAAACTTTATTTCTACGTATCCTTCACTTATCCCTAGCTTACAGAGGTTACATCTGTTTGATGTGTTAAGGCCAACAAATGAGGTAGGTGTGGCTAATTTATATTGCCAATTAAGTTTACGTGAGTCTACCAGCAACTAAAGTAAAGATTAAAAAAAATAGCCTGGACTTCCGGGTAGTGTATCTGTTTAATCAGGAGCCCTCACAGTATTAAGCCACTGTCATTTTGCTCGGAGTCAATAGTGCACCCCTCTTCAGGCTCCAGGTCTGGTCCTCAGCGACCTTAGGAGAAAGGAGGGAGGAGAGCCGAGGCTCCGCCCCCTGGCGGAGGCGGACAGTTAGTCCTGGTCTGCAGAAGGCGTGGCCTCGAGGGGCGTGGCCCCGCGAGCAGGTCACGTGCCCGGCCCGGCGCCAACAATTCTGGCGCGCTGGTTCCCAGGGCCCTCCTGGCTCCGGACCCGCGGTTCCTCGGGTTCCGCCCGGTTCCCTCTGGGATCCTCGGGACATCCTCGTGAGAGCGGCCCGCGTGGGTGACGGCTAGCCGGTGGGCGTGTGGTGGGCCTCCTCAGGAGCGGGGCCACGCCCGCGCAGGTCAGTGTGCTCCGGGTGGGGCATGACGGGCCGCGGAGCCCCGGGGTCTCGGCTGTGGAGCCTGGGCTGCGGGCGCCGCTTGCTGCGCAACTGCGAGCGACTTGGGAGCGCGAGTCCTAACTTGTAGTTTCCTTCCAGCCAGAGGATTGATTGACAATGGAAGTCACGGGTCGTGCGTGAGACCATTGTGCCGCGTTCCATCTGACTGGCTCTACAAACCCCAAGGACGGAAAAGGCGATTTAGCAATCGAATGACTGCGGCTGCACTGAACCAGGGAAGATGTGCTTAATCCGTGGCCCTCAGGGTCCGCAGGAGGCATTGAACCGGGTTTTCCTGCTTGGAGTTCCCAGCTGTCTGGTGTTCTAAAGCAGGCAGCACTGTGAAATTGAATTGCTCAGCGTCTGCTAGTAAGTTAGACAAAGCTGATTGAATGCTGCTCAGTAGCTATTTGGTGTGTAAGGCTGCTTGGTAATGGGATTGAACTAGCTTTGCAGTCAGTGATGAGTTTCCAGAACTATTCATTCAGTCCTGGAAAGGATACATAGTGGATACAGTTTGGCAAAGCCTCACCTCTTAGCTTTTGGAAATTGTCGACTCCGTTAAGGGCCGTCAGTATTTACCTGCTAACCCTGAGATTTTTTTTTTTCTCCCCTGCACCTTGGTTAATATAAATTTTAAGTGCCTCGGATGAAATTGTAAGCGTCTGCAATTATGAAATAGCTACAAAGTCCACTTTCTTTTGATACTCTAATTCTAAATTGCTAGGTGAGCCCTATGTACAACCTGTAGAGAGGAAGATGTCAGTAACACTTTTAAACTTGATCCTTTTCATTTGCCCCCCCCCCCGGGAAAATAACTCTCACAGTGTTCAGCAGCTGATACTAAGAATAAGAGTTAACTGCCAGAAATTGAGCAGATTTATGCGAAATAGTTGTTCTGTGACACTTATATTTTCATTGTGCACCAACAGCAATGTGTCAGTTGCCTAATCCCTGTCCCTGGAGGCTGCTCATTTTTGCAGATACTATTCTAGCAGTTTTACACCTGCAAACAGCCAGGCAGGATTTCTCTAAAAAGTCCTTTTCTCCTGTATTCCCTTAAAGGGAAATGATACTGTTACAAAAGCAATAATTATGTAAAAGAACATCAGTTTCTTTTGAGGGCTTGTATGATGTGGTGTCTGTTAAATTACAAATTTTCTTGTGCTGATTTGACTTAGAGCTGTGTGATTAGAGCTTTGTGTTGTTTGTTTTCACTTGGGGCTCTGTTGTGGCAACTTTTGTTTGAGTTTTAAGGTGAGGTGTCATTAGCCCAGGCCGGCATTGAACTCCTATCATTCTCCTGAGTTCTGGGATCACAGGTGTGTACTTCTCTGGACTTGCAGACAGTCTCTTACATGTTGACCTAATAAGACGCTGACTTCATAAGTGCTCCCGGAAAACAAGTCAGCAGAGAATAGAAATCGACTGGAAACACACAGAGGAGAGAGAGTAAGATATAGCTGCTGCTTGTGACAAGTTTGACTTGGCTGGAACTTTGTCAGTTTTCTTCAGCTGGGCTGCTTTCAGTCAGAATTCTGTCGGTGGCGTCGTAAGTTCCTTGACATTCCTAGGGAGGGTACATAGGCTTTGCAGTATTGGTCTATACCAGTTCATTAATGCTTCAGAAAGGGCTGGGGGGACAGCTCAGTGGGTAAAGAGCTTGGTGTTGTGAAGACCTGCTTTCGGCGGATCCCCAGAACTCACGTAAAGCCAGACACAGTAGTCTGCGATCGCAGTGCTGCAGCAGCCTGATAGGAGGCAAAGACAGGAGAAACCCTGGAAGTTTCTGTGACCGCCAGGCTGTTACGGACAATGGTGAATGGGAGACCCTGACCCAAGCAAGGTAGAGGCCAGGAGAGATACCAGAAGTTGTCATATGACCTCACACATGTGCTGTGCACACATTTAGACACATGAACATGCCATGAGTATATCCTATACAGATAAGAAAAAGATATGTCACACACTCTTCACAGAGTATATTTATGATTTTGGCCTTCGTGTGTTTTAACTGAAATGGTCTTGATCACTGAACTTGGTGAGGTTTCCTCACTCTTCCCCCCACCCCCATACTGAACTGGTGCTGTCAGTATTAAGGTTCTATAGGAAGGACAGGTGTTAGAAGTAGGTTACTAGGTTACTCCATTTGAGTTTCCTCATTCATTAACCCACAAGTAGGAAGTTACCGTGCAATACAGGGAAAGCAGTCCTTAACTGTGCATTTCCCTTCGTGTGTCACTGGAAGTAAACCGCAGTGTGCTTTGTGTTCACTTTCCCCTTAAAAGTGACATGTGCTTCTAGTCCTCACTACTCCAGAAGCTGAGGCAGGAGGATCACTGCACTCAGGAATTGGAAGCCATCCTGGGCAACTGCCAAACCCTTTTCCCTCAAAACTTCTCTTTAAAGAGAAATTTCTGAAACGTATAAATCACGACACATCAGTATTATATGATTTTGATTCCATTTTCAAGTATGAAATAAAAGTGAGAGAAATTTTTGTTTAAGGTTCAAAAATATTTATTAAAGATAAAATCCGGTCAGCTTCCTTGTTCATAGTTTTATTTTTAAAATATTTGCCTAGTTTGAGACCTCTCTGCCACAGCTTCTGTAGACAGAATTGTTTCAAAACTAATAATTTTCAGAATCAAGTTGAAGTTCGGTGCAGGGAGGTTCCTTCTTGATGGGAAATAAAATGAAGTATATAAACTAGAAACAATGTTGTAAAGGAAAGCCATGATAGCAAGCATTAAGCCTTTCAACTGAATTTAGATAAAATGATAAATAGCCAGTGATTAGGCATCATTTTCTGTGTGGCATTCAAGTGTGTAAGTCATGACTAGCACAGACAGAAGGGGATGTAAATGTTAAGTATTAAATGTTAAGAATAGTAGCTTGCCCGAGTGACATGATTTCAGGGGTTGTAAAGTGCCGTATGACTTGAGCATGGTCAGGCCTGTTATTTCTCTTGCAGAAGAACAATGCTCATTATCAGGACACAGACTTAGCGGGGAAGCTAGGGGAGAAGGTTTCCTACGTGAAAAGTTAAGTAGCTTTATCTAGCTCAAAACACCAGTGCGTGCGTCCTGAAAGAGCCCTCTCAAATTGCTGCTCTCCTTAAATTGTCAGGTGTTAGATGTGCTCAGTTTATAATACTTAAGATCCACATGCCTTCATCATCCACATGGGGGCAATGACCAGAATCCGTGGCTTTTGATTTGAGACACGGACTTGACATTTATGAATTAGCTTGCATTGTTTCACCCTGCACTGGAAGTTGTTGTGACTCTGCTGTTATCCACCTGGCAAATAAGTGTAATTTCTTGTGTTTTTGGTTTTTTTCAACCACAAAATTAGTGTTAGGTTAGCTAGGAATCTTTTGCCAGTGTTGAGTTTCTAAAACAAAAGTTCGTCTAGTCGTTTAGATTATTGCAAATGTCATCATTTGTAAAAATGTGTGTGTGAGAGAGATAGAGAGAGAGAGAGCTTATCAATTGCTTAGGAGCAAATAAGAATTAGAGCACAAATTCTTACCATTTCTATGCCTTTTTTTGCCTTTATTTATTTATTTTTAAATGTAATTTATTTATTTTTATATCAATCACAGGTTAGGTATTTTGCATCCCAGGCATAGCCCCCTCCCTCATTTCCTCCCACTCTCCCCATCCCTCCCTCATCTCCTCCCCGCCCCTCCAAGTCCACCCACAGGGGAGGAGGATCTCCTCCCCTTCCATCTGACCCCAGTTCATCTTGTCTCCTCAGGGCTGGCTGCAATGTCCTCCCCTGGGATCTAGCCAGGCTGTTACTCCCTGGAGTGTATGGGGGAGGGTCAAAGAGCCAGCCATTGAGTTCATGACAGAAACAGTCCTTGTTCCCCTTACTAGGGTCTTCAGTTGGACACCGAGCTACCATGGGCCACAACTGAGTGGGGGTTCTAGGCCATATCCATACATAGTTGAGCAAATGTCCTTGTTGTGTACTTGAGCATCTTTTGGATATATGCCTAAGAGTGGTATAGCTGGGTCTTGAGGAATCACTATTCCTAATTGTCTAAGAAAGCGCCAAATTGATTTCCAGAGTGGTTGT
>CM053764.1:27503500-27536729 GCA_028658305.1 Pachyuromys duprasi
TTCTCTTTTTAGCTCCATACCCCATTTTTAATTGGATTATTTGGTTTCTTGTTTTTTAACTTCTTGAGTTCTTTATATATACTGGATATTAGCCCTCTGTCAGAAGTAGGATTGGTAATGATCCTTTCCCAATCTGTTGGCTGTCGTTTCGTTCAGATGACAGTGTGACAGGCCCACTCTTATTTCTCCTGCATGTGAGTGGTGTTATCCAGTACCTGGGACCATGTGGGAGGATAACCTACTCTCTTGTACATTTATTTCTAGGATCTCTCTGTTAGGGCAAACTGCCCAGTGCTTGTGTGGTAAGCTTCAGAGAAGTCTGTACACTAATCTTTGCTATCCATAAATATATTTCAGTTGTGGATGGGACTGAGATTGCTGTTCAGCAGACTGAAAGATAGCTATGCAATCCCAGGAGTCCTTAAGAGTATGAGAGGGAGGCAGAAGAGGAGTTGAATGAGAGAGAGTCTGTCCAGTTAGAAGCTTCTGGCTTGGAAGTTGTAGGATGCAGCCATGAACCAAGGAATGTTGTCGGCCTTGAGAAGCCAGAACAGCAGGGAAACAAATTCCCCCAGCGAGCTTCTGGAGGCTGCGAACCTTCCCTTCTTGGATGTCACCAGTGAGCTGCGTTTCAGAATGAATACCGAGTGGAGCTGTAGGGTTAGTTGCAGGCTTGCGGTAGTAGAACAGTGACTGAGAGCTCTCCTCTATCCGGAAGAGCACTCTCGTCCTGCCAGCCTCTGTGGGTTTCTTCCTAAGATGCTGCAGTTTTTACTTAGGGGGCTGTTTGCTGTGGGGTTTTGCCTTTTGTTCCAAATCAAGTCAGTGGAGTATAGCAGCAAAGCTACAGGTTGTCAATGGCCACTCTGCTCTGGACAGGCCTCCTTGGCACAGTAGGGGCTGGGGCGCTGCCTCAGCTAGAAGGCTGGTGGCATCCGGGGTCCCTGTGGCTTAGCACCTCTTGCCGAGTGTCCACTTCTCTTGGACACCAGTACCACTCGAAGGCTTATATATAGGTGCTTGTGTCCAGCTTTGTGGTCTTCTTTTCAGGATAATCTTTGTTTGGGCTCGTAATGCCCTACCAGGCAGCAGTCCCCTCACTTCAAATGTTCATGAATATTTTCTGCTATAAAAGAAGTGACCTGGTGAGTAAGTTGTTATGTAGGCTGTGTTTCCTGTGGTCACATAACTGGTCATGTGCTTTCATCCTCAAAGAGTGTGTGTCACATTGCTGCAGTTTCCATCCTTCCAGTGATGTTTCGTATCAATCACCAGGAGCCCACCTGCGTGTGCTGGGACATATCGAATTAATCCCTTCTTGCCTGTTGGATAGTAAGTTGATACTTGTGAACCAGCTGTGAAACCTTAACTAAAGCTGAAACAAACACCTCTCTCTCCCTCTTTGTAGTTTTTAATTACCTAATTAATTATTTTTTAACATTTTAATTAATTATTTTTATGCCTCCCCTTTTTAAGACTGAACAACACACACAGTGTGATCCTTGCTGAGCCACAGGTATAAACTACTTATGATTTCCCTTCATGACTCAAACTTTTTACCTATTTCTATGAAAGAACATCCTGTTCCCATTTCTCCCCACGTGATCCATCTCTACCTGTTTCTGAAGCGAGTCTCCCTAAGTTCCTGACGTTTCTGAGACACAGTTCAGAATTTCCACTCATCTTGCACCTTGTGTCGGAGTTTGTGTGTCTTGCCCTTCCACGAGGCTTTGTCGGTATTGCTCCCGAGGAGTTGGCCCATTGCATCTCCTGCATGAACGCAGCACAGATCCCACTGCCCATCCCTGACCACTTGATCCACTCAGCTCACTATCTGTGCTCAGCTGTTTACAGATTTGGGCATTTCTACTATTTTCTTGAACTCTGAATATGTGATTGCACTAAATTGGGCCTTAGTCTAAAAATCCAACTACGTTCATGTAACATTTAGCTAAAGTAAATAGTTATATCCTATATAAATATTAAGCTTATATATGTAATAATTAAGTATAATTAGATTAGACAAAAAACATAGTAAGTGATTTTTAAATAGAATATTGAGTTGAAATTTAGAAAAAATTCCTTAAATCCTGGTACTCTGAAAAATACTGACAAATTCATCTCTCCAAATTTAATGAGTGCACGGTTGGCTTTTCTTGGTATGTTAGTGACCCCTAGTGTTTCAGATTGGAAATCAACATGACAATTTTTTTATGAGTTCTTTGACATTTGTTCCTTTCTTTATTTTTCAGAGAATTTATTATTCTAGAATTTTTATACCTTTTGTAAATTGCTTTAAAAAATGACATAGTAAGTATGGTAAATATTTGGTCTTCAGTTTTTGTGGAATTGAAAATAAATTTAAAATAATTGCTTTCCGTATCCTGCCCCTCAGGAGTTGTATATCCTCACAGAAATGTGACTTGAAGTTTATGTAATGATTCCCTGTACCTAAGGTGTATCACACACCATGCAAAGCTGACTGTGTTGTTTCACTAATTGGTAGCCAGCTGTGCTTAAATAGAGGCATGGGATGGGTGCATGCTTCTGTTCTCTGGGAAGCAAGCTGGGATGAAGCAAGTCTGGGCCGTGGGATTAGGGATGGACAGGCTGTGGCCCAGTCTTGAAGTGCCTCAGCCACTGGGGGGAACGAGCGCTGGAGAAGAGCAGGGCCTTACCGCTCTGTCCTGCTAGGTGCTCCGGAGGCGTGGCTGTGTGTGTCATGCCATAGTTGCTACAGATAAAGGCTGCCTCCGGGCCACTCACCCATTCGGGGATTTTTAGCAGTGTTGCAGAGCTTCTCCCACACTCCGCCATCTGTGTGGTTAGCTCTACTCCTTCACCCGTGTGTGGGAGTTCAGGATGCCCGTGTGCCTCTCCAGGAGGAGGCCTGTGGGAAGGCTGGCGGAACATGGAAACTCTTGATGCACACCTGAATCAGCTTCTTGCTGCCTGTTATCCATCTCAGATTTTTTTTTTAAAGATTAATTTATTACTTATACAGTTTTCTGCCTGTATGTGTGCCTGCACTCCAGAAGAGGGCACCAGTGGTTTGGGCCTTTGTGAGAGACTGCAGCATGTGAATTCACTGATGGCACTGGGAAGCAGTGTTCCGAGCATCAGTGACCTAAGTAGCAAGCCAGGTGGGTGAAGTTATGGTGCCAGCAACAGAGTCAGAGACTCAAGGCTGGGAGCATTGAGACAAAGACTAGGTAGACACATGGCAGCAGATAACCACTTGCTTCATATTCTGTCACGGAATTCTTCATGGGACTGTTTTTGATGGTGTTGGGATCAACCCTAGAGCCTCAAACATCCAGGGCAATACCTTCCATTGAACCACACCCGTAGTCCCACTGCCCCTTTGGCTTGCAGCTGGCTCCTGTGGCTAGACCCGTCACTGGGGAGCTGGCAGTCCTGACCTCCTGAGCGCTCAAGTGGGTGTAATGTTGCAGGTCACCCACTGTGTTTCCTTACAGTAGTGCGGTGACTCGGTCTAGTTTTCTGAATCTCGGATGGGACGTCAAAGACCCAAATAACTTAGGAAACAGGCTTCTTAGATTTTAAGTGCTTAATTTTAATTTTTCTAATTTTAAATGCTTAAATTTGATTAAGCATCATTTGAGTCAGTTAATATTGAACATTCTTTAATCCTTATGTGTTATATGTATGCATATTTACTTTAAAATGCCATTTAATATTGTGAAGCTCTATAGTGAAAAACTGGTGACCCTCCAACCATCCCTTGTGGTTCAAGAACAAACACTTTGTGTAGTTCCTCAGTTTTTTTAAACCTTCTTGTTCATAAATAAAGTACTGTTTTTGTGTTTTCTTCTTAACTATTATATATTTTTATTTCTGGCAGATAAGCTTTTTTTTTTTTTAAGATTTGTTTTATGTGTGAATGTTTTGCCTCTGTGCACCATGCTCATACAGTGCTTGTGGGGCCAGAAGAGGGCGTTAGGTCCCTTGGAGATACAGCTGGTTGCAAACCACCATGTGGGTGCTGTGAACCCAGGTCCTCTGCAGGAGCAGCAGGTGCTTTTAACTGCTGAGCCATTTCTCCAGCCCCAGAAATTTAAGTGTGTTTTACTTACTTTTGTAATTTCTTACATGAATACACTATGTCTTGATCATATCCTTCCCCAGCCCCTCTCACATTTCCTTTGGATCCCCTACTGTATTCTCTGCCTGCCTCTTCCTCCTCCATCTCCACCACCATCTTCATCATTTTCTCTTCTCCATCATCACTTCCTCCTCTTCGTCATCATCATGTCCTCTATTGTAGCTGTCATAGTCGTTGTCGTCGTTGTTGTTTTCATCATCATCATCGTATGATCATCAAAATCATTGTCACCATCATCATCCCCTCCTCCAAGTAACCCACTGATTCCAAGTAGTGCTATCTGTCTGAGCATGGGCGACCTACCCAGTATCCATATCCCTGAGGAAAAATGACTCCCCTTTCTTTAGCATGTTTTTTCCCCTCTTCTTTCTCCCTGCCTTAATTCTTGCCCAAGCAGGGATACGTTACTTTTTTCATTCTCTTAATCTCTGACTGGACTTCAGTTAAATACATTATTCTGAGCATACTAGATTTAGTTTCATAGGGTCCTATATGTGTTTTCGTTGTTACATAATTCCTTATATTTTTCTGCACCTAACACTTGTTAAATATTCTTCATTAGTTCTGTTTATCATTATATTAGGAACATTACAATCTTTGTAAGTACGTCAAATTTCTTTCTACGACTTCTGGCTTTAGCCGTATGCCCTGCTGTGATGACCTCTCTTTGAGCCAGCCCTCCAATTTCTCTTCCTCTCTGTTGGTCTAGAGCTGCAGTTTCTTTGTCCTGGGAATCCTGTCTATCACTGACCTGTCTTGAGCACAGTAATTCAGGGAAAGGCTGCTTGCACATCAGCTTTTTAAGAATTCACATATTGAAAATAATTTCTATCGTTTTGGTAGTGAAAGTTTGGGAATCACCTGTCAGGATTTGGGAGGCTTTAGTCATTGTTACTAGCTTTTGGTGGCTTGGACAAGTCTATAGTTGTGATTTGGGGTTTACTCCGGTGCTGATTAATGGCTGGAAGTGTTTCAGGTGAAATTACGATAGGAAAGAACCTATATAAAAGGGACTTACACGGTAGTCTTTTTCTCGTGTGAAAGTCTAGCTAGGTAAATCCAGTGCAGGTTACTCACACCTGGGGATTTTTTGTTTTGTTTTGTTCTAAGTGTAGCTTTGGTGTATCATCCGGTTTGAGAGCCAGACATTCCAGGATTGTGCTAGAGGAAACACAGTGGATACAAGAACAACACTGTCTCTTTTAGGAGAGTCCTGCCAGTTCCCACAGGGTGCTTGTGCTTGCTCCATTGGCTAGAAACACCACCTGACTGCACTTGCCAAAGGGTAGCTGGGAAGTGGACCTTTGTGTTTAGGGAGCACATGCTCACCTGAAACCGTGGCTGTTAGTTCATAAGACTTCACTCTGCTTGCTTCCAGGCTCTAAATCTGTATTAGTTTTGTTGCTGTAAAATAGATTATCATTGAGATTCAGTGGAGAACTCTGCATAGTTCTCTGCTCAGGGCGACATGAGACTGAACTCACTGTGTCAGCTAGACTCTTCTCTTTTGGGGCTTAGAACACATTTGGGTTGTTGGCAGAATTCACTGAAGTCATAAGACTGAGGTCCCTGCTTGTTGGGAATGTTTAAATTTATATAGGCCACACTCAGGTTTAATGCCGCCATGCAGATGTCTTTCCCAGGAGGTGTCCAGCTCCTTCCTCCAGCCTTTCCTGAGTCTCGCACTGTCCTAGGCTGGCCTGGAACTGACTCTCTAGCTCAGGATGGCCTTGGACTCATGGCAGTCCCGCCTCACCCTCAGGAGTGCCTCATATCACGCCTGGCTTTCATGCCCCTCTCAGAGGACTAGCTTAATCTGTTCTGTTCACACAGCATAGCCTCCCTTGTTGAAAGTCAGTTACGCTGGCTCTCATAGCCCGTTTACAGAAGTGCCATCAATCATGTGTCCAGTCTATAACTTGAATAGAACTTGACTGTTGATTATCATTGCAGAATGAGCTTGGTTGAATTGACGTAGTATACAATGCCATGCTTTTGTATCTGTTGTAGCTGGTTTTTTTTTTTTTATAAATGGGTAACAGTTTGTCAATATCTTGCTCATGTACCATATCTAAACAGCTTTGATAGTAGTGCATACCTCACAGAGCTTTGTGAATATTTAAATCAGTGACTGCAAGAAGTGGATATAAAGCAAATTGTTCTTCTGGTTCTAACTCTTATGTATTGTTCATTTTTGGTAGTGGATAAATTTACAAAAATACATTCTATAGTGAAGGTATAAAATCCAATCTGAACCCCTGCAATTTCCAAACTCCTATTCTAATTGTATAGTAATTCAAATTAAGTTGAATAGTCTTTGGGTCTGGTTAATTTTCGTGTGTGTTTTAATTTACAACATACTTTATAATAAAGTTTTAAAAACTAACATAGTAATATTTTTAGCAACATCATTCATAGCAGACAAAAAACAAAAGCCTAAAACTGGGCACGGTGGCACATAACTTTAATCTCAGCACTCGGGGAGGCAGAGGCAGGTGGATTGCTGTGAGTTTGAGGCCTGCCTGGTCTACAAAGCAGGACAGCCAAGGGAAACAGAGAAATGCTGTCTCAGAAAACAACAACAAAAGCCTAAATATTCATCAGTTCCTGACAGATAAGCCTTGTGCCATGGCAGGGAATGGAGAAGTTGCTCAGTGACATGCCCTGGCAGAACCGTGACTGAAAGAAAGCATAGCATACAGCCAAACCTTGTATGACGCTTTCATTGAAATGATCAGGAGGCGTGTCCGTGGAGCCTGAATCTAGACGAGTGGTTGCTAGGGGACGTGGAGAAAGGATCAGAATGGCTGTGGATTTGGGGTTTCCTGAGGGTGATAAAATGGTGTGACAGTCAGTAATGTCTATTACAGCACAATTCTGTGAATATACTAAAAGACAAAGAATTGTGTCCTTTACAGGGTAAAACTTATGCTATGTGAGTTACTCCTTAGTGCATTGCTCAGAAAGCAATGTGGGTGCGGGCATTTTCCTTAGTGCATTGCTCAGAAAGCAATGTGGGTGCGGGCATTTTCCTTTTTCATGTGAAATGAGCCATGTGGTGGTGACAGCAACATGGGTCAGTGAGGAGTGATTGACAGTGCTGCGCAGAGTGGGCTAGGGTGGTCGCGAACGTGCTGCAATGGCTGTGCTAGCTTTGCTGTGGCCTTTGTTGTGTAGTGTCCTTTAGTGGGGCATTCTCTGAAAATGGAGAGCAAAATAAATGGACTTCAGTCTTCTGACTGAGGATACAAGTTGCTCAAAGTGCTTTCTTGGCCGGAAATATGTGAAGCAAAACATCTTATGAATAAATGTTCAAAAGTGGCTACTGTTCAGGTATAAGGAGGAAAATGGATCATATCCCTTCCTTGAGATAGTAGCTTCTGGCAGCTAGAGGAAAGTAAGGCCGTGGAGCAGAGAAGGGCAGTTAGGAGGCGGGCCTGGTTCTACTTCACATAGCGTGGGCACTGAGCCTGCTTTGAGCAGCAGTTTGTCTCAGCTCCAAGTTTAAAAAAACACCAGCCTTTCAGCAGCCTTGACACCTTTCCCGTCTGGTTCTCGGTTCTATCATTTAGCTGGATGCTCTAGGATGTCTCTGCTGGTTTGCTGAGACTCAGGGTGTCTGTTTTTGTGTTTTGCAGTCTGACAGCTGACCACTTCCCGGAAGGAGTCGGCATAGTCTCTCTCCTGCTGGTTCTTTGGCTACTTTGATGGTCCTTCTTTAGAGGCCTTTCTCCATGTTTTCTTGACCTTCTCTTTTCTCTGGAAATGTTCCATCTCAACCAATCACTCTGTTCTTCTGGCTTCACTTGATCTTCCTAGGGGATAATTTTAGAATCTGTGATCCCACCCCTGTTTTTAAGGCATCCAGGTCCTCCTGTGAGCTGTCTTCACTGCTTCAGGTCTCTGATGTCTGGTGACTCTAAGAAGGGACTCCTCGTCCTCCATACTGACTCCTGTGCAGTATTTGCATTAGTGCTTGACATACTTCACTGTGGCCCCTTTGTGCCCTATGTGCTCAGGAGTAGGAATGTACCTATCGCTTTTTCCCTCGGCTTCATTTACTGACTTTGAAAAAAAATGCCCCTTTCACCTTTATACTGGGCTCATCCCAATGCACATCATGAGCTCAACTCCAGTTTGTCAAGTTTTTGCAGCACTTCCCCACCCCCTAATGCTAAGGAGTGAACCCAAGGTCCATCCCCTACATGGTATGTTCCCATTCTCCCTTCAGTACTTGGTATCTAGGAATGTTTTCTCTGTAGGACCCTTTACAGTGCTGAATACACCAGTAATGTCAATAAAGAATTTGGGAAGGTACTGAAAGGTTTAGACAGCAAACTCAGTGGAATAAAGAGGCATTTTCCTCCAGGGAAATGTAAGTAGAGCTGGTCTTTCCTCAAGCACCAGGGATACCTCAGGACTAGAGGAAGAACTGCAGATCTTGAGGCATGAGGACGATGATGGAGAGAGAGTTGTTTTTAAATCTGCAGTGCTTAGGAAGGCAGGGAGCCTCAGACTGGGTCTGAGAGCAGCACAGTTGGGCTTGCAGAAAGTTTTCAAGTGTGGGAGGGGTTCTGGAAGCAAAGCCTCTGCTGTCTACCAAGACAGTAGACTAGTCCTAACTTGTCTTTCTGGGCATTTCATTGATGTCAGTGGGGCAAATGCAGCCACCAATCCCTCAGGTTGCTACTGGAGTTCTAATTTTGACTCTGAGTAGCATGTCTCTTTTCTGATACGAGAGCTTGTCTTCCACACCTGGAGGTAGATGGCTAAGTACACTTGGACAAGTGCCATGAAAGGAAGGGGCTGGGGCTCAGATTGCTCAAATGCTTTCTCATCTACTTTATTTAGTTTAAAAATTACCTAGTTTGGTCTTTGAGACAAGATGTCAGTCAATATGTAGCCCAGGCTGGTCTTGAACTCATGATCTTTTTTTTTCCTTCCAGCCTCCTGAATGCTCCATTTGTAGGCATAAGCTGCCATACCCTCCTCTTTGCATTTTAAAATTAGACTTTCTTTCTGTTAGTAGTTGTAAAGTTCTTGGTATATTCTGTATAAAGTGTCTTACCAGATACATGATTTGTGAATTTTTTTTTTTTCTGAGACAGGGTTTCTCTGTGTAGCCCTGGCTGTCCTGAAACATATTCTATAGGCCTTGAATTAAGAAATCTGCCTGCCTTTGCCTCCTGAGTGCTGGGATTACCACTACTGGAATTTTGTTACATACATACATACATACATACATACATACATATATATATAATTCTCTGGGTTCTTCATTTCTTACAGGAAATGTTTTCATGAAATGTTATTTCTAAAATGACATGTAATACTGAAGTGTCTTTAAAGAGTTTCCTTAAAGTATTAAAACACTAGTGGGTTTCCTAACTGTTTCCCTGTATATCTCTTATGGCCCTGTCTACTGGAAAAAGCAAGGCAAGAGGATTGTTTGAGGCCAGCCTGGGCTACATAGGAAGGTTCAAGCTTACTTGGATGACTACTGATGGGAAAGACATAGGCTAAAATGTTTGTGTGTCATATAGTGACTAAGATAGTAGATATGTTTTTGCTCATTGTATTTTATATATTATTTAAGTATTCTGTTATATAAATATTTAAAAGTGATGTAGGAGATGTGTGGCCTAAAGGCCAGTGCAGGACAGGCTGACGGGATCTCGCGCTGCATGTTTCAGGGGCCAGTGGTCTAGAACAGCACTCAGTGTGGCACTGAAGGAGCAGTGCCCCCCCCCCCCCGGGGTGCTGTGTGTCAGGGCTCGCGCCTGGCGTCTGTTGTCTGGGCCTCCTCCATGCCTACCAGCTCAGGTTGTGGGGCTGCTCTAGTGGTACTGGACAAACGGATTAGTCTGTTTCCAGTCATGTGCAAGGTCCAAAAGTTAACCACGTAAATACAAATAGCACCCTCTTGGGTGAATATTGACTTCATGAAACTGTTTGAGTATAACTTTCTTTCAGTGTGATTTGTCCCATCAGTCTGTATCGCTTTAAAAAATATTAAAAGTGTTAAAAAGAGTTTATGAAAATGTGATTGTTCAAGAAATTCTTATTGTCATCAGACCTTATAAAATTGGTGAATATACTGAATTCTTTCTAAATTATGTTTTTGTTATATATATATTTGGTGTTACATGAGTTATTTTCATAAAATAACTGGATAATTGACTTAAAAGGTTTTTTAGACTTATTTTTATGTTATGTGTATGGATGTTTTTCCTGCCTGCATGTAGGTATAGCATGTACATGTGTGTTGGAGCCCCTGGAGCTGGGATTATGGATAGTGGTGAGCCATCATATAGGTGCTGGGAAGTGTACCTGGGTCCTCTGCACAGGCAGCACGTGCTCTTAACTGCCGAGCCAGCTCTTTAGTCCCGAGAGAATTTACTTTAAAAGTCAACTACAGAAATTGACTGTATATTGATTGTGGATTGGGAATTGTTTAAGCTATTGTAAGTTATTAGCAGAATTATTGGAGACAATTGATTTGGTATGAAGACTCTTACGTAATCTTTTTCTATTCTAGAAATTATAGCAATCGCTATTTTGGAAAAGGTCTATCATACAATAAAGTAGTGGCTTAATAACGACTAAAGTAATTTCTTTATTTCTTTAGGAGCTGGTAATGCTTCTTTTAGAATACAATGCTGATACTACCGTTGTAAATGGGAGCGGCCAGACAGCAAAGGAAGCCACCCATGACAAAGAAATCAGAAGCATGCTTGAAGGTAAACAGGCATCTTGACATAAATAGTGCTTCGTGTTGCTATTGCTAAGGCCTCTGCAGCGCCAGTGTAGATGACAGCAGGGCTCTCTGTAGTGCTGATGCTGTACGAAGTCATTGTTTACATGCAACTTTGTTTCCTCCCTCTGTCAGTTACTTGTTGCTGGGGCAGACGAGCTGACAAAGGCAGCTCAGAGGGAAGGATCTGATTGGCTCACAATTTGAGGGGAGAAACTCCGGAATGGCAGCAAGGCATGACGGGTGGCTCCATGATGGTGGGAGCATGCCAGTGGGAGTGTTCCTCTACTTTTAGAAACAGAAAGCAGAGAGAGGGCCAGCAGGGGGTAGGGTTGTGAAAATTCAAGGCCCACTTCAACTACACACTTTACTCTGCTAGGTCCCACGTCCCAAAGGTTTCCTGACCTCCTAAACACAGCCACCAGCTGCACAGCAAACGTTCATATGTATGAGCCTGGGGCAACTTGTCACATCCAAGCTGTAGCATTCACTTTATGACTCTTAAAATCTTTGCTTACGAAAGAACATAGCAAGTTAAAAATGTCTTCAGTGCACAATGAAAGGAGTAGAAGGTGGAGACGTGAGGAGATGTGGCTTTGGGTGAACTTCTGCCGCATGGGAATGAGAGCGTAGGAAAGAAGGGCAGAGAAACTGCCCGAGCTGTAGTTACACATCGTTCCTCAGCACGGAGGAGATGTCTGTCTGCCTTCGTCTTCCATAGGGCCTCACTGTAGTGTAACACCAACACTCATTTCTTGATGGACTGCTTAGCAGCTATGGGCATCAGAGATTAAATTGCATCTAAGAGGATGTATGAACCTTTAAGAGTGTAGAAAAATTTCTCCACTACAGTTTAAAACAAAACCACTCCCATGTTTATACTAGAAAAATCTAAGGTAATAGAATTAGTCTTTGAATAGCCCAGGCTTTGCTGTAAGGCCAGAACAGGTAATTTGTACTTTGCCAATAAGGTCTCAGGATTGCAGCTGTAACTTGCGCACATATTCTGTTTCTCTTTCTTGCAAGAAAAGAGAAGGGTGATACGACTTTGTATTTAAGAGTGTTAACTTTGTAACTTTAATTATTTGTATTTTTATTTATGTGAAAATAAATATTATGTGATAATAGTCTTGCTTTTAACAATTTTCCAATTGACTGAACTCTTCACTTATCCTGTAGTTACAGAAACAATGACTGTTTGTTAGGAACTTACATTAGAGAATTGTTACTAATACACACTGCATGGATGGTGTGATCTTTCTCTGCATTCATGTACTGCACTGGCCCCATCCATCTACCTTTGAGTAGCTGTTCTCTGAGGTTGACATTTTTGTCACACATCTTTAGATCACTGTGTTCACTTGAAATGGACTCTGTTTCAGTGAATACCCAGATCCACTTACCTTCTAAGGCCAGTCATTGTAGCCTGTGACTTAGGGACTTACGGATCATATTGGATATGGTTTTACCCTTTAATACATTGTGATCTGATTGAAAGGTGAGGTAACTGTTTCTGATCCTGTCCTGTCATTCTCCTGTCTCATGGGAACCCAGGGCTGAGATTTTCCTGATGGGATGAATGTTAGGCTACTCTGACAAGCAGATATTTAAGAGGGGATTATGAAGACATACTCTAAGGCGCTTCTGAAACCCAAGCTGGGCAAGGGCAAGGGCTTAGTTGACTTTATAGCTGATGTCATTTGTCAGCTCGTGTGCTTTTATGTCAGCCTGGCAAATAGAAAATAGAGGCTTAATTGAGTGGTTCTGTTCTGATGAGATCACTTTACCCATATATAATGCCATTTGTGGACAGCGTTAAGTTGTCGTTCGTAGAGTCTGGGAAATGCTGGGGACAACTCACCGTGAAAACAGAACAGAAACCAGACAACCAGACAACACACAGAGACAGGAGATATAAGTATAAGAAAACCACACCTAAATGTCTGAAGTGATGGCATTTCAAGAGGGATGATCTTATTTGTGGTGGACCGTAGCCAGTTAGTGGGCCAGAGGCTGAGTACCACAGCTTATCTCTAGACGCACTGCATTGTCCACAGGGTGAGTCATCTTGAAAGGCGCAGTGAGTTTTCCGTGACGAGGGGTATTCTGGAAGAGGATAGACAATAGCTGCTCTCTCTTTCTCTTGTTTGTAGACTATAGAAAGGATTTAGAATAATGAAAATGAATACTAATATGCCCTGTCTTTCACTTAGAGTATACATACACATATCTTGTCTGTATCTAGTTTATCTTTTAAAATATTATTTTATGCTACTGAATTGATTTTCTGTTGTATTTGACACACTTGAAAGTAATTTGCATGCCATATGGCATTATTGCCTTCAGACACTTTAGTGTCCCTTTTAAGAACAAGGTGTTCTCTGGGAGGCAGAGGTAGGCAGATCTCTGTGAGATCAAGCCTGATCTACAAAGCGTGTCCAGGAGAGCCAAGGCTATACAGAAAAACCCTGTTTTGAAAAACAAACATATAAAAGAATGGGGTATCTCCACAAGAATGTGGCCCTCGGAATCACCTAAGCAAGGCTCACAGGGGCTTATCGAGGCCTAAGCAACAATCAGGGATCCTCTCTTGGTCTGAGCTAGGTCTTCTGATATGCTCTGCTGTTCTCGTGAGACTCCCAGCAGTGGGAGTGGGGATTATCAATAGCTCTGTACTATGTCGCCTTGACCAGCCTTAATATGAGGGTTTGTACCTAATCTTCCTTCCTTCCTTCCTTCCTTCCTTCCTTCTTTCCTTCCTTCCTTCCTTCCTTCCTTTTTTTAAGTGAAATGGAGGACGAGTGGACCAGGGAGAGAAGAGAGGTGAAGGGAAGGACTGGGAAGAGTGGAGGGAAGGGAAAATTCCCATATTTGGGATATAATGTGTGAGATAATAACACAATAATAAAAAAATAGGGTATCTTGTTGCATAATCACAATGAACCTCACAGTATCTTTGGGCATTGGTTGCAGGACCTTAAAATATTAGAACTGTGAATTCTAAAATACGTGGATACTCAATACCTTTTATGTGTCTTTTTTTTGTGGAACTTACAGGTAGCCTCCCAGTGCCTTTAAACTGTACATAAATGATGATGAGCTATTTATACAAGTCCACTAAAAATCAGATATTTGATTTTCAAAACCTTTTCTCCCATTCTGGAGGTTGCCTTTTAAAAAGTTTAATATGGACCTGTTGTTGACTGACTGATGAGGAACCATTGGTCTGCCCCCTCCCCACCCTCTGTGTTTTTGGTGTTCTTAGCCTAATATCACAAAGGCTTTCTGTTCAAAGAGTTTGGGCTTTTATAAATCTATGCTCCATTTTGAATTAAAGTTGCATATGCTTTCCTTTGTAAGTACCAGTTGTCCCAGGACCTTTGTGTAGAAGATTCCTCTGTCTTTATTGGATGCCCCTGTTGTGGTCGCCCATGCCTTTAATCCCAGGACTAGGGAGGCAGAGGCAGGATCTCTGAGTTCAAGGCCAGCCTGGTCTATGAGTTCCAGGACAGCTAAGGCTACACAGAGAAACTCTGTCTTGAAAAAACAAACAAACAAAAATCAATTTAACAGTCTGTAGAGTACACATATAATACCCCATATACCTTGATGCTATGTAAGCAGTTGTGTTGTACTGCTCAGTGGCAAGAAATACAGTGTTCAGAACAGACTCTTTGTATTTTATTTCATTTAAATTTGTGATTTGTAAAATCCAGAGATTGAACCCATGAGTGCTAAAGGCTAATTCTGTAGTGATCAGCATCAGAAAAGTTAGGACTGACAGAGAAATTGAGGGGCTAGAGATATGGCTCAATAGCTAAGAGCACTTGCTGCTTGTTCTTACAGAAGACTCAGGCTCATTCCCCAGCATCCACATGCTGCAGACATGTATGAGATATATATATCTCATACATATATATATCTCATACATATATATATGTGTGTGTATATTTTTATATATATATATATATATGTATGTAGGCAAAAGGCATATGCACAGAGAAGAAAATAAATAAATCTAATATACACATTGAGCATCACCAATCTGAAATTGGAATGGTTCCAAATTTTAAAACTTTTGAATGTCATAATACCTACAAAGTTAAGGGCCTTTGGACATTTTTATTTTTGGATTAAGAATACTTTACCAGTAAAGTCTGCAAATAGTCCAAACTCTAAAACAAAAAACAAAAAACCCTGAAATTTTAAAATATAATTTATTCGTTTTTTATATCCTAATTTTAGCCTCCTCCTCTCTCTGTCTTACCCCCATTCTCTTCCCCTAGTCCACTGAAAGGGGGAGTCTTCCCCCCCCTGCCATCTGACTCCAACCTATCATATCTCATCAGGATTACCTGGATCCTCTTCCTCTGTGGCCTGGCAAGGCCTCATCGCCAGGGGAAAGTGATCAAAGAGCAGGCAACTGAGTTCACGACAGGGGCAGCCTCTGCTCCCCTTACTCGGGCACCCACATGGAGACTGAGAGGCCAATAGGCTACATCTGAGCAGGGGGTTGTGGTCCTCTCCATGCATGGTCCTTGGTTGGTGCATCAGTGTCTGCAGGTCCCCCTGGGCCCACATTTGTTGGCTCTGTTGGTCTCCTTGTGGAGCTCCTATGCCTTCTTGGTCCTTCTATCTCCCTCTTTTATAAGACTCCCTGCACTCTGCCCAAAGCTTGGCTGTGAGTCGCAGCATCTGCTTCGGTCCCCTGTCGGTGGGGCCTTTCAGAGGACGTTCTAAGGTCGGCTCCCGTCCTGTCCCCTCTTCCACCGCTTCTGGAGTCTGTTTGCCGCTCTGAATGAGATGCAAGCATCCTCCCGAGGGTCCTCCTCGTTGTTTAGTTTCTTTATGTCTGTAGATTTTAGTATGAAAACCTGTAATTTTAAACACCGAAAGTTTAAACATTTTTTTTTTAATCTCAAGAATTTTGGATAAGAAATACTCAGGCTTTTATACTATAATGCACATTTCACATGCAGATGTTGTCAGTTGTCCACATGACATCCTCCCGGTTTAGATCTAGTGCATAATTGCGTGTTGTAGCTGTCATGTCCTCCCGGTCCCTTTATCTGAGACAACCTGCTAGCCTCAGTTTTATGTAATATTGACTATTTTGAAAAGGGGGGGGCTGAGCCTGAGGAGGGAAGGACCCCTCAAGTTTGCGGCCTTCCTGGTCCTTACAGGGAGTTCCACGCCGGTGAGAGCCACGCAGCGAGACTTGCCTCCCAAAAAGCATATGTATGTGGGGAGGAGGTTGGTTGGAAAGACAGTTTGAGTTTTTCATTCCGTGTGATGAGATACAGGACATCTAGTAGGGGCGGGAATACCAAGTAGGTGAGAGTGTCGCCTGAGTTAGTGTATTATGTTAGGACACACGTGATTGACTTGTGCGGGCCATCAAGTCAGTTGACAATGACTAACCCAGATATTGGTGGTCCACTGGAAAAGTAGCTTTTTTATTTGTAACTAATGAATAGAAAAGGGGAAAGCAAAAAATATTTTGTTTGCCAAGAAACTTAGTCAGGAATATGAAAATGTGTATTAATAACACTTGTCCCAATAATTCGTTTCTTTGATTACTGCAAAGTAGAGACTTCATGAAATTCCTCTCCAGGGGCTGTGGACTGCAATTGCACTATTATGTAAGCTGTTCCAGGAAGTAGCTAAGCTTCAGCAGATGAAGACAGACTTCAAATATGCAGGAGGTGCTGTGACCCCAGTGGTAGGAGGTGACTCTCTGTGCCCTGGCAGGTTCCAGCCAGCCTCAGCTATTTAGCAAGGTCAAGGCCAGTCTGGGCAGCATGCAACCTTGTGTTAAAAGTCAAAACAAACATTCAGTGAGGAAAACATTCAGAAAAATGGATGTCGTTAACACGTAGCTCACTGTTCCGTAGAAACATCTGTCTGAACAAGGAAAGAACACTTTCGGGGCCTTCTACCCCAGTCAGGAGCCTTTGCATGTCGTTGGCTGAGTCCATAGTCTTCTTTGTGCACCACGAATAAGCAGAGGATAGGAACATATGCGGGGTTTCCCTCTCCGAAGCTTTGCCTGTTTTCCCTCATTTGTGAGCCTAGAAACTGTAGAAATAGATATTACTTTATTCCTTTTTTTTCATTCTTTAAAGTCCGGAATCTGGCTATGCATCACCTAATTGTTATTGGTCAGATACACTTTATGCCAGACACTGTCATCCATTCTTGGAATGATCAAGGGTGAGGCTAAGCACCTGACCTTAAGAATGATGAAGGAATAAGTCACAGCCAAAGGTAATTCTCAGTGTGACAGGCATGCACAGGAGTGGTGGGATGCCCCTGCTCTCAGTGCCCACAGTCTCAACAGAGCAGGTTCAGCCATGGAAGAAGCCACTGAGAGCCTGTGTGGCGAGAGAGACCATACATGGGGATAAAAGTACAGTAGAAGATGGTATGTGGTAACTGTAGTCATTTGTTATTCCAGCCATTCCTGTATGCACTGTATGTGTTTCTTTACAGCCCCACACGCACTGTATGTGCTGGTTTAAATGTGTTTTGAGTAACAGCACACAGTAGCGACAAGCCTGAAATAAATGTTCCTTTCCCTAGTTACTTGGCTCTTCATTGGCTTCTCTGCCCAGGGCTCTTTAGCCAGGAAGGCTGCTAGGGAATCATCCTTCTGGCCTTTACATACGTGTTAAGCTGGATTACTAAGTATTTGCATGAACGTGCTTCAAAATAACTTGTTATTTTTGAAATAAGGTCTCATCTAGTTTAAGTTGACCTTGAAATTGTTGTTTAAGAGAGGGTAACTTTGAACCCCTGATCCTCTCCTCTGTGTTCCATGTGTTGGGGTTATAGGAGTATACCACAATCCGTGGCTAAAAGAACCCTGACAGGCTTTTTTGTTACCCAGGACTGTGTACAGGGGAGGCAAGTTCTTTACCACTGAGGCAACTTCAGCCTGAAGTAGCAGCAGTTGCTCCTACCTCCTCTTCCTCTCAAATCAGAGTGTGAGGCGAGGCAAATGCGAGCTTATGGCTACCGTCCACCCCTTCTCCACATTACAGTTGCTCTGCTGCAAATAGGGGTTCAGAACTGACATTAGGGACAGCAGCTTACACAAGTCCCAGCCTTCCACTGTGTGGCCTTCCTTCACTCTGCATACCTGTTCTGTAATTTATAAAGTAACACCTACTTTAGCACTTACAAACTGAGGATTATAGTCTTTCTTAAATAGAAATACAATTTATATGGTTTTTTGTATATAACTAATTTGATACCTACTAACATGTATTTGACTTGTACACCTTCTTACAAATTGCTATTTCTTTTTTACTTGTTTATGAAAGCTTTTTATTTATTTCTTTGCTTTCTTTTTTATTGATTATTTGGGAATCTCACATCATGCAACCTTACTTCTTACCTCCCGGTCCTCTCTTGTCTGATGCCCCTTCCATGTGACCTCTCCTCCCTCTCAGAGAAACAGACAGACAAACAAGTCCATTTTGTGTTGTCCATATACCCATTGGTGCATGGTCCAACTCCTAGTGGCCAGCCTTCCAAGCTGAGTCCTTCTCCACCTGCCCCAGAAGCCAGCTGTGGACCCCAGAGGCCAGCGAGGAAAGGAGGAAGTGCCATTTCTTTTTTAAAAAAACATTTACATTTTAAAAAACCTTTTTTTTTTTTTTACAGTTTATTCACTTTCTATCCTCCTCCCTCATCTCCTCCTGGTCCCACCTTCTCCCTCTTTCTTCCCATTTCCCTCCCTTGTTGTACTCCAAGAGGGAGTCCTCCTCCCCTACTGTCTGACCCTAGCCTATCGAGTTGTATCAGGGCTGTCTGGATCCTCTTCCTCTGTGGGCTGGCAAGTTCACCCCACCAAGGGGAAATGATCAAAGAGAACGCAACTGAGTTCATGACAGAGACAGCCCCTGATCCCCTTCCTAAGGAACCCACATGGAAACTGAGCTGCCTATGGGCTACATCTGAGCAGGGGGTCTAGGTCCTCTCTATGCATTGTCCTGTGTTGGTGCATCAGTCTCTGCAGGCCACCCTGGGCCCAGAATTTTTGACTTTGTTGGTCTCCTTCTGGACCTTCTAACCTCCCATTCTTCTATATGACACCCTGCACTCTGTCCAAAGTTGGGCTCTGAGTCTCTGCATCTGCTTTGATCCCCTGCTGGGTGGAGTCTTTCAGAGGACATCTATGGAAGGCTCCTATTCTGTTCCCTCTCTGCAACCACTTCTGGTGTCTATTCTGTTTGCTCTTCTGAATGAGAATTAAGCATCCTTCCTAGGGTCCTCCTTGTTGTTTAGCTTCCTTAGCTCTATAGATTTTGCTATGTTTATCCTATATTATATGTGCTTATAAGTGATTATATACCATGTGTGTCTTTCTGGTTCTGGGTTACCTCACTCAGGATGATCTTTCTTATTACTGTTTTCCACTTTATAATATTCTAGAAGTTATGAACCCATTTATCTTCTTTTCAAGGCAGATAAGTACTCTTTTGATCATCAAACGCTCATAATTGTTTATGCTGAGTATTATAATGAATAAATCCTTAACATCCTTTGAATTGAAATTATAATGTCATCCCAAACTGAAGGAAATGGAACTCATTGGAAATGAAAAGCACAACTCCCAAATCTAACAGTATTTGCTGTTTAGTTCAAAACATTTGTATTTTTTTTACAGTGTGATCAACTTATTCTTTGTTTTTTAAAAAAATATTTATAAGTTTGTGTGGATCTGTGTAAATGTGTTTCATGTGTGTTCAGTGGGTATCTGCAGAAGCCAGAAGAGATGTCAGGTCCCCTGGAGTGGGAGTTACAGGTGTTCGTAAGCTGCCCCATGTGGGTGCTGGGAACACCACTCAGGTCCTGTGCAAGAGCAGTCGGTGCTTTTACCTGTTGTCTCCTTTTTCTATGTCTTTGTAATGAATATTCCAGTAAGATCACCTCTGTAGAGCAGCAGCTCTCAACCTGTGGGTTGCAGCCTCCCCCCCCTCCCCCAGTACTCGTATATCAGATATTTATGTTGTGATTCATAGAAGTAGCAAAATTACATTATGAAGCAGCTGTGGGCTACATGCTTGGGGCCAGTGCAGCATGAGGAACTGTCTAAGGGGGTAGCGTTTGGGAGGCGGAAAACCACTGCTCTGTAGTAAGGCATTTTTCTCTCTTGCAGCTGTGGAAAGAACTCAGCAAAGAAAGCTTGAAGAACTGCTTTTAGGAGCAGCTAGAGAAGGAAGAACAGCTGAAGTGTCAGCTCTGGTAACAAGCTTCAGTTCTTTGTATGCTGGGAAGATTTTCCTTCAGTGTTAAGTTCATAATTCAGTGACTGCAGGAGGAATCCTCACACTAGGAAAGAAGTGACACACGTACACACAAGTATGTGTGTGTATGGCAGCTTACCAGGGGGATAGTTTTGCAGGTTTCCATACTGATAGATCTCTACGTTTTTGATTCATCTCTTCGCTCCAAATCAAAACCTGATGATTAAGAAATCAGTTTTTCATAGCAAATAGTTAAGGTGAAGAAATTTTAATTTTTTTAACATTAAGCCCATTTAAAATTGAAAAAATAAATACAGAATCCTTTCGAAGAGAAAGTTATTCACATTTTGATTGACAATAAATTCTGAAAGAATATTGTCCTTCTTAGAGGAGCAACATAGCAAGAAGGGACAGTGTTTGGATCATGTACTTAGGTCAAGCCAAGAAGCTGGCAGCCTGGCCTGCTTTCTTATTCTTCCTAGGAGACCTACTTTCTCGTTTCCATTTCCTGCATAGTCTCATTAAATATGAAACTAAATTTGTTCTGAATTCAAGTCTGAACCAATGCCATTTGCTATAAAGCTATTTCAGCTCATTTGAAAACACTTCTCTTTGGTTTCTAAGTATAGTACCTGCAACATTTTAAAATTTTGTGAAATGGAGACTATATCAAGATTGCTAAAGCAGTAAGGTGGGAACAACGAATTCAGCAGAACCTTGACATTTATGCTTCTACCGTCTCGGGGTTTAACTCTTCTTGGGGACTGTTGGCAGGTACATGATTTATAGCTTTGCTGTCACATGTGCGAAATGCAAGACTGTTGAGAGCGAGCCTGTTAGTGAGATCTTACTGTGAGGCAGAAGCGGGTGGCACTGCTGTCGTGTGGTGCCAGGACACAGACCTCAGATCTCATACCTGCCGCACATAAGCGTGGGCCAAAGGTGGAGAGCCTGAAAACCTGCAAGCTCTGCTGTTGTACGGGCTGTGCTCGGAGCCTTTCTGTGTGGCGTGAGGGGAAACCTGTCTTGGGTGTGTAATCATATTGTGTTCCTCTATTAGCTCAGCAGGCCCAATCCTCCTGATGTGAACTGTTCGGACCAGTTAGGAAATACTCCCTTGCATTGTGCAGCCTACCGGGCCCATAAACAGTGTGCCTTGAAGCTTCTGAGAAGTGGAGCTGACCCCAACCTGAAGAACAAAAATGGTACGTGTGTTGATGGAAGTCATCCTTGGTCATTTTCACTCTACAAGATGCAATCAGTACTATAGGAAACTATTCTGTTTGGCATCCAGCCTTTGTTAAATTAGATGGTCTCCATTTTAAATAAGGACATTCACAAAAGTAAAGAATGGCATTTTCTTCTCCTTTAAGACTTAACTAGTAATGCACTCCCTACTCCAAATGAGACAAGTGTTAACCAAGGTAATCCTACCATCAAGCAGATGATAGCTACAATTGTAGGCATTACATTCTTTAATGTTGCTACCAATGCTGAATTAGAGTGTTCTGAACCACTGCTTTAAGAGAAGCCAGGATTAGAGTATCATGAGCCTCTCTTGTCATGGCATTTTCATCCAGTGGTCATTATACAGCCATGCTTTATGAGTGCTACTATTTAAGATCACCTTGTGTAATATGTGTTACAGATACATTGAGGTCATGGCCAATGGCGCCTTTAATATATCATAGTCTTGCACTTGCAAACACTGCCCAGCATTTTAGTATGATTCTTTGGGGCCATTTTATGTGAGGACATCAAAAGCAAAACACACTAAAACGTGACACTGAGAAGAGGGCAGTAGGGTGCTTGACCATTACTCACCTAAAAGGAGAAAGTCAAGTCTGACCTGTTTCACTTCAGCTTGCAGAGCAATCTGGGAAAGCTAGTGTTGGGTCATTCAAAATTTTTACTACTTTGGAAATATCTTTCCATGTCCAAAAACATTGCCTCAGATTATTGGCTTTGGGGTTAGATGGCCTTTTCAGCAGGAGGCAGACTTGCTGTGCTGAAGCATCTTTAAGGATGGCGTAAGAGCTGCTACTCTTCGGAATGCTTTGTGTGCATTTGCGCTTTCCTTCTGGTCATCCAGGGCTGACCTTGGTATTGCTAGACATGCACATTTGACATGATATTGGAAAGTTATAGGTTCCTAGTAAAGATACTGTTGGGATTAAGCTGAAATTTCCTTCTATGCAAATTAATTTGAAGAGAGATGACATTTTTGTTGGGTTTTTTCCATTAAGGGACAAAGATGTTTCATGCAATTTCAAGCATCCTATTATTCCACTCATATTACTTTATTTTCTTTTGCTAACACATGCACATTTTTCTATTGGAATTGCTGGCTCTAAGTTCATGTAGATAGGGACCCTGCTCATTTAGTTCTCAATGTGCTTTATGGAGTTAGTCCTATGTGCTGGGCCCTGCAGACGTTGAGTCCAGAGATGAAGCAGAGATTTCATCCAGTTGGCAGAAGCTCAGAATTTATTTTTGGCATTAGGGCAGGATTTTATAAAATCATATGATCATCTTTCCCTCGGCTGGAAGGATAGTTTCTGGAAAGTGCCCTGCAGGTAGGATGGAGATAACAGAATTGGCAGACTGTTATCTTTCTAGGTGCTGCTGGAAGAACTGAACTGGTGACTGGTTTCTCAGTGAACAGTTTTTTCAAAAGGAGAAGCAGATGTTAGCAGCCCCTGCTTCACATATCCACAGTTCTGTAGATCTGCCTCAGAACAAAGTTGAGCCGTGATCTCTTTCTAGATTAAAACAATGGCCATTCTCCTTTCATCCCTCCCACCCCCTGGATTATCTTGAAGTCATTCCAGGGAGCATGCCATTCCCTGGAAAATATTTAAGTATATTAGTAAAAGAGAAAGACTCTGTAAACAGCTATGTCATAGGTGTACAATTCTGAGTGTATTAAGGCTGATTTAATTATACCCTTCAAATTGGAATTGTCTGGTGTCTGGTGTAAACTGGAATTGTATGGTATGTGAATTTGTGTCGGTAGAGATATTAAACACCTGAAGCACAGTAATAGGAGCAGTCAGTTAATGTTGTAATATCTCAAAATCATGAAATACATGCTTAAACACTCTGACAGAATTTGAATATCAGTCAAATCATACTATTTCTTGTCCTAAGACCTTGCATGGGCTTTCCATCGTGTCTGGAAAACACAGGTGTTTGTGCTTACCTGGCTCACAGACGTCTGGCTCTGGTGACCTGCTTCCTTGTCTCATCCTCTGTCTTGTCTTCTTTCAGGGCCTTTGCATTAGCCATTCCCTGTGCCTCGACAGTAACTATCCCTTCCCTGGAGAGGTCAGCCCAGAACAGTCTCTCACCCTCTACCTGACCTGGTAGCTGCTGTCTGTCAAATTGGTCACTGATTATATAAACATATCATGCTTTATTTCCTGTTATGTGTCTTTTAGAATGAATTTATTACTGTCTTCTGTGTTGTTCATTACTAAATCACCAGTGCCTTATAATGGTGATTGCCACATAACAGAACTTTATGAGAAGAAATAGAAGCAAATGTGACCAGTACACACCAGGTGTTTGGTATTTTATAAAGACTTAGACAGTTACCATGAGGTCAAAAGTTAACATAAGGCTTAAACAAATTGACATAGGAGAAGTCTTCGTTGTTTTAAACTGGTAGGCTTATGATAGTATTACATGAGTCCGGAAACTAATACAGTTATTTATGGCCAGAAAACCTGACTGGCCACGGAACCCGTACAGGGTGTTCTAGGGACAATCAGATTTTCTGACTTTATAGCTCCCAAAAAGGAGGCTTTAAGAATTAAGAGGGCAACTTCTGGCAGATGATTTCATTGTATTTTTTTGTTGGTGGGAAGGAGTTTTTGAAAACACAAAGGAGAATTATATGGTACGGCTATAGTAAATTTTGTTGTGTAGTTGGCATAGTGACATTTACTTTTGTATTTTACATAGATCAGAAACCTCTTGACCTTGCTCATGGTGCTGAAATGAAGCATATTCTTGTTGGTAATAAGGTGAGTATTGGTGGACTGAATTCCTAAATCTCTAATTCCTTAAATGTCTAAATTCCTAATTTCCTAAAACAGTACGTTTTTGGGAAAAACTTGAATGCATGCTCCATCTCTGTAGACACATCTAATGAAGTGTTTCCAGCAGGTTGTCTACAAAGCACTGAAGCGCTATGAAGGCCCTCTCTGGAAGGTAGGGCGGGGCTTAAGTAGGAGGCTGGACGGGATTCTTCATGCTTTGTTTCTCTTCAGGTTGTTTGTTTTTTTTGTTTTCAATTTTTTTAGACATACAGCATGTCCCTGACTGACCATGGTCTAATTCACGAGTTTTTGTCTTTTTAGTGCCATAAAAAGACGTATAGGGCAACTCTACTCTGATTTGGAGTTTTGATCTTTTCCTGGCATGGCAGTGTACTGTGACACTCTTATGCTAGTGAGTTGCAGGCCCCAGTCAGCCATGTGGCCATGAGGGCAGCAACCAAGACTGCACAGCACTGTGTTGCCCTCATGCTTTGCATAATGCTCTGTATGTTTTTACTGTTCCCTTCTTTCCCACCATGGTATACATTGCCAAGCATGTGCAGGCTCAGAAACCTCTCTACTACCGAGCTAGAGCTAGACCCTAGCCTAGCTTGTGTTTGTGGGTTTTATTATGAAATAGAATGTGTGTGTGTGTGTGATGGTTTTGCTCTGTTGTAGCTAATATAAATATTAGTGTTCTTAGTTAAGCTATGGTTGGCTTCGGTGTACTGAAGGCTTGCTTTACTTAATGAGTATTCTGGGAATTGAATCCAAGGCCTTCTGTATGCTAGGTAAGATGTCCACAACAGAGCTACATTCTCGCCCCCTCAGTGAATATTTTTAGTTGTATATTTTTCAAGTCATAATGGTTTGTTGGGATACACCCCTCGTAAGTTGATGCTCTCTGTATCTTATCTTCTAAGCCACTTTTACACTCTTTCATTTTAGTGTGACAATCACTTTAGTTACACTGCGCGTTAAAGTGCATAAGTTTAACTGAAAGGAGTAGAGGAAAATATTTTTTCTCACTAAGTCATAATTACAGTATTGTTTTTGTTATAAACATCAAATTATAAAAGACTTCATAGAAAATTAGCTCTTGAAATATCCTTCAGATGGGGCCCATGATAGCTCGGTGTTGGACTGAAGACCCTAGTGAGGGAAACAGGGACTGTTTCAGCCATGAACTTGATGGCTGACTCTTTGACCCTCCCCCATACACGCTGAGGAGTTACAGACTGGCTAGATCCCAGGGGAGGTCATTGCAGCCAGCCCTGAGGAGACAGGATGAAGGGGGGGGGGTGTTGGATGGAAGGGAAGGAGGTCCTCTCCTGTTGGTGGACTTGGAGGGGGCGGGGAGGAGGAAGATGAGGGAGGGGGTGGGAGGGAATGAGGGAGGGGGCTACGCCTGGGATGCAAAGTACCTAACCTGTGATTGATATAAAAATAAATAAATTTAAAAAATAATAATAAAAAAAAGAAATATCCTAGGAAGGAGATTTCCTGGTTCTGTGAGTTTTAGAATTTAGGTATTTTCTAGAATCCACCATGGTGGTGCTCACCACTGTTTGCATCTGTAAGTCGTTCCTGTAGATAACTTTTTGTATGTTAGCATACTATATTTAGTGAATTTAGGTTAATTCTCTTCTTTAGACATTTATTCACAACCTTGAGGAAATTGTATTCAAAGGTCAGAACTGCTATTTTCTATAAACAGTCCTGGGCAGAACTGTCAGAATCACAAACCCTGACCTTGGCAGTGTAGCATTTGTGTATGTGTGTGTCTGTGTGTGTGTGTGCTGTAGTGAGCGGAATGTTGTCATCCTTGCACTTAGTATCGGAGCTCAATTTTATTACTGTTTATTGTTCAGTCCTCTCATCTAGATGAACGTCTCAGATCTATATTTATGCTTAGTTACTTTTCCTCAGTTATATATTTGAATCCAGATGCATCAGCTTGGAAAATTTTTGTCATTTTCCTGTAGAGTTCAAGATTTTTTGGCTGGAAGTTATTCTGGGTAGTATTAGAACACGGAGTCCTTTCCTGGTATAGGAAACAGTAAGTATTAATCTTGTAATTACTAACTTTCAGAATATAAGTTTTAAAATATTCAAAGCTTTCACTTAGCTCTTTTTCTTTGTCTTGATTTAATTTTTGTTTTGAAGGCCTGATGCAGTCCATAATACTTACCGCCAGGGGTGCAAACACCTGACTCAAGCGGTGTGCACGGTAAGATGAGACGTGTGTGGTCTGTGCAGACTGTGGAGTCCACGCTGAAGTGCCTGGCCCCAATCATTGCAGAATGGGGCCAGGCCATGGGGTGGGTGGACTTGTGTTTTCACATTTGAGAACAATTGACAATAAAGAATCTCTACTTACATGCATGCGCACACACGCACATACTCAACTTGTTTATTTTCACTTTCGGCATTAAAAACAGGTGATTTAAAACCACCTAGACAGAGCTGTCAACACTGAAGGGGAGTGTGTGTCTTTTTCATGGGTAAATCTGGATGTTGTAGGTGACAATTAATATTTACTATTGATATATTTTCTGGTAAAGCTGCTGTTAATCCTAAACAGCTGTATAACCAAATCACCACACAGAGACTGGGATTTTAGTTAACCTAGAACACAATGTTGGGTGATAGTTGCTCCCTCCTTAACCTCCAAGCCCTCATAGTTTCCTAACATTTAGATTTCTCACATTGTACTTGCTTTTAGTGATATATTAGGTCCAGTCCATCTCTCCGCGTTGTTCCAAGATCTCTCCTCCAGCTCTGCTCTCCTAGCTCTCTCTCTCTCTCTCTCTCTCTCTCTTTCTCGCCCTTTTTCCTCCCATTCTTCCTGTCCTCTGGCTCCTCCCTTCTCCCTGCATCCTTTCCCTTGCTCAACATTGTGGCTAGTTGCTTTATTTTGGCCTGTTTGCATAAAGTTGAGGCAGGATGCTTAGCGTAAGTATCACAGTGCAATGCCCAGATTGAAACCGCGGCGGGGGTGGGGGGCAGGGGAATCAGTATTTGATTGAACAAGGGTAAAGGGTGTATACATTTCAAAAGAATATTATACCAACATCTGGATGATGGAATTTTCTGGGGTTACAGTAAAACTTAAAGCCTGTGTCCAAGTGGGACTCTTAAGTTCTTTGTACTCACTTCTAGCTCTTTAACTTTGACTGTATAGGAGACTGAGATTTCTCTATTTACCGATTGGGCTAACCTGGAGCCCAGGCATACTTAAGTCCAGTGGGGCTGTCCAGGAACACTGCAGGCAATCTGCCCCCAAGTGCACATGTCTTGCCTCTCCCCATGTCAGCACACTTGGGGTCAACCGGGCTCCTCTTTGAAAGGTTACAGGCTAAGTTATCTACCCCATGAATTCAGAACAACGTTGTGACCAAGTTGGATCCGTTCACAGGCTCTTACATCTTGTCCACACTGGACTAGAAGACCTGTGAAAAGTTCTGATGCTGCACATTATGTCCTTTGTTTTCCTTTTTCTTTTTTGCATTATTTATTTATAATTAATTTATTTACTAATTATAGTTTATTCACTTTGTATCCCAGCTGTAGCCCCCTCCCTTGCCCCCTCCCAACCCTCCCCTCCCTCATCTTTTCCCATGTCCCTCTTCAAGTCCACTGATAGGAGAGGTCCTCCTCCCTTTCTGTCTGACCCTAGCCTATCAGGTCTTATTAGGACTGGCTGCATTGTCTTCCTCTGTGGCCTGGTAAGACTGCTACCCCCTCAGGGAGAGGTGACTGAGTTTCTGTCAGAGACAGCCCCCGTTCCCCTTACTAGGGAACTCACTTGGAGACTGAGCTGCCATGGGGCTACATCTGTGCTGGGATTCTAGGTTATCTCCATGCATGGCCCTTGGTTAGAGTATCAGTCTCAGAAAAGACCCTTGGGCCCAGATTTTTTGGTTCTGTTGCTCTCCTTGTGGAGCTCCTGTCTCCTCCAGGTCTTTCTATCTCCCCCTTCTTTCATAAGATTCCGTGCATTCTGCACAAAGTTTGGCTATGAGTCTCAGCATCTGTTTTGATACCCTGCTGGGTAGAGCCTTTCAGAAGCCCTCTGTGGTGGGCTGCTGTCCTGTTCCCTGTTTTCTCCCTCTTCCAATGTCCATCCTTTCTGAATGAGGATTGAGCATCTTACCCCTGGTCCTCCTTGCTTAGCTTCTTTAGGTGTACAGATGTTTCAGTGTCCTTCGTTTTTCTGTCGGTGTGTTCCTGCTTTCCTCATCTCTTCCACTCTTGATTCTTTTACTCCATACTAAGGTTTTTATTGTATCAGGATCTTTTTGTTATTTTATTTTTCATAAAACAAACTTGTTAGCTTCTCCCCTCTCATTTTCCAAACTTTAGCTTCTGGAATTGATTAGGTCCTGCTGTGTTATGCCTCTGCCTATTCTATAACCTTGAATTTCTCATGCAGTGGTCTGCTTCCAGCTTTATCTGTGCATTGTATCAGCACAAGGTAAAAAAAACTCTCTGAATACTCACGTAAATCAAACTATGTTCAACATCTCCTTTCTTAGGATAGACACCTGGGTTGACTGATATCTTTTATAGACATGTTCCTTAATGACCTTTAAAACTTACAATAAAACATCTATAATAAAAATAACCTAACATTAATTGTTTTAAATTGCATGGTTCAGTGACACTGAGTATACTTAATCATTCTGCTAGTTTGTACAGCATCTAGCTCCAAAAGTCTTTTCATCTTTTCAAATGGATGGTCTGTTGCATATGGACTCCCCACACCCTCAACTGCTACCATCCATCATTCTTCTTTCTGTCTTGATGAGCTTGACCACTCCAGGTACCATATGTAAGTGGAGTTGTGTGTTTGTTGTTTTGTGACTGGCCTGTTTCACCTAGCACAATGTCCTCCGGATTCATTCATGTGTTTCATTTTGTCAGTGTGTGGTTCACTGTTTTCAACTGTATTTAGTTTGCTGTGAAACCGATATCTGGAACTTTTTTGTCCATATGCTTACTGCATATGCCTCATTTTCTCTCTCTGTAGACGCCAGTAAGCACCCTTCTGCTTGCTGTTTCTATGGGCTTGACTGTTTTTGAGCTTTATAGAAGGGAATCACAATGTTTGTCTCTTGGCAACTAGCCCATTCCAGTCAGCATAATACGACAAGATTCATCCATGTGATAGCATGTAATCGGATTTTCCTTTTAAGGAATCGTGTTCTTTTGTACACATATATCACATTTTCTTTATTTATTACTCATCTGTCAATGGACATTTCTTTAAATTTCTTGACTACTGTGACAATGGTGTAATGAACATGGGTGGAAATTACTTTGAGAATATTTTTGTAAAAATAGACCTGCTGGATTATATTGTGGTTCTGCCTTAGTGCTTGCAGGAGTTCCTCTGCCCCAATAGCTTGACCCTCTGCTTTTGTATGAGTAACCAGTAATGCTGGAGGGCTTCACATCTCCCCAACTGCCTACTATTGTTTGGATAGTGGCCATCCTCATGTATGTGCTGGGGTAGCTCATTACTGTTTAGATTTGCCTTTCCCTGTCATAGTGGTATTTGGCACCTTTTTAGGTGCTTTTTGATCATCAGTGAACAGTTTTTGAAGGAATGTGTACTTAGGTCCTTTGCCTGTGGTTCAGCTCAGCTGATTGTGTTTCTTGTTCTTTATATACTCTGGATATTCTGAGACGTAATGGTCTGATGTTTTCCCACTCTGAATGGCTTCTTCCTTTGGATGACAGTGTTCTCTGACATACAGAGGATTTAGATTTTTTTTAAAAGATTGATTTATTTATTATTTATATAGTGTTCCACCTGCATATTTCCTGCAGGCCAGAAGAGGGCACCAGATCATAATATAGATGGTTATGAGCCACTATGTGGATGCTTGGCCTTGAACTCAGGACCTTTGGGAGAACAGTGATCCTAACCTCTGAGCCATCTCTCCAGCCTGAGGATTTAGATTTTGATACAGTGTTATTTAGCTGTTTACCTTGGTTGCTTCTGTAGTGGTACTTTGTCTAGGACAGCATTTCCGGTACACTGTCATACAGTTTCTCTCCCTTATATTTTCTTTCATGAATTTTGTAGTTCGTGACTGGATCTACTTAGAGTTAAATTTTGTACATGGTATAAGGTACAGATTCGGCTTCATTCCTCTGCCTGTGGATATCCAGTTGTACTCACACCATGTTTTGAAGTTTGCCCCCTCCCCCCCCCCCCATACCAAGTGGACTTGGCATGCTTTTTTGAAATCACTTGAACAAACATGAGGTTTATTTTACATTGGCTCATGCTGTTGTTATAAAAGAATGAATATCCCAACAGTTCTGTTTTACCAGTAAAGCCAGATGCTAGCTCAGAGAGGTAGAGAAAGCATCCAGCTGACCTTCCTTCTCAGCTCACCTCTTGATGGAAAAGCTTGAAAGGCCTGCTGGCTCAGCTGATAGCCCAGGAGGAAAAGGCCAAAACAAACAAACAAACAAAAAATCACACACACATACAACCCCTCCCCCAAAACAAAAACAAACAAACAAAAACCCCTCAAGGCCAAAGGCTTGCTAGCTCAAAGCTCAAAAAGCCAGAGAGCTAAAGCTGAAGAGCTAGAGAGCTAAAGCTCTTCTACTTCTCCACACTGTCTCTAATACCCCTCAACGCTGTCCCTCCTGTTCTTTAATCCCTGTCACCTGATTTTTTTGCTTGGCCTTTTGACCTAGGATTAACTTTATTAAATGTGTACAGAAAGCTCTTGGATTAAAAGTATGTGCTAGGGTTGGCTGAACCACACCATAATCACATTTACAATAAACAGAAAGCTCTTGGATCAAAGGTGTGCATTAGGGCTCAAGCGCACCAAAAAAAGGTCACAAGATACAGTCTTAGAGCTCACAATGGGACCCAGTATCCTGCCACATTGTGCACCTGCCAATACCACACCGTTTTTTTCACTGTGGCTTTGCAGTGTGGTTTAAACTGATGAAGTCTGCGACCTCAAACCTCGTTCATCACTTACAAGATTGTTGTGGATATTTGTGGATTGCTTACGGTGGGCCATAGATCATGTATTTTTGGTTTTGTCTCATCCTATAATATTTTTTTATTATTTTTCTTTAATTGCTGTGTTTTTCTTTTGGCTTTTATAGTCTTTTTAACACCAGGGTTCCCTGAGCCTTGATGGTGATGGTGGGAGTTTATGGTAGTGGTGGTGACGACACAGATTTTCTCTTTATGGCTGAACATTAGGCTGTCACTTTGACCATTTATGAGCCTCTTCAGCTACTGCTGCCCTTTGCAGAAAGGAAATGTTTTCCTGAGATGGTATCAACAGTAATCTGTGAGAATAAACACAGTTGTTTAGGAAGTGATTTGATTGGCTCATCATGTCTATTTAGCAAAATGGCAGCAATGTCTTCCCTCCGAGGACCTATAAAATCCCCAGCTGTTATTTTTCCATTGTGTTCACAGTGTCAGATGAGAAACCCCTCCTGTGAGTCAGGTCTGGGATCTAGTTAAAGGATAGTTGGTTATACCTGCAATAGGCTTTTGACTACTGTGCCTGTGGGGACATCTTGTGTGACCTGTCAGTGGTGCTCACACAAGGTCTAGAGCTGGGGAAGACCAACCTGCTGCCTCTTCCCCAGCAACCTCATAGTACCTTTCATCGTCGTGAGTGCTGCCCAACAGGCTCAGGCAGGTTTTGAACTCACTGTGTAGGGGAGGGTAGGTGACATTGAACTCCTCAACTTCCATTCTCTATTTCCAAGAGTTAGGATTGCAGGAACCACCACCATGTGTGGTATTAAAAAGCAAAACAAAATGGCAACAAGAAACCCACAAAACAGACAACAAACCTACAGTTTAAAAGCCCCAAATTTCAGTTGCTTATATTTGGTTTGGTTTCTCATAGTTCGATGGGGTTTTGTTTTGATTGAACCCAGGACCTTATGCATACTATTATAGTTTCTTAAGATTGAAACTTAAAATAGTGAGATCTTTTTTACTAACTTTAAACCATATTTTACTATTTGTAGCTGTTTTTGTTCTACCGCACTAGCTTTGGTAGGTTTTGTTTCATTATCAATTAAAATATTTTATAATTTCTGTTGTGACTTCTGCTTAGAGGCAGTAAATAATTCTAAAAATTAGCAGTGTTATGTTTAATTCCCAAGTAATTGGGCTTTTCTGTTTATCTTGTTCTTGATTAATAATTGCATTTCACTTTACTGAGGCTCCTTCAATGACTTCACTTACAGACTATAATAATAGTGCACTTGTGTTTGACGCCACAAAGATAGGTGGCTCAGCATTAAAAATATTTGTTGCTTTTACAGAAAATATTTATTTCCTAGCACCCATGTTGTGGCTCACAACTGTCTGTAACTTTACTACTAGGACATCTGGCACAGCTTCTTCTGACCTCTCCAGACACCATACACGGATGTGGTGCAGGTATATGTGCGCATGCAGAAGATTCATACACATTAAAATAAATCATTAAAAGAGCATTTTATTATTGCTAAGTAAAATGTCATATAAATTGTTGAGTCATGGTGCTATTTGTTTTCTCTGGTCTGTTGCTAGTTATTATCAATTGCTGAGGTGTTAAGCTCTCTCTGTGTGTAGAGTTTTATATCAGTGGATGTTACTGATTTGATGATGTTTCCCTAGTTCACATTTTGCTTTGAAATAGGTTTTTTTTCTGATGTTAGTATGACCAGCCTGCCTGGCCTTTTTAAATACCTGTCCACTTATTTCAAACCTATCTGTATCTCTGTTGTCTCTTGTAGGTGGTATATATTTTAGTTCCCGTTTTCATTCTGACAGTTTTTGACTTTTAATTAATCATTTGAATGTGTTTTGCTGATTTGCTTCCTCGTGTTAGGTCCCTTCCAACGATATCTGTAGTATAGTGAATGCTATATTCTGGAGAATGGGCTCTGTTACTTGTCTTTGCTAAGTTGTTTTCATGGCTTGCTCTGGAGTGTAAATCCTGTGTCTTGAGCAGAAGCTCTGTCTCAATTCAAATCGGCCTCATCTGGGTGGGTTGTT
>CM053764.1:27536829-27637400 GCA_028658305.1 Pachyuromys duprasi
CAGTTCCTCCTGTGGCTGGTTTTGTTTTGGGCGGGGTGGGGGGTGGGGGGGCAGTGGAGGGTTGACCAAATTGTTTTGTAATTGTTTTCTGCTGCCTTTCCAGTAGTAAGGCCTTGGAACAGAAGTCCATCCTTTATGCGTTTACATCCCCTCCATTTTAAATTTTGTATTAAAAATAATTATTTCTAATTCAGTTTTTATACGTCCCTTACCACCTTGCCCTCAACCTTACCTATATACTATATTCTCAGCTCAAGCATTTTCTGCATTTGGAGCTTTGTTATGTAGAGGATTTTGTAGCCCAAGTACATACTAATTTATATTTAATGAATAGTAAACCTAAGGCCACAAACCACATGAACTCTTGAGTGTTTTCCTGGAGTGAGAAAGGCCTTGATAGGATTGGTGGGGACAAGCTGAAATGCCCAGGAATGTCAGGAGGAATCCAGGTCCTCCTGACTTTTAGCAGCCTTTCTGTGTTCAGCTGAGTGTTGTTTTGAATGTTAACTTGTGGTGGATAAGTTCTGAGACTTTGTTTCCAGTTGAGTGAACATTGTTTTCTGACTTGTTGTATCCAGGTGAAACCCACAGACAGCTGCCTCTTCTCTGTCAGATGCTTTGATGACACTGTTCACAGCTTCAGGGTTCCTAAGAACAGCCTACAGCAGTCAAGAGAGGTAAGCTTATGCATGGATGTCTTTATTTCTTCCTGAACTTAAGAATATATACTCAGCACTAACATCTAATATCTTGTTAATTATACTTATTTATTAGGAATGTAAGCCAGTAAGATGGCCCAGTGGGTAAAGACACTGGCCACCAAACATGATGATGTAAATTTCTTATCTAGGACCCGTGTGCTGTGCACACATAAACATGGAAATAAATACGGACATATAACTTAAAACTTTTAAAATAAAGTTTATTTATTTGTGTGTATGTGTCTCTGTGTGTGTGTGTTTGTGTATGAGTACAGCTGTGGGTGTGGAAGTTACAGGACAACTTTTGGGAGGCTAATCTTATCTTCCACCTTGATAAAGCAGGTTCTTTGCATTTTAAACCTGGCTTTTTACAAAGGTTTGCACATGGTATTCAGGTCCTTCTAGCTGATGCAATTGTGCCATCTTCCAAGCCTGGATGATGCCTTTTATTGGGAATATTTGTATTTAAACTTTGGCATAGGAATTTTAGTTGTTAACAACTAAAGCAAATAGCTTTTCTGTTTATAGCTTTTCATTTTATACTCATACTGACTTAGGGAAAAAAAAAGACTAAATGATTATATAAAAGCATATCCCTTAATTTATAAACAAACAAAAAACCCCACCAAAAAAAACCCCAAAACAAACAAAAAAACAGAGCATGGAAAAAAATTGCCCAAGAATGTACAGTTTGTATGTCAGAGACTATGGAGTTGACTCCACCTGTTCTGAGTCTAATAGACTAAGCCTACTTCCTGCCTACCTCACCTCCATCCTCCTCACCTTCCTACCCACTCCCCTTCATGTTCTTTTTCTCTCTAAAATCTAGGCTGTTTCAGTTCTGGCTGTTATGCATAGAGCAGCAACATGGTTGAGTAAGTGTCTCTGTAGTATAATATAGAGGCCTTTCAGCATATGCCCAAGAGTGTTTATAGCCAGATCTTGAGGTAGAATAAGTGTTTCCCTTCACTCACATCCTCACCAGGATGAGGTGTGATTTGTTTTATTGATCTTAGCAATTCTGACTGGAGTAAGATGGAATCTCAAAGTAGTGTCCGTTTTCATTTCTGTAATGACTAAGGATGTTGAACATTTCTTTAAGTATTTCTCAATCATTTGAGTTTCATTCTTTGAGAACTATGCTTAGTTCTGTACATAGTTTTAAAAAATGGCTTATTTGTTTTTCTGATCTTAAAGGTTTTTTTTAAAGCTTTTTGTATAAGTTAGATGCCAATGGTCTATCAGATATATAATTGGTAATGTTTTTTTCCCATTTTGTAAGTTGTTGCTTTGCTCAAATGATGGCGTCTTTTGCCATTAAAAAGTGTTTCAGCTTCATGAGGTCCCATGTTTTCATTGTTGTTCATAGTGCCTGTTATATTGATCAGAAAGGCCTTTCTTGTTCAGAAACAAGACTCATTGCCTGTACAAATGAGTCCAAGCCTATTGCTCACTTTCTATTCTATCATAGTCAGAATATCTGGTCTTGTCATTGATCTATTTGGAGTTGAGTTTTATGCAGGATAGATACGGATCTATTCGCTTTTTTCTACCCTGTGCTTATATGGCCTGACGCCTGCTTATTGAAGACTTGACAGCTAACATCCATGTGTAATATAAGCAAATACACACCACATTTGTCTTTTTGGATCCAGGTTACCTCACTCAGGATGTTTTTTTCTAGCTCTCTCCATTTACCAGTAAATCATGTGAATTTCATGATTTTATTTTTTTAACAGCTGAGTAGTATTCTGTTGTATAAATGTACCCCATTTTCCGTATCTATTCTTTGGCTGACAGCAATCTAGGTTTGTTGTTTCCAGTTTCTGGCTGCTATGAATAGAGCAGCGATAAACATGATTGAACAAGCATCAAGAGAAGCGTTGCTGAATCTCACGGTAGATGTAGTCCCAGCTTCCTGAGGAACTGCCATGCTGGTTTCCACGGTATCTGGACAAGTTCGCACTCCCGGCAGCAATGGATGAATAGAGACCTTATGGTGGAATATAAATTTTTCAAGTATCTTTTTATGATTCTGTCAATTTCCTTGCTGACTGTAGTAATGACCCCTTTTTATTAATTTGGATCTTTTTTCTCTGTCTTTTAGTTAATTTGGCAAAGAGCTTGTCAGTCTTATTGATTTTTCTCTAAGAACCAACTTTTTATTTTATTGATTCTATGTATTTTTGTTGCTGTTTCTATTTCATTCATTTTGGACCTGGGTTTGATTATTTCCCGCAATCTAGTTTTTTGAGGTGTCTTTATTTCTTGTTCTAGATCTTTTAGGTGTGTTACTGTGCTGTCAATACGATCTCTTTAATTACTTGATGTTGTCACTTTGTGCTATGAACTTGCCTCTTAGAAGCTGCCTTCATTGTGTTCCATAGGTTTGGATGTGTTTCGTTTTTGTTTTCACTCAATTCTAAAAAGCTTTTTGCTTTCCTTGTGTTTTCTGTCTCAACCCACATTTTTAATTCAGCAGTAAGTTCTTTAAGCTTCTGTGAATTTGTCGACTTTCTGTTGTTTATGTTTTTTTCTTTTTTTTTTTTTGATACGAAGCTTTAAACCATGGTGATCAGGTAGAATACAACTATTATTTCAATTTCTTGTATCTGTTGAGACTTCCTTTGTATCCAGCTATGTGATCAGTTTTGGAGAAAGTTTCATGAGCTGCTGAGAAGAAGGCATATTCTTTTGTGTTTGGGTGAAACATTCTGTAGTTAGGACCTAACATTCTGTTAGGTCCATTGATTTATGAGTACATGATTCCAGTGTTTGTTTAGTTTTTGTCTGCGTGACCTGTCTATTTAGGAAAAATGAGGTATTGAAGTCCCCTACTATCACAGTGTGAGGGTTAACGTGTGATTTTAGCTGTAATAGTGATTCTTTTATGAACTTGGGTACCCTAGTGTTCAGTACATAAATGTTTTAGAATTATGATATACTCTTGGTTAATTTTTTATTTAATGTGTGTACATTGCTTCAGATTTCTTCTGATTAGCCGTGTTTTGACGTCTATTCTGTGGATACTAAAATGGCTATCCCATCTTGCTTTTTGGGTCCATTTGCTTGGAATACCTTTTTTTATCTTTTACCCTAAAGAGAAGATCTATCCTCGATGGCAAGGGGTGTGTTCTTGATGTAGCAGAAAGATGGATCCTATTTTCTAATTTAATCTGTTAGTCCGTATCATTTTATTGATATCATTAATATTGGGAGTTATCAATGACAAGTGTTCATTGATTCCTGTTATTGTGTTATGAGGTACATTGCGCCACACATTTGGTTTGCTGTTCTGGGACCGTTTAGTCACTGTGTGTTCTGTGTGTCATTCGCTTCTTTGATACTCAGGTTTCCCTTTTGCTGTGTTCTGTAGAACTAGATTGGTAAATAGAAATTTCTTAAATTTGGTTTTAGTGAGGAATATTTTTCTTTCTCTTTGGTTTTGGTTGATAGTTTTGATGGAGATGGTTGTCTGGGCTGGCACTGTGGTCTCTCAGAGTTCGAAGAATGTCCATTCAGGAACTTCTGGCTTTTAGAGTTTTCACTGAGACCTCAGGTATTATTCTAATGGGGTTGCTTTTGCATACCTTTTTTCTTTGGCCCTTTTGATATCTTTTCTGTGTTCTATTCATTGAGTGTTTTGATTATTATATATTATGGAGAATGTCTTTTCTGGTCCTACTTGGCATCTTGTATGCTTCTTGTATCTTGGTATGCACCTTGTTCTTTAGGTTAAGAACATTTTCTTCTATGGCTTTGTTGAAAATATTTTTTGTGGCTTTGACCTGTTCTTCCTTTTTTTTTTATTATTCATAGATTTTCTGTTTTTAGACTGTCACAGGTTTCCTGGATATTTTGTATCTGGAGGCTTTTTTTTTTTTAAGATTTAACAATCTCTTTGATTTAGGTATCCATATCTTCTACCTGTCTTAAAAACCTGAGAGTCTCTATTTCATATATTGTACTCTGTTGATGAGGGTTACATCTGAAGTTTTTGTTTGACTTCCTACATTTTTCATTTCTAGTTTTATTTCATTTGGGTTTTATCTTTGGTGATTATGTTTATTTTAATTATTTTTGTTTTTTTAAATAATTTTTTAGATTTACTCATTTATACAGCACGTATAAATATACAGCATGCATGTACACTGCCAGGCCAGAAGAGGGCACCAGATTTTACTACAGATGGTTGTGAGCCACCATGAGGTTGCTGGGAATTGAACTGAGGACCTTCAGAAGAACAGCCAGTACTATTAACCTCTGAGCCATCTCTCTATCCCCTGTTTTTATTTTTTTGAGACATAGTTTCTCGTTGTAGCCCTGGTTGTCCTAAAACTTGCTCTATAGACCAGGCTGACCTCAAACTTAGCTGCCTGCCTCTATGTCCTGAGTGCTGGGCTTAAAGGCCTTGAATTGCTTTCATTATTTCATTCAGCTGTTTGTTTTTGTTTTCACAGTCTTCATTAAGAAATATATTTGTATTTTTAAGTTCCTCAAACACATTCATAATTGCATTTTGAAGTCATTGTCTGTGCTTCAGGTATATTGCATTTTTCCAGGCCTACTGCAACAAGGTAACTGGCTTCTAGTGGTGACAGTATTGTCTCAACTATACACATTTGAACAGATGTGTTGGGGATGTAGGTGTCTGGACACGTTTGGATTGTTTCTTGGTATCGATATCTTGTCTTTTGTGTGTGGGTGTTCCTTTCTTTGGTTGTTCTTGTCATCTCTGAATTCTAGGCAAGTGTGGCTGTGGTGACCCTGCCAGAGGGTGTGTTCTGGAGGTCAGCAGATGACACAGAGGAGTGGAAAAGGCCTGGGAGGAAAGGCTGAGAGTGGCTGTGAGAAAGAGCTAGAAGAGTGGTTGTCAGCTTCCTGGAGGTGTGACCCCTTGTACAGTTCCTCATGTTGTGCTGACCCCAGCCATAAAGTTATTTTGTGCTACCTCATAACTGTAGTTTTGCTGCTGTTATGACATGTAATGTATACATATGATATGCAGGATGTCTAATATGTGACCCTTGTGAAAGGGTTGCTTAACCCCCAAAGAGCTTATGATTCACCGCTTGAGAGCCACTAAGCTAGAGGGACAGGGTCGGTACCAATGAATTTCCCAGGCAATCAAGGAGTGTATGTGTCCATGGGCGTGTGTATGAAGTGAAAGCAAGCTGCTATAGGACTAAGAGTAAGTTTGGAGAGATTGTAACAGGGGATAGGTGGGTCACATATATGGGTCCCAGCCCAAAGGGGCCGCTGGGAATTCTTGGTAGGAGGTGTTTCTAGGGATGGTCATCTGATACAAAGGAGTGGAGATGGGCTACAGGATGAGACGGAGACCGCAGGGAGAGCTCAGCTGGGTCCCCACCAAACCTTCTTTGAGCAACACAATCAGGATCCACTTTGCCAGGATCCATCGGGCAGTGACTTAGTGGGAAATTCATATTCTTACAGCAGAATTCGTAGCCTTAGCTTTTGTTTATTTTTTGTGCTTAAAGACTCTTTTCCCCCCAAAATGATTTGTTTTGGTTGAGCAAGGAACCTTGTATAATGGAGATCATGCTTGTCAGAATGTTTCACAGAACTGAGCGTACACAATGCTGTAAGGAAACAAGGAAGGATTCTTAGTCCATCTCTCAAGTTAGTTTTCTTTCTAAAACTTGTAAAAGTGAAATTATCAGGCAGTTGGCTTTCTTAAGGTGATTTAAATTTATTGAGTGTGTAGTTTTTATGTTAAATTCGTAATATTGTTTCCAAGCCCATTGCTACGCGTTAGATTAGTCAAGTGTTGGAAACTAGTAATTTCAAGTGAAAAAATTTGTTCATTGCTTAATTTCTATAATATATTCAAGTACTAATTAATACATATGTGTATAGGTGATATTTTTATGTTTTTTTTTTTGAGACAGAGTCTCTCTGTGTAATAGTCCTGGCTGTCCTAGAACTTAGTATGTACACCAGGCTGGCCTTGAACTCACAGAGATCCACCTGCCTCTGCCTCCTAAGTGCTGGGATTAAAGTCATGCGCCACCATGCTTGGCTATACATGATATTTTAAAAAAGCATTAGGAATGTCTTTTTATGCAGATAGGTCACAGAGAAGATACACTCATAATGTTATTGTGAGTGCTGATTTGCCATAGTTATTTCTTCTATGTGAATTTTATGCTTTACAGATTAGTATTTCTTTGGAGTAAAAATGTTTTTCTGGAATTCTTGGATTATTTCAGAAGTGGATGGAAGCAATCGAAGAACACTCTGCATACAGCACTCACTACTGTTCCCAGGACCAGGTGACCGATGATGAAGAGGAAGATGTAGTTTCCGCCATGGACCTGAAGGAGGCCTTAGCGGTGAGCAGATGCTGGCCAACCGTTATAGCTGACTTGACTGTGCTTTCTATTAAAAGGCAAGGTTTGGAAATTATGATTTCTGCCAATTGTTCACGTGCATTCCACTGATACCTCTGCTACGGTAGTGCTATGAAATGCCTGGGTGAAAATGCTGTGAGGTTCTGGATCTGTTTGTGTGTTAAATACATTTGTGTTTGGAAACTGTCTTTAGTAGGTAGGGTGTGTGGAGCCTGACCTGCTGCCCTTTATGACTTCACTGCATATTTAGGAGTTTCAATAATGCAACCATAGTGACACCTTTCTTGGTCAGCAGTTTCATTTAAAACTGCTTTCAGTATTAGCGGCCACTGCTTAGGGATAGGGTAAAGCACCAGTAATGAGTGGAGACGTCCCTATCTGAAGTGACGACAGTACCTTATCCATTTCTGACAGTAGGTATTTTTTTGGGGAAACAGATATTAGCTTTCGGCTGTATCTTTTAAATGCATCTTGTTTATCAAAATGTTCGTGGATCTGGAAGAATTAGACTACAAAGGGACACCTGTTTCAGTTTAAGTAGTTAACTCAAAGCACATGAATTTTCCTACTAAATTTAACCATATGAAAATTAAATGGATTATTTAAAGGATATGCATGTTTCTAAATAAACAAGTCTAATGAAGATAAGTTTACTAATGTCTACAGAGTTTTATTGACTAATCTCTAGTGATCAAGGGATGTTAGGCTCCATTATTCCTAATGCTATTTATGATAGAACATCAGAGATTTTGAACTCATCCATGCTTTGCTGAGGATGTCTACTAGACTTTGTTGATGGTTGCTTTATTTGTACTATTTTAAAGTATAATATGTAATTTGTTAGCCATAAACATAATTCTTAGGCCAGTGAATTTTAAAAAATAACATCTACCAGAACATTTTTAAATAATGGCATCACAACTTAGTAAATAGGGGCTGGAGAGAGTGCAGAGGTTGAGTACTTGCTGTTCTTGCAGAGGACCAGAGCTCAGTTCCTAGCACCCATGCCTTGTAAGGCCAGCTCTAAGGGCTCTAGTGCCCTGTTCTGGCTTCTTTTGGCTACTGCAGTCAGCACGCATGCACGACACAGAGAGACACACCCACACATAAAAATAAATTGTTTAAAAAAAGAGACTTGGAAAATAGGGAGGATTTAAATACACGTGACCAATCATTAAATAAAAATGTTAAAATTATGCTAAATGCTCTAAAGTTTAGTCAGTATTTTCAAACTGAACAGAATGCCTTCCTATTTTTCTGCCTCAATAAAATAAGTGATAAAACGTATATGGATTTACAAAGCAACCAGTATCTTCTGGAATTACAGTAATTTAAGGTGTTCTAAAAGGCAGCTATAAGTAAAAGAAAACATAACAGAAACATAAAACATAAAAGAACATAAAACATAAAAGAAAACAGCTTCTTTGCCATTAAGACACATGATTAAAGATAGTTTTTTAAAATGTGTTTTTTAAATTTTTAGTAGGTTAGCAGTTTAATTGTATATTGTATTTTATTCCTTTTTAAACATTTTTCTTTTCAGTTAAAAACCATCGTTTTCCCTTAAGTTATGTGTAGTGCGTGTGTAAAGTCAATGAGAATTTAGCGAGTGTGAAGTGTGTTCAGTGTGAAGTGTTTTCAGGTTTTGTAGGCTACAGACATCTCTGTCCAGTGGAGTTTGATTGGTAACTGTGAGAGTTCTGATCCTCCGTGTCTAGATACTTGTTAAAAACAGTTGAAATCTGAAATGAACTTTGAGTATGTTTGCATGTAGCTTAGGCAGACTCGAGAGACCTTTGACACGAGTGAAGTTAAGGGAATTCTGAGGCAGATAATGCAGAAATTTTATTTTTGGTGTCCACAGACGCAGTGAAGAAGTTAAGTACCTGGGACTAACATACTTCCGCTATGCTAGTCATCTGAATGAGCTATAGATTAATTTTATTCTCTCAGCATTCTTTTTTTGCAAAAAGTAAATTCATAAGAAATTTGGGGCACGGTGTCTGTGTTGAAAAAGTAACCGTATTCTGTGATAGTTTGGTCTCATTTCATCATCCCTCAGACCAAACCTCTTAAAAGGTAAAAAGCTTCTCTTTCAGCCTTTGTCATACCCTTGAGACTATAGGGAGAAAAGAAACCAGTGTGGCCCCAGATAGTCATCTCATGCCATGTTGAGAGGATGCCGAAAACAACTTAGAAGAGGGAGGAGTCAAGCCTGGCATCAGTTTGCAGTGTCAGTGTGGTCAGTGCCAGCCACGCGGGGCTATTCCCAATTAAGTTAATAGAAATCACACTAAGTTTTCACTAATTTACTTTAAAAAAAAATAGAATCTTGTTATGTATCCCAGGCTAGCCTTGAGCTGAGCTTCCTGAGTGCGAGGATTATAGGCATAGCTGTTATACCTGGCTCAGTTTCTCATTTTAACCAGAAACATCTCAAATGCTCAGGGTACATGCAGCCAGAGAATGTTTCTGTCGTCAAGAGAAGGCCCAGTGGACAGTAGTGGCATGGACCCCCAGATACTTCCGGTGGTGGCGCTAACCAAGTGAGGCTTTGATTTGTTGATGACACCTTAATTCTTTAGAATCTCAGCTATATTTGTGATGCACAGAATAACAGAGAATGCTAAATTTAAACTAAATGACAGAACAAAGTGAGTTTGTTTATTTAACTTAGTAAAGTGATTCTTTTTTTTAAAGTAATTTATTTATTTTTATATTAATCACAGGTTATATACTTTGTATCCCAGCCATAGCCCCCTCCCTCACTCCCTCCCACTCTCCCCATCCCTCCCTCATTTTCTCCCTGTCCCCCTCCAAGTCCACTGATAGGGGAGGACCTCCCCCGCTTCTATCTGATAAGCTGGGGAGCTTATCATGTCTCTTCAGGGCTGGCTGCAATGTCCTCTTCTGGGATCTAGCTAGGCTGCTCCTCCCTCAGGGGAGGGGGGAAGGGCAGTTGACAAGCCAGCCATTGAGTTCATGACCCAAATAGTCCCTGTTCCCCTTACTAGGGTACCCAGTTGGGTACTGAGCTACCATGGGCCACATCTGAGCAGGGGTTATAGTTTGTATCCATACACGGTCCTTGGTTGGAGATACAGTCTCATAGAAGACCCCTGTGTCCTGATCTATTTGGTCTTTGTGGAGCTCTTGTCCTCGCCAAGTCTTACTAACTCCCCCTTTTTTCATATGATTCCCTGCATTCTGGTGATGGTTTGGTTGAGAGTCTTAATATCTGCTTTGATACATTGTTAGAGTCTTTTCCAAAAGCAGAAAGAAACACTTGGTATATACTCACTTATATAGACTTATAGGATAGGATGGACATGCTGAAATCTATACACCTAGGGAAGGTAAGCAAGAAGGAGGACCCAGGGTGGGATGATCAATCCTTGCTTAGATGGACAAACGGGATGGACATTGAATGTAAAGTGATTCTTAACTAAAATAAATGTACAGAAAGATGGACAAACTGAGGACTAGTGAACACAGTGTATCTATACAATGTGGCAGACTTGATATACTGATAAACTTCAGGTGCAAAAGTGTGCAGAGCAGAAAGTCAGTGACAGGGTACATGCCTGTAATCCCGGAACTCAGGAGGCTAAAGCAGCAGAATTGCATAAAGCTTGAGGGTAGCCTGGGCTACACAGTGATTTTCAGGCCAGCCTGTGTTTCATTTAGACCCTGCATCAAAAAACAGAAACAGACAAACAGAAGCATGCTAGTAGGATATACACGTCCATATTTATGTTGGTGGTTAGCATCCCCGGAAAGAAGAGTAAATTAATAGCAGCTGCTCTCAGACAGGAGCCAGGGCAAAGCAGGGCTTCCCAGGCTGCCAGTCAGGGGTGTGAGGGAGAGCTGCTTTTCTTTCCAGGTCACCTTTGTTTTTATTTTTCCATTACAACATAAAACATTAAGACAGTTGCAGGGCCAGGCTGGTCACCAGATACCAGAAAAAGAACAATGTGCTGTGGCTTGCTGTATGCAGGGAGAGAGAGAGCGTGGAGCTGCCTTGAGGAAGGTCTGGCTGGAGTTGCGAAGGCTCGCGGGAGGCCACCAAGTACCACTCTCCACCATGCTGGTTTCTGCAAAAATTAGGATCTGCTAGCTGTTGTTTTTGAGGGTAGGATTAATATTTTGAACTGTAAGGTTTATGCCTTAAGTTGAACTCATTTTATAGCTTCAGTTTGATGTATTTTGAGAAATATATATATATACACTTTGTGTAACCCCTTCACCTATCAAGATACAGATCATGCCTAACACCTCACAGAGCACCTTGGTCCTATCTTTGGAAGCTGTTCTGTCCGCACTATCCAGGGAGGCCACTGTTTACACTCAAGATAGTAGTGTTGAAGAAGCACCGCCAGTTCCCTGCTCTCAGGTTGCATGGGAGCCTAGCCATACATCTGTGCCCTGCTGGGCTGTCTCCTTTCCCTGTACTGTTTTAGGTTATTAGTCGCTACCTTTATTGCTAAATACTAACCACTGTGCTTCTGTTCTTAATGACTCAAATGTGGATTCTCTGTAGTGGATATCTTGCTTGGATGTAGCGCCTTCCTACTCCCAGCACTTTTCTCCTTCTACCTGCTGACCCTCCACGTCAGGACAAGGCAGATGAAGTTGTGACACGAGATGATTATTGGGGTGGGTCTCTCATTGTGGAGCTGTCTGACGCTCTGGGCCTCTGTACTTATGGGTGTCATCCTTGCTGCGTACATACTCTGTACAGATAACTTGGATAAAATTAAACTTTTGTCAATTGTTACTATTAGAACATTTTTTTACAATGGGACTTTACTTATATGGTAAATAAATCAAATGTAAAACTTCAGCTTCCCAGGCTTAAGGAAAATGATATAGAACCCAATAATGAGGCACCATGCCAGACACCACAGAGTATTCACAAGCATTTGGTTTTTTTTTTTTTTTTTTAGACATGATCTCATCATGCCCAGGGTGGGCAAGAACTCATGATAGTATAGCCTCAGTATTAGAACTGACAGGTCTGTGCTTACTGTCTAGCCCAGAAAGTATTGTTGTTGTTGTTTTAATTAACAATGTGGGTGATAGCAAATTAGAGCATGTACTTTGTTTTATTGTATTGAAAACCTCTGTCCTTTTTAGTGTCAGTCAAGCGTTATCTTTATACTGTGTGTTCCTGGACTCTTCTGTAGCTGACTTTCATGTCCTTTAAACCACTGAGCAAAGAAGCAGGAAGGTGCTAGGTGAAGAGACATGTGACCCCGGTATTTGAAGATGATGCTGGAGGGTGTGGCTCCCCGGCAGTTATAACTCAGGAGCTGTGCTGTGCATCAGATAAGGAGTCTGCAGATGGAGCCAGTGCTTCCTTAGACAACTTCCACCATGAGACGGAAACAAGTTAGTGGTGGCGCAGACTTGGGCATGAGCAGGAGTAGTAATGCGCACAGTGTGAAAATGGTCCTCTATTAATCAGTCGTGAGTGACGCATTTGGTTGCAGGCAGCGTCTCCAGATGGACTTCCCCACCCTCAGCCTGTGTTCACAGGCAGTGTCTGAAAATGAGCGAGCAAACCAGCTCTCTCTTTATGGGGTTTTAAATTACATAGTATAAGTATTCTCTCCCAAATAAATAAGTAAACATGAGTTATATTTAGATGTCATTAGGAGTCTCAAAACAGAAGGGATAATACAAATTTAAAAGAGAACATTGCCTGTCACTAATGTGGTCCCATGAATAATTCTGCTGTGGTTGGGTTGAGCTTTATAAGAGCTAAAAAATTTATAAAGAGAAATAGCAGAAAAGAGTGCTTACCTGTGTCACCTTGGCACAGGCTACACTGGGTTTAATTTTGAATAAGGGAATGTTTTGTGATGGACCACTGGAGGTTACAAACACAAAGCACAGAAGCTGAGTCCACTCTGCCTACAGTAGTGATTCTAATATTTCCAAGGGCATGGTCAACAGAGTAAGTACTTTTTAATTAATTAATTAGTTTATTTTTGAGACAGGGTTTCTCTGGGTATCCCTGACTGTGCTGGAAATCATTCTGTAGACCAGGCTGGTCTTGAACTCAGAGACTAGTTTGCCTCTGCCTCTCAAGTGCTGGGATTAAAGGCGTGCACTACTCTCACCCAACCAGAAAAAATATTTTCAATTGCCATAGCCAAGCAATTCCAGTATGATTCTTGTTCATTCTTTTTGCTATGTGAAATCAACTTAAAATTGACAGTCATTTGCATTTTTTTTCGAGAATCTGCTCTATGCTGGGTTGGAGTTAGAAGATAGATTTTCTCATTTATGTTTTACTTCTAGGGGTCTTGCTATGAAGAAATGTAAACTTTCAAGGAAGAATGTTCTCTGTAATTGTCTTTACCTTATTTTCATGAACTTCAGCTTAGTTAGGAAAATGTCCTGCTTGGTCTGATAATGTGGGTGGTCGCGGTGTGTATTTAAAATGCTACATGAAGAATCAGCTTGTGATTTCCAAGTGTTAGGGCCATGTGGATTTTTTTAAAACAAAAAAGAAATAGTTTTAAAAATGTGTCCTTAAGAAATGTAATTTACCCAGAAGAGGACATTGCAGCCAGCCCTGAAGAGACCTGATAAGCTAGGGTCAGATGGAAGGGGAGGAGTCCTCCCCTATCAGTGGACTTGGAGGGGTCCAGGGAGGAGGTGAGGGAGGGATGGGGAGAATGGGAGGGAATGATGGAGGGGGCTACGGCTGGGATGCAAAGTATATAACCTGTGATTAATATAAAAATAAATAAATTACTTAAAAAAAGAAATGTAATTTATAGTTTCCTGGTGAATTTATTCAGATCTAGCAAATCAAAGAAATTAACTGCATATGCGTGGTGTAGTGAGAGAGCATTGTTAATTAACGGAGTTGTGTGATGTCTACATGACTGATGTTGAATGTGTTTAGAATTAAATACTTACTTTTATTAAACTACTTGATTAAATGTTTTATTTATATCCTTTTGAAAAGAAATTGTCTATATGTATCCAAATTGCAAGTTTGGATAGAACCATTAATGTGTAAGTAATTTTGGAAGTTCTTTATTGGTTTGTTTTAATTTTGTCTCTCTCTCTCTCTTTTTTCTTTCAGAGAGCACAAACATGTCAACAGAGACTAGATAGGGAAATTTACAACTTTCTCAAAATGATTAAGGAGTGTGATGTGGCCAAAGGTAAGGAAAGAGAGAGAGAAAGAAAGAGAGAGAGAGAATGAGAAACTAAATTAGCGGTGGCCCTCTGTTGGTTTTTGTGACTTTGTGCTGCTGTGGGCGTGTGGGCACTGTGCTTGTTTTTGTGCCATAGTTAGCGTGTGGAGGACAGAGGACAACTTGTAGGAGTCAGTTCTCTGTCATCCACTGAGCCTTCTCAGCAGCTCCCATTCCTAGTTGTGATAACACAGAAAAATGCTAAACTGTTGCTGGTGTGCTCCTCCATGCCATTCTGTCATGCCTTGTGGTGCAAACTCCATTACAGAGACCTGTTTGTACTTGGACCGCTAATGGATTCAGCCAACAGCAGGGCCTCCCAGTGGATGGCTAGGATGGACGGGAGAGGTAGCTGAATGGTTCATCTTTGCTGCCTCTGTAACAGAACAAAATGTGCTTGCATCTTGGTGAGTGCACAACCCCATAGCACGCCCAGATGAGCATCGAGACACTTATCCCTGAGTGAGGATAACACTAGCGTTATTTGAAAGCAGTGCTCTCCTTGAACAAAGAGCTTATCAGAAGACCCACACAGGCTTATATAGGAATGCACATGTAGGGGCGGGCGCATTCCTGAGCATTCTCTGTTTACATTTCTATTTCTGTTTTACATGCTTGGTGCAGAAAGGAAAGTTGGCAGATTTGTTTCTGCTGTGGGCAGAGAATTTAGCTTTAAGAGCAAAGTTTCCTCCAGGTCACCAAAAAAGAATGAGGCACCGTAATATGACCCTGTCTGTTTCATGTGCATTTCTTCAAAGAGCCTTAGCTCAAAGAAAAGAGAATTAAAAAAAGAAAAGTAAAAAGAAAACAACTCGAAGGCATGTTACCAATCTTTTAAAGTGACAGCAGCTTTACCCTATGACAGTGTGAGCCTGCCTCGCCTAGTGGCTGACACATCTCCTGGGCCATGGCCCAACAGTGTTGTTGACTTCTTCCTGTCCCATGACCCAGGTCTGTCTGTGGCACCTCGCCTTCACTCCTTGGTGAGCCTGGTCTTACTGTCCCCTCTCTTCTCAGTATGGCAACTGTTGGTCTGTTGGTTCACACGGTCTTCCTCAGCTCTGTCAGTGGCGTTTCCCAGCCTTTGAACATGCTGTCGTATGAAATCCATCTTTCTCCCTTCCTCCCGTGCTTTCCCCTCCTCCTCCTTTCTTCTATTTCCCCTCTCTCTTCCCCTCTTTCTCTGGTGAATGAAACAAATGACCTATTACTCATGTAGCTTATACATTTGCAACTTCTTTTTCTAAGAGTTGGGGGAGAAAGGAGTGTATGTCTGCTTAGTAAATGTGAGGTTGTTCAAGTCACTAAGGTGTTTCAGAAGCAACCAAAATAGGGAGGAAGCCAGGGAAACTGGGATGGTTTGCCTTCTGGCCCACTCGGACCCCGCAGTTCATGCCTGCAGCTTTCTACACCATCCTTTTAGCCTCTGGATCCATTCTTTTATTTTCAAAAACTATATACTTATTTTGTATGCACGTGCATGTGTTTGTCTTTATTTTGCCCTTACTTCTTCCGGCCCTCTTACTTTCTCCCTGGACTCATAGGTCTCAAGCCTGCAGGGCAAGCACGCTGCCAGCTGCGCTCCCCCCCGGGCCCTGGCATCTGAATTCCAAAGCTGCGGCTCCGCCCTCTGCTGACTTGTCGTGCTCTGAATGTGATGCTGTCCTCTCCTCTGCCTCTCTTGGTGGTGCCCAGCTGATGGCATTTTTGATGGTCTGCAGTTTTATTCTGTCTGTAGGTTTGGATTTTGTTGCTCTGTGTACAGCTTGCTTCAGTCTGTTTTATAGCTTACATACTCAGTGATCTTTCTTTAAAAATACTTTTAAACTGTTTTCTCTTAAAGTGGTTTTTCTTATTTTCCTCTTTCATCAGAAGAGACACTCGGCAGAACTCTCTTATCCCTCAGCTCTTGGTTTGTTTGAATATTTCCATGTTTTCGTACTGCATTCTGATTTGCCGCTTTGTGTTGGCTCTTTGTGCTTCACCATGATAAGCAGGGATTTTTCTGGGCTGCTTCCCACCTCTTCTATGCTGTAGTCTGATAACTTTTTCAGAATCACTTTCTAGTTTTTCTCTCTCACTTATATCTCCTTTCCTGTTTAATCCCTTCGCTTTATATGTTTCAATGCCTTTCTGATTCCAGAAATTGTAGATGGTAGTTTTAACATTTGTTTTGTAGGCCTAAAACATGGCTCAGCAGGTAGAGCCGCTTGCCATTAAGCCGACCTAGTTCAGTCCCTGGAACCCACACTGTGAAAGAAGACAACAGCTTTCATGTTACCCTTTGACCTCCGTATGTGTGCCTGTGTGCAGACACCCTCACACACACACATACACACACTAAAATAAATGTAAAAATGTTTGTATTCCTATGCCAATGTGAGCCTTCCAATGCATACATCTTTATAATTGTCTCTCTACTCATTATATAGATACCAATTTAAGTCCTTCTTGGAGCACTCCAGTAGCTCAGGTTCTATAGCTAATTCTTGAGAATACAGTGCATCCCTTCCCCTGGAATGTATCTTTGTTTGAGGTCCCTAATAAAGTGTGTTGTTTTTCCTACTTCCTAGCTGTGAAGGTGTCCCTGCAAAGTAACTTTCTGTCCCTGTTAAGGCTACAAAGTTTCTTCTGTATCCTGGCTGATATTTTGCAATTGGGATTTGTAACTAGATGATTCACAGGTCTAGGGATTCTCAGTCACTCTGGTTCCCACTCAGAGCAATAGGCCAACTGCCGTTCTTTCTGGTTGGACGCAAGGGAAAACCTTTTCCTCCTTGACGCCCTCCCCCATTATTTCTGTCAACCCTTTTCTTCTCTGTTTTTATCTCAGAAACCTGCATCGTTAGTTCCCACAGCTTTCTAAGCCTGTACCTGTAGTCGCTCTTCTTTTCTCTGCCTTCTGTTGTCATTTTCTCCCCACCTCCCACATAGCACTGTCTGCCCCCGCAATCAACCTGTCTATTACCCTAATGTTTGCTGGAGCTGTCTTTCCCACAAAGTCTGGCAGTTTTGCACATCTGTCTTTATGGGATATTCTTCAGAGCAGAGGTGTCTCTTACAAACCGACCCTTGCTCAGCCTCACTTGTAGCCTTAGTACCTGAAGAGTCTGTTATGAAGTCTGAGTTGACTTGTCTTTATGACCTTGGTCTATTTACTTCAGTAGTCTCATCTCTTTCTCTTCCTTCTTTGCACTCTTCAGCAATGTGAACTTTTTCTTGTGTTGGGTTGTCTTCACATATGTTGATCACAAGGTGGGAGTTAGGAATTCTTCCTAATCTTTTTATATGTCATGTCCCAAACTTTCCAACATCTCTAAAACCAGTCTCAGTGTTACTGCTACAAGTTTCCAAGTTTATACTTTTTCCCTGTACATCCTAAGTAGTCTTTATATAGCTTTTTGTATCTGTTCCAGCTACCGTTGGGTCTACACTTTTTAGAAAGGCCAGGAAGAGCAAGGAAAGGCATAGGTCACAAAAGTTGCTTAGAGTAAGCTCCATTATGTAGCACTGGAAAGGAAGCTTCCATCCTTGGTCCAGGCTGGCTTTCAAGCAGCAAGGCTGAGGAAGACGGCCAGTAGGTGAAGCAGTGTGCTTGTAAAACTAAGTGACCTAATGTCCTTCTTCTAAAGTCCACAGCAGTCGGGAGAACAGCACATGGAAGTGCTTTCAGACTTGGGCCAGCCTCACACACTGACACATCATCCTGTTCTTTTTGTCACTTTATTCTCTGTGGCACAGACCTTACCAGGATACCTCCCTGACCTGCCCGCAGGTGGGGCCTTCTCAGTCATGGCTCTGCCCTAGTTACTGTTAATTTCAATTCTGCTCTTTTCATAACATCAGTCAGGAGCGATGCAAGCCAGTCAGTAGCTTTTGAGGGAGTTTCTATTTAGTTGGATTAAAATGAATTTTATAGCTTCATTTGACTCTTATTTGTAAAAAAAAAAAAAAAAAGAAATGCAAATATGCAGCCATAGATCTGCTGGCTACTGCTGTTTAATTAATCCAATAAGGGTCTAACCTATAGGGTCTCCTGGAAAAGCACCAGCTTCAAAAAAGATTTTCTTTTTAAAATATGATTCATCCTTTTTCCTATTCACCTTACATCTTTGTGTGTTTTAAAGTCTTCAAGGAACTTTTTTTTTCCTTTGTAGATACAAGTTCTGTGAAGACAAGGCTCTCTGGCATTCTTTTCTTTTTCTTCTAGAACTTTCTTTGTGCATTAGAATAAGATATTTCTATAACTCACAAATATATATCTTTTAAAATGTTTAACTCTGTATTCTGTTTTTTTCATAATGTACAGTGGTATTTTGCCTGCATGTACGTCTGTATATGAAAGTGTCAGATCCTCTGAAACAGGAGTTTCAGTTTTGAGCTGCCATGTGGGTGCTGGGAATTGAACCCAGGTCCTCTGGAAGGGCAGCCAGTGCTCTTAACCAGTGAGCCATCTCTCCAGCCTCAACACAGTATATGTGGGTTTTTCCACAGCTCTTCTCAGATCCTCCCCACTTCCTCCCCACCCAAGAAAGGAGACACCCCTCTATTCTCTTCTCTTTAGAAAAGAAACAAAATTCCACACAAATTCCTTATAAGAAAAGTGCAAGACACATGCCCTTCTTAGACCTTCGTCTCAGCACCTGGCATGGTGCCTTCTGAACGGTTGCTGCTCAGCAAATGGTACCTGAAATCTTACCCAGCTCTCCAGATCGCCTTGACCTGACTGTGACACTGTCTTCTCTGAGGACCAGCGTTTTAGATAGGCTATTTTATCCAGCTTGCATTTAGCAACAGCGCTGTTATTGTTCTCTAAGATTCAAGTCATCGCTCCCTCCTCATCCATAATCGCTTCCCTCACTGGGTAGCTAGCATTTTTAAAGAATGCTTTATTTGTTTGCTATTTGAGTTCATCACATCACTGTCTTTCTGTTATTTAACCCATTTAACACTGTACTCTAGGCTATATATCTCAAATACTTTAGTGCAGTTAGTGTAAATTACATAGAGATAATACACAGATACCAAACCATACAGCATTCTGTTGTACACACTTAGTGGGTAATTATTTTCAAACTAACATCCTAATTTAAACCAGTAGGTAAACTTATATTCAAAATCTTGGGTCATCCATACTGTCACATCTCTCTTCTTTTTCAAGTTATAATTTTATGTAGACATTTCTAAAAGATAATTTTTTTTAATTTGTATATATCATTTTCTTCACTTTCAGGAAACAGGACTGATTTTCTGAGGCGTTGATATGATTCTGATTGGTTGTAAAGTCAGATTAAAAAGTCACTTTTATTCTGTGTGTGCACATGCAGGAGAGCGTGTGTAGGCCAGAGATCATTCCCCAGAGCCACGCCCCCATTGTTTTTTTTTTTTTTTTGAGATAGTGTCTTTCTGGTCTGGTTCTCACCAGGTAGGCTGTGTGTTAAAGAGGTCTAGAGCTCACATAGTTAACAGAGTAGAGGGACAGATGCATTGGCTTGTGTTGCCATGGAGCCCCCTAGATATCTTTAAGGAAGCTTTGTAAGGAGGATGGCATTTGAGCTAGGGGTGGGAAGGCAATATGTATTCTCCTAATGGAGAAACTTGTGACTCCTAGGATGTATGATACCTAAAGAAGTAGTATCTCAAACCAAGGTTCAGGAGAGATAAAGTAGAAGGCTCTTCTAGTTCAACTAGTGTTTTTAAGAAAACAGCCTTGCTCATGCAAGTGCCGTGTATCTTCAGGAGTACAGAGATGCATGGACTCCTTCTAGATAGAAGGTTGCCTAAATTGAGATTTAATTTGCTATCGAGACAAAAGAAACAAGCACTTTTCATTGTCTTTAAAACTTACCCAATTAAAAATTGTAGAGTATAATCATGAGAAATGACAGACTGTGAGCTTTTTATATGCCTCTAAAGTTAGGCTTTTCCCAGTATGATCTTCTAGCAGCTTTAATGACTTTAAAAATATTTTTAGTACAAAAATCATTTTCCCCTCAAAATCAGCAATAATGTTCCTTTAGGAGGTCATATAAGGTAGCGTAGTGGCCATTTTGCATTCATGTTGGCAGTTTAGTTTCCAAATATTAACAGCCTAAAACATATTTTTAGTGATTCCTATTTGGTCATCTTTCTAAAATTTCAGTGGTTCTTCTTGTGTGTGTCTAACAATGTGTAAATATCATTGTCTAAGGTGCAAGCCCATGTGAACTGGTCTTGTATAGTTCTAAGGTGGATTATAAGCCAGGAGTCCTCAGGTCATAAAGCAAACTGCCATAAAATTTAAGGTTTATCTCAAGACCTTATTTTTACAGTAGATTGCCAGAGAAATGAAATAGTGTTTGTGTGTGTGTGTAGAAAATTTGTATAGTGAATTAGCTGAAGTATATTTAAGTATTTCTTATGTGTTTGGACATTTAATATTTGTTTTGTATTAATGAAGTATCTAAATCAGAAATTATTTACAACCTAGGGTTTATTGGGGCTGATTAGCTGTGTGATGGTATTTACTTAAAAAAAAAAATCCATGATTTCATGATAATACCCTTTGTGTCACTAAAGAGGAAAATTACTGGATTACCCAGAACACCTGTGGAAGTCTATCTTCTGTGTGTCTCACAGTTGTGTGTGACATCTGTTACATTTCTATTGAGGGAGTCCCAGACATCTAGCATGTGGCACTTTCTTAGCCATTTAACAAGCAAGTAGAGAATAAACCTTGACAGTGTGTATCAAAGATCCAAAGGAAAGGCAGTGTATGCGAAGTCGTATATTTCAGAGTGCGGCAGCTTTCCGTCACTTGTGTGTCACTTGTGTGCAGTCAGAGCAGCTGTCCCTGGGTCGCTGCTGAGAGGGAGGGGCAGAGGGCTTGCTGTTGGGAAGGTGTTCAGGAAGAGGGTTCCTTTCTTTGCTTACTCAGTTTTTCTGTTTGTTGCTCACTTCTGCCATATGAATTTAGATAAATATTCTTCCTAATTAGGTCCCTTTTCCTTAAATCACATTAGTGTAGACAATTTTGGAATATTTAAAACAAGACTGAGGAAGATTGGTATTTAGAGTTTATCAGTGGTTCTGATGACTGTGAACTGATGATTGGCCTGAGATTCTAAACTTTCTTCCCCTCAGACCATCATTTCTCTTTAGCCGGAAGCGTTTGCATCTCAATGGGACCTACTGCCTCTGGCCTGACATTTGCTAAGGTTTTGGCATTTGATTCACTTGATCTCTTTGGCTTATTGGCCTTGCTTATGGCCTCAGCATTGTTTTAAATTAGTTAGGATTATTTGAAATACAAATGTTGCAGGTTTTCTTTTTCAGTTTTATTTTAATGAAAAGTTTTCTTAAATATTAAGAACTTTATTTGGTTAGAAGAATAAATTTAAATGATCATTGTGTGTAATTAGCAAAAAGTCAAGCAATTCTCTTGCATCCATTTGGACAGATATTCACAACATTTTACTCATTTTTAAGCAATAAATGTCTGTTTTTCAGCTTTCTCTCACCAACGTTGTTTTTGTTTTAGATTTCTCCTGCCTGACAGGGTCAGGGTCTGATATTGCCATTTCCTTCTCTGTTCCTAGCTTAAGGGACAAAAACAGGCATTAAAAACAGGCAGTCGGCTTACATAGGGGATACAGTTTTGAAAGTACAAATATGCCAAACATTTTTCCAAATAAGAGCTAGAGGAAGCTGAATTAATGCCGCCTTCAGATTCGTTAGCCTCCATGTCAACCACAGAATTATTTTTGTCTCTTTTTAGCACTTCACTTTTGAATAAAATTACTTACCCAGCAGAGACTGTCAGGAAGGAAATGCTGTTACAAGCAGCACTGTCTGCCCTTGTTGACTGTTACCTTAAGCATCACAAAATGCCGAGGTCCTGTGAGCTAAAGCCTTAGGTGTCCTTGGGGGTGGCAGGCTGGTCAAAGGCTCTGTCCTTCTCAGGCGCTAAGTGAGGAGATGGCTGCAGGTGTCTCCCTATAGTGGTAAGACAGGCTGTGTCCAGTTCTCACAGCAGAGAGGGCGCGTGGAATTGGTGAATGTAAAGTGTTTTTGTGGTTAACATTGCTTCAGATCTCACTCATTGTACATACCAACTTTTGTTTGTTTATAGATATGCTTCCATCATTTCTTCAGAAAGCTGACGTTGTCTCCGAAGCTTCTAGAGATACTTGTGTGGCGTTGAGTGACTGCCTTAATCTCTTTACTAAACAAGAAGGGGTAGGTCATTCAGAGTTGAGTTTTTTAAAGAAATTGCTTGGGTATCACATGCTTAATTATCTAATAAGCCATTGTGTTTAAGGTGTTCAAAAGTCATACAAGCTTAGTATTATCAAAGGAAATGAACACTTCCTTTTCCATCAAAATTCAGAACTTAACTCTCTGTTCAAATAGGATGATTGTGAAATAACCTGTTTTTCCATCTTTGGGATGCGCTGATATAGCTACATGTAACAAACATATGTAACGTTGATCTGTCCACTGTGGTTGTGACATCTCAATAGGGATGCAAGCGTGCAGCGAACATCTGCATGGGAAAGCTGCTGACTGCCTTCCCCCTGGAAAACGGCACTGTGAGCCGTTTCTGCAGACTGAGCTCCATGGTCATCTTCCCTCCACCGCTGTCCTGCTCAGCACAGTGCCGCTGGATTCCCACATCCGAGCAGAGCAGTGTGCATGCCCATAAATTAGCCTTTTTCTAAGGATTAAAATGTTGTAAAAATGTCTTTGGTTTGTTGGAACTAGTGCTTTTCTTTTCTTGGGGATTTTTAAATTTCTGCATTCATTTTATTATTTTTTCCCACATATGTTTAACCTTTATTTTCTGAATTAAGATACCTAATTTCTTTTTGTTATAATTTTATTTGTCTTTTAGTTACAAATTGGGTTTCATAAAATCAGAAACATACAACTGGTTTTATGTTTAGTTTTTATGCAGAGATGGAACATTTTGTTCTCCCATGGTTGAAGTGGAAGCCTTGCAAATTCATATACAAGTTTTAAAGTTCTGTCTTTGTCTGTGTGTCACAAATTCCATATCTGATATGTTTACGTAGAAGAAAAGAAAAATTTGGTATGAATTCATTGAAAACAGTCTTTAAAAGAATTCTGTCGCGGCTACAGCAAAACCTTCACTGTGTGTTAAGCATTTCATGTATTGCTGCGCCTCTTTTTCAGAGAGGCTCCTGCAGTAGAGCCCTGATCGGCTGCAGATTCATGACTTCCTGTCTCCACCTCCACACTGCTGTGATCACATTTACACATTTACACACTAGTGGGACAGATGTGCTTTGCTATAGACGTACACGTGTTTCTCCTTCCACAGTGTCAGAATGTATTGAATAATAGTGTTAACAGGGCTGGCAGATAGCTCAGTGGTTAACAGCACTTGTTGATGTTACGAAAGACCCAAGTTAGGCTTGCCAGCACCCAGGTGCTCTGCTCACACCTGCCTCTAACTCCACCTCCAAGGAGATCCAGTTCCCTCTTCCAGCCACTGTAGTAGAGTGCACATCTGGCCTCTAACCCCCCCCATATATATATATATTTTTTAATTATCTTAGATTATATATATATATATATATATAAAATCTTTATAGCCTCTAATAATGAAATACATTTATAAGTTAAGTCAATTTTCTAGGTTGTAATTCACTATATACTTACAATTTTCCATGGTAGAATGGTCATTTGCACTCACAGATTCTTTTATTCCAATCTTTAAAGATCACACATGGACTTCATGTAAGAAGATACAGGATACTGAAATTCAAGGAAAGGATGAAAGAGGCTACAGAGGGCCTAGGAAGGCAGGACCAGAGAGCTGGTATAGACACAGAGACCAAGGCAGATAGGTAGGGCATCAAGTTACCTGGTCAAAAGGTTTTCGAATGGAGATGAGAAGAGCCTATTGAAGGCAGAGCTGATTGAAGGTGTAGCTCCAAGTCCAGACTAATGGCAAATGTCAGATGAGGAGGGTACTAAACTGCCTCTCAGGGACAGAGTCTCAAGTTCATTGCAGGTTGATACTGTGCTTCTGATGGTTCTGTGTGAGGTACGCGCCGCCACATGCCAGTGTGCAGTGCTCTTCCTCCGTGTGGTAGAGTTTTAACCTTTGTCCGCTGTATGTGCTGTACTCCTGGACTTGGCTTTTCTGATACAGCTCTGACATGTCCACATGTCCATGTTTTCCTTTGCTAAGTGTACAGGTAATGTTTACATGTAAGTTTGCTCTAGGTCTGTGCCATAGTTTGTGCTGTACAGATGGTAGTTGTTGCCTGCACAGAATGTAAGGTCATTCTGCCATCAGCACTTTCACTCCAAGTGGGGCAAATGGCATTGGATAAAATGGAGTCATCCAGGGCAAGGCGTAGCTGCTAAGATGCTGTTTTGTACAACCCAGCCAGTTCCCTCAACCATCATACTATTATATCTTTTTAATGATTAAAAGTAAATTTTTCTAAAAATGTGTCTTCTCAGCATTTCTGGATGTGGTGGTTTGCATATTTCATGTGCTAATATGTTTAAATGAGGGATGGTACAGTGTTCTAAGTAAATCTGAACTGAGATCATACCTTTGGAACCAAATTAACCAAGTCTCTGATTTCTCAAGTAGCAATGAATGTGCAGATGCTTTTTTGTTCTAGGGAGGTATGATTTTTTAAGGCTGAATAAGGTTAGGTTGGTGTGTGTGTAATTTCTAGAAAAATACATATGTTTTAATTTTTAAACTCTTAATAAAATACTGTACAGTCCATTTCTTACTGAAAAACAATCTAGATAGACAAAACCATAATCTTAGTGTTAAGATTATTAAATTCTTTTAGCCTGTAAGGTTTGCCTGGAAGACTAAGTTCAGTAGGAGGGAAGCAGAATGCCAGGTGCCAGTGAGCACCGAATAGAAGCTGCAGCTATAATCGTGAGAATTCACAGAATTAACGTTTGTGATCCTCTCTCTCCGGGTCTTTACAGTTTTGTTTGTCTTGCTCTGAACATAGGTAGTACTATCTAAGGAAACTATTTGAATGCTGTGTGGGTGTGTTGGCATTCACCTGTAGTCTCAGCAGGAGCATGACCATGAGTTCAAAGGTTAGACCACCTTGGGCTACATACATAGTGAGACTATGCCTGTGCCTCTCACAGGAAAAGAAAATGATTAAAAAAACAAAAAGATTTCCTTACTCTTGGGATGATTCTGGTTTTTGTTTTTGTTTTTCCCACACTCATTACTTGCCACGTAAGCAGCAGTGGGTGGACCTTGCACTTTGATGTCTGATGTAAAGGAGACAGGAAGTTGTTGGCAACCCTGGTCTGAAAGTATAGCGGGCCTGGTTTAAATTTCAGTCTTTATCTAAATCTATGATTCGTTTCTATGAAACAAAATGTTTTATAGAACATTAGTTTTGTAAAGCTAAATAATGCGGGCTCTAATGCCTACCTGTGTATAGGTGCACAGGGAATATAGTGTACCTTAGTAACTGGTATTATTTCAGTGTACCTTCAAGACAGCTTTTCAGAATTATGGAATTCTCTCTCAGTAAAAGGCATGAATTTTTTTCTGAGAGGTGAGAGAGAAATGAGAAGTGAATTAGTAGTGTCTGTGAAGTTTTTCTTTCTTCTACCACTGTCATCATAATCATTTTACAAGTTTTCAATATATAGCCATAGTTGACCTTGAACTTACAATATACCTACCTCAGCTTCTAGAGTGCTGGGGTTACGGGCTGGAACCACCACACCAGACATGAAGTTTGTTATTCAGATGTGGTTCAAGCATAGCGTAGGGATCGAGTAGCCTGATTGAGATCACAGTGGCATAATGTAATGTCTTACTTATCTGCCATTATAAATTGCATTTATACCGTCTGCAGTTGTATTAAAAGAGCAATCATGACCTCTGAAGTCATACAGACTTGTGTGTCTCATTTTTGTCTCAGCTGCTTAATCGCTTCTTGTTTTCTTCCGCACAGTCCTGTTTGTAAACGTGGGGGCCAGCTGAAAACACGCGTGATAGCTTTGAAGACTAAGGATCTTCCTCATGGCCACACACCTGTTTTGCACCTGCTTCCGAGCACACAGGGATGGCTGTGAGCAGCAGAGCTCTACAGCAACAAACCTGCACTTTATTCTCTTTCCCTGGAAGTTATTTTAGAAGATGTTCGGTTACTTTGATTGTTGATTTTGCAGTGCTAGGGATGCGACCCATTCATCCTAGAACACTTTGGCTTGTTTTGGAAACTAAGGCAGTTTCAATGTTTGTGGGCCTTTGTTCCTGAGTCTTGTGCCTTCTGGTTCTGTAATTTGTGGGTGTTTTACATTTTTGTGGCATGCTCTCATATGACCTAAATAGCTCATTGAGAAAACTATAGTATTCTAGAATAAGCTGTAAAATTTTGGTGTGTGTTTATGTCTGTGTGTGTTGATGATGGGGGTACTGAGGAGAACTTTGGCTATTGTTCCTCTGATCCCACCCACCTTGTTTTTTGAACAGGGCTGTCACTGGCCTGGAATTCACCAAGTAGGCTAGGCTGGCTTGCAAGCCCCAGCAATCCACCTGTCTCCTATGACCTCTAGAATTACAAGTGTGAGCCATCATGCTCTGCTGTTTTACTTGGCTTCTGGACTCAAAGTCAGGTTCTCTTACATGCAAGGCAAGTACTTCACTGACTGAGGTATTGCCCTAACCCTTTTGTTGATCTTTAAAAGGGACAGAAAGCTATAAGAACACATGGAAATAGTAATGCTGTTTTTTTTTTCTTTAACCTGGTCCGAGACTTTATCAAAAAGTAAGACATTTGTTTCATAAATTATATATTTCTATGTTTTTTCTAACCAGAGTACGGCCCTGGAAGTATTACAATGATACATGGGAGCCATCATTGGCATTCTCTTTGTTCTGGTATTAAGGCTCCTGTATGCTTAACCAAACCAGTTTTTCCAAGTCAGGAACCTGTCTGTTTGAAGTTGCTGGAAGCTCACGTATAAACATCATATACTTTCATGGTAAACCTCCTGCTGCTGAGCTTAGGTGACCCAGATGTGTGGCTGGATGCTGGTGGTGTAATGGAAAGATGCAGATACTGGGCTGGACCATCTGAAAGGTTAGACCTTGTGCTGTGTCTCTGGATAGAACACTGATACTGTTGAAGAGAAATCACGTGATTGTGTGGGCTTGCTGCTCTTCGAGGGCGTGACCTCTGATGTTCATTTAACTTCCTGTGCTTGCCAATAGTGCTTCAGTCATTTGGTCTCCCTCTGCTCTTGTTTACCGATGTTGACAACTCCTTCAGCTGCCACCCCTTTCTAGCCATGTCCTCTCTAGAGGTCAGTGCCCATTCCATCAGTCCATACCATCCCCTCACCCAGCGTGGGTGTCTGCATGTTCCCTTTGTCTCTTCTTGTGTTGGGAGCTTTTGTGTCTTATCCTGCTTCTAAGGAACTTTTTTCTTTTGCATCTTTCCATATTTGTAGCCTTTATTGTATATGGGCACCTCTTTCCACTTTCATTCCTGAACATGTGGTACTTTTCCTTTCAGTTTCTTCATTCCACTAGTCCTCAGAAGTGATTCTTACCAGTCTCCAGCTTAAATGAGAGGCTGTGTTTGTCATTTTTGTGTGTGATAGATTGGCTAGTCCATACTGACCTCAAACCAAGGATAACCTTGAACTCTTAATCCTCCTGCTTCAGCCTTCTTGGTGCTGGGATTACAGATGTGTGCCAGAAAAGCTGGTGAGAAGACACTTAAATGATCTTGCTTGCGTCCTGAAGGAATTGACATTTGGCTACTTACAGCTTCTTTGCATTTTCTGTGGCTTCCATGGAACCTCCCCTTTTCTGCGTCTTTGTCCTTTGTTGCTGCTCTGTCCCTTGCGTATTCACCTTCTGAAGTATTGCTTCTGCCCATGCCTTATATGTTAGAGTTAGTGGGTAGCATCCTGTCGCATTCTTCCTGGGCTGGTAGTGCCCACTTCTTTTACTAGAAGTACGCAACTATTTAGATAGTGACCTAATTTCCTGAGTTCTGAATCACTATGCAAGCTGCCTTTTAAACAATTTGTATGTTTCTGTAATAGGTTCAAAACCAGTTTGTCTAAAACTTATTTCTTTATCCATCTCATAGATTTACCACTGATGTTGAGACCCTAGGAACTATCTCTAGTTGACCCTTCTTTCTCATCCCCACTTTTGACTAAATTCTGTCAATGTGACATCCTCATTTCTCTCTGCTCTCCTTTTTCTCCATCCCAACATACATTCTCCATGACTGCTCTGGTAAGATTCCAGGATAGCTCTAAGGATGACTGCCACATCCTAATCCCAGGCTCCACCCTTCAGAACTAGGTTAGGGCTCCTCCTGTCCCAGGACTTCTTGTTGCCACACTGCATCATTACATACAGCAGACTAGAGCTGTTTAAAGATAGCATTCTTTCTTATGTCTTTAGCACAGGGTGTGGCATGTTGTTGATAGCTTTATTGAGTGTATGAACAATGACTAAAAAAGAAAGAACCTAGCGTTGCGGCCAGATCAGTCTCATGTCAATTCTGCTGCTTCAGCTCCAGGCAAATTTATACCTGTTTGGGAATTCCACTCCCAAATCTGAAAGCTGGGGTACAAGTGAGCAGGTTCATGTGAAGTGGTCAGTGCAGGGTCCCGTCCGCATTTCAGTGTCCTTGTAAACTGCCTTCTAGAACAAAGTTCCTTTGTTGTCATCCTGCTGTGTTGAGGACCTCTTCTGTTAGCTGGATTCTTTGTCTAGGTCTCTGGGCCCAAAGGGGAAGATTTGTATTGTATTCTTCATTGCCAAGTATGCTTAGTTATCAATCAGGAATTTTCAAAGACACTGTGAAACTTTCCAGACATGTACTCCACTTTTTCTGAGTGAGCTGTGTGTGTCCTACAAATAGTCTGGCCACCGATCTAAAGGAACACGAGGTACTCTGGACTTGTTAAATAAACATCAATTTTCTTTAATCGCTGCTCTGGCCAGTGAAGTGCTCTTCTACGTGGAGAACAGGTGTGTACATTTTAGAAGTTAGTTTCGGTTTATTTCTCCAATAGAGCCTCGTAGTTACCCTGAAGTCTCATTAGCATGTCAGAAGTGTGTTTTTGTCTGGAGCATTGCCAGTCCCTGCAGTCCTTGTCTATCGCCATCTTTTAAGGGAGTTAGGTCAACAGGGCAGAATGCTGACTTTTTGCTCCGCACCAGCTCATTCCTACTGCGTTGTTAAGCATGCAGACTCACTGCTTTAGGGATAGGGAACCCTTCTGCAGCTGCGAAGTCTTCACGAAGACCATGTCTTTTGCCTTCCTGAGTTTTCCCAGCAGCAGCGTGCTGGCCTTTTAAAAGTTGTCAAGGAGAGGACTTAAGCACAGGGCCACTCTAGGACCTCGCAGGAGCCTGTGTGCGCCGCTCACGCTGCATGCCAGGAGCAATTCCCTTATTTCTCCTTGGAGAATCTCCGAGGCTTGGAGGCTGTGGGCAGGCTCTCCCCAGCGGCGGTCCCTACCTGCGCTTCCCGGAGCCGCCACACCAGGGAAGGGGAGGAGGGACGGCGACCACAAGGAAGGGAACCGCCTGCCTGCTGCAGGCTGCAGGCCACTCCGCCCGCCCGCTCTGCTCAGTTCTGCTGGCTGGACTCCGCGGGCGGGTGAGCCCTGGAGGGCGGGTCTGTGGCCGAGCCCAGCGGCCAGGGCGAGGGGCAGCGCCAGCCTCTGTGGTCAAGCAGCCGAGTCCTGAGCCACCCGCCGCGCCTCTGCCCGACCTCGACCGCTGCCCGGGAGGCGGGCGCTGCTGCCCGCCCCTGGTCGGAGGTGACTTAGGGAGACCTTGCGGTACCGCTCTGGGTCGCGCCTCACGGAGGGGAGGAGAACAGGCCGAAAACATCTGTGCCGAAGCTTGCTGAGGAGCTGGGGTGCGTCGCACCAGCCTGGGTCTTCAAGACCCAGCCCAGGTGGGTGGGGTTGTGGGTTTGCTCAGCCCTTCCCTAGAAGCCCTGGTGGGTGGGGGTGGGGGTTGCCCAGCGTAAGGCGAGGAAGAGGGGAACAGCCAGATGCGATCCAGGGATGTGAGTTGATCCAAGAATAGCTGGACGGGTTTGTGTGGAGCCGTAACTGACTGTGGAAGGGCGATGTAGCCACAAGACCCGGTGTCCCCGTTTCTTCTGCGGGTGGGGGTTGGGGTGGGCGTTCTGCCCGGTGTTTGTGCTTGTGTCCCGAGAAGAGCCCCCAGGGAACTGTCCTTGGCTGTTGTTTCACATTTAAATATTAGTATTAGGTCAAGCCAGCTGGAGTGGGAGGGGTAAGGCAGTGAAAGACAATTGTCCTAAATAACCTTCCAAGTTAGTGATTTTTTTTTTCATCTCTTTGGTTGACATTGACACGAACTTAACCACAGCAGTTTCAGAGATCGCTGAAATTCTGAGAGCAGCCAGGAAAGCACAAGTGACGGCTGAGGAGAGAGAAGGCATGTGTATGGTGGAGGCTTTCGTTTTCAGATGTTTTGATTAAGGGGTTTTCATTACTCAGACGCTGTCTTTGTAGCTTAAGCTGGCCGGCATGGCACCTCGTTCCCTAGTAGCATTCAGTGGATCTGGTTTTCAGTTGAATTGGATTTTTCGGTTTGGAGGGAGCTGGTCAGGAGAGAAAGATGGGAGGGTAGAGCTGAGTACGGCTCTTAAGAGTTATTGAAGCTATTAAAAGTTTCTTCATTTTAATTAGATTCAAGGAAGGCATTTGGCTTCGAAGGCGTAGCATTGCTTGGCAGAAAGCAGTGAAAAGAAACATGCTTGCAATTCCTGTTGATGCAGGGTAGATCACCCGGGAGAGCATGGAGAACATAAACTCTGTTCCACAGAACGGAGCTTCTCACGTCATGTCTGGTTAGCACTAAACTCAGCACTTTGGAAAGGTAGTTAAGTTTAAAGGTTTAGTAAGTGTTTAATCTCAATGTGAGGTCCACACAGTTATTTTGGCTGTGTCTCCATGTTACTTTTGCCATGACTGGAGCTTTGCAGGAGTTTGGATCCTTGTGAATGCGATTGCTGAACTCCACTCCTCTTCTTTAGGAGCCTTTTATAGATTAATTTTCAAGAATTTCATGACCTGCGTAATCTTTTCACTCAGACTTTCTGTACTCTACAAAACAGGGGAAATAACTTAGTTATTCCATAATAAAATCAAATGCATTTCTCACATATATAATAGTTTATAAAAGGACATTTGAAATAGTATACATAAAGTAACAAGTTCTTAATACTATGGTGGCCCGTGTCTATCAGCTCAGCACTCTGGAGAGAGTCCTACAAGAGCCAGGGGCTGGAGATTTTAACAGAAGCAACAATAGAAAGCAGCCAGAAGGGGTGGATGTCAGCAGACCGCGAAGCCTGGAGCGCAGCGGGGAGAGGGCAAGCCAGGTCCTTCTCTAAGGACTTTGTGGAATGTGCTTAAGGTGTTTTAAACCTAGGCTGAGAACCTAATGTCGCCGAAAGATTTCGATCGGGAGAGATTTGATCAGATTTGCTCTTTAGGAGAATTGAAGGACAGGCCTGAAATCAGGACAACCAGGTACAAGGTTATTCAAGAGAGATAATAGGACCAAGTCAAGGTTGTTACTTAAGCAAAGGAAGTTAGAGAAAGCATAAATCAGAGCTAGATTGATTGTGAGGAATGAAGGGGGAGGCAAGGTCAGAGCTGATCCTAGCTTTCTGGTACAGGTTACTCCGTGGGTGGGGAGCAGGCGTGTGAAGGTGAGTGAGCTCTGTTTTTGACATGTTGACACACCCTTACATGTCCTATAAAAGCTTGGGAATCACTGGTAGTGCTCTGAGTCACCTAAACATCCTTTGTGCTCATACCCCTCCCCCCCAGTGTGAGTAATACCACATAGACATAGAGTTTGAAAAAGTTTGGAATCAAAGGAATGAATATTGGCATGTGGATGCCAAGTATAAGAAAAGGACATGGCAGAGAACACCAAGAAAAACCAGGAAGGGGCAGGAGAGCCCCAGACCAGTGAGGTGTGCCAAGAGGTGCAGGGCAGAACTGGAGTGTGGTAGGTCAATGGAGTCTGGGGTCCAAGAGAGTTTACACTCAGAGCTTAGGGGGATGCCAGACTACAGCTGGCAGAATTAATAGAAGAACAAGGGAGAGTTTACACTCAGAACTTAGGGGGATGACAGACTATAGCCGGCAGAGTTAATAGAAGGAGAACAAGGGAATAGAAATATTTACTGTAGACTGTGATTTTCTCCAATGTTCGTGATCTGTAAAGAATAACGTCTTCTGTTCTTCTAATCCTTAAGTTTGGAATTTCTTTTTCTTGTTCTTAATTTCCTGGTGAGGGCTTTCAGTGCAATGTTGGATAGATGCTCAGATAGTGAATCCACATTCTTCCCTGATTTAAAATAAACAAACAATTGCAACTTCTACAAATTAACTAAAAAATAATAAATACCACTTACAGCATTAATATTGTTTACATTTCATTTTTATATCTTTTAAAATCAGAAAGAATGCTAAATTTGGATTTTAGCTGGGTTTTTTAAGTGAGGGTGGCTTGTAGGCTTTTTTCTTTTCTTTGTCAGGTTTTTCTGTGAAGGTTATTCTGATATCATAAAATCAATTCAATTCGGTAGTATTCATTCTTCTGTTGTGCCTTAGGGCTTGTATAAAATTGAAATGATTTAGTCTTTGAAGTTAGAAAAATTTTAACAAAACTATCTTTGTAAGATTTGCGAACTATTTAAATATTAAATAATTATAGGACTACTTTGGTTTTATAATTTCTTTTTGGGTTAGCTTTGGCAAGTTAGGTATTTCTAGGGACATCCCATTTCCACTGAAGTTTGAAAATGTGTTGTTTTTAAAGGTATTATTAGAACTCCTTTATCATCTTTGAAATTTATCTTGGATATATAATTACCTCTTTTTCCAATATGTTTGTTTGAGTATTTCGGAAGGCATTTTTCTCTTTCTTCAGGTGAATCGACACCTCCTCAAATAAGTTGTCTTAAAGCTTTTCTTTCCTGTGTTTTGTAAAATTTATCTTTAATCTGCATATGCACTTTACATCCATTCCTCCAGGTCCCTCCCCCACCCTCTTCCTTCTATCTGCCCTTCCCCCAGAAAAGGGGCTCCCCCAACCCACCCCAGGACATCAAGTCACACCAGGGCTGAGCTTATCCTCCTCCACGAAGGCCATCTTGTCTGTATTTTCAAAGAGCTACCTTTAGCGGTGGCATGTATTTCATCTTTTTGTTTTAAATTAAATTTTACAGTTTTCTCTCACTTTCTGTGAGTTAACCTTTCCCTTATTGTTTATACGTTCGTTATAGTTTGTTCTCTGGAAATGTGGGCATTTTGTTCAATATTTGTTCATTCTAGATTTTAGTTGTTTTTATGTTTGAGTAGTTTGTAATTTAGTGACTATTATTATGAGCTTTATCCATTACTTTATGGCCTCTAACATTATATTTTAAAGATTGCTTTTACAGGCTGCAGATACTAAACCTGAAGTATAACCAAATGCCCTCATAATATTTTAAAACACCTGCAGCTTACAGGAGGTTTGGATATCTTCCGTGTGGCCTTTCTCCCTCTCACCCACCTGCCTGTTCTGTGTCTACTGCTCTGCATTTCTCTCCATGTGACTCATTTTCCCTCACCACACACGATTTTTCATACCAATCATTTCCTTGTCTCCTTTTATCCCTTCTTGTCTTGCTATACTTCAAAGATTATCTGCTAACTATATCCTTAGATGTCATGCATCTGATTTTCTTTAAATGCTCACAGATTCAGCATTATTGACTATTGACATATATGGGGACTGCGTAGGAAGTATGCCTGGATAGGAGAGGGTAAAATGTGTGTTGTGTGGGGTCCTGGGCACCAATTTGGATAGCAAGGAGAGCTTGTTCTTTGGCTCTGGCAAAGCTTGATAGCAAGGCTCACCACCTTCCTGTGTAGAATGGGGTTTCTACTGTCACAAGCTATATTGAAAGTGATATGGGATAAGAATAAATGCATTATTAGTTTTATATTTAGGTATCATCATATGCTCTACTCTTAGGGAAATCTATTAAAATAGGAATTTGTCACAGGGTGGCATGGTTCCAGCATGGTGTATTAGATGAGAGACATCATGATGGGATACAGCGGGTGGTGAAAGGAATGTCAGCAGCGCACAGTTGTACCCTGTGGTCCAGACACAGGAGAAGCCTGTGCCTGGGAGAAGGAACATACCGTCTTCTGGCTGCAGACACGGATGTGGGTTTGCTCTGGGGGATCCCTGCTCTTCTTTACTTAATTCCATTTACTATAGTGAGGACATTGGGCTTTTCTGCACTGTATTTTTAAGCAATCAACTTCTTACAAGAATGTTTCTGTAATTGATACTGTGTTGTTTTTCTGGATTCTAAACAGCTGAATTAGAAATGATGCTTTGTGAGTTTAACTTGTTTATTTTGTATGTGATAGAGGTGATTTGAGTATATTCTTCATTTCTTTTTCTTTGTGTTCTTGCTGAAAATTTAAAGGGATACTAGTTCTTATGGCTTTATTGGGGATAGATGTGAGTATATGGACAGAAGAAAGTGAAAATACACTCTGGTCACGTGAAGCAGCTCCATGGAACACAGTTTGAAAGTAATAGATCTACTCTGATTTCACAGTGGAAGGAACTAGGGCCTGGAGAGAGGCTCATTTAGTTGTCCAAGCTTATATAGGTAGGAGGATGCAAAACTTAGAGCTGAGTTCAGGATGCTGCCTCCGGATTTAGTGCCGACAAACAACAGCTGTAATAAATGCAGTTCTAGTTAGGAACGTTCATCACAGGAAAAGATGGTCTACCTTTGTCAGTGTTGATACGGTCCTTATATAAGGTACAACTTGACAATGGCACACCAAGTTTAGGAATAAAAAAAGCAAATGGCCAAGAATACTGAAATGGCTTTAGACTTCACACAGAACACCTGTATTCCGGGCTTGCAACAGGAAATTGTTATCTGTCTTCTTGGGAGAAACATAACATGTCCATTTTTCTAGATAGTCTAAATACTCTTCTAAGATTAAGCTTAGACTGTCAGAATACTTTAAGCCTGGGCTGTGTTCATTCAGTCCTCATATAGTGGCACTCACTGAGTTATGAGTTGGATATACATCTCAGTTTCTTTTAGGAGATTTTTGAGAAATGAGCTTTATTGATATATCTTTGTCCTTCAACACTCATGTTCCCCTGTACTGGATGAGAAATTAGAGCTAAGGGCAAAGAGGGAGTTTGTTTTCCCTGAAGAACTGTGTCTTTTTCTCTCCTTGTGGACAATTAAAGGTTCATAATTGATTGTATTTCTCTTTCTGTTTTGGCCTTCAGAGAATTGAGAGCTACATATATGGCTTGTCCATAGCATCTACATAAGCTCTGTCATGTGGGGGTCCCATCCCATAGAAATTCTTCTGTATGTTCATGTTCACTGTTGGCTAGTCTCAGAACTGCAGTGTTGTCTCATGAATTAGCTGAATATACCTGTGCCCAGAGTACATTTGTATATAGAAATTGCACTTAGGGATTTTCCTGCAGGTAGGATTAATAGTTCTAGGCCAAGAAGATTTGCATTTGATTTTGACTTTCTTGTAGATAATTTCAAGGACCCAAATTAAATACACAGCATATATTATGATGGAAGGTTTTAAACTTTTTGTAAGTCAATTTGACTATATATTTTAGTCCAATATTTGGAGAAAGAATTTTAGGGTATCAAATACCCATAAGACTTTCCTTCGTCACTATATTTGGCATATTATTCCGTGTCATTGGGCACATGTGCATCATGGACAGCTGTCCCCTCCACCCTCGGAAGTGCTTCACCCTGTAAGATAGAAACTGTTCTCTGCTCACTTCTGAAAACTATCATGTTATTCTTTATTTCTTTGCGGCTGACGCTGTTTTGTACCTCATACATGAGGAATCATATAGTGGTTGTAGTATTTGTCCTTCTCTATTTGCCCAGATTCAGGCACCACAGCCTTTTCACTGTCATTCCTGGTGTAGCGTGGGTCAGGATTCACACATCTGAAGCATATGCTGTCCCACTGTGTTATTTCTTGCCTATGGACCCTTGGGCCGCTTCTCCCTTTGGCTATTGTAAAGAATACCACCGTGAACATGGATATGCAAGTACTCGTAAGTCTGGCTTGATGCTGTGCTTGTTTAGTATACACCAAAAAAAATTCCTGCTGGGTCACGTGGGACTCCGCTTGTGACTCTGAGAGCACCGTCACACTTCTTCCCACAGCAAGGGTGTCATTTTACGCTCCCGTCAACAGTGCCAAAGGCTGGCAGTTCTCTGCATCCTTATCAATAGCACGTGCATTTTGTTTTGTTTGATTTTTTTTCTTAAGTAATAATTATCCTAGGAGTGTGATGTGCCAGGAAAAAATGTAAGTAGACTTGCTAACAGTTTTTATTCAGATATTATCCCCCAAATTGTCAGGCTACCCCTTCCTGACATCGGGCCTCACTTGCCTTGCAAAGCTTCGATTTTCCATTGTGTTTGGAACTGTTCTTCATTTGCTATATGGTGGGAGGATGTAGCTAGTGTGCCCCCTTTTCAAAGGCTCCACAAGCAGGCGTGTCTGTGTATGTGTGCATGGGGAGGCCAGAGGCTGGTATTTGTTTCTTCTTTTCTTGGTTGTTCTCTACTTTTTGAGATGTGACCTGTAACTGGACCTGGAGGCCAGCAAGGCCCTGCTGATCCCCTTGTCTCTACCTCCTTGTCCTGGGGTTACTGTTTACCTGATGAATTCTTCCTTGGGTGCCAGAGATCCAGACTCAAGGCCTTGTGTGTATGTGGTAAGATGTGTTTGTTTTGGTTTTTTTTTTTTGTTGTTGTTTTTATTTTTTGAGACAGAGTTTCTTGTGTAGCTCTGGATGTCCCAGACTCACTCTGTAGACCAGGCTGGCCTAAAAGTCCCAGGGATCTGCCTGCCTCTGTTTCCCTGAGTGCTGCAATTACAGGCGTGCGCTTACTGTGCGGACTCCTTGTATGTTTTTATAGCACGTACTTTACCCACTGAGACATCTCCCCAGCCCCAATGTTTAAGTTTGTTTTTGTTTTAAATTAAGACTTGCCTTCATGTGTTTTATATTTTTCTCTGCATTGTAGATACCAAATAGTGTCACATTTCGAAGGGTCATTATTTAATTGAACAGAATTTTGTCATATCGAGGTATAAAATTTGAGATAAGGAATGGTGGTACATAGGCTGTATAGGGCCTAAGGAAACAGTAGGTATGTCTAGGAATGGTAGACTTGGTTGAAAAGAGAACTCAGAATGTTTACATTGAAATTAGTTTTTGATCTTTAGCCATAGTTATAAGTACAGAGTTCCTAATAACTGTAAAGAAAAGAAAAAAATTCAGATTGAAACTTTAGAAATGTAAGGAGTCCTGGGTGCCATCAGTTTTTCCTGTGGATTCTTCCCACAGCTCTGGCAGCCAGGCAGTCGCCCCAGCTGCGCTGTAAACATAGCAGTATGCAGCACCTCTGCTGTGGACAGGTAATCCAATGGCTAAGAGCTGGCAGCCTGAGGCACACACTTGTGCATTGAACGCAGGCTCTGCACCTCATCCTGTGTGATTCGAGCATCCCAGACCCTGGCTGTGATCATCACTGGGATGATGATCCACTTCCAGGGCTAGAAGTGGGGAGCTGCACCTAGGGTAAGCAGCATGGCTGACAGCTGCTCCTGCTGCATGGTCCTTTGAGCCGCTTGTTCTACTGGGGAGAATAAGAAGTGTCAGAAGGTTCCGCATCCCTTCAGGGTTACGTTTTCCCTTCTCCTTCTGAACTCACTGTCCCAGTGTGCACTGTCATGAGACTTTCTCTTCTTCCATGTAAATGTTTGTTAGCTATTTGGAATGGCTAGAAATTTTCCTTTCCTTAAACTGAGTGTCTCCTAGTTCCTTCAGACTGTTACTGTGTCCAACTTTTGTACTTTTTCTTAAAAGCTGTCCTTTGGAGATAGAGCAGCTGCACGGGGAGGCGACTGTAGGCATGGTGCTCCTCAGCTTCCTGTCAGTGCAGAGTTCTGGTGCTGGGGACTGTGAGACCATGCAACTGTCCCTGGGTCCCTCCTGGCCCACTTTTTTTTTCACATCTCCTTACTGTGGTCTAATGATATGTGAACCTGTTCTTACATCAGAGATTTTACTGTTTTTCAGCCAGATCATCCTCCTAGGTATCCGCTCCCTACTATCTTTCAGCCTTTGATCTACGGATGCTTTCTCAATGTGGTCCTCCAACATCCCTCCCTACCTACCCGAGGCTCCCAGGATTCCTCTCCTGCTTTGTAGATTGTGTGCTCAGCACTTGGCGGCATCTAGCACACTCAGCAATCCATTGATTTACAAATGTCTTTCCCCTCAGTAGTTGGTAAATGGAATATGTGCAGGGTGGCCCTCTTAGTCAGCGGAGTTCCTGGGACCTGGAATGCCTGGCATCGAGTGGGTGACTGACAAATTCTTGTTGGGAGAAGAGGACAGGGACTGGAGGTTGCATAATATTGTACTTGACAGGGGCCTTTGAGGGCTCTACCCAGTCAGGGGCAATTTTATTTTTTTATTTCTATTTAGTTTTAAAGCCTAAAAAGAAAATATGAAGTCAAATTAATTGTTTTTAGACTTTTGCACATTTCAGGTCACTTTGAGTTGCTCAGTAAATGAATATCTCCTTTTATATAAATCAACTTCCCAAGTAGGTGGCTCAGACATTAGACAGTCAGTCCCAAGCCATCTGCTAGACAACTTCCTGGTGCTGTAATACCACTGACTATGCATGGCATGCCTATGGAGACTGAGTGCTCCTGGATGCTCTCTTGGGAAGGAGTTCAGACCACTAAATTGATTCCAATGTAATCTTTTTATCCTAGTTGGGGAACCATGAAGATATTTGCCAAATCAGAATAAAATGTCAACATTTGGGACAGAGAAAGTTAGTCTCAGCAATGGAGAGAGGACATTTTTCTTGGTGTCTGTGTACATGTGTTTGCATGTGTGTGTGTGTATCAAGTGTGTGGGTGTGTAGGTGAAGGATCAGAGATTGATGCTGGGTACCATACTTTCTGTGCAGGGTCTCACAATGGACCTGAAATTTTCCTCCTTGCTAGACTGGCTGGCCAGTGAGCTCAAGGGACCTGTCTGTCTTTCCCTCCTCAGGGCTGAGATTACAGGGCTGGCACATCACGTGGGACTTGGGAACCCAAATTCAGGTTTTCATGCTTCTGTGGCAAGTGCCATGCTAAGTAAGCCATCCCCTCAATCAGCTTTAAAAAGTAGATGTTGTGGTCATGGAGTGTCCATGCCCTGAAGCAGTCCTCAGCAGTGGGAAGGAAAGAGCTCCTTGTTCTTGTGAGTACATGAGTGAGTCCAGTAAAAACCTGATCTATTTATTTCAAGTTTAGGAACAAGCAAACCAGTTCCAGGGTCATAGGAACCAGAGTGACTGCCTGGGCTGTGTAGAGAGAAGGGCAGGGTAGCTGTGAAGGGGCTGGGGATCCAGGGGAGGAAGCAGCAGGAGTGTTCTGTCTTAGTTTCAGTGCTAGGTACTGGGTGTCCATTTGCTGTGGAGTCTACAGTTAAAGCAGATAGGTTATATATATTATAATATATATATAATGCAGATAGGTTATATATTATATAATTATATATTGATAATATATATCAATAGAGTTCCTTCAGAAGTAAAGTTAGAGCTGTTGTGCTGTCATTTGTGTTATAAATGACCTTTTCTAGTTCTTTGCATCAGCAAAGCTATCAACTCCCGAGAATAAGATTTGTTAAAATTTTGATTAAACTTCTCTGCTTTCAAAAATGTTCACTTATCTGTTGTGGCATATTTTTTTTAAAGAGATTTATTTCAAGGTATATATGGTGCACAAATCTGTGGAGAGTGATTACATAAGAGCAGGTTATTTTTAGGTGGAGAGCTCTGCAGCCATCATGAGTGTTCTTAGCACACGCTCAGACTGGGCTCCTAGGCAGACGCCGAGACAGCCCTGTGCTCTGCTTCAGAGGCCCTGCACCCATGCTCATCAGATGCACTGCAAACTGGACAGAGCGGTGAGGACTCCCGGGTGGACCTAGCTTCAAATATTCTGCTAGTTAGGAAATTATGACAGACATGAATGGACATATGGTGAAAGGCTTTTTTTAAAAATATACATTAAAATATCACAGTCAGAACTTAGGGAACACTAGCAAGATTTTTTTAAAGATTTATTTATTTATTTATTATTTATACAGCTTTCTGCCTGCAGGCCAGAAGAGGGCATCAGATCCCAGTATAGATGATTGTGAACTGCCATGTGGGTGCTGGGAATTGAACTCAGGACATCTGGAAGAACAGCCAGTGTTCTTAACCTCTGAGCCATCTCTCCAGGCCCACTAGCAAGATTTTTATGTGTCTTTTTCACTCGTTTGGGTGTATAAATGGCAGCATACGTTACTGCTTGGTATTCTTCATTGTTCTTCTATTAGAATAAATGTTTTTGTTATAACTAGTTTTTGACATTTGTATGTATATGTGTGTGTGTGTGTGTGTGTTGCCCATTCATGGGGGCCAGAGGGAGGAGGTCACTTGTGCTCCTCTGTTGCTATCTGCCTAATTTCCTTGAGGCAAGGTCTCTTCGCTGAGTTTGGAGCTTGTGCCTCCCGGTCCCTACCCCACTAGACTTCTAGTGGTCTTCCTTTTTCCAGCCCATCTGGTGTGACTGTGAGTGAGACAGTGTGAGTGTGACAGTGTGAAGCATGGAGAGTTCAGCTTTAGACGCTGTTCCAGGTACTGCATTCCTGGGCCTTCCTTAAGTAGGCCTGGTAGGTTCTGCAAAATATTGCAGACTTTTTGGCCAGAGCTTTTTTTTTCCTGCAGTGAGAGCTGCAGGGCGACTGGGAAGTGGAGTCTTGGCTGCAGGTGTCATCGGGTAGTGTGCTGGGGCTCCTAGGTAGGAAAGGGGAGGGGCAGAGTTGGTAGAAATCAGCAGGCTCTCACAGCCGCAGCCCTGTCTGCTCTTGGAAGTCCTGACTCAACAGGTCTGAAACCAGGCTAATTTGAGAAACGGTGAAACAGATGTATCCCAACTCCTGGTAGGTTTGTGTAGGACACCCTCAGCTCCAAGCCAGATGTCTGCCTGATAGACCTGCCAGTGCTTGGATTAAGTAACTGTGTATGTTCAAGTCAGGGGTCAAGTTCAGGCACCATTCATCTTATATTTGAGACAGGATCTCTCACTTGGCCTGGCGCTGAAAGATTAGTTGAGGCTGGTTGTCCAGTAAGCTCCAGGGACCTGCCTGACTTCACGTTCCCAACACTGGGGTTACAAGAGTGTGCCGCCATCCCTGGCCTTTTAGCAGCTGGTCTGGAGATCAAGCTCGGGTCCTCAGGCTTGCCTAGAACACTGTATCACCCGAACTATTCCTGCTTTTGAACACCTTCCCTGACTTCTGATGCTTAAAATCTTTCTGTCTCCTCTGAGTCCTGAAGGGATGGATGTGATGCGTAGGTCCCATTTTGACTGAGCACTTCATAGATCCTTTTGGTCCTTTGACCGGTAGTGAGCTACTTTTTTGCATTAACTGCTCTTCACTGCACAAACTGCTTCACTGAGGAGTGAGAGCTGCACTAATCTATATCTATAGATTTGTATTTTGTATAAATATGTATTTAGAGGGTTAGTGATAGTATGTTGCTTGAGCAAAATGGAAGTTGTAGCTTTGCCCCTGGGGCCTATGAGCTACCTCATAGTCTTGGGTTCTGGATTACATTTAGAATAATAGGTATGAGTTTCATCCTTTGGAATGGGTCTGAAGTCCAATCAGAAAGCAGTTGATTGACCTTATAATGCTTATGTCATTGCTCCACCCATGGGCAGTTCTTGCTGTGCAGCTCATTACTGTAGTAGTAGTTTTTCCCATAGCAGCCTACATGGGGCCTTCAGGTACTGTGAAAGCTGGCCAGCAGGAGGAGGCTGCTTCCTCACCTGTAACACTTTGAGTTCTCCATGTCCTGTTAACAAGGTTTGTGGTGTCTTCTCTAGCAGTCTTTCATTGGGTTCTAGAGGAGCAATGGCAATGGTTGGTATTGTTTAGGAAGTCTCTGGGGACACCGCTGATCAACAGCTTGAGGCAAGGCACTCCATGCCTTGCGCGTATGGCTACTGGGTGAATATCATCTTCTGTGTAGGTTAACTCTGAGTAAGTGTATGTGTGTGTGTGTTTAAGAAGTTTATAAAAGGATACATTTCAGTATGGGTTTTTAAAAACACTCTTAGTTAATCCCTCTACCAATCCTCCTCTCCTGTTCCCTTCCCACTTAAACCTTCTGTAGCAATGATTCTGTGTCCTCTGTTTCCATCCATTGTTATTGGAATATATGTTAATTCGCAACATGGACTTGGAAGCCTTTTTTGATTGGGTAAAGATGTTGATAAAAGGTGGCTTTCTTAAATGCTTTGAAGTTTTTGTCCTTAAGCGTTTAGCCATATATCCCTATAGTTGTTGTGAGGATCTAATGACCTAGAAGGAATTGAAGCCCCTTTGAACAGAAGAATGCTGGGCGTAGAGTTAAGAAGATACTATTTTGAAAAAAAGATTTTAGGAAATTTCAAATTCAGGTGTGGCCATGCACATTGTATTCCCAGCACTTGGAGGTACAGGTAGGAGGATCCGATATTCAAGGTAATTCTCAGCTACATAGAGTTCCAGGTCAGCTTGGGTTCACAAAACCAACACAACTAAACAAACAAAACAAAAACTCATGAAGATTCCAGAATCTTTATTGAATAGTTAAATTTGGAACCCCACCATTTTATTTATGGCCAGTGTAGATCTGTTGTTTTAAATTGAGGCTGTTTCCAGTGATTCAGACCCTACATCATCATGTGGCTTAAATTGTTTTGTACAGTGTATATAATGATCTTTTGGAATGCTTGGGAAATTTTAACCTTACTATAATCGGGGTTGATTTGGATATTATACATTGAAGTACGTAGTGCTTATGGAAAAATAATCCTGTAAGGTGCTACTTTTAGATTTAAAAATGGACATGATACTATGTAAACTTTACAGTGTCAAGTGATCCAATGTTTTCATTGAAGTTCAAGTTCTTGTGAGCTCGTTCGTGCGTGTTAAATTCCAGAGCCATTAAAGGAGCGTCATTGCTGGGGTCATACTGAGGGCGCTGGTCTGTGAGGCCTCGTACCACTTCACTTCAGAATCTTGTTTGTTTTTTCCATATTTAAAAAGGATAGGCAGAAAGTAAACTTCCTTGACACATTTTCACTTATATTCAGCATTTGATTTGATAAGATGTTATTTTTAAGTTGTTTCAACAAAATAAGTTTCAAATATTTTGGGTTTATCTAGTTTTTTTTTTAATTCCTCTAAATTTCCTCAGCCCCTACCCCCAATTTATTTGCCAGCTATTCTTTTCTTAGGTTAAGCACTGCTGTTTTTACTTTTTATGGAATGTCTTTATCTCTACCTCCAACTGCTTCAGAGCAGCTGCTTTCCTGTTGTTTTTTGGTCTAGGAAAGAAGATTGTCCCCAGTTCTGCCTTGATATAAATGTCTGAGTACACCCTCGAAAGCAATTTTGTAACAAGCTCTACAAATGCATTTTTCTGAGCGTGTCAGTCAGTCAGTAGCTGGGTCATCAATCTTCCTTCCAGTGCTGGAGCCTGGGGTAGAATGGCATTGGTTTAAGCAAAGCTGAGGAAGGTGGCAGTGACTATGAGGAAAGAATATGTGTTAGTGGCACCCGAGGCCATTGTCGAGTTGACCAGCGTTGTATGAATGAAGCTCAGTAACCTTAGGGCCCATCTTACTTTGAATCTCTGGGCATCCTTCCTTCATGTTGCAGGAAACAGTAGCTTCTTTTATGTCATATGCTGGAACCGGTGGTTGATCTCCACATTGGTTCCCTGTGCTCTGTATTTTCCACATGCAAGAAGACGACAGAAACAATTAGAAGAAATCTTGAAGTTGCATGAAGCTACCTGTCTGAATCTGTGCCTATGCATGCCATCTTCTGTCCTGCAGGAGGGTGACCTTCCTGGTCCCTTAGTGAAGACATACCAATGGCACATGTCCCAAGAATATCATGTTAGCAAGCCTTTCTGCACATTCCCATCTCACTAATGGCTACAGGTTGAGCTTCATCTCATTTCTGTCCATCTCTCTGTCTGCCTTATAATCTCATTTGGTTGTGTAATGTAAAATACAACCCATAAGGTATAACCTCCTTCTTTGTCATGCATCTGCGTTCATGTCTGCTTAGTTACTTGTGTTTGGCTGGCTCGTAGCACCGTGCATTTACCATGTGTGAGACTGAGTCCCAGCTGGCCTGTCTCCCCAGCCTATCCCGTCACAGGTAATTTCTACTGTCTTCCTTGCTCGACTATATACCATGAAGCCGTGTTTGCCTCCTCCTGTAATCTGACATCACCAAGCCTGTCAGCTGACCCTTTAGTCCTCGACAATCTCTCCAGAATCGGAGTGTTCCTCCACACTTCCACTGCAAGTGCCCAATCTTTTTTTTTTTCTTTCCATTTTACTTGACCTCCCCTAAACAGGGCCATAAATTCAATTCACTTGAGAACAAAGTGCAAGGTAGCAAGATAGCAAAGAGAAGTACTAGAGTCAGTGACACCCTTAGAACTTCCTGCGTACAAAGATGCTTAGTCATAAAACGAAGGCGCTGTCTGCTGTATTCATCATGAGGATGTATCTCCATGTTTTTTCATGTTTCACATGGGATCAAAGTATAGCACCCCTAGACCCTAGAGAAGAGAGTGTGATTTAGCCTGGCTGTGGATTTAGAAGTGACAGTGACCAATTTGCATTCATGTGAGCATTCCATCCTTATCTTAGTCTGTATTTCAGTTGTGGTAACTGAGAGCTATGATCTAGGTAATTCATGAGGAGTCTTAATTCTACTCACAGTTCTGAGGTTGGGGAAACCTTGCATATATAATGCTGTCATCTGTAGAGGTCTGGTGAGGGCCTTACTTCTGGTTCATAGTGTATTACATGGCCCCTTGCCAGCTAGCGTCTCTTAGATAGTCACCAATGCCGTCAAGCCCTACCCCTGAGAAGATCTCATCTAGTTATGTTCCAAAGGCTCTACTTTCGTACACCATTAACGCATGGCTTTGAGGATTACATTCTAGTGTGGGAGGTGAGGCGACTTTCAAACCTTGACAGCCCTGTGTTCACCCCGACAGTGGAGCCAGACGTGGGTGGGAGGGCTCACACCAGCGGTGAGTGACCAGCTGTGCTTCTTTGCTGCCACTTCAGCAGAGGAGTAGCAGAGAGTGGCCAAAATCACATATCTTGAAAAACTTTGAGTGTTGTTGGTCCTATAGCCATAGCAATGTGTCAAAAATAGCTTCTTCTCAGAGAGAAAATTAGGTGTACCTGAAAAGGGGTATTTTAACCTCTGATACATTCTTTGTTACTGTAGCTCTATGTATAATAACTGAGAAGAGACCAGAGTGTGGCCAGAATATCCCATCTCATCATCAGGTTATTGTACCTGATTCTCTGCGAATGCTAACCACAGTCTCCAATTATTAGATGTCTTTGTCAAATGATTTGGTGATTATCTCTGCCCCCCTGATTACCTGTGAAACAGGTAAATAGCAGGGCACATTCTAGAAAGAAGGAAGAGATAAAATGCATGCAAACCGGCTAGCATGTGCTATTTTTAAAAGTGGATGGCCCTGCCGGCGTCTGTTCATCTGGAAAATATTTATTGAGGAGTTCACCTTCTACCAGGAAATGGGGTGAAATATAAGTGGTTTGAGGACATGGACTCCTGAAAAGGTTCAAAATTGTGTTAATCTTCAATGGGCTATAGCCAGCAGTGCACATGTTTTCTGTTAGGTAGATGGTAATACTGTCTTGCTGTCTAAAAACTTTAGTATGTGTGCTCACTTGACATACATCGATTTTTGTTTATGACTTGTACTCAAGTTTTCTAATTTAATTATAAACACATGTTAGGTCCACTAGTTCTGTGAAACAAAGTCCGATTCCTTTAATAATCAAGGATAGTTAGAATAGCTTGAATGTTTGGATGCTTACAAAGTCTTGCAACCATGTGCGTGTGTTGGTAGGACATGTGAGTATGGTAAGTGTCATACTTGGGTTCATATGGTGGAGTTCTGTGAAGGCGCTGTTTTTGATACAGCATGGAGTCTTAGCTAGGCAATAGAAAGTCTCAGCTAGGCAACAGAAATTCAGAAAGATGGCTTAGAAGGTGGCTATTTTATATAATCATTCTCTGCAGTCAGTCCCTTGGCAGCTGAACCCTGGTCTTCTAGTGCAAAGGTAACTTGGATGTGGAAGGGCTGGAGTTCCCTGCACCCCACTGAGCAGTAGTGATTTGGCCATTACGCCTCCTCACAGGCTCTTCCGCACAGGGAGAGCACTTCCTGGCACAGTTCCTGCCCCTTTCTCATGTGTGTCCTTTACTCAGGGGGAGAGCACCTTTTCACCTTTCACCGGAAGTTTTGTGGTAAGGCTTCTTCAGTGAGGGACTCTCAAGAGGCTGGGAACTCCTAAGAGCTCTCTCAGCTCGCTGAAGGCTTGACAAGGTCCAGGGCACAGGAGGGTGGCACTCCCTTCAGCTTGCCACCCTCCACTAACCAGTGAGGGCAGGTGTAGGTGTGGTCCCGAATGTAATGCTTCTTGTAGGTACATAAAGGCTTGGTTGTTGGGTGCATAAGATTTTCTAAAGAGGATTGGATATTTGAGGCCATTGATCAGTTTGCCACGTGGCTGAAATCTGCATAAATTTAGCATTCAAATGTTACATTTGCTAACCTGGAAGGACTGTTACATTTAAAGGTATACTCCAGCCACAGTATAAGCGTGTTCTTCTCTGGAGACACTATTTTGATTTTGAGAATATTTACAAGTGGTTTTGGGTTTTTGTGTGTTGTCTCTGTTTAGGATTACCTACATGTATTGCTATTTTACTTTATTATCACAGCTCTAATAATCATAATGTCATTGCTCTAATGATAAACACTGACGTGCCTGCGGACTGGAGCTGTTCCCAAGATGATGAAGATTTAACCCTGTTTGCCTGATGAAGTGAGCCTTGAAGCCAGACTGTATGAGTTGTTCCCGTAATTCTTACTAGAGCATTAGGCCTGATATGAAGCCATAGGGATGTCAGGGCCACAAAGGCTCCTAGAGTCAGGCAGAGGGAAGTGCTTCTGCCTTAGGGCATTAGAAAGGAGCATGAGAAAAAAGCCAGAGAGTGAAGGGGTTAGCGGAACAGAAGAGTGAAGCAATGGGCATTGTGAAAGAGTCCCCAGCCCTCAGATCTGGACATCTGAGGCCTAAGAGAACTGGGAGGTAGTTGCCAATCAGTGCCTTTGATACCCAGGGAGGGCCTGGCTGTGGGCCTCCAGCAGCACAGTTCTGCTAAAACACTGACCGCTTAGAGGCTTTTGTTTCTTGAGACAGGGCCTTACTCCATTGCCTAGGCTAGCTCCAAATTCTCCATTTTTACGCCCCATCCTCCAAATCCTAGGAGTTCAGGCATGCACCACCACAGCTAGCTTTAAAACAGGCATTCTATGTTTGGGAATGCATCTGAGAAATGGATTCTGCTGCTAAATTGAAAATACAAGTTGAAAGACCATTGTGCAGGGTACTGCTTAGCTTATGAGGTAATGGTGGAAACCTGTCACAGGCAGAAACCACTGAAGTCATTTCTGAGGATACATGGCAGCCACAGCAGACAATGTCTCTGGCTCCCGAGAGGGAGGTGATAAGCAAGACAAGGAGTTAGCAATGATTTCTGGAGTTCTGTTCTTGATTGATAAAACTCAGGACCAAGCCCAGTGCATGCTGTATTGGGAGGGTTAAAGGCTTTAGTGCAGTGCAGGGTCAGACTCTTGAATTGTATGCAAAGGACAGCATTGTTTGAAAGGCCAAAAGGTCTGGCAAGGCTTTACCTTCCCTATAATCCTATTTATTTACTTATTTACTCATTTATTCATTCATTCATTTATTCTTTCAGGTTTACTAAGTTAAAGGCAAAATGTAGACTTGAAATAGAAACTAGGAAGTAAAAATAGTAACATTTTCATTGCTATTACTCAGCAACTTGTTTCTTTATTTGATATTCCAATTGTTTAGGAAATAAACTGGGAGACTCCATCTAGGTTTGTGTACTACATTTTAACATGTGGGATAACGTGAAATCTTTTTGTTCAAAAGCTTTTTGAAATGTCTTTTTAAAAAGTTTCATGGTTAGTGTTGAGGAAGAATTGTTATTTTTTAAAATGTAATTTCCAGATTAATTAATGCCTTTTTCTTTTACCAGGATCCTCATAATTTGAGCTGAATTTGTTTGATAGTTCGCAATCTATTTTTCATTAGCTAAGCTGTTGTGAGGAAAAAGCCCCTTGGGAAGAACAAAATTAGCCTAGTAATTTTGCTCATTCATCTGTGTGTGTAACTCAGCAGTTTTCATTTCTGACGTTGCAGTGGAACTAGATCAAAATCAAGTAATTTTCACATCCTCTGAGAGAATCTGCCACTCTGAACTCTTGTGTCTCTGTTCTGCTAGGTGAGGAACTTTAAATTGGAACAGGAGCAAGAAAAAAACAAGATTTTGTCAGAAGCGCTGGAGGCCTTAGCCAGCGAACACCATGAACTAGAGCGGTCGCTGGTGGAAGGGTCCCTGCCCGTCAGCGTCCTCAGCGAGGAGGAGTTCTACGATGCGCTGTCAGGTAATGCTTGGCAGCGAGGTGGGGGCCGCCGGCACTGCAGCCCCAGAGAGCGCAGCTTTAGCAGCCAGCGCCTTGCCTACCGTGCAGGTGTGCATAGGTGTGTGTATGCGTGTGAATGTGTGTGTGCCTGCCTGCACAGGTGCACATTTGAATGCAGGCCCGTGTGTGTGTGTGTGTGTGTGTGTGTGTGTCTGTGTGTGTGTGTGTCTGTGTGTCTGTAGAAGACAGCCTTGGGAACTAGTTCTTGCTCCCACCTTCCCACCTTGTCTAAGACAGGGTTTCTGTTGTTGATCACCACTACACCTGCATAACAGCATCCAGGGATTCTTGGGTCTCTGCTTCCCATCTGGCCATCGGAGCACTAGGATTATAGGTTATACTAGGATTATAGGTGTACACTAGGATAATACATATACACTGGGATTATAGGTGTGTGCTAGGATTTTAGGTGTGTGCTAGGATTATAGGTGTATATCTACTAGGACTATAGGTATGCACAAGAACTATAGGTGTGCACTACTACTTCAGGTTTGACATGGATTCTAGGCAATCTAAACTCCCTTCTTCATGTTTAGATGGCAAGCTCTCAGCCCAGCTGTCCTGTGGGGTGTGTGAGACTGTCTGTGTCTGTATATCTGTCTGTCTGTCTGTCTGTATATCTATGTGTCGCTTTTAAGACAACAACCTGAAGATTGGTGACAAAAATACAACACTGAGTGAATAAGATGGCTCTCACTGTGAAGGCATTTGCTACCAAGCAAGAAGCAGCTCTCAGAAGCCATCCTGCCCACACAACATGCTATGACATGAATGTTCTCTACAAGTAAACACATTTTTTTAATCCTAAGAGAGTTGCTACTTCAAATAAACCAAAATGGAGCCTGCGTATTTTGAAAGTTTATGATTTGCTAGGATCGGAATACTTTCAAAACTGCACACGTTTTGTTTGCTTCTTTGCCAATGAGGGCTGCCTGACTACTGTGTGGCGTTAGCTCTGTCACATGCTCCAAGGAAACAAAGAGACAATGGCTTCTGTCTTGAGAAAGGTCTTTAGGGTTCAGTATGCTAGAGGCAAAGAAGATAAGGGGTGAGTGTAGCTGGAGCAGAAAAGGGAAGTGCTTCACTTTGCACCAGGACGGCACGGTGCAGTGCGTCAGCCCGGAGAATGGGGGTTAGTGCTCCCATCATGGCCAAATGAGAGAAGAAGGTAGGACGGCTGTGGGCAGTGTGGACAAGGTGGGCCTGCTGAACAGTTTGGATTCCGTGGGTACCCGGTGCACTGTCTCACTTTGGAGGCCAGGCTGGATTGACCTTATGATTCTGCCTCAGTCCCCCAAGTGCTGGGATTACAGGCATGAACCACCATACTTACTGAGTTTTGATCTTAGAAACTGACACTACAAGTTTTAAAATACACGTGAAGGGGGTGGGGGGAAGGTTGCAGAGCACAAGGTAATTGGAGATGAATGAGGTTGAAATAATATTCTGTGGAAATGAAAGAGAGGAAGCATGGAGAAAGAGGGCAGAACTGGGAACAAGATGTTAAGCTGAGAAAGCCGAGGCAGCGGGTGAAAGCACCAGGCAGGAGGAGAAGAGGGGAGGGGCGTAGACTCAGGGGACTCATTTCATAAGATGGGATCAAGCAGTTAGTACAGTGAAGGAGAATTAAAGGGGATGCACTTTAGTAGCTGATTTAGACGAAATCAATTTGCAGATGGTGGCATTGTCAGTTAGATATGGGATGTGTGAAACTCATGATTCATGGGAAGAGGAAAGTGGAGGATTTGAATACAGACTGAATGATAGAGGTAAGGGTATTTACTATGGTGGGAGGCAGGAAGTTAGTGTAATTAACATTAAAGATGGCTGACATTTATTGAACATCAAGCTGCCCTCTGTCACTGATGTTAACTTATGCTTTCTCTAAGGGACTTCCTAAAAGAAAATGAGTAGAATCCGGGTGGTAGTGGTGCACGCTTTCAGTCCTAGCACTTGGGAGGCAGGGGCAGGTTGGTGTAGCTAGAGAGAACAAAGCAACAAAAAAGAAGCATCATAGTATGGTGGTAGTTAACAGAAACGTCTCTGTGGCTCACAGATTTCAACATTTAACCCCAGTTGGTGGTGTTCTGGGATGCTGTGGAGTCTTCAGGCGGTGTGTGGTCTTGCTGGAGGAATCATGTCAGTGGGCGCTGAGGGCACATAGCCTGCCCATTTCTGGTGCAGTCTCTCTGCTTCAGGTTTGAGTGGAGATGCAGTGTCTCAGCTGGCTCTGGCCGCTGCCGCCATGCCTCCCTGGCACTGTAGGCCCAGATAAAGGCTTTCCTCTTGATGTCGCGTTGGGTTATGCTGTTTTATCACAGCAACAGAAAAAATGTGCAGAAATTCTCATGGGTTCTTGTTCAGACGTCAGTTTCTTACAGATTTATTTTCAGTTAGGTTATAAGTAGGCACATATGACTATGGTATGTCCACATGTGTGCATGCTGTCTTGGAGAGCAGAGCTGTCAGAGTCCTGAATTAGATCATAGACAGTCCTGAGCTGCCTAACACAGGTGCTGGGAACCAAACTTGAATGAAGAGCGGGACCATGCCATGCCTCGAACAGTCTATACAAATTTTGTTCCATTTGCTTAAACACAGTAGTTTATCTGTGGTTTCTCTACTATTGTTTACTACAGATATAGGGGCTCACAGAACAGTGTAAAAGCTGCATTGAAATGAAGTCTGGTAACCTCTGTCCAAGCCCTGACCTGCTGTTGACTTGGCATAATTCATGGAGATTATAAGAGCTCTTGCTGAAAAGTGACTTCATTTTCACACTATATTGTCTACATAGCAGCCTGTCATCACACTCCCTCCTTCATTTCTATGAAAAAAGAAATCTGACCCTTAAATAGGCTAATCCTAATTTGTCCTGCTACTCAGTATCTTCCCAAGGAGACTTAGCTATTATTTTATTCACTTTTGTTTACATACCATGTAAGTTAAAATGCTAACTTAAAATTAGACTTAAAGAATAAAGATTGATTCTCTCAGAGTTCCAGCGCTCAAAAGTCCTCAGATCAAGGCTGCATTCTTCCTGGAGGTTCTAGGAGAGAATCTGGTTCCTGGATCTAACAGCCCACCTGCGTTCCTTGGCTGCAGGTGCAGCCTTCATCTTCCCAGCTAGAGTAGATCATCTGCAGTCTGTGATTCTAGCCATCTCCTTCCTTTTGAGGTACCCTGTGATTATACTGGACTCACCCCAAGAGTCTAGGGCATTCTCCCATCCCTGGAATTTTAGCTTAAACCTGTAGAATTTTGTTCACCAGCCAAGTAGCACAATCATGGATTCCTTCCCTGCTCTCCTACAACTTCATACTCTTTCTTTTAAGCCAGTATGTATGTATGTATGTATGTATGTATGTATGTATATATATATATATATTCTTAAGTGTGTATGTATATATTCTGAAATATAACCTATTCAATGTATGTAATGCTACTTGAATGTAGGTTTTAGCACTAGACAACAGTTGGTGTGGTCTTCCTGGGTTGCTGCCTCTCTGCTTCCCAACTCTCCCCTTGCTGATGGGTCTTCCCTGGGCCTCTCTGCTTCCCAGCTTCCCTCTGTCGCCAGTGGGTGTTTCCCTAGGGCTGAGGCCTCATGGGCTTTTCTCCATCCAGTTTGGTATGTTTGATGGTATAAATTTGTTCAGCCCACACATGGCTTGTTATGTTGGTAAGACTTTAATGGGTAAAGCTTCTGATATTGCTAAGACAGGCAATCTCAAAGCAAACTCCCTGATCCTCTGGCTTCTACAGTCTTTCTTCCTCCTCTTTCTCAATGTCCCCTGAGCCTTGAGTGCAGGAGTGTTTTGAGGGTATGTACTTTGGGACTGGGCTCCAGGACTCTGCCTTTGGATTGTTTGTTGTTTTCTATGGTAGTCTCTACAAAGGTAAATTTTCTTTATAAGGGACAAAGACTGTACTTACCCATGAGTGTGTGGTGGTTTGAATAGAATTGACCTCCATAGAACTCATGTGTTTGAACACTTGGCCATAGGAAATGTACTATTAGAAGGTCTGGCCTTGTTGGAATAGGTGTGGTGTTGAGGGAAGAGGTGTGTCACTAGGGATGGGCTTTGAGATCTCAGATACTCAAGCCACACGAAGTGAGGTCTTCTTCCTAGTGCCTGCTGATCCAGTTGAGAACTCTCAGCTTCTTCTCTAGCACCATGTCTGCCTGCACACCACCATGCTTCCTGCCATGGTGATGATGGACCAAACTTCTGAAACAGTAAGCAAGCCCCACTTAAATCTTTTCCTTTATAAGAGTTGCCATTGTCCTGGTGTCTCTTCACAGCAATAGAAACCCAAAGTAAGACAGGGTATAATGACAAAAGTTTATAGACCGTTGTTAGCGTTTCTACTGTTTTAGTAAATTAGTGGTTTTCGATTTTCCTTCAATGACCGTGACTTCATGAACACTGAGTAATTAGCTAGGTCTCCAGTACCAGGCACGTCTCCCTCTTGTGAAACTGATCTTACATCCAGTTAGAGAGCTGTTGGTTAATGTCAAGATACGTGTGCTGCTACATATGTGCCCTGTCGATCATTGCCGTGGTCATAGGCACCATAGCTGGGTAGGACTGTTGGTTGCCTCCCTCCCTTGGAAGCTTGCACGGTGCCTTCCGGTATCATGAAAACCAGTGCTCAGGGAGGGGAAGTTCAGATCAGTTCCAGCTCAGCAGTCGCTGGGTCCTCCTTTAGAAGTGTGTGGTGTCTTCAGCAAGAGGGACTTTACCCTCCACCTCTAGGGGTTAACCAAGGTCATTAGCAGTAGTCTCTATGTTTTGTGAGTCTCTTGGCCAGCCCCGACCAACAATGCAAAAGAGGACTTATCATATCTGGTTTGGGGCTTTTTATTAGAAGATCTTTGGCTCTTGGAGAAGCACTGTTAGCCCGGAGGAGAAAGGTTCTTTAAACTATGTATGTACATCTGTGCACAAAAGTTATGTGTAGTAGGGGTTTTTGGTCTTTTTTCTTTGGGTAAGCAGTTAACAGTATGATTCCTAGTGGCTCTTCCAGGCATCGGTGTTATTTTACCCACCTCCCTCCTTCCTTCTCGCCATTTCCCATCAGATCACTTGTACCTGAGATTTCCCTTTACTCGCCCCCATCCGTTCTCTATTTCACGTCATCCTCCTGTCTAAAGTGTCCCTTTCCCCATTTCCATATCAGATCGCTTGCACCCTACTCTCCCCTCTCTATTGTGCCCAAACCCCCTACTCTGGCAGTGGTCCTATTTTAATTTCCTGGTTTCTGGAGTTACTACAGGGCATGTATTTATATCAAAGATTTGAAACTAGGAGCCTGTAATAAAGGAGAGCATGTAACATTTGTCTTTCTGGGTCAGGGTCACCTCACTCTAAGCTTTCCTAGTTCCATCCAGTTGCCTGAAAACGTCATGTTGCCATCTTCCTTTAAATCTGAATACCATTCCATAGTATAGATGTACCACATTTTCACTATCCATTTGTTGGTTCAATTTCATAGCTATTGTGAATTAAGAAGCAATGAATGAACTTGGCTGAGCAAGTACCTGTGGAGTAGATTTTATTTATAGCTTTTTGGGATTCTCTACACTGATTTTCGTAGTGGCAGCACCAGTTTGTAATCCACCAGTGAATGAGGATTCTCTTTTCTCCACAGCTCCTTCATCATTTGTTGTGTGTTGTTCTGTTGAACTCTGCCCTGGGATAGGGTAAAATTTCAGTTATTTTTATTTGACTTTTCCTAATTCCTGGGGCTAACAAACATTTTTTGAGATATTTCTTAAGCCATTATTTTTCTTCTCTTGAGAACTCTCTGTTCAGGTTTTGATTAGGTAATTTGTTTCTGCTTTGTTTCTGAGGTCTTTCACTAAACTTGGAGCTGGACAGTTCAGCGAGGCTGGATGGCCAGCAGGTACCTGAGATCCACTTGTCTCTGCCTCCTTAGACCTGGGATCATAGACGGATGGTATCATGCCTGGCTTTTATGTGGGTTCTAGGGACCCCATTCTTGTGTGGCAAGTGCTTTACTGAACAACATTACTAGCCTTTTAGTTTTAAACGTTTTTTTTTAATAGCCAAAAAAAAACAGATTAAAGTTTGCTTTTCTCTTGAGAAGTAGCTAACTTGTGTCACCTTTTTTTTTTTTAAATAAATGAAAGGATTCTTTGATTTGCCTAGATGGGATTTCACATGATTTCCTGTTTCCCTTACTGTGTCCCTTTGAACATTTCCAGATACACAGGATCAATGGAAATCTACTAACAGTGGGAAACACCCACCATGACACAGAGCCAATGGCACCCATGTAATATTTTTTTCCAGCCAGTGGGATCTTTTGAGAAAATTATTTTTCTAGTACCCTTAGTGACTAAATATATGACAAAATTCCATGAAGTGGATAGATTCTTTTCTTATAATTTGATTAAATTCCCTTGAGTTAAATTATTTAAAGGGAAAAAAAACTAGTAAGGCATCACTTTCTATGCTTACTGTGCTGTGTGTATGTGTGTACACATGTATGTGAGCACCTGTGTGTAAAGAATGAAATGGCTGTATCCAATAGAATCTTAACTATGGGCTCAGTGGACATTTTGTAGGAAAAGGCCAAACATTCAGTGCACGTTGAAGCAAAAATACTTAACTAGAAGCTAAATGCTAGCTAGTTCTGTAGGAAACAACAACAACAACAAACACCTTAATTCTGCTAGCAAATACACCTTTTGAAAAAGTAAGTGGTTCTCCCTGTGTATTTGTGCCTCTTTATTTCACTGTTTGCTTTAAACTGCTTTCTTCTCTCCCAGGGATCTGTGGCTCTCAGACACCCCTCTTCTGCAGTAGTAGACATCTCTTGTGGAGCCGTGCACTGCATAGTTTCTGACTCTTTAGGATAAGGAGCCATCTCTGTCTCCAGTGCTGACATGCTTAGCACAGCGGCAGCAGCAGCTGCTTGGCTACTGCAGCTTGTTGAAGAAACACCACCAGCATCTCTGTCTCTTTTACGTGCATATTGAGCAGCAACAATAAGCACAAGGTTGTCAGCACTTGCTGATGTCATGCATCCATGCTCTGGATTCTCTGATGATTAAGGATGGGTGGTGATGGAGGAGAGTAGAAGGAGATGGGACGGCCCCAGAAGTTAAACGTGGGCTTTAGTGGCTGTCAGGTGGCCCCACGAGACCTCAGAGAGTGGGAAAGCAGCAGCAGCTTGGGGGAGAAACCAAGTTGTAGAATTCACAAGTCTGTGGCCATCTTCTAAAGAATTATTTTTCAAACACTCAGTGCTGTGTTTGTTCTTTAGTCTTAATAGAGAAGCCCCTGCCTGTGGCGACTATAAGCTCAGGATGATTCTTTTTTTTTTTTTTTATTAATTTATTTTTTTGTTATCAATCACAGGTTAGGTACTTTGCATCCCAAGTGTAGCCCCCTCCCTCATTCCCTCCCACCCTCCCCAATCCTCCCTCATCTCCTCCCCGCCCCCTCCAAGTCCACCAACGGGGAGGACCTCCTCCCCTTCCATCCAACCCCAGCACATCCTGTCTCCTCAGGGCTGGCTGCAATGTCCTCCCCTGGGATCTAGCCAGTCTGTAACTCCTTGGCATGTATGGGGGAGGGTCAAAGAGTCAGCCATCAAGTTCATGGCTGAAACAGTCCCTGTTTCCCTCACTAGGGTCTTCAGTCCAACACCGAGCTATCATGGGCCCCATATGAGCAGGGGTTCCAGGCCACATCCACACATGGTCCTAGGTTGTAGAAAAGGTCTCATACAAGACCCCTGTGCCCTGCTCAAATTGGTCTTTGTGGAGCTCTTGTTCTCTCCAAGTCTCACCAACCTCCTCCATTTCTATCATCACTTCTCGCCCTCTGCCAAAGGCTTGATCACGAGTCTTAATATCTGCTCTGATACATCACTACATTGACCCCCCCCCCCCAGAGGCCCTCCTTGGCATGCTCCTGTCCTGTTGCTTGTTTGCTCCTCCACTCAATGTTCAGGACGATTCTTTCTGTATTCACTCTCCTTTTCTAGAAATGTGCTGAGATTAGCTGCTCAAGAATGACTCTTGACAAGCTTTCCTGTTACTACTGTTTGGATTGAAATTTCCATGAACTATACATAAAGTTCAATCATGTGAATTGTGTCACATAATTCAAGCAGTTTTAACCTTCTTATCAGTTTAAGTGCCAGGGATTGATAAATCACACCTTTTTTCAATAAAACAAAACAAAACAAAAAACAGAATAAGGATGCTAATGGCTTGCTTTGGCATGTAGAATTGGTAACATAAAACAATGGTGACCTGTGTGAAACAGCAGATCCCAGCAGATGCCGCGGTAGTTGATAAGGAGTAATGGCTTCTACCCCTACGGTTTGCATAGAGATGATACAAGATTGGACCAGCGTCCTTAAGGCTGTTGGTAAAAGCTAGAAGGTGTGCTGTGAGCGTTTAGTAAGATACTGTTTGCTGTTCTTTGGGTTCCATTCCCACTCTTGTAACTCTTTCCTTCTGTAGCTTAACTTTTAACAGCTGTGTCTTTTTATCTGGCCCTCTTCTGTATTTCCCTGTTCTCTGGGCCTCCTAGTATTTGCTGGTCTCAGCTACATATTTACATTACGTGTTTCTACTGCCCTGTGTACTTGATAAAGACTTAAATGCTGCCTTATTCTTTTTACTTTTTGTAACACTATTGTTTCTTATTTGCCTTAACAGTGTGAGTTCCTTAACTAGTTGATGTACAGCACAGCAAACTCAGTACCATAGAATGTGACATTACTAAGCCTCCTTTGTGGTGTGTATGGTATAGCATTCTGGAGAGGATCTGACAGTTAACCACATCCCTTCTATAATGCAGATGTTGTACAGAGTTGTAGACTATCAGTAGTGGGAGTCTTCTGTTTGTCCATTTGTGGCATTCAGAATTACCTGTGTGCTTATTCATGCTGTGAATATGATGTAGGTGTATACTAGGGAATGCAGTTTGTCCTATAAATTTCGGGTTGACTTTGGATGTCTTTTGTTTGTTTGGTTGGTTGGTTTTTCTTTGTTTCTTTAGTCCAGGTTCATCTTTAACTCACTATGTAGACCATGGTAGACACAAACGTTTCCTTTCTCAGTTTCCCAAGAGCTGGGTTTAAAGGCTAGCACTATTGGACCTAGAGTTGTGTGTCTGTGTCTGTGTGTGTGTGTCTGTGTGTCTTTGTGTCTGTCTTTCTGTCTCTGTCTCTCTTTTTGTCTCTCCCTCTGTGTGTGTGTAGTTTTCTATTCATTAAATCAATAAAGCCTACCTTAGGCTTTATTGTGCATTTTGTGCTTCCTGAGCATTGATAAGATTTTGTTAGTCAAATATGTTTTAGGTGCTTGGTATCTCAGCTGCTTGGTTAGGAATAAATGTACCCAGATAAGAAAGACCCAGGCTTTAACATCAGTAGGCTTGTTGGTAGGTTAGGAGGAGAAATCATAGACTAGAAGACCGTGACATACGTGATAAGATATCTGGTCTTTCAGTCCTCTGCAGCTTCACTCCCAGTTCAGACCCGAGTTTCTCTGCTATATAATGTTCTCCTCTCTAATCTCAATTTCACTCACTCCATAGCAAGACCTTTGTCTCCTTTCTTTACCGCATCCTTACAGTCCTGCTCTAACATTTCTTTGACTGCATGAAGGCATTGTTCTCTGACCCTCTTGTGTTTTCACCCCCCTCCTTAGATTGCATGGGCTATCCTATAATCTCTTCCTGTGTTTCCTACGTGTACTCACCTTGCTGGGCTCCAGGCCATGCTTCTTCTATGTTATTCTCCAGCAACAACGTGCTAGCCTAGGCCAGTGGTCTTTTAATTTAAATTCCATGGCTGTTAGTTCTGTCCATTTTTGCTGCCCACCAAACCTATTATATTTTTCTAGTAATTTTGTATGTGTATTTCATAATTCATCTCTCACCAAACATTTCTCCTCGATCCAATGGAGGCATTGCCTATATCATTGAGAAACTATCTTGTTTCCACTAACAAAGCTAGAACCACATAGGCATGTGAGCTTCTGTGCCCTTTTGTATTCTGCAGACATAGATAATAGGGGCTGTGTGGTGGTTTGGGTGAGAAATGTCCCCACTAGGCTCCTGTATTTGAATACTTGGTTTCAGGTCAGTGCTGCTTGGGAGGCTGGGAACCTTTCAGAGGTGAACCTTGCTGGAGGAAGCACATCACGGGGGCCATGGAGAGTTTGGAGCCTTGCCGCCTTTCTGGTTCTCTCTGCTTTCTGCCTGTGGTTGGAGCCCTTTTAGCTTCCTACCCTGTCTGGCTGCTGCCATTCGCCCCCTCCACTGTGAATTTTCTCTCTCTTTGGAATTTTAAGCCAAAATAAATTCTTCCTTAAGTTGCCTTGGTCAAGATGTTTATCCCAGAAGCAAAACAGGCCTGCTGTGACAGGCCTGACCATGTTGTTTTTTGGAAAAATATGGAAGACGCTGGAACTTTGGACTAGAAAAATAAGGCAATAATCAGTGTCCCTCCATGGTGTCTGCTTGGCTTCCCTCCATGGTGGACTGGGATCAGCACGTATAAGCCAAATAAGCCCTCTCCTCTTGTGGTGGTCTCCATGAGAATGGACCCAAATGGGCTCATGTGTTCTAATGTTTGCTCCGAAGTTGGTGGAGCTGTTTGGGAAGGAAGGATTGAGAAGTGTGGTTTTGTTGGAGGAGATGTGTCACTGGGGCAGGCTATAAGGTTTCAAAAGACCAGTGCCATTCCCACTGTGCCTCCTTACTGGAGAAGCCAGGACAGCGCTCAGCTGTCCCTGCTGCCTTTGCTCCGCCATCATGGACCCTAAGCCTTTGAATCCGTAAGCTAAGTTAAATGCTTTCTTTCATAAATGACCTTGGGCATGGCGTTTTGTCACAACAGAAGAGGAACTGAGACACCTCCCCAGGTTACTTTTGGTCATGCTGGTTATCACAGCAGCAGGAAAAGGAACCAAGACAGTCCTTTACAGAAGCCAACCCCTCTGTGCCTAGAGTTGCAGCCCCTGTGTCATCTGTCCTCACCCAGTTAGCGGCAATTCCTTGCCCTGATGGGTGTGTCTTGAAATAACCGTCCTTGGTCATAGACCTGCCTGTGCTGCGGTTGACGATGTCGAGTGCTCATGCGCACAGCCAGATGTCTTTAGTACTCTTTTGCCTGATGCACTGCTGCCTGCTCCACACTTCCCATGGGCTTGGTACAGTTGCTGAACCTGTTCTCTTTCCTTCTTCACTTACTCTCTCTACTCTCAAATGTTCTACCTACAGGCTAGTGCAACCACACATAGCCAAGCGTAGCTATGAGTATAGCCAACAGAAAAACCACGAACTTACTTAAAACATGAGAGATTTCTAGAGTATGGACTTTGTGACAACATAGTGTTGCTCTGTCAATGACTAATAAGCCATGCTTGCTTGTTAGACTCTCTGTGCTCTGATGTGCTCTCTAGACCAGTAACATGGAGATTTCCTTAGAGTTTGGTCGTTACATAAAATCTGAGGCCCCATTTCAGAGGCAGAAATAAGCTGCATTTTTTACAATTCCTTGGTAATCCAGATGTACATCAAAGCCCATGCAGCATTGATTTCATGCCTTTAGACTCTGCCTCTGATAACTAGTATCTCTGTTTCCAGCCTTACTCTTGACCTGGATTTCCAACTCATCTAAATACCTACTTGATGTAATACTTAACTGTCTAATGGGGACACCTACATACCGAACTCTTAAGTTCTCTCACACTTGCCCCTCCCACAAGTTTGACTTGTATACCTTGGTAAACGGAGGGTCTGCATTACCATTCACAGAAGCCAGTGTTGAGAACCTTTACCCTATCCATCACAGATTTTTTTCACTTTTTTTTCTCACATTCAACCCATCATCAAATCCTGTCAGATCTACCTTTAAATGACAGCAGAACCTGGACATGCCTGGTTGTCCTGCCTGGTCCCAGTCTCCTCCTTGTCTCAGCTGCTTTGTCTCTGTAGCTCTCTAACTTGCTCACCACTTGTACCTTAGATCTCACAGTATTTTCATATGGGTTCTGAGAGATCCTTCTTTGACATGGTTCTGCATTGCCTTTGCACTGAGCTCTCCAATACTTTTCTTCTCTACCAAAATAAGTGTCAGCCTCTATAGGGACCTGGTTCTCTGCCACTTTCTTGAGACCTGCGTTGTCACCCTCCCTTATTCCAATCGTACTGAGGCAATACTAGTTCTTGAATTTGCCATGTGTACCCTTGGGCCTTTGTTCTTTGTTTTTCTCTTCTTACAAGTCTCTTAGCCAAGATGGCTATAGTCTGCTATGTGTCTATCTTACTTCCTATGTTTCGTTTTCTTTTTTTTCTGTTTATGGAAATCTTTGCAATCGTTTTTTTATTCCAGTAGTGTCTTTCACATAATAAGCATGTGTTTGTTGATTGCACACAACTAGGCTATAAGCTACTTAATGAAGGAGCTAGTTTTGTTCACAGATGTTAGTCAAAGATGTGCTCAGCAAATATGAATTGTGCAAGTAAGCGAGTAAGAACTATACTTGTCTAATCTTCACTCACTGCTGGGGCCTCAACCTACTCCCCCCCTCCCTTTTCTTTTGACCTGACAAACACTGCCATCCTAGTAGGTCTCCTTGTTTCCATTCTTTGTCTCTGTTTTTATGCAGTATGTCCCTGGGTGTGGTGTACTGAGAAGCAGATTTCCAGATGTGTGTCCACCTTCTAATTGCTACAACTTGTAAACAGTACCTGATTTGCAAAATGGGATCTTTGCCAATATGATTAGTTAGGGTCTTTGTAGTGCTTAGACCAAAGTCCTTTCGAGTATGCCCTCATGGAAGAGGAGAGATAACATGAAGGTAGCACTGGAGATTGGATTAGTATATCCAGGAGCTCGGAACACCTGTAACCATGTGGTGGACAGATGAATTTAAGGGGTTCTCTCTAGAGCCCAGGTACAGTACTGTCCTCCCAGGAAGCTGATGTTGAACACTGGGACTCCCAGAGTATTAAACCCTTTCTGTGGTTCTAAGCCAACTCTGTAGTTGTTACAGTGGCCACAGAAATGATCTATCAGGGCCATGTGCAAAGTCTAAAAGCTAGTCATCATCTTGTAACATAATTGCTGGCTCCTGTCACCTCTGGGTTCAAGTCCAAAGTCTGTGAGCTGACCGGTGTAACAGTGGTTTCTGAGGACTCTGACGTTCTGTGCCCACCCTCCTCTCTGGCTGTGCCACACCATGGTGGCCACATAACTTCAGCACCTGTCAGCTCTTCACAACATCCAGTGCTCTGCCTTGCCGTGAAGTTGTTGTCTTCATCGTTCTGCTGAAGCTCATTTCTCATGTTTTCTCAGAAGAGGGCCCTGCCTTCCCTAAGAGGAGCTCCCCACATAGTCAATCATGTGTGTTTACAGATGAGGTTATGTATGTCTTCCATTATAGTGAGTAATGTTGAGTCCTTAGAGGACACCAGCTGTGTCTCACCGATCCTGCCAACTATCTTTAGCTAGGTAGTTACTTTATATATGTTGGTCACATGAAACTCCCTTCTAAAGTACAATTTCTCTGTAACTGGGCTTCAGCTGCAGGAGTGATACATGTACCTGTGACCTTCCTGAGACTAATGCTGAAAAGGCTGTCAACGAAGACTAGTTAGGAACTTGAGACTCAGTTTTTGGGTACATTGAGGTTTCCCAAAGCATGTTGTCGTAGTTCATGTAATTCTTCAACTACATGCAAAGATCTACAAGATAAGGAAAACAGTAATATGTTTATTCCTTAGGGACCAACTTTTGGAAAGGTCTGTCACAAGTATCACCATGCAGTGTGGCTGCCTGGACCTCAGCCTCAGTCTGGGGAGGATGTCTAGAATGTCTGTGACCCTCATATGTGGCCAAGAGTCTGTCTCATGTTTTCATCAGCCCTTTACAATCGACTGTAGCAGGCTCCTGGCAGCCACCTCTGGAATCATTTTATTTTCAGTTCATAATTTATTTTATATGAGATTATGATCAGCTCTATTTTTTTGTTCTGCTTTTATTGCTGTAATTTTTTTTTACTTTATGCAGTTACATTTAGGCTTAATTAAAATTGTGGCACTAACATTTAAACTGTATCTTGGGTTATTCCAGGCATTTTTAGAACAGTTCTAGTTCATGGGTAACTATAAACAATGAGACCTTTAAACTGAGCCTGTGTTTCTTGGCTCTTTCCTGTAACCTTAAGTAAAAGGAGGAAGCGTGATTTGGACACTGTCCACAGTTCCTCCAAGCCTCTGCTTTGGTCCTGTTTGTTCTTGGGCTGGTTTTCAAAGATCTTGTCAGGACAGCCCAGGAGAATTATTGGCAGGTTTATAGTGTTAATGTCCTGACCTGTTCTTCCAGGTGGTGGAAAGGATTAGTTAATTAGTCAACACCTGGACTACTCCTGCACTCCAAAAAGGCAAGGGGTAGGATTATCTTAATTCCAGCATGTTCTGTTGGAGTTGCAATAACCTAGTCACAGTCCTTGGCCCATGCTGTGTTGTAGTCACATTTTGTCCCTGTGACAAAATGCCTGACCGAATTAATGTAAAGGAGGAAAGGGTACTTTTACTCGTGGTTTCAGGCGAGAGTTGACAGCCTCCATGTCAGAAGGCCTGTAGTGACCCAGAACGTCAGGGTGTGCTTTTAACAAAAGGGAACATGTGACAGAGGACACAGCTTAACCCATAGTGGCTGGGAAGCGGGCAAGGAATGGAGGGCAGGTACCAGGAACAAGCTGCACGTCCCTGGCAGCCTGCTTTCTCCAGTCAGGCCCCACCTTCACACTCCCTCCACCCTATGGAAAGCAGGGTGGTGGACCCACTACTTCCAAAGAGGCCTCTTGTCTACTCACGTCTCTGAACATAGTTTTTGGTCCACAAAAGAGGAATATACTTGATATGCAAACCACAGTGCCACATTCACTCTGAAATGTGTTGAGAAGAATTCTGAATTCTAGCATGAGCAGAACATCACCGCGTTAACAACTGCGGAGAGCTTGTGTTAGTTATCTCAGCTGTTCGACTAATGCTGCTGGTTTGCTTTAACCAGGCAGAGACTGTGGCGACCCTAAGCTTGTGTGTACTGTTTCATTCCAGCACTTTTTCTGTAAAGGAGAGCACCCATGAGAACCCACCTGACCCCTCTAGGAACTGGGGAGAACAGACTCACAGATAAAACTATCCCAAGTTTCCCATCCCTCGCCTTTAGTTTCTGTGAATATTCTCAATTTCCCTGAGGAAGATCAGGGAATAATGCTAGAAGTTTCAGAGTCCCCTTGCCTAATTTTAGGGACCAGTGAGGCATCCTAAAATTTTTTAATTCATTGCCATATGATAGAATCATAACTGTTGATAGAGAAAAATACAGGAGAAAGGTAAATGACTGGCTAATATGGTGTGAATCTAACTACGTTGTTAAATCAACTTTTTGTGATTGCAATTAAAAATAGTAGAAAATTATACTCCCATATGGTGATTTTTTTTTTGAAAGCAATATTGAGATCAGAGCTGAAAGGACCAGAATAGAGTTCATGTATTGATTGTGTAAGGCCTGTGACTTTGGTTTATCAAATTTTTGTTTGGAGTTGCAGTTTTTTATTTTTGTTTTGTTTTTATTGTAAAATTTGTAAATACAAAATGTCTCATACTTACTAATCAGTTTTAAATATGCCACATGGTGGGATTAGGTACATTCACAGTGCTGTGTGTTGCCTTTCCCATCTGAGTTTGTCTGCTTTTCATCATTATAACGAACACCCAAGATAATTAACTTAAAAGGGTAAGGTTTATTTTGGCTCACAGTTCTGGAGGATCCGGCCCATTATCATATGGCCACATTACTTTTAGGTCCATATCACAGAGCATATCATGATGCAAGCACACACTGAAGCAGAGCTGTTCACCTCATGATGAGAAGTATCTCCTTCAATAGTACGTCGCTGTGTCTTAGTTACTGTTGTATGGCTATGAAGACATCATGACTCCTATCAAAGGAAACATGTACTTGGGAGCTTACTTACAGTTTCAGGGTTGAGTCCATCATAGGACTTCATGCAGGAGCATGAAGACATACAGGCAGGCATGGTGCTAGAGAAGTAGCTGAGAGCTGCACTCTGATCCACAGGCAGCAGGCAGAGACACAGCGACCCTGGGCCTGGCATGGACTTTTGAAACATCAAAGCTGATTTCCACTTACAAACCTGCACCTTCTCCAATGAAGACACACTTAATCCTTCCAGTCAGTTCATCAACTGGGGACTAAACTGGAAATCTGTGGGGATCATTTTCATTCAAATCACCACACCCAGAGAGCAGAGACCTCCCTCTAGATCCTGTCTCTTACAGAATCCACTACTTTTAACAAGTGAGCCTTTACTTGTGTGAGATACACCATCTACCTCCAAAGCTACTCCCGGTGTGGTTTCTCCCATCTCTTTGTTTTGTTCTGATGTGGTGTTTTGGTTTTGGTTTTTGTAGTATGAGTTCCATGGCATATAACGGGCAAGTAGCCAGCACATGGAGATGTGAGACACTCTCCTCCCCAATACTGTGTTTCCTTCTAAAGCGGCAATACATTGTCCAGCAGCAACAGTGGGTAGTCCTAAGACTTGCAAGGATTACAGAGCTGAATGGTCACCTCATAGGTGCCACTGGTGTGCCTTACCAGGAGACCTGGAAATTGCCTGTATGGATAGGCTCTGATGAGGATGGTCAAACCTCCACAGCAGCTGTGGTCCTGGTGCTGGTGCTGGAAACTGCAGTGGCAAGCTGGGAAACATGACTAGTGAAGGATTGGCATCTGATCTGGTTAAGCTAGTTTGAATGTTAAGTAGTTTGGAACTGTGGCCCACTTTTTGAAACAGTGTTGCTCTGGAAATGGATTGGTGTGTTTGATGTTGAAGGTGTACCGCTTGGAGAACAGGTCCCTGTCTCCAGTGAAAGCTGACTTTGTCACACTGAATACTAGAACTAGCACTGCACTGCTTGCCAGGAGGTTCTGCACTTGCCAAGGATTTTGAGCTTTCTACCATTCTACATGATCATCTACATGACTCATTACCCATGAAGTAAAAAGCAGTTTGAAAACAAAAGTTCATTTAGTTCCAATATAAACAGAAGGCTGTCATCCCTCGATTTTTTTTTCTACATCTTCTTTGTCCTCTGCCTGCTTTTGCTACCTTCTTAAAATATCCTGTGTAGTAGGTACGTGATATACATGCCTTCCTGCATCTTCCTCTGTCTGCTGTTTTTTAAGTACTTTGTTGCTCTCGTACTGGTACATGCTGTTGCCTTTTCCCTGGGACAGTTCCTGTGTGGTGACGCTGTTTTCCTCCTCCCTGTTCTTCTTGTCAGCTTACTCAACTTGTTTAGCAGCCACAGCCCCTTGCCAACGCTGATGCCTGACAGCCCGCTGTCCCCATTCTGACTTCTGTCACTGTACCTGGAGCAGTTCAGTGAGCACATCTGTTTCCCACACAGTACATGTCTGCCAGACCATGGGCAGCTGCCAGATCTCACTGTTTGGGAATCTCATGTGCCTGCCTTGCACGTGGTTCCTAGGAAGGGAGGAATGAGTTAAGCAGAGGAAGAGAGGGTAGATGAGTCACAGTTAGGATGGATAGATGACCACTGGACTCTGCACAACAGAGGCAGTTAGTGACCTTTGTCAGAGCTTTTTAACTGATAGGCCAGATAGAGGAGTTAGGGAGGAAGCCAGGGAGATGATGGGCAAAAGGGACAAAGGGAGTTGCCAGGTATCAGTAGCCAGAGTGGACAACGGTCTGCAGTGCCATCTGATTTGTGTCCCTGGGGTGAGCATGGTGATCCCATGTGCACGTTTCTGAAAGGACTAACACACATGAAAGCGGGCCTTCAGCTTGTGACTGTCCCACACTGAGATCCTATTTAGGGAAAGACTGCCTTTGATCATAGAAGCTCTTACTGCCTCTTGTTTACAGTTTATCACACATCTGCTTCTTAGTTTTAAAAAAACACTGAACAAAAGCTTTTTAAGTAGGAAAGCCCCTTCCTGTCATTTGTGTCTCTTAAATTCCAAACACAGTATCCTGTGTATATAGTCTTTTACAAAAAACAAAAAAATCCAGTCTCTTTGATTGCTTTTTAAATTTTTGACGTCTAAATTACATAGTACAAATGCATTTCAAGTCATACTAAGACAGAGTTGTTTAACTCTTGAAATTCTTGATAGTTTACAAGGGAACAAATTGTAAGATGGAGGCAGGGACCTCTTCTCTCTGATGTGTTCCCAGCTTTGATTTGGTCCTGTAGCTCCTTGGCTCGGGCAGTGCTTTCACTTATAACACTTATCATCACACACGTCAGGACGAAGTGCTGACGTGAGATATTATCACGTTGCTATGCACAGTTTAAAGCTTACAAGTGGTTTCTGGATTTTTCTGTGTAGTTGCTGAACCGTAGTTGACTTCAAGGAGCTAAAAATCACAGCAAGCCAAACAGTGGGTAGGGGAGGACTATCAGTGTGTGTCTTTATAGTGATGACTGAGAGAACAGCTGTGGCCTTTCACAAGTCTAAGCTCAACGTGTCCTTTGCGATGCTGGCAGCCATGGCGCAGCTAGCACTGTGGCCTAGCATTTGCTTCTTTCTGGTAAGACGCCGTGCATTGAGCTGAGTGCTGGCATGTGGTAGGGAGAACGGAAGCCTAAGCCTCTTTCTTCTGGGTTGAGCTGTAGTCCGCCTGTGGCATTAGCAGGCACCAAGCAGGTTGTTCCAGATGTGCAAAGCAAGTTTCTTAGAGCCGAGCACACATGGGTGGAGCCACACGGGAAATCACAGACCATCTTAAACACTGTGTGACTAGAAACAGGCCTCCTGTAAAAGTTTTTCTTCAGAGTGAGTTGAAACAATTAAATAAGGAGTCAGAAAACTGGGGTTCGGATCCCAAGTTCCTACTCGCAAGCCAGGAGATTATTAAGACACTTGATGATGATCCAGAGCCTCATCTCACCTTTCCCAAAGCATCCTGAAGCTCCTCAGAGGAGATGCAGGCTGTGAGAGCCTTGGCAGCTGCCATGGATGGTACAGAAATGAATCATCTGCTCGGTCCCCAGCAAGCAGATGGCTCTATTCTGAGTACATAGGCAACTGGAAATGTGGCATTTCTGTCCTTAGAACACATGCCTCCTAACTGATGTAAGGACACCAACCATTCAGATGAATCATGCCAGGGCAGTGCTGTTCCATGTATTTTTTAAATTACCTTTCCTTTTGTTACTGCAGGATTTGATGTGACTTAAACTTCTCATATGTGCAGCCACTGCAAATATTCCATTCTACATGGGTTTTTAAGACTGAACATTTTGGGGGCATGCTGTAGTTAAGATGCCTTGAGAAGAAAGAGAATAGAAATTTGGGAGTGGGAGCCTACTGAATATGGTTTCTTAAAGAACTCAGCAATCTTTGGTTACTTCTAAGTATATAAAATCAGTTTACTTTTAACTTTAAGTGAGTGTACATCTGTCACATAAATCCATTTGAGCTGCAGTGGGAGCGGATTCTGAAATCCCCGAGGAGGTGTTTGTGGATGGATTGTGAAAGGACAGAGTAGGCTGCTTGGGTTTCACAGCCCAGTGCGCTGAGATAGCCATTGTGGGTGATGTTCAGTACATTCATCATGAGCCTGCTCTGCCACAGGTTCCGAGTCCGAGGGGTCCCTGACTTGCCTGGAAGCTGTGACTCCACACTCCTTTGAAGAGACTGAAGTGCCCGTGAGCAGTGGAAAACACAGAATGTCTGAAGCAAAAGATTGTGGTGGGGGAGATGCGCTCTCCAATGGCATCAAAAAGCACAGGTATGGTCACCGCCATGGACAGTAGTCAGTCATCACTGTCACACAGCCTGAGGGCAGGAAAACCAGTGTTCTTCTCTGCTCCCCTCCCAGTGCCGGGTGTCTGTGTTGCTTGCCGTGCCACCTCCAAGGCAGGATTTAACTGAAGCACTCTTTCGTTTTCCACTTTGAGGACTGTCAGATATAAGTGCAGGGGCAGGGCACAGAGCTTGGCTTCGGCAGCTAGCCTCTCAGGGAATGTCTAGATCCTTTGGTTGGAGTAAGGTTCTCAGAACCAGCCATTGAAACTGATACACTGTTCCTGCTTCATCATTCATCTTTTATGACTCTGCCTCTAAGTGCTATTTTGGTTCTAGTCATTTGATCTTTTTGTTGGTTTTAAGAGTGAATAGTAATGTTGCCAGCCTGCTGTCACAATCTAGTTAAATTTAAACAAAGGCTGTTACTAAGGTACAGGATTTGCTGAACACATCCATTTTATATGCTCTAATAACATCAGTTTGTTTTTATTCCCTGGATGGGTTAATGCTAGAGATTGTCCCAAATGACAAGATGTAACAGACACCATGGTTCTCTGGTTTCCGAACAAGTTCACAGACAGCGATAGCGTGCTTGTTGGGGGTTCATGTAGAGACGTATTTTTTTAAACTGACTACTAAGTGAGATACCCTGCTGTCTTTGTGAGGAGATGCTAGTGGTTAATTTCTCCAACGGTCTTCTGTGTGTTATAACTGTGGAGTGTGTAACGGCATGATTCTATCCACAACTGCCTCCAGTATTGTCCAGTGTGCACACCACTGCTCAGATGTGTGCTTTCCCTTGTTTAAAAAAAGGGGGGAGTGTCTTTGGTTTGCCTTTCTTTTAAGAATATACATGGATTTTAAACTGTGTTCAAGTTCATGTGACACTTAAGAACTGTCGAGGTTAAAGCAGCTTTCCTTTTTGAGTTTTATGCTTTAATAACTATACCACTACAGACGGTGTGGCTGGTCTTCTGCAGTCAGCAGCAATAACTTTGGAACACAGGACTCATGTATGTCCAGGACATGAATACCTACTAGTAAACCGGAGATGGATAGCTCTGAGACACAGCCGTTTATTAAGCATATGTGTCTTGTTCCCAGCGAGAAAGCCAGCAAAATCTTTGGAAAGCTCAAAAAGGAGTCTGAGTTCTTGAGATACAGTTATTAAAATATCCAAATAAATACAGTGCCTTGTCCAAGCAGCTGCTCTGTGCTGTGGCTGCTGGGATTCTCCTCTGGCCCTGCACCCTTTTGTGTGTGCCGCCAGACAGTAGCTATTTCGTGTTCAGCGTGATTATGCTGTACTAAGATATTCTGCTCTCCCAGTCACGCACACAGAAGGGTGCAAATATGCAACTTGGAACTGTTAAGAAAAGATCAACTCAGGCCAAGTTGTAGGGAAAGGAGAGATAAATAAGTAGAGACTTAACCTAAAAAGTTATATTTATACAGCAAGATGCAGCCTATTAAAATTGTGAGTGTAATGGCTCATTCTTCTGTTCATCTGTTTCATCAAATATGAAGAAATTCAGAAATTGTTAGAAACCTTAATACTTGCAGGCTTGGAAAAGGTGGCTTTGAAAATGCCCATGTTTTGTAAGGTGCCTCTATAGTCAGTAGAAATGTTGGCATATGTGGATTATAAATTAGTTTTTTTTCCCAAATAGGAAGTGAGAAACTTTACTAATTATAAATCTAGTTTAACTGATATATTGATAATTTTTTAAAGTATTTTGACCTTTTCTTTTAATTTTTCATGAAACTATTTATCCAACTGAAAGTTAATATAAAAATGATTAAAATCTCCCTACATTCATTTAGATACTACCTCCTCCTGCCCTCCCTGATACAAAATATACCTTGATTGATACTGCAGTCAATTACATTGACAAGGCTTCTTGCTGTCTGGGCCAGTTTCTAAAGGAGCATTATTTGCACCCAATTTTTCTTTTTTTGAGCTCTGATCTTTTATGTACTTTTTCCCTAAATAGTTCTCTTTGATAAAGGTTTAGCTATGGGTTTCAGTGTGTCCCTGAACATATTGTAAAAAATACAAAGCAGGTAATCAGCAAGTTCTGGACCAGTGGAGGCTTCATGAATGCCATTCACTGTCCCCACGGCATGCCCAGATTAGAGAAGACACAGTGATCCTTCCTGGCAGATGAACTTGCCCTCATTGGGAAGCGTTTCAGCAAACTGCAACATTAGAGGAGCTCCAGTGCCAACAGCTGTAGCCAGTGCTTAGATGAGCCGTTAGGACAGTTTCAACGTCAGAAATCGGACGTGGTTCTTCATTCAGAGCCCATATACAGAGACACAACACAAACTAAATTTGTCATTTTGAGAAATGAAATTGTCATCATCCACAGATGACACACTTATTTACATAGAAGACAGGTAGTATCGTAGAGAAGTTATAAGAGTTAGTAAAAATATTTGACAAGGTTGCTGCATACAGAATTACATTTTTGTGACTTATCAAAGACTGAAAGTCACAAGCTTATCAGTTTTAGCTACCTCCCCAAAAACACCCCACCCACTCACACAGTAAGAAAAGGGTAATGATCATTGTCATAAAGGTCCTCTTGCCTGATTGAGCTGTAGATGTAATTTTTTAATTAAATTTTTATTTTTTATATTAATTACAGTTTATTTACTTTGTATCCCAGCTGTAGCCCCCTCCTTCATTCCCTCCCAAATCCACCCTCCATCCCGCGTCTCCTCCCTGCCTCTCTCTAAGTCCACTCACAGGGGAGGTCCTCCTCCACTTCCATGTAGATGTAATTTTAATTCAAATTACATTCTTTTTCCACGGAAGCTGCAAAGTAGATTCTGAAGTGTATACTGAAGCACAGAGGAATTTCAAGAGTCAAAACCAGGAACCAGATGACAGGAAAGGATGCTGTATTCTCTACCAAAATACTTCAGAATTTTCTAGGAGAGAGAATAACCTGTAGCAAAGGACTTTTGTGCAGGGCAGCTGGTCTGCACAATAGAACCAGCACAGCAGATGAGTGAGGGAACGAAAGGGCAGAGGTTGGGTGCTTGCTATGGCATGACCAGCGACCATCTACTACAGGGAAGGTTAGCAATGGGCTGTTTCTCACAGCCAGTGGTCCCTCCCTATCTGCAGGCTCATCATCTATGGGTTTAAGCTACTATATATGGAAAGTACTTTCAAAAGTTGAGTGAGTTGTTTATATATCACTTATATCATGTTTGGTATTACAAGTGATCAAGACATCACTCAAATACACAGGTTTCTGTGCATATAGGACAGAATTTTATGTAGGTGACATCAGTACCTGCAGATTTTTTTATCAGGAACTGGGGCTCTAGAAGGCACGCTGTGTAGATCTCAAGGAATGGCTGCACATAATTATAAATTCAGGATGAACCAAACACTTAAATATGAAACTTAAATATTTTTATAATGTTGAGATGGGGAAAGATATCTCACAGAAATAACAGAAATGGTAGATTATTTATTTCATCTGATGTTAATTAAAGGTTCACTTCTTTGTTTATTTGAGTGAGGCTCTGTCTTAAACACTGCCGAGGATCACAAGGATTTGTTATGCTCATATGGATGGTGGGTTAGACCTCCAGGTAGTCGGTAGCTTTCCCTGCTCTCCGTGACTGCATTTGATGTGAATGTTTAGGTAGCTGAAGGGAGAGGGATGGGCTCACAGTTGTGTTCTGTGTGTGAAGATTTTGTTCTAGAGGTTCACGAACAAGATGAAGAGGTTGAAAGATAAAGTCTATGTCAGTATTTTCTAGAAAGCATTAATGTATTGAGAAAATGTGAAGGCATATAGTACATATTATATCTCATCACTGGGACCATCAGAGAAAGAGCAAGGACTTTGCCCAGAATTTGGCAGGTTTATAGAAGGATATAGGGGCAATAGGGAGTAGGAAAGACACTTGAGTCTGTGCTCTCTCTGCCTGGGGGAAAGGAGAGAGAGCGCATAGCAGTGAGAATTTCAAGCAGTTTAGGCATGGGGCATCCCTAAGCAGCAGGGCACGGGCGTGTCTCAGCAGCCGCCCTACAGCACTAAGAAGCAGCCTGCCATAGCCCGTCAGTGCGGGTGCTTTTCTCAGCAGTGTGCAGGCTGCGTGAGGGCTCTACCATGCTGTGCCATAGGCTAAGTGTTGCCAGTCAATAAACTGGCGGCGTCTGTTCTTGGGGCCAGTGCATATTGGATACCTGGAATAGATTGACAGTTTAGGTGGCAACAGCTGGGCAGTTTAGTGGCCTTAAACTCAGCAGAACACTCAAGTTGCATGATATTCATCTTCAGTTAAAATTATATTCCAAGACCTCCCCAAAAAGAAGGGTGCCAGCTTGACAGATGGACTGGTCAGGAGGGTTCAGATTTTATAACTTTATGTAGGAACAGCAAGCTGGCTGGCCACGGGGTCATTTTGAGTATGGTAGGAAGAAGCAAAAGCCAGGTTGGGCTGCTTATTGCTAGGAATTCCTGTAGGAAAACTATGACATCATAATATGGAGAGGTGGCCTATTCCTACACTAGGCTGGAAAGAAGGTAGTGGAGAGTGCTCTATGGAAACAGGGCTGAGGCCCAGGGGTACCCCAGGCCCACCCCACTATCTTACCCCTGCTCCGGAGGTCCCTCTTTGTAGCCTGGAGGTGCTTTACAGCAGTTAGAAAACCACAGGGTCTGTGCCAGCATGGGCATTGTGTAAGGAAGCTTTGGTGAAGATGTACTTTCATCTAAATCTGAGGGCTTATTCTAGGCTGCTCTGGACAGACAGATGCTTACTGTGGGCGAATAAGAGCAGTTTTCTAGGACATCCATAATCTGCAACTCTCCTGGAATGAACTACATGGAAAATAGCTAAGAAACTGGTGTTCTTTATCTGGGTTGTAAAAATAAAAATAAAGGCTAGGGGTTTTTTCAGGTGTATAATTTTATTATTTTTAAAAATTATTGGAGAAAATGTCAAGCATGCTTAGAAATATAGAACATACTGTTATGAACCCTGAGTATTTATCATTACCATCATTTATTACATACATGCCTTTGTTTCACCTAACCTCATCTCATTTTTTTCTAATTTTAAGATAAATTGTCTTTGTTATTTATTTTTAGAACACTAATTTTAATTGAAAAAATTATATGCATGTGTTATGTATAGCTGTATTTTGAAATACATATACATCATAGAATGGTCAAGGAGAGCTCATTAATGTGTGCATTCCCTTCATACATAGTTTGTTGTAAGAATAATGGAAATCTGTACTGCACTGTGTTGCTGTAACCAGTCTTCACCGTGTTGTACAATAGACGCCTTCGGCTTAGTTCTAGAAAACACGGCAGAAGCAGGAAGATTTCTGTGAGTTGACGGCCTGAATGATGTACACAGTGAGTTCTAGGTCTATGTAGAGAGACCCTGTCTCAGAATGAAAAAGAAAATATGGAGTGCTTTGTGCTCATTAGGATACTCTAATGTTCTTTCCGCTGTTTACATTTTAGCATTAAGTGCTGCAAGCTCTGCTTTTCATCTTTAACACAGACTCTCCCTCGCTGTCACGAACCATTTATCATAATGAGTAATAGTTTCTTAATTATCTTCAAATATTTAATTAGTACTCGAATTTCTCTGCTTGTCTCATAAATGTATCTTAGTAATTGGATCTGAAATGTCATTTGGTGATAAGAATCTAGGAATTCTACATCTTCTGTCTGGCAGAAATGGTTAGAAGAATCACTAGGCTTTCTGTTGCTCTCCTCCTATCTTTTCTTGCTTCTTACTTGTCTAGCTATGGCAGCTGGGGTACCCCACAAGCCTGGGGTATCATTAAACAGGCTTTGCCCCTTCTGTCCTTTAAACCACTCTGCTCACAGAAGCGTATCCAGGCTTAGCACTAATATTAGTTACTGGTAGTATTAGTATTTGGTATGGTATGCTTCAGAGACACACATACCACGGGTGCAGGTATACATTCCCTGGTTGGGGTATTGTGAGGTAGTCGTTTCATGGGAAAGTTGTCTGATAGGCTTTTTTAAAAAAACATATTCTATTTTTTAATGTACATTGGTCATTTGTGTGGCGGTATAAGAACCCCTGGAACAGGAGTTACAGACAGTAGTGAGCTGCCATGTGGCTGTTGGGGATTGAACCTAGGTCCTCGGGAATAGCAGTCAGTGCTCTTAACCACTGAGCCAGCTCCAGGCCCCCAATAGGCTTTCTATCTAGTAGTTTGAGCAGCCGCTCTTGATCATTACCCTCATGCTTGTTTCTTTAGAAATTATAACATAGTGCTATTTCAGACCTGTCATTCCTTCTACATTGACCAACAAAATCCTGCTAAGAGGTACTGTCCTGAGAGATGGCTCAGTCCAAGAGTTCTTGCCATGCAAGCATAATAAGGACTTGAGTTCAGATTCCCAGAGTGCATTAAAAAAGCTGCAACCCGATGGCATGCGCCTGTAATCCCAGTGTTAAAGAAGTGGAGACAGGAGAGTTTCTGGAGTCCTCTGGCCAGGCTCAGTGAGAGAGACCCTGTCTCAAAAAATAAGGTGGAGAGTGGTTGAGCTTACCCAGTATCAAAATTGTGCTGTCTCTCTTACAACACACATTTCATACAAACTTCTGTGTACCTATTTACAAAATGATACATACGGTTTCCCTTCAAAGTGATGTGTGATTATATAGACTAGAGTTGTTTAAATATCTTACTTCATTTCTTCTTTGATCGGTGAGAACGTCTCTTTGTCTTCTCAATAGGTCTCCATTTTGTTTGTGATGCTTTGGGTGTGTTTGTGCATTTATATGTGCAGGTGCTCAGTGTGTACAGGGGTCAGCACATAGCCTCATGTCATGCTGCAGGTGCCTTCAATCTTGTATTTATACAAAGGTCTCTCATTGCCTTGAAACTTTATTACATAGGCCAGCTGATCACCAAGTTCCAGGGATCTCTTCCTCCTATCTTGCATGCCCAGCTTTTTATATGGGTTCTATGGATTTGAACTCAGGACCTCATGCTTGCAAGGCAGACACTTCACCAGGCAGAGCTATCTCCTCAACCCCCAATTTCTTGTAGGTGTAATTTACATACAGAACATCTGAGTTGTCTTTGAGAGCCACCTTGCTTTCTGATATAAAGAGCTATTGCAGGCTCATATTGTTTAGTTTCTGCTCTAGAGATAGAAACAGCTGTCTCTGAGGAGCTCTGTTACATTTTACTTTACTAGTTTAGAAACAACTAAGTATTTTCTGTGGTCTGTTGTAGTTTATTACACTGAGAGTTGATTATCCTGCTTTTGCTTTGCTGGTAGATAAAAAGTACATTGTAACTTTGCCTCTTTTTTTCACTTAAGAATATACAGTAAGCCCAGTTTTTTAAGTAATTTGGTTTGGTTTGGTTTGGTTTTACCTAGTTTGTAATTGGATTATTTGTGAGCAGCTGAAAGATGCATGTGTACACAGTTAGCTTAGAGATGACTCCATTTAAATTTGTGATGTATTAAGTGTGGCCTAGAGTTTAGGAACATAACAGAGGGAGGTTTATACATAAGCCCAACGTTTTACCCATTTTTCTGAAAGAATGTTGACTCTACCAGTTTTTGTGATCATTAAGGAAACTGGCTTTTCCTTGTGAAAATATATTTTTTCAGGCTTTTTTTTTTTTTGAAAGATAGGATCTCTCTATACCTGGAAGGCCTACAAGTCACTATATAGACCAGGCTGGCCCAAAACTCAACCACCATCCTCTGCCTCCTATGTGCTGCTATTAAAGCTGTATATACCATCATACTTTTTTTTTTTCAGTCTTTTCAAAAAGAAAAAGGGGTTTTAGAATTTCTATTTTTACCTCATCATGGGAAATAGGTTTACTGAACTGATTTAAGTAATTATGCCTTTAAAGTTTCTGGGATTTTATTTATGTAAATCTTTTTGAAAAAGAAGACATCAGTAAACTATAGTAGTGTAGTTTTTAAGAGCTTTGAGGGTTTGAATCCCACCTGGTGCCATCTTCCTGATCACAGGCTAAGGTATAATTTCCTTGAAATTTAACTTTGTAAAAGAAGAACAGAGTAGGCCTTCCTGGCTGGGGCTTAAATTAGGTGATCTGTGCGAGGCATTCGGGAGCTTTGTGCTTGCAGATGCAGAGGGCTGGTGCACAGGAGGAAGAATAGGTGCACCCTTACTTTTCCTGTCTGTCTGTCTGTGAGTGAGTGACAGAGTTCTACTCGGTAGACTGTGCTAGCTCAGAATTTACCATGTAACCCAGGTTTGTCCTGGACTCACAGCAACCCTCCTGCCTCGTCCTCTAGAACGCTAGGATTGCAGGTGTGAGCCCCAAGCCCAGCATATTCCTTTCTTTGAACTTAAGCGAAGGGGCTTTGAACATATTTTAGAAGGCAGTTTTGTCCTTTGAAAGTGGGGTTTGGAAAAGGGAAGCTTTTTAATCCTGGGATAAAACCTTTTCTTTTGGTAAGTGTTAAATTAAAAAAAAGAAAGTCTACTTTTAAAGCACACTGTCCTTGATTTTCATAGTATGGTTAAATGAGGCTTGGGCGTACTGTTGCTGCTGTTGTGGATAAGGAAGTGTGGTGGGGTCTGCCAGGCTGGCTGTACAGTTACACCGTCAGTGGTGTAAACAAGAGCCCGCTCCTCCTTCCCCGCTCCCTTGACATTGTTCTCCCTGGGCAGAGGTCTCGTTACTTTCTCCTTTTGATCTAGAGACCTTCTCAGTCCCTTAGGTAAATATCCAGTTTCTATTTCAAGTTTGCTTCATAAACACTTCTAGTCCTTACAGTGTCAAAGAGAGAAGGGTAAAATACATATCATTTGTTACATTTTTAAAATTTTCAATTAGTATGTAAAGTGACTGCTTTCATTGTAACATTTTCACACACACACACACACACACATCATTGTGTTTTTCCTTTCTTACCCCTGCATCTGCACCCGCCCATCCTCCTCTTTCTGGTTTTGCTCAGTGTCTTGCTCTGTTTATTTGAGGTGGTTCCCCTGCACCCAACCCCACCCACGCTCAGGGTTTTAAACATTAGGAAATACCTTTTACTGTAACTTGGTCTTCTCATGGTCTGCCTTACTCTGTATATTCTGTTCATTTTGTGTTAAATCATAGATTGGACACCTTAATGTCTGTTGACACATGGGATTTGGTCTCTAGGATTACATTCAAAGTGTCTTTTGCCCTTTGGAATTGTGCCAATCCAAATTTTGCCTTCAGGAGAGCACTGCCTCAGGGGACCTACCTAGAGTTCTTCAGTTTTGTTTTCTTTGCTTGTTAGCTCAGGAAGGTTTAGGGGGGAAAAAGCTACAGATAACAAAAGGGATTTGCAAAGTTAATAAAATATAGAAGGCATTGTTTTAAAAACCACAGAAGTCATTTAAATCTTTGATACTTAGTTTGCTCTGCTCCTATAAGATCTCTGGGGGCTGGGGGTGGGAATCACTCCATACACTGCCGGTTTTAACACTTTGTCTAAGATGTGCTCCACGCTGGTTGTCCTGAGTCGGGATTTGAAATTCACAGTGAAGCGTTTTGCACAGCGCATACTCTGAGGCACACTTGAGAGTGGCAGCTCCTCCTCACACCTTGGCCAGGCTTCTCGGCAAGGAGTCAGTGCCGCCCTCTAGGACAAACGTACTGTTCCCATGTGGGGTGGAGCATTGTATAAGCCAGTGATGAGCTTTGTGTAGAGCAGGGCGCACCCAGCTTCTGGTACAGTCTAAGGAGTGCAGTTTAGTGTCTTCCTAGAGCCAGGGCAGCACATGCAGAACAAGAGCAAGCAGGGCCAGTTGCATTTCTCAGCAGCCTCAGCGTTATGTGCTCATAGAGACCGTGGTTCTTTCCACCATCATTTTACTTCTGTGCTGAGTTGTATCAAGTCTTCTAACAGTCTGGAGTGAGCCCCTGGCTTAATGTCTACTTCTGCCCTGTAGGTAAGATAGCTCTGGCCTTTGACAGGCATCTACCCCCATCCATCCTCAGCTGCTTATGTTCCAAGCTCAGTAGAGCCTTACAAGGTACAGGTCACAGCAGGTTGGCTGGGGCCTGTGGGCTGGGGTTTGAAGACTCCTGTAGTCTGGCTCACCCCGTATTGTATATTCAGAGCTCTTCACAGCGTGTATATAGCTAATGCTTACACTGAGATTACAGCTCATGCTCAACGACAGCTAATGCTTACACTGAGATTACAGGTCAGTGTCTCTAAATTGCCTGTATAGTTACTTTTTGGTTCTTAATAAATTTTCAGATATGTAGGTAAGGTAGGTATTATATCCCGGTAGCAGGTTTCAGGCATAGGAAGCTTGACTTGGCCAAGAGAAGATTGCTAGAACTCTGGGTTCAGTGAGGTCCTGTCACAAAGAACCAGTGCAGAGGTCCAGGGAGCATGATGCCCTCCTCGGCTTTTTACCTGTACACACACCACATGCACATACACAAGCACAAGCAAAAAGTAATTTAGGGTTTTGTTTTTTTTTTTTTTTTTTTTTTTTTTTAGTTTTGGTAGTTACTTAGGATAATAGAGATGTGTAATGGAAATACCCTGTTCTGAAACTCAAGGTAATTTGTTTCAGCTTTTGATTCTGTTTCATGCTTCCATGTAATGATTGACAAAAAATGGTACCATTTTGTCAAATGGATGGAAGCCTCACCCAGAAGGAAAACCGCACACAGGTAAAGTGTTACAAGAACATTGGGGTAAAAATACATCCTTCACAAACAGCCTCGGAGAGCATTCCATCTTCCTGTAAGCCTCATGTCACCCGACTTCCCACCAAAGCAGAATTCTTCAAAGGATACATGAATAGTGGGTAAAATGACAACATTTTTAATGGAATCTTTTTCAATAATGGCACATTTTTCTTCATATAATGAAGGTCAAACCCTTGGGCTATTTTCCTCAGCCGGAGCAGACTCTCAGAAGGCCATTGCTTGGCTCTCCCTGTGTTTACAGCCCGCCATCTTGCAGCAGCAGAACTTAGCTATAAGGAAGGCATGGCAGTCAGACAGGAAAAGGAAGGCTACCGGTGTTCCTGTCGTAGGTGCTGTGAGTCACCGAGCGGGAAGGCGCCAAATTGTCCGCTGTCTGAGAAGCAGGCAAAAGCATTGCACATCATCAAAAGAGGTTAGAGCAGGATAGTGACCTAGCTCAGAGGCTGAGCACACGCCAGGTGTTTGTTCTTTCTGGGGAGGGAAGGTGGGTTTAGAGTTGAGAAGTTCGGAGCCACAGATGGCATGGTCACATTGCAAAGAAGTCTTCCGCCCACTGCTCTCTGCCTCTCTGCTAACTTGCTCTTAACTAATTTCTGCTTATCTCAGATCTCTATTACAGGGATCTGCAGCCTTTGTCTCCAGTGTTCCAGGAAGACACAACCTATTGAAAATAGTCAGAACCCAGAGTAGTGTTCATGAATCGAGTGTTTATTTCCATTCAGCACTCATGAGAGCAAACTTTTTAGGTCTTGCCACACCTCTCAGTCCTTCAACCAGGCTTCTGACCCATCAGGCTCTTAGCATAGAGCTCAGAAAATTTCTAGATAGTGAAGAAAAGCTGCTTTACCCTTTATGCCAACATAATTATGAGTAATGACACAGCCCGGCTCCCCTGGGGCTTCAGAGCTGCAGGTGGAGGAGCTGTACCTAAGCAGTGCGTGCTGCAGGCCATAGGGAGCAAGCAGGAACTACGAAGGGACCAGTGCCTGGGATCTGTGCCGCACCCTCCTGTGCCTGTCACCACCCACCTCTCACGTTGCTCCACTTCCTTTAGGTCCCAGTTTCCTGTTCATTTTAGTGGCTCACATCTCTAACTTAGACATTTGAGAGACAAGTGTCAGCAGATGAACACCCTTTCCCCAGGACGAGGCTGCCTCCTGTGGCCTCCTACATCCTGCCATCTCTGAAGGAAACCTACTACAAGCAAGCCAGTACCCAAAGTGATGTTTCTCACTAAACCAAAACACTAGCTCAGATGGACATTCTAGTCAGTGCATTTTGGCTTAAAAATCTGATAGTCTTACATATTCTATCCTTAGTGCAATTATGTGATAAAGTAACAGATGAGGGAAGTAAGCATGCATGGAAAATCACCCTAGGTCATCCATTTTACAGAACTAGGTTTTGTAAGTGATAATCAGACTATAAACATATAATTTATAAGATCCAAAGATAATTTATAAGATCCAAAGTTGAGGGGCTGGAGATGATGAAGCACACTTACTGTTCTTCTGGAGGAGTTTGGTTTCCAGCACCCACATTGGGCAGCCCACCAATCAGTGCAGCTGCAGGAGATCCAGTATCATCTTCTGGCCTCTAAGGGCAGCCGTGCGCACGTGCGCTTTTTTAAAAATTGAAAATAAAAAGACTCAAAATGGATAATAACTTCACATTGTCAAAATACAGTATCAAATATCAGGTAGTTACATGAAAGTATTACCTTAGAGTAGTAAACCAGCTGTTTGAAAATTCCAAGCTGCCTAGTACCTCATGTGCTCGTGTGAGATGTGAGGCTAATTTTAGTTTAAGACATCTTAGATCAGGTTAGCTTCCGAACTGCTGAGCTAACCCTCACCTTGATGTCAGAAGTTCCTCAGCTGGTGTATGCTAGGGTTCAGAGCGTGTTAGGAGACACCAAAGTGTGTGCCTCCTGCAAGTGTCTCAGCTCACACCTGGAACTAGCCTGATGGTGCCTGGCAAGGTCAGTCATGGAAAGGAGAGTGTATATAAAGTATATTATATATATATACATACATATATATATTATATATATAGTAATGATCTTTAAAAGACCGCCCACGCTCTGCTGCTGCTGAGATGGGGTCAGTAGCTTTCAGGAAATTAATTAGGAGGAAATTATGATACTTTAATTGAGGTGACTTGAACATATTAAACTTAGAAGACATTTTATATGTAAGATTCTTTTAAATATCTTAAATTTCTATATTATAGCAAGAATTTAATTGCTTACATAGATTGAGGAGTGACAATATTTTAAGACTAGAGTTAAATCATGAGCTTTGGAGCTCAAATGTCCCCCTGGTTATATGAGGGAACTGTTTTCATAACAGTAGTCAAATTGCGTTCTACTTGACTATCAAGCTTTGAGTTGTTTGGCTGAGGAAGCTGATTTTCCTCTCAGATTTAAATATTGAGAGGACTGAGTGTGTATGTCACTAGAATACCTGTGTAGCATGCTCACAGCCCTGGTTTCCATTTTCAGTACTGTAATAAATGAAAGAATGGACTTATGGAGCAGTGGAGAGACGGCTCAGCTGCTAATTGCACTTTCTGCTCTTGCAGAGGTCCTGCCTTCTCTTCCTGGCACCCATGTCAGGGAGCTCACAGCTGCCTGTAACTCCAGCTCCACGGGATCCAATACCATTCTAGATTCTGTAGCACTTGCACTCATGTGGGCATACTCCCTCCATATGTTTAATTTTAAAAATAAAATCTTTTCAAGTCCTAGGCTTTAGAAATTTTAAAGCGTTCAGAAATGAAACACTTTAAAGCAAAATGTATTATATTGTAATATAATTTTTGTGTTGTAAACATTACTAATATTTTGTTGTTATAACCTAGAATGTCTTCAAAACCAATCATAGTAGAAATTTAATTAGTATTTGTTGTTGCATGGGTGGATTTTTCTGCCTTTTTTTCAGAGTTTCTGCCATTTCTAAAGTTTTTAATGAATTTCCTGAGGGGACTGAAGAGCTGACTCAGTGATTAAGAGCACTGGCTGCTTTTCCAGAGGCCCCAGGTTCAATTTCAGCACCTGCATGGTAACTTACATCTGTGACACTAGCTTCGGGGAATCCAGGGCCTTCTCTGGCCTCCGAGGGCACTGCATGCACATGGTGCACATGCAGGCCAACACTTATACACACAAAAGGAAAGAAACATGTCCTGAGAAAGAGGATTGCCTGTCTACCAAATCTGTCTGCCTTGGCAGCTGAATTCTTTATTTCTGTGTGTAGTGTGAGTGTGCCATGGCTGTGTGGAAATCGGAAGACAACCCCAAGTATCTATCTTGACATTCCACCTTGTTTGAGACAGCATCTCTTGTTCGTTGCTGCCTCAACCTGGCTGGCTGACCTGTGAGCTTATAGCGATACGCCATCTCTGCTCCCATTTTGCCACAGGAATATTAGGATTCCAGTCACGTGCTCTTGCCTCAGGCTCTACATGGTCCTCGTGCTTGCTCACCAGTTGCTTTACCCTTGAACAATCTCTCCAGCCCCACAAAAAATGGTTTGGGAAAGTGGAATCTTTGCACGTGTAGGGCTAGTTTCAAGGATCCACAGCTTTTATACTTTTATAAAGACATCTGTGCTTTTCATACCCTTAGCCCCATATGTGTGTTGTAGAAGTTTCTGAAGACCGTGTAATGTGTGAGGTCCTAGACTTCTACCTCTCTGAGGATGTAGTCTTGTTAGTGTGTGCATTAGAGACTTTGTAAGAGAAGGATGCTGTTCTGTTGGTTTTTTTTCCTGAGAGTGTTTTTAATAGTACTGGTTTTATGGTTATTAAGTCTTTAACTCACTAAATGAAAGAGGTTTAAGATTTTAATTTTCTCTAACTTGTTAATCATATAGATCAAAAGAAAAAGAAAAATTCTCTGGAACTCCCAGTAACTTTTAAGATTTAAATAGATCCCAAGACCAAAAAGGTCACAAACTGTAATGTATACTCAAGATTACTATGTACTTTATGCTTTGGTTTGTATATACAATGAAACTCCTCAATCTTAAGATCTGTGCTTTGGCCTCATTCACCTCTCACTCTGTCCAGATCCCCGGACACTCACTCAGCTTTGGGTTGTTATTTGTTCTCAAATCTGTGAGCTTCAGGATGAGCTGCCAGTTTAATTTTCATTGTGTGACACCCTGTGGCCACTTAGCAGAGGCCACACCCTTAGAGATAACTTGCTCTCCCTTTCCTTCAGTTACTAACAGCTCTTCAGCTATGGATGGGACTTCATGTCCACCTTCCCCATTCAACTGGAATTTTGACTGGCTTGAGCATGTCCATGTCCGTTTGTGTGTGTGTGTGTGTGTGTGTGTTCCATTTGGAGCTAAGCAACCCACAGCCTTTAATTCCCCACACCTCAACCAATTGTGGGCCTTAGTGTTCACTGCCGCTTACTACAAAATGAAGCCCCTCTGGTGAGATTTCAGAGCCCTCTCTCATAGTTAGTACCTTTGCCATATTACAACACATCTGGCCCTTCCAGATGTCAGCCTTTTAGTCTTGGCCTGCTTTGCCTCCAAACCACAAAGTAAGTAAAGGTCCTTATTACTTGTTTAGTCTTACATTCTTAGCAACACAAAACAGACTATCAAAGCATTGTAAAATATAATGGAGGTCATACATTGGAGACTTTGGGCAGCACACATTCACATGTCCCTTCCATGTCCATCAAGATGTAGAACACTTCACTGCAGAGTGTTCCTCTAGCTACCTTCCTCGGTCATAGTTAGGTTCTGTTGCTGTGCGAAGACTTCATGATCACAGGCAACTCTTACGAAGAAAAACGTCTAACTGGGTGCTGGCTTGTTGTTCAGAGTCATCATGGTGGGAAGCTTGGAGACCTGCAGGCAGACGTGGTCTGGAGAAGGAGCTGAGAGTTCTACATCTGGATCCTAAGGCAGGGGGAAGAGTGAGCCACTGGGCCTGACCTGAGCATCTGAGACCTAAAAGATCACCCCAAGTGGCACATTTTCTCAAACAAAAGCCACACCTAATCTAAGAGGGCCACATCTCCTAATAGTGACACTCCCTATGGCCCAACGGGGCCCATTTCCATTCCGACCACCCACCCTCCATAGACAGCTGCTGTTCTCCTTTCTGTTGCTATAGATTATTCTTGAATGGGATTATAAATGGAATCATGTGGTGCTTATTCTAGATCTTGTTTTGACCACCCACTATGATGTCTTTAAGGGGTGTCTCCAAACTGTCTGTCAGCATATATTCCTTTGTACTGGTGTGTCGTTGTTGGAATATGCCTGTTGCTTCTTTGTGATGGCATGTTTAGATTTTTTTTCCAGTCTGAAGTTGTGACTGAGGTTGCTGTGGTTGCTCTTACAGACATCTCTTATGGTGTGGTGTTTCATTCTTTCACTTTCATGGGTGTTAAGTGCTGCCTCTCACAGGCACGTCACTTTACACAGTTGGCAGCATGCCGCCCATCCTCACCTGTATCGTGTTCGTGGCTGTGAGTCGGCGTCTCTTGGAGGTTCTGGTAGCTTTCCTTCAGTGATGCTAGCCATTTGCCTACATGTTTATTAACCACGTCCTTTCTTTGTGAAGTATTTGTGGATTTGTTTATTTGGGTTTTGTATCATTGAGGATTCCAACCCAGTCACTAATATATTTCATAACTATTTCATTTGGTTACCTGACTTCTTGCCTGACTTTTGTTTCCTTAAGAATAAACACAAGTTCTTAGGTTTTTAAAGCAGGCGTTATAAGTTTTGATGAGGCCCCTTTAAATTTTCTCTTAAATTATTCTTTTATGGGTCCTTCTCAAGAGCTGATGCACACTTAGAATGCCCACCCTTGTGTTCTTCCTTATCACTGACAGAGTTTTCGTCTAATTAAAGTCATCAGTGTCTTTTGTTGAGAACAACTAAAATGGAAAGTGCCTCAGGAATCCTGCACGGTGGCTTCGGAGTTCTTCACAGCACACAAATAAGGGTTTTCTTCTTGTTGACAGTAGAAGTTTGTGCTGTGTGTGCGCTGTGGACTGGCTCATCCCAGAGCCCTAACTCATAGAAAATCTCGGCTGTGTAAAGTTTGTCTTCACATCTTGTTCAAAGTATCTGCTGTTATCCTGAGGGAAACTGCAGGTTCAACAGAGCTTAAAACTGGCGGTGAGAAAAGCTTAATGAACTAAATAACTATGCTGCAATGACTTTGTATTTCAAAACAGAATTGGTGTGTGAGAGAAGGAGGAGGAGGAGGAAGAGGGCAGAGTCAGCAGAGAGAGGGGAGGGAGGGAATGAGGAGTTGGAGGAGAGTTGTATGTGCATGTGAAGGCCAGACATGAAAACTGGCGGTCTTTCTATCACTACCCATATGTTTATAATTATGCACACCTGGTTGTGTGTTGTATATGGTGTGGTGTCTGCATGTATGGGAAGGTCAAAGGCCAACACTGGCTCTCTTCCTCTATTGTTTCCTATCCTATCTTTGAGAGATGGTCTGTCAGTGACCCTGGAATTCATCAGCTTGGCTTGGGCTGGCTGGGCAATGAGCACCAAGGATTTACCTCTTCCTTCTTCCTCAACACAAGATGAGGTTACAGAGGTATGCTGCTAGGCATGGTTTTCACCTGGGTGCTGAGGGTCTGAAATCAGCCCTGACGCTTGTACTTCACTGACTGTAGTGAAGTAAGCACTTGACTGACTGAACTGTCACCTAAGCCCCTCTGTCTTAATTTTTGAGAGAGGATTTCTAAACCTGGAGCTCACTGTTTCAGCTAAACTGGCCAGAGTCCCTGGGATCCGCCCGTCTCCATCCTCCCACCCTCCTGTACCTCCCGAGCTGGAGATAGCTGTGTTAGCACCCAGCTTCAACAAAGCAGTGAGGGCATGAACTCAGGTTTTCATGCTTGCGCTGCAGGCCTTTTGACAACCAGCTCATCTCTTTAACCCTGTTTGTGTGCTTTAGAGATGAGTGCTTCTTTGCTGGAACTGTTGTCCTTTCACATGAAGAGAGTGGGTTCGTACAGCATTTTGTATCATCTTGCATGTCTTAGCCAGGACAAACAAAATAGAGCAAGAATTTCCTGCTGTGGGTTTGGGTAGTTTTCAAGGAACATTTACCCAATGATGAGCTGAGAAAGCTTACCCGAACATCATTTCCTTTTTAGCCCTGTTTTTGAAGAATCCGATTGTGAACTTTATTACAAAATGAGCCATTTTACATTCTTTTAACATGTGTGTAAACGAATTGAGACTTTATTGCTATTGTAATTTACTGTGCACTGTCATTTAAACATCTTCCATTTTATAAATGACTTTCTAATTTGGAAGCCGTTTCAGTCAGGTCAGTAGGGAACAGAAATTAAAGATATAAGCAGTGTTCATTTCGACTTTGCTCAAATTGGAATTTGAGAGAAAAGAGGAAGGATTTCTACAGCTGAGAAGGGATACGTGTCAGCTGTTTACAGACGTAAAGGGCCACATGGTGAACACGCTGGGCCTCGTGTTAGGTGGCAGCTGCAGATGTGTTGGAATCTCATTTCTCTTGTTATGTCATTGTAACCAAGAAGCTACCTGCAGTTGCTACCCACTTGCAAGGGAAAATTTGATTTTCTCTAATGGAGTCTTGCTGGGTATATTAACTACACTTGAGGTTAGACCGAGTGCCCAGGAATAAATAGATCAACACCAAATGAACCCAGTGCTATTCTGTGAACTTTTTTTTTTCATATTGCTTTGTTTGGGCATCTGCCTTACTAGTCTTTTGCTTAAATATTTTGGTTTCTGATTGTATGTTACGGTTAATGTGTATGTTTGTATGTGACAGTAGGGGCTATTTCTTGAGGTTTTTGTTTCTGTATTGTTTGTTTCTATTTTAAAGAGGGAAAGTACATGGAGTTGGGTGGGGAGGATCTAAGAGAGGTTAGGGGAGGTGAAAACATGATCAGAATAGATTAAATGAAAATAATTTTTCAGTAGAAAAAAGGCAAGAAAAGAAAGAAATAGACAGGCAAACAAACAAGCAAACCTCTAGCGGGGTTGGAGACATGGCTCAGCAGTTAAGAGCATGCACAGTCCAGGCAGCCCGTGAAACCTCACAGCCCCGGGAGAGCAGTCATCGTGCATCAGTTAGCAGTGGAGACAGCCGCTGGGCTACAATTCCCTAGTTAAAATGCACTTCCCCAGCGATTCTAGCTTGTAAAGTTAACAATTTAACTAGTTTCATTCTTTTGCATGTAAATTGCCAGTTTTTCTGCTACCATTTTCTAAAAGTAAAGTTTTGATATTTCTGTGGCTTAGATCTAGCTCTTGTGTTCTGTTGAAGTTCATGTCTATTTTTATGACAGTACTATGCTATTTTGTTACAGTGGCTTCTTTTTTTTTTTAAACAATATTTGAAAATGTATACATGTAGATAATGTATCTTGATGATGTCCACCCCCTACTTCCCTGTTCTGATTCCCAGGCCTCCCCCGTCTTATATACTGTTCCTTTGCCATGCTAAGACACAATTACTAAGGCATCTTATAAAAGAAAGTCTTAATTTAGGCTTACAGTTTCAGAGAGTTGGAGTCCATAAAGGTGAAATAGACATGGCGGCAGGAAGAGCTAAGTTAAGAGCCCACATCTTGATCTGCAAGTATGCAGACAGAAACACACTGGGAATGGAAGGAGCCTTTTGAGTGCTTAAAGCCTGGCCCAGTGACATAACTCATCTAATCCTTTCCAGTTTCCCAATCAGTTCTCTCAACTGGACCAAGCATTTGAACATATGAACCTCTGGGGGCCACTCTCGTTCAGACTACCATAGCCTTCAACACAGCTTCCTCCCAACTTACAGTCCCCCTTCATAATTTGTTTTTTTCAAAAAAAAAATATATATATATATATTTTTTTCACCACTGAGTCCAGTTAGTGTTAATTGTGTGTGCCTGGTGTGGGGCCAACTTCTAGGGTGTGAGCAACCTCCTGGTGGCCACAGCCTCAATGATAACTCCCTTTCCCAGCTGTCAGGTACCCATAATTTCTTAGCTGGGGTTGGTCCACATGAATCCTTCCCCAACTCATGCTGGAATTTTGGCTGTCATGAATTGTGGATAACTATAGCTGCTGTGAGCTCCTGTGTGCCAGGGTCATGTCATATGAGCCTGGCACAGCACCCCTCTTCAGTGTTCTTTCTGCCCCGTCTGCTGTGATAGTCATTGAACCTTGGGGTCAGTTAGGTTAATATAAGTGTACCATCCATGGCCAAACATTCACAGTACTTGTTCTCAGCACTCAGAACTGTTATAAATCACTGTATTAACCACTTCCCAGTGTAGAACAGATGATCCCCTGACCAAAGATGAGAGTAGCACACAGGGGTTTAAAGACAAGGAAGAAAAAACTATAGTAGGTGCTGTGCCAGGGCCTATGACTTTCTCGATCATGGGTTTGTGTGTGTGTGTGTGTGTTCTAAACTGGGTTTACAGTGTAAGATATGAACTCCTTCCTGTGGAACTTGCCCCAGATTCAACCAGAAGGTGCTTGACTACCCCTGGAACAGCAATGCCTTTACCGCCTCTTGCTGAGCAGGACAGTGTGACAGCATGCAGGATCCAGTGCTGGTCGAGACCACTGATGCCTGTCTTTTGCACACCCAGTGGCCTACATAGTGCTTCTAGCACGGTGAAAATTAGCCAACAGGAAGACATTGATTTCTCTATGTCTTGCAACCAAAGTGTGTGTTATCTTCAGCAATAGGTTCTTACCAACTAGTTATACTGAGCAGTCAAGAACAATGGACATTGTTTGGGCTGGCCCTGGGACTTCTTGTCTTTTGGCAGTGCTAAGATACAGCTGTTTGTTTTACATACGTATTGCAATGGTAATGTATGTAGTTTGGAGATAGTTTACTTTACAAATTACACCACAAAATATAATTACCTCCCAGTAGGTAGCGAGGCAAGTATTTGCCGTATCCAACTGATGAAAAAGACAGCGTGGTGCAGTGACGCCGCCAGCGACTGCTGTAGAGCCGAGTATGTACTTTAGAAGAAGCTGTTAAAGCTGAGCTCTAAATTAGAAGTTGAACCTTGATTTCTAAGAAGCTCTAATTGTGCTGGGCATTGTTTTTTCTTACTGTTTATCTAGCCGCCAAATAAGATGAACTAATTGTACAAGCTCTTGAGCTGAGAGATGTGCTAAGGCCCTAAGTGAGCCAGTAGCAAGAGTGCTGTATAACTGGTTCTATCCCAGATGTGCATTCATACACCCTCACCCAAGTGTGTTGACATTTCAGTATTTGCATGGTCGTACTCGTGACATAGGTATGTTCTTAGTGGCCCCTGGGAATCAGGGAATGCATTTGAATAGATGACCCTCCCAGTGCCCCTAATGTAACTAAAGCTTAGTTTTGCCTGTCTCATTTTATCAACAGCATTATCATCTTGGCCAAAAGTTTCATGAGCAAGTGGTGATTGGTGCTTAACGTGATGATCTATGGAACACAAACAGGAAGGCAGTGGGTATCTGCAGATGAATGAATCCTTGGGTACTGTGAATTTTGGCTTGTACAGTTTCTCTTAAGATTTCAGTGGTCCAAGTATGGGTCAAATCCATGCTCTGTCTTCCCGACTGTGGAGCAGGTGGATTGTGGTGGGACAAGCAGAGACAGTACATCACAAAGATAAAACAAACTGAGGAGACTTCTCATTCAAAACCCTGATAGTGTGTTGTTGTGTAAACAGTCATAACGTCTTCTCTGTGGTCCCAGACCGAGCCAGGCAGAACACTGTCAGCCCCTGGTACCATGTTTTTCCTTAGGCTGCAGGATAATGACCCTCAGATGGACACCAGAGGAAGAAAATAGCCTGTCTGTGCTCACTGCTGGGCCATTCTGACTCCTGCCTTGAGCTAACACCACTATCCAGTAATGTAGGGACTACTCTCACTTTTTCTTTACTCCTGATGAAATTGTTATTTACAGAAGTATATGATACAAATGTCTTAACTTTGTCTGCCTATATCTTCATTTAAATCCCAACCCTCTCTCTGCCTCTTTGGCCTCGAGCAGGTTGTGAGCTGGCTTTTGTCCTGCTTGACTTTGCTTTCTTGAACAGTTTGTTTCTCCTTCTGCACAGTCTTCAGCAGAGTTGCGGGGAGGCAGTGCCCACATGGGCAGTGTGGCCGAGACGGGGAGCTCCCGCTCTGTGATTTTTTACTGGTACAGGCTGTAAGGCAGGTATTCTCCACGATACACCCTTGTTTCATTATAGCTAATGTTCACTCTGAGCTCATAACTAAGTTGATGTTCTGGGAGTATAAAGTGCACTGCATTTAAAGACAATGTCTAAATTGTTTGCATTGATGCATGTCAAAATGCTAATATTTTAGCTGCAGCGCTTTCTCACTGTTAGCTTCCTCACTGCAGTGGCTGAATTCCTGCCAAGACTTCACAAGGGCAAGCCACTTCACTCAGATGCAGAGGTGGAGGGGGGCTCACTATGGTCTCACCCGTGCCTGAGGAGCGATTGATAGCTGATGGCTGCTGAGGGAGGGAGACTCAGTTTTCTCCAGGGGTATGTTCCCTGTTCGCTTGACCTTCTTCACATAGGTAGCTTACGCCCATGCACATTTCAGCAGCACTGTTTTCAGACTTGGGATTATTTGGAGAGGGACATAAAGTAGGAAGGAAGATATGGTGGGGGTATTCTCAAGGAGCTGGAAGGTGCATGAGCAAAATATGTTGTATACATGTATGACATTCTCAATGAATATTTTAAAATAATTTAAGTAAAACTTGAAGGAAGGTTTATTTGGTTCTTAGTTCCATAGGGCTCAATCTTCAGTCCTTGGCACCCTTGGTTCTGAGCCTTAGCACAGGACTGGGGACTCCATGTAGCCTTCAAAGGCATGCCCATTGCCTCCTTCCTCCATCTAAGCTCATCTTAAAATTCCAGAATAAGAAGTGCTGCTGGCTCTGAGCTAGCTTTTCAGCCAAAGAGGTCACCAGAGCATTCTATTCACCCCACAATAACAACCAAAATTAGTTTATTTCTCTCCTTCTTACCTGATTAACCTAGATCTTGCTACATTTGAAATTTGTGTAATGTTTTCTGTGTTTATCTAAGCAGGATGGCTGCTCATCCTTGGCAGCAGTGATGTTGGGCAGATGACTCCATGGGTCAGGCTTGCTCTCAGCACTCCTAGCCTTCCTTGATGCACATCAGCTTTCCGTGCTGTGTGTGACGCAGCCTGGGCCAGAAACCCCTTCCTCACATGGACGGAATCTCTCTCCCCTCTGGGCCTGTCACTGTAACATCTGCATGCACCTGCAGTGTGATTTCTATTGGTTTGGGTACACACAAAACCAAATGCTTTCTAGAAGAGAAGATGTCTCCTAACAGACTTATACCATCCGGTTTATTCACAAACCCCTTTCCCCTTTGCTAGGCCCTGTGGCAGTCTAAAACCTGCCCTTCTGGGAACTTCTGTACTGATTGGCTCACAATCATGGATAAACAGATTATGCAGGTGGCAGATGCTCAGTGCTGTGGAGAAGGGTGAAAAGACAGGTTCAGGGAGGGTGTTGCAGGGTGTTCTGATACCTGTCACCCAAGTGCTGTGTTCCAGGACTCCTGCTGTGCCTCCTGGCCCCTAACCTCCTACTTCCTGTGTCCTTCTAGAATACATATTTTCTTTCTGACTGGTTAGACATGTTTTCTAGACACTTTTCCTGCATAGAAGTGTTAAGGAGACTGTTGAAAATGGCACCAGATCTGGGTCTCAGTTTGTGTGGCTCTTGGGGCTATTTTGGCTCTAAGCCTCTCTGCACAGTCTGCCATTGCACCTGTCTTCCTGGCAGCCTTGGCAGCCTTAGACCATAGTCAACAACTCTGAGGTCATTGTTAAACCAAGACTTCTGCACAGCATATATCCTGTAGGCCAGTATTTGCTGATAGTTTCTGGCCAATTCTTAGCACAGTGTAGGCTGAATAAGGTTTGCACCTGGCTCTGCATGCTCCAACACTCCACAAGTGTTCCCACGCAGAATTCCTTACACTTCTGCCCTGTAGTTTTGTATGGAATACACATCATTGCTGGTAATTGGTTTCCTCATAAATGAGTAATTAATATATTTCCACAAAATACCACAAAAGGCTAAGTACAGGATATCCCAAGTGGGACTCCTAGTGGCAAACCTGTGGCAATTTCTAAATGGTTAATAATCACCAAGCTTGAAGTTCCTTATCTTCTTCTCTGTTAAAAAAAAAAAAAAAAAAAAAAAAAAAAAAAGGCCCCTGAGAGCCAGTGTGTTAGCCTCAGCACTGCAGAGGCCATGTCCTGGGCAAGTTGGAATGTATAATACAAGGCCTCCGCTTTTTTGATAATTTGTATTTTTTCTTTTAATTATTTCTTTTATTTACTTATTTTTTGAGAGAGCCGGAATTCAGTTTTATTTTGTCCTCTCTGAAACGTTCATTAACACCACGGACCTGTATATTAAAGAAGAGGAGGAGGAAAAGCCCTGCCTTGTGCCGCATAGCTCGAGTACCATGTACTTGTTAGAGGCTGCAAGATATGTTTTTCCAGCTTTTGCCTCCAAGAGGTTAGACTTTTAGTGTCAGCAGAGGGAGGAACCCCTGGCAAATGCTGGACATGTCTTCAGTGTTACTCAGTGTACCAGTCCATAAAGTGCTTCTCAAGTTAAAAATCTGTCAAGCTGTCAAAAGCATCCACACTTTTGCAACAAGGGATAAAAGAATCCCAATGGTCATTTCACAGTCTTTCTCAGATGGGTCTCGTAATTGGCACAGCTGCTTTACCCTCCAAAGCGCTGGCCTTCACCCCAGGCAAAGCCTCCTGGCTGCTCTTCAGGTAGAGGTAATTAGGATCCTCATCTGCATATCAAAAATAATCCTCCAAATAGGTGGTGTTTTCAGAATTTTTATTTCACTAGCCTGATTGATAAATATATCTTCCAAGAAAAAAGTATAAGTGTCCAACTGTAATACCCAAAATATCCACAATAATTGATTTCCCCAATAAGGAGACCCTGTGAGTACCCAGGGCAGAAAGGGAGCCTGGAAGTTTAGCAGAAGTTCATGCGGATGTACGGTTCCTTAGGCTCCACACATAGGCTAGCATTATTGTAAAGGCCTGGCCTAAAAATACTAAGCTTACAAACAAACCAAAAAGAGTCATTAAAAAATCCACCAGAAAAGAACACAAATGCAAAGGCTGCTGTCAGACCTCAGAAAGAGCCGCCTTCTAGCATTCAACAGTAACACTATATAGAAAAATCATGTTAAACAAAAAAATTGAACTTAACTGGACCAAAAAATAAGAAATTGGTGATTAGACTCCATATTTGAAAGTGTTTAAAAATTAATTCAGGATGCAAGTATAATTGAAAAGGTGTGATCAGTCCCAACTGCATGGCCTCGGTGATGGGGACGCAGGTGATTGTGTAGGCAGGCGACCCGCGGGGTCTGCAAGTACTACAGCCTCCGGCTGTCTTCCCCACTGCGCCTGCCCCCCCTTCCCCTTCTGTCAGCATTCATTTATTCTCTAAAACGCTTCAGGCTGTAGGATGGCATTTTGTGTCCATCAGTTGGCTAGAGTGTTGTGGTTAGTTAGATCACAATATGGCTGCTGGTTTTGAGTCAGGTAACAGAAGCAGATCTGCCAGCACACAAAAAGACGTATGGGGGTTCTTCAGACGCCAGGCAATCCAGGGACCAGGAAAGGAGATGTGATTACAGTCACCATAGTGCTGAAGACAAGGGTCCTGTTTATTTGCTCTTGAGATTATCAGGCTCTGAAGAACAGTGAGGGGGATGGCCCTGTCTGTGACAGGGCTATTTTTGTGGCTCTGTCCATGTGTGTGCCTACATTCAGGTCAATGATAACATGTTTTTCTTTCCAATGTCACTGGCATTAAGTATGAACTCTTTTTTCTTTTCTTTTTCCTTTTTTTTTTTTCTCCAGAACAAGCCTGCCTTCACCTATGTTCTCCAGAAATGACTTCAGCATCTGGAGCATCCTCAGAAAGTGCATTGGGATGGTGAGTCAACTTCTGTTTCTTTCCGGCCACTACCTGCCTGATTGCACATCCTTAGGAAGGGGGTCTTGAGAAAAAGAACATAACCGTGTGGCCTAACAGTTGTGAAAATACCCATGAGAGTAAAAAAAAAATCAAACTTACAGTAGGTTTCCCAGAAGAATCAGGGTCACTCTCTGCCATGTAAAGTGGGTTTTCAGTGACGTTCCTATAGTAGAATAAGGATATGCTTTTCTCCTGTGGCTCACCAAGTTGGTCTTTCCCATACACTACCTCAGAGAGTCTCTCCAAGAACAGACCGCACTAAGTAGACTCTTACTTGGCTCGGGCTTCTGTGCAGGGCCAGCCGTGGTGCCCTGGCTCTGAGGATGGGATAGTAAATATATGGATCATGTCTGAGCTGCACTGTCAGGGCAGGAGAGTCTAATATGGGAGAGGGAGGACATTAGCAGGAGTTCCTCCTGTGCTGCCTCCTGGGTTCTCTTGAAGGTACAGGTCTGTTCTGCCACCAGATGCTAGGCCAGAAGTCTTCCTGTTATGGTCACCTAGGATGATCTTAGCATGACCACCAAGAATGGTGATAACTGAATAATGGGGGTATCAGGTGCCAAGGATTCAGCCTGCCCATTACCCTGTCAATGCTGCCATGCATTGTGCCAACTGGATGCTCCCAGAACCTTCCCTGCACATGCTGTTCTGATGTGGAGTCTTTTTCAGCCACTCCTAGCTCTCCCGCATTCTCCTCATGTTCTTTTCCTCAAAACTGGGTACTGTTAACAGAGACTTCCAAAGTGTTCATCCCAGAAACAGTCCGTTGAAACCAGTGTCTTCTGAATCCTTGACAGACAATAATTCAGCTAAGCTTTGTGAAGCTGTAATTTCATGTCAGCCCAGCCACTCTTTACTGTGAAACTTGGGCAAGGTGCTTCTCCTCCCTGAGCAGTGTGGCCTCCTAGGTCAAGTCAGGGTATTAGCTTGCACTTAAGAGATGTGTGCAAAGATAAGTAACTTATATGAAATGTCTAGATATCTGCTAGAATAGAATAGCGCTCAAAACACAGTAGCCTTCTATCACCAGGAATACCAGCTGAGAGTCAGAAACTGGGGCAAACATATGGCAAATATGTACTTAAATAAGACGATGATACACCCACTAAGCTGCCTGCTAATACAAGGTGCTTGTTACTGACTTTAACAATCTCTTTGTAACTGAGAATTCAAGACAAAATGTGTTTTCTCTGCAATATTTCAGACCTTCAAGAGACAATACCTTTGTCATCTAATGTTTAGTTGTGTGTGTATGTGTGCTTGTAAAATGAAAACTGTGGTAATGATAATCATTCTCATGATTCTCATGATTATTTTCATGATTATCATTACCACAGTGATTGTTACAAGCAATACTGATTTCAACTCATTAAATTGATTTCATAACTTGCCGATAAACCAAAACGCATGGTTTGAAAAACACTGTTCTGTGTTCTTACAGAATCAATGCCACATCTGTCTTAAGACTATGTGGGAAAGGAGTTTGTATGAACACATCCTGTGTGGTTGGTCTTTCTGAATATGACAGAAAATGAAGCTTTTTGTATGTCTCTTATCTGAGCCTGTCTCCTGTCTCAGCAGATGTCAGGTGCTATGGTGGTGTCATGTGGTAGATGTTTTCAGAAGTGACCAACAACATGCCTGTTTGTCTTTAGCAAGTTCCTGTCGACATTAGAACTGCTCTTTCTAAGTTAGGAGATGACATAATGTTGGATCAAGCCTGTCACTTCTGTCTAGGACTTGGCTATGCATTTATTTTTAGGTAGAGATACCTGTACAAATAAACACTTTGATGAGTCATAAATAAAGTAAAACAAACAGCTGTGTGGGTTGGTAGAGCTGCAAGGAAACAATACCTTTGGAGGTGACCCTGCTCACGTTCTAGACTTATTAATGTGGGTTTAAGGGACATCACTAGCATCTGGACTGTTCTACAGATGCCGAGTGTGAAAGGGTTGCCTCTCCTAGGGTTGACTCAGCAGGAAGAGTCAGAAGGTGGAAGTGCTGGCCACCAGCAGAGGTGGAAGTAGATATCCTGCAGAGTAGCATGATCAAATGGTACTACCATAGCTAAAATTGGATTTTTCTGTATAACTCACTCTCAGATATACCTATTTCACCCAGCCCCAAAGAGAACAAGTCAAGACTTAGAAAACAGTAGCATTCATACATTTTGATATTCTTAAAGAATTTCTTTAAAAATCCTTTACTTTGTGCCCATGATTTTGTTACAGTTAATATCAATCAGTCATGTACATGCCTTCAGCTGTCATATTTCTTCTCTGAGCACTGGGAGGTCTCTTAGTTTGACAGGAAGTTGGTTTCTTTCTCGAAATGGGACCTTGGTATGCAGCCTAGACTGGCTTTGAACTCTGAATCCTTCTGCCCCTGCCTCTCAAGTGCTGGGATTAGGAACAGATAAAATGAGCCAGCATTGTGTCTGACCCATTTACACTGCCCTATGCACTAGGTCACACTGACTATGTGAGCCCTTCCGGCACCAGCGTCACTGCTGAACACTAATCTGAACTCCTCCTTAATTATGACATGCTCACACAGTAATATGTAGTATAATTGGAAATATGGGTTTTAAAACTCACAGGAGGTGGGATAGACATTTCTGTGTATTGGAGACCCACCAAGGTTACACAATGAGACTCTGTGTCCAAAATTAGATGAAATAAGACCCACAGGAAATGTATGTGCTACCAATGGTAGGGATCTGACTTTGACGAGTAAGTAAAGTCCCTGTTTGGCAGTTTGGGCACCTATCACCCTGTACACAGGTAATCTAACACCTCTACAGCAGGACTCACTAACTCCTTCCCCTGCCCCCAGGACCCCATATTTTGCTTTGTTTCTAGAAAGTATAGAATCTCACATTTCTCACACCTATGCAATCCTTTTCCTTTTCCATTTTGTTTTAAACAGGGTTTTGTTAGCAAATATGAGCTTGATTACATTGCGTGAAATGAATACTTTATATAACTGGAACTCGATACAAATCTCTTTGTGACGAAAGCTTTCATTAGGCAGTGCCCGGCTTCTCAGCGCTCCCACAGCACTGGGTCTTGGAAGCTTTTGCTCTGTTGTCTTGTCCAAAGGTCTGCTTCATCCTCTGCCCCCTTCTGCTGTCCCTGGTTTCTGAGGCTTTGTCAGCAGGCTCATGTGTAGGTTTAGCTTTGGGAGTACTCATAGGCTACACAAACTGGCCTCTGGGCCCAGGCACACAGCCCTTGCCCTCACTGTAACCCTGTCTGCATGCCCTGTGTTCTCAGCACTGCCTCCTTAGGGTCTGGTTATGGTAAGAGAAGACAGAAGTCTGGTTTACGATGAATGGTGACTTTTAAAATGAAAATTCTGTAGTACTCTGCAGGGCTCTGTGGAGTCTACTACCGCAGAGAGGTACTTGCTGCCATCATTTGTTGACCAAGTACACAAGCAAGGTACTTTCTAATAGTTCAAAGGCACAAAGCTCCATTTCCCTCAGTCTTGGTACTTCTAGCCTTTATTTCCTACAGAAATTAATTAAATTGTATTGAACTTTTTATCTTTGAATGTCTTTTATTGATTACTTTCTATTTCACTATGACAAAATGTATCTAAACGAATGTTAATTTGGCTGTAAAATTTTAACACTAAATGTTTCTTTGTGCTCTTTATTATTATAAATAGTATATCCGTGATAGCTGTATGGCTGAAACATTTGTATAATGTCAGCATCACATGTAGAATGATGTTTGTGTGTGAGTAACATGCCCTTGTTGCAGTTAGACTTGCACATCCGAGTGACCATTTCCAACTGCAAAAATGAAAGTAAAATTTTAGGACAGTTGTTACTTTAAAAGACACCAAGATTGAGAAACCCTGTGCACATTAACAGACAGATGGGAGTAGGAGTTTGTGGGATTTTTAATATCTAGAATTGTCATTCAGTTCTTTGTCCCTTCTCAGATATATGCCAAAAAAGTGAGTGCATTATCAAAAATAATTTTATGATCTGTAAGCTGACAAATCAATTAGGAATTAGTTCATTGTTTTTAAAAACAAAACTTTGGAAAACTACCAGAGGGTGTGGCCCCTTTGTGACAGCTGGGGCCTCGTGGTTTGGGGGGTGTCACAAGATGCTTTCCCAGGGACCTCACACGTGCTCAGTTCTTTGACCCAGTGGTACCCAACCCTATAGACGGGATTCAGAAAACTTTACTTTTCCCCCCAAACCATACCTTTGCCAATTCGCAGTTTTTGATGAAATGGTTTTGTGTTACCTTGGTCTCTGAAACATGTGTTAGTGACTTTTCTACCACTGTGACAAGTTCCCTGATTGAAACAATATGAGGGAGAAAAGATTCGTTTGGGCTTCCTGTTCAAGAGTCTTTAGTGAAAGCTTGGCTGGATCCTTGAGAGGCTGGAGAGAACAGCAGAGAAGGTGCTCACGGAAGGCATCCCGAAAAGAGAGATAAGGAGGGGTCAGGGACAGCCGTCCTGCTCCCTTGGGAGCTGCTTTCTTTATCCAGGCGTTATATCCCACCTCCTAAGTGCAGCCACCAGGGTTGGAAACCATCAGTGGAGTCAGAGTTTTTATGTGCCAGTCACCCTCGGCTGCTTGTATTCACCTGCCACTGAGCAAGTCGACACACAGCCACACCTCTCTCCTCAAAACTGTGTCACCTGACTAGCTGGAGAAGTGATGAAGTGGGAACCCGGTGTGCTATGAACAATGGCTGATAGAAGCACCAAGTAGTAAAGCAAAACTTGACCCCCCACCCGCACCTTCAGAGGTCACAATCTAAAACCAGCACCTCCTAGGAGGACTGCCAGAAGTCACCAAGCTGGTGCACAGTTCCATAGCTCCTGGGATGCAGCCGGTGAGCGGTGCCTGGGGCGAAAGAGGCTGCTCCTTCCTATGAAGCTCTGAGGCCCTTCACACACAAAACGTTTACAGTAATTCATGGTGTGTCTGGGCGTTAACAGTAATTCCAGGTGCGGGGTGTGTCTTGTATTTTCACTTTGTAAGTGGTATACATGACAGGGACCCCCTGGGGGGTCACTTAGCCCAGGTGCTGCCTCGGGCCTGCTGGAGCTGAGGGGACAGTGCCTATGGAATGGGCTATCAAAACAAATGGCATGTGGTGGGTTGACACGCCCAGCTAGGGCCGCCCTCATCCTTTCCTGTCCCCTAACTTTGCCCAGCCAGCCATAGCGCCTTGCAGCTCAAACACCATGCTGCAGCCACTTAACTTTTCTCTTTTTCCTTAGCCTTTCCTGTGTTTTCTGTCCCATTTTCCTGTCGATATTACTAAGGTGCCCAGACACATGTCACTGTCTTGCCTGGCTGCCTCTGTGTCTTGGTGCATGTCTTCCAAGTGGATCTTCACATGTCTGTGAGGGTCGAGGCTGGGCTCAGCGGCCACCACAGCAGTAGTCTGTCTCGAGAATGTTGTGCAGTGCTCTAGCTCACTGCTCAGGGCACTGCTGATAGTGCATTCAGTCGCTAAGGCCAGCTCACCTAGTGACAGACTACTAAACGGAACGACTTCTTGACAGGAGTGGGGTATGACTGAGCGGCACTACCTTAGAACATGGCCGTTGGAGCGGCACTACCTTAGAACATGGCCGTTGGCCCTTCAAGGCCTTAAATGTAAGGAACATGTCATCACCACAGTCTTCATAGCTGTGGGAAGCAAAGGCAGCATGGAGGAAGGATCCAAGGACAGCTTCATGGTGCATCTTCCTTCCTCCTAAAGAACATCCAAAAT
>CM053764.1:27637900-27675167 GCA_028658305.1 Pachyuromys duprasi
CACAACCAGGTTTGCTGGATTAGAAGCAGCAGTATGTTTGAATCAGCAAGGGCTAGGAAGGATGGAGGGCAAATGTACATTGCATCACTGTTTATTATCTTCTTAAGGGCACTGTAAGTTTAGAAACCAAAATAAGTGTAAGATTATTTTTAATTAATTTCAGACAATGAAGGAAATAAATTTGTCAGCCAGTCGGCAAGCTTTAAAATAGCTTTCTGTGTGCTCTTGAGAGTTCAACGCTATCGTGGCCATCTGGACTAGGTGCACACATTTCCATTTCCCCTCCCCTGCCCCGTGTGTGTGTGTGTGTGTGTGTGTGTGTGTGTGTGTGTGTGTGTGTACCTACCAGAGAAAGAATTTGGATGTCCTGTTCTATTATTTCCTGCCATATTCACTTGAGACAAGATTTTCTTAACTAGACTGGCAGCCAGCAAGCCCCTGACCTTCCTGTCTGTGATCTCCACAGTGCTGGTTTTCGGACATGTAGTCAACAGCATCTGGCTTTTTACGTGGGTGTGGGGATTTGAACTCAAATCATCTTTTGAGGGACTCCCTGCAGGCGTCAGACAGGGAAGCAAACCTCACGAAGAGATCAGAATGAAAACCCAGTGCAGACTGACTTTGTTAACCTGGATCAGATTCCAGAGAGTCTAACACCAGGCGGTTCATTGTCAGCATACTAAAACACAGCACAATTTGGAGAAAGCTTTCCAGGCAACAGTCAGTCCAATAAGTCCAGTTCCAGGTACACAATAAAGCTTAAGATGTGACCATACAGAAACTACTTTACAAAGTACATGTGGACATGACGGCAGGTTCTATAGCTAAAAGGCCTAGAATCTAGTGTGGTCTCCAACCAATAAAACAGCATAAAGGTCAGCAGGCCATAAAATACAGTCATCTCTCATAAGGATGGGTAATGACCTAGGAAGGAAAGAGTCTGGAATAGTCATCCTGAGGAATTAAGTGAGGTCTGTTCCTACAGATAGCAAGATGGTCTCCAGTTTGTTAGCAACCTCCATTCTCAGCTTTCTGGACTGAATGCAGGTATGTGGTTTTTATCTCCTCCATAGAGGAGATGCTCCTTGTGATCAACATTCCTGGTTCTCTTAGTGCTTCTCTTGAGTATAAGACCCTCTGCGCTTGTGTAGCAAGTGCCCTAAACCACTGAGCCATCACACCAGCCCTATGTTTTACCTTCATACCAAGAATACCAAATGTTATACCCTTTTAAAAGTAAAGTATATTTCCAAGTGGAAGAGAAGCCTGGCACATCTTAATTAAAACAAACCTTGGTGGTTCTACTGTCCCTGACTTATCCCCAACAGCAACTCTGGGCTTAATAAAATCATGGCTATGCATAGCTGAATCTTCTTTTCTTTCTTTTTTCAGATTCCTTTTCTTCCTCATCTCCCTAGTGAGGTAGCATGAATATTCTCTTTAATGCATTGAGCTGCTGCTTGTCTATTGTGCATTTTCTGGCTGTTTTTAAATGCATTGATGACAGTTTTGTGAAGGGTGTGTGTAATTTTAATTGTGCAGGCCAGTAAGAAGCAGATGTAAGGGGAAGGCGGAGTCAAGTCTGGTGGCATTCTTCCTGAACTGCACCTAGGACTGTTCACCTGGCCGGGTGATGTTAGCCAGAAGGCTTTGTAAGGGACCAGATTGCCAAGGGAAAGGGGGATAGTGGTAGGAAGAGTTTGAAAAGGTCAGTGAGCGTTCTGGACTACAAAGATGAGTTTGTCATGTAATGACTTTTGGAGAACACCCTGTGATGATACATGCTGGCAGGACATGGTAAACAGGGTCAAAGGTGGCACTTCCATGTTCGAGAGCCTTGTCCAGTGTGAGGGTGGGCTGAGAGTATGTAAAACCAATTATAAAATAGAGATAGCCTTCTGAAGTCAGCCCACATTTATGGGAGGGTTCTGTGCTCAGAAAAGCTCAGAGTCAGCTGAACTTGGCCTCAAATTTAGAAATTACCTATAAACATGGTGCATATGACTAGATGGACGAGAGGCGGCCAGTCAGTTCTTAGGGTTAAGGTACCTTCTCTGAAGCATGATGACCTGTTGATCCCAGGACCCACACAGTGGGAGAAGAGAGCTGACTCCCATCTCCTTGTGCACACTGGCATACACACATCTACATACATACCGCCACACGGGTAGGTAGGTAGGTAGGTTGGTAGGTAGACAGACAGACAGACAGACAGATAGATGACAGACAGATAAGGATTTTTAAAAAATGGGCTTAGGTGCATTGAGATCTTCATGAGTTTATTTGAGCTGACAGTGATTCATGGCTCAGACAGCCTTGGGCCTGAGCTGGTCAGTATCCATGAGAAGTGTTGGAGGGAAAATTACTGAAGGTTGTCCTTGCTGGAGAGAGACAAGTGGAGAGCTGCTTGTTAGTGGTTCTCTTGGCAGTTTGATTGGCTTAGGTTTACCTTACATAGTAACTCAAGGTGCCAGAACCACCTCTGCTCCCGCTGGTTAGCGTGCTGTTTGAGTATCAATATGAGGATGGGTTTTGTGTCCCCACCACCTTCACCGACTTCCTGGTGCCGACCTGAGATAGAGTTATCTCTGCTGTCAGCTCATGCTTGCCGTTAAATTGTGTATTCTGTGAAGCCAGGAAGAATGCTTGGGTGTCTGTATTTTCTGTATTGCTAGATTCTCCATAATAGAAAATATTTGAAAAGAATTATGAAACCGAGCTGGTTTTAATTAGGTTTCTTGAATTGGGCTTTTTTATTGCTTCTTTTTCAGGAACACGTTATGTAAAGCAGCAGCAGATACATTTGCTGTGTATAATATTCATATAACAGTTTCCGTTTCTTCCTAATAGGAACTGTCCAAGATCACAATGCCAGTCATATTTAATGAGCCTCTGAGCTTCCTACAGCGGCTAACTGAATACATGGAGCACACTTACCTCATCCACAAAGCCAGTTCATCTTTCGATCCTGTGGAAAGGATGCAGGTATGTGGCAAGTGACCATTGGGAGAGGTGGAAATCTCAAGAGACTTGTCTCTTACCTCCTCCCCCAACCCACCCACAAGCCCACATGCTCACATACGTGTAAACATAGACATAGATGCTCACATATGCCTGCTGGTATGAAGTCCAGCTGGGGATAGGATATTCTCAAAGCTTAAGAGTCCTTTGTATCCAGTGCCCCTGGCCATCCTCTGGGGATTGTCACTGTAGTGAAGACTGATGGGAATTTCAGGAACCACAGAAGGGGGTCACACAACCTTACTTAGCTATTAGAAGCTCTTTCCAAGTGTTCAATTTAGAAAGTAGCATGTGGTAATTGGGAGACTGGTGTTTCTTATTTCAAACTTTATTGAGGATCTTCTTAAAAAGGATGAACATAGTTACAAACAGATGTTTATGCTGAATGAATGGTCCAGTATGCATATTCATCAGGGCTCAAGTAACAAGAAATTGAACTTTTAATTTTCAAAATAAAAGACGTTTGTATGATGTACATAGATGGTAAAACACAGGCCAAGTACAGTAGATACAGTGCTCTTCTGGATAAAGCAGTCTTGTTCTTTCATGCACATGAATAGTTTTTAACTTCACTGGTGTCCTAGCCAGAGTCTGTTGCTGTGATAGAACAGCGTCCACAGAAATCTTGGAAAGGAAAGCGTTCCTTTCAGCTTACAGTCCCACGTCACGGTTGATCATTAAGGGCAATCATGGTAGGAGTCTGGAGGCAGAAGCTGATGCAGAGGCCATGGAGGAATGCTCCTTACTGGCTTGCTCCTTATGGCTTGCTGGGCCTGCTTTCTTGTAGGACTCAAGACCACAGCCTCGCCCACCATGGATGAGGCCTTCCTCATTCAGTCGTCAGTCAAGAAAATGTACCACAGGCTTGCCCGTAAGCCAGTCTAGTGGGGATATTTTCTCAACTGAAGTTTTCTCTTCCCAAATGACTCTAGCTTGTGTCATGTTGACATAAAACTTAGTCAACAAAATTGGCTTTTACACCAATTAAGTTGTTTAGTTTTATAGCTCTCTTTCTCAATTCTAAATGTATAGTTTTAACTGAATATGTAGACTTTTTCTTTGTCATCATTCTATGAATGAAGTAACAATTTTTACATTGTGTTAGATATTATTACTAACTAGTTGAGATGTGTAATATATACAAAAGGATGTGTGTAAGTTAAAAGCAAGTGCTGTGTCATTTTATGATGCGAGCATCCACAGAGTTTGACATCTGGGGTGTGTGTTAGGGCCAGTCCTCCTCAAATACTGAGAGACAGTTGTGATTTAAAGGTTTTAAAAAGTCACCATATTAGAAGTAACTGGCTTAAAGGGTTTGAAAGTCCTTGGCAGAATTATAGCACTCAGAGATATCATAAAAGCAGTGTCTGAGCATCACACTATAGGAGGAGATCAGGGACTTTGCCATGAGTGCACAAGCTTTCACAGTGACTTTAGAAAGCCATATTAACAATCCAAATTAATCAAGCCTCTCAGTAATTTTGTCAGTCATTGTCTTCTGTGCAACTTCGGTTCCTGAGAGACGGGAATGAAGCGGCAGCCACTAACCTTTCTGCTGCTCTGTTCCAGTGTGTGGCTGCCTTTGCTGTGTCTGCTGTTGCTTCTCAGTGGGAACGCACTGGAAAGCCCTTCAACCCACTGCTGGGAGAGACTTATGAATTAGTTCGGTGAGGTCTTTTACTCTATTCTAGATGGCTTGTTGAATGTGTGTGATTTACATAGATTTCTCAATTAAGAAAGAGGAGAATTTTGAGCATCCCTAAACAACTATTTGTAACTGAAGTACACTAACTATTTTAATGTCCATGTCTGTGAAACTTCAGAAACTGTCAAAAAATACAAAACAGATACGCAGTATGCCATTATAAAAAACAATTACAAGGATTTCAGTGTTCCTTATCTTTCAGATTAACTATCCTCCATTTTTAGGTAGATCACATGACATGACCAGGGCTTTAGGGTGTCTATTGCTGTGATAAAACACAATGACCAAATCAACTACATCACAGTCTGCCACTGAAGAAAGTCAGTATTGTTATTGCTATGATGAAACACCATGACTAGAAACAACTTGTGGAGAGGACAGTTTATTTCACTCACAGTTCATTATCTGTGAGTTTATTTCTGGCCATGAGGACAGAGACTCACAGGACAAGAACCTGGAGGCAGGGGCTGATGCAGAGGCCATGGAGGGATGCTTCTTACTGGCTTGCTCCTCATAGCTTGCTCAGCCTGCTTTCCTATAAAACCCAGGACCATCACATACAATGAGCTGGGCCCTTCCCCATCAATCACTGATTAAGAAAGTGCCCTATAAGCTTTCCAAAGGACAGTCTTATGCAGGCATTTTCTCAATTGAGGTTCTCTACTCTCAGATGACTTTAGCTTGTGTCAAGTTGACATAAAACTAGCTAGCACACCGGGCAGAAACTCAAAATAGGAACCTAGAGGCAGGAACTGAAAAAGACCACAAACAAGTTCAGCTTACTGGTTTGCTTGCTCACCTGCCTTCTTATGCTATCCAGGGCCACCTGCTGCAGGGGCAGCAGCGCCCACAGGTCGGTGGGGGCTCCACATCAGTCGGGAATCAGGAAGCCAGCCTACAGGCTTGCCTGCAGACCAGTGTTATGGAGGCAGCTGCAGTCCATATGGAAGCAGAGAACAGTCAGGAGGTGAATCCAGCCTATTAAACAAACCAGCCCCCAGTGATCCACTTCATCCATTAAGACTCCGCCTCCTAGAGCTCCCACAGCCTTCCAAAACAGTGCCACCAGCTGGGGACCAAGGTTTCCAAAAGAAAAGCATGTGGGGGACATTTCAAATTCCAATCACGGTCATAAGATTTATGCAAATCGCCCAAATTCATATGAATGTTGTTTTAATACATACAAGCAGCTCTCTTTCCAACGGCAATGGACATAGTAGTTAGGTGACCTTTACACTGTTACTTGTGTTAGGTTATACTGTAAATAATTATGATACTAAAAGATTGTTTTTCTTCATTGAGCTTTTTCCTAAATATTTTAATAATATGATGACAGTTAGCTGCAATGATGCGTTTTTCTCTTTCTTCAACTCTGAAGAGACGACCTTGGATTTAGGCTCATTTCAGAACAGGTCAGCCATCACCCCCCAGTCAGTGCATTCCACGCAGAAGGACTAAACAATGATTTCATCTTCCACGGCTCCATTTACCCCAAACTGAAGTTCTGGGGTAAGAGTGTAGAAGCAGAACCTAAAGGAACCATCACCTTGGAACTTTTGGAGTAAGTACCTGAGGGCCACTCTCTCTCGTGAGTCCCTGCCTGTGTGTCTGCACACACAGACTGCCCATGCTACTCCAGCCAAGAAACATGAATGAAACAGTGTTAAGTGTGCACTTCCTGCCCTCATGTGAAAGCCTTTGTGAAGCAAGCCCATAGCCACTGTTAACCAGGCTGCTCTGGGTAAAAAGCTTCCTTGGTGTTGAATGTGTGCGGACCAGCTGTAAGATAGGTGGGATTAACTCCATACAGTTCTTACGAAACTAGCTGGCTGCGGATCTCGGAGCCCATGTTTTGTTTAAAGGCTCCTTTAACTAAAGCACCCTAAAAAAAATTGAAGTGACAGTTGTGTGACGTGTTAGACATTAGGTGAGTTGGGAGCTCTCTTCTGCAGGACTAACTTTAAAGTCTAAGGCAATTCTAAATAAGCTTCATGTGTACTCCACCCCCCACCCCCAACACACACACCTGCTGAACGGAACTAAAAACCCTGGGCAGGAGCCACAAACCAACATTCTAGGACACTGAATAGTAAGGACAGACAGTACGAACAGCAGATTGGAAAGAAAAGTCAAAGCCTCGAGACCAGCTTGGCAATGAGATTCCCGCTTTTATATTTTTCTCCTGGTTAAGAGTCTGAGCAGCAAATTGCAAAATGGCAGTAGAGGCCGACTGGAGAGGTTCCAGGCGACCCTCTTTCTCTCTGCAGAGCTCCCAGAAGGAGCCCCTCACACAGGGAGTACTGCAAAGTCTGCTTGTTTGACCTCCTAGCCTTTTCCCAAAGCAAGTGCCCAGTCCTCTGGTGCTCTATAGTAGGTGCTGCAGCTGCAGCTCCAGTATCTGAAACTGAGAAAACTCTCAGAGGCCAGGCACTGGTAAAGGTGGAAGCCCAACCCTTACTGTCCCGGAGGTAGGCCCAGCTACCAGAAATAGAGCTCAAACCCCAGTTTAAGGGCAGGGGTGGTGTCCTGAAGCCCAGAAGGAAGGGACCGTCCCCCTTCAAAACCAATCCTTACATTTGGCATTCAGCCCAGAAGGGCATTGAGATCTGAGCACTGGGTGGCCCTAGGCCAAGATCCCTGCAGAGCAGTGGGGGATGGATCTGAGGAGCCTATAAAGGCTTTGAATCAAAGCCCACAGAAGGAGAGTTAGGGCTCATGCTGTGGCATCATGTTAATTGCCTCCCATCAAAACAGAAGTCAGTATTCTCCAGATTTAAAGAGAACAGCAAATCACCCCAAACTCAAATATCTAGAAGATAATTCAGAATATTTGGCTTTACTGAGAAACTGAAAAAAAATTAAAAAATAAACAAATAAAAAACCTCAGCAGCTCACAGTGAAAGGGCAATCAACAGCCTCTAATCCCAGGCTGGCCCAGTGTTGTACTGAAGTTTGCGTCAGAGCTAGACATAGCTGTCACTGCTGTTGCTGGGATAAAGGTGAGCACTCAGGTGAACAGAAGCGTATTCTAGCAAAGAAACTGAGGTGTCTGGGGACATTTTAGTACTGAAAAACATAGCAAGAGAAACCCAGTAACCAGGACAGGAGCAGCATGAAGTCGGTGGGAGATGCAGGGGCTGGGTACCGAGACTACCATGATGGGGGAGTAAATCAGTCGTGATGGTTATTCTTCCCACTTAGCTACATGTGGTCTCCACAAAATCGATCAGTCTCTTGATGGTGATGGTGTGTGTGTGATGCATGTGTATTCCTGTTGACATGTGTTCATGTGCATGTATGTGGAGGCCATTAGCATCAGTTATCCTCCCTGATCACTCTCTGCTTTATATATTTAGGCAGGGTTCCCCCATTTGAACCCAGACCTCAGTGATTTAGTTGATCTGGTCAGCCAGCATACCCTGGGGCTGCATCCTGCCTCCTTTGAGGATAACAGGAACGCCATTCCTCCCTGGCCTTTTTGTAGGTGCTGTGATAAGACTCTGGTACTTATTCATCTATAGAAAATGCCTTTGAGCTGTCTCCTAAGCCCCGTGTGATTTTTTTTGTAGGCATAAAGGAGTTGATTCTAAGTTGATATGGAAAAGGAAGTGAAATAGAACAACTAAAACTACTGACAATTTTGGAAAAGAGCAAAAGAACTAAGATGCTCTGAGGTGACCAGATTTACAGCTATCCTGAGACACATCACCTGGTGTTAAGCAGGGAGGAAAGTCTGGAAATGGGCTCCAGAGAGACTTGGTCAGTGTAGATTACAGACTACGAAAGGCAAACTATAAAGCTTTTGGGAGAAAACAGAAAACCTTCAGAGTTTTATTAAGTAGAGATCTCTTGCATAAACACAGTACAGAAAGCATAGCACACAAAAGATTAGTTTAAAAACTCAATTAAGCTCTAAGCTCTCTCCAAATTCAGCATATGAAAGATAAGTTACAGACCGTTGGAAATCATATACCTAACAAAGGGTTGGTGCCTAGAATATATAAAGACTCCCTGAAATAATTATAACTTTACAAAGACCCAAAGCATGTTTTTTGTTTTGTTTGGTTTGGTTTGGTTTTTCAAAGCAAAGGATATGTACCATTATAAGCTTTGGGGTTTGGGTTGGTTAGTTGGTTTGACTAACTAGACTAGAAGGCACCTTTTCTAGAAAATGCCAAATGGACTTTCATTTTTATTTTCTAACTCTAATTTTGCTGTTCATGTTTCACCAAACTTTTGAATGATATACAGCTTAAATATTCCTTTTCACAAAGGCTTGGAAGAAAACTATTCCAGATTTAGGAGCCTTTGGATTTTGGAATATCTGTGTAGATCTTACCAGTTTAAAGAAAATACCATCTGAAAGTCTAGGGTTCAAAATGCTGAAATCAAAGGCTTTTTGAGTTTTGTGTCAAAATGCAAATGTTTCAAAGGTTGAACTTTTGAGTTATGGATATTCAATTTGTGTATAGTTTATTTCTTAAAACAGTAGGAATGGGCAGCTAATACCTGTTTTACTGTGAGTTGGTGTCAGTAGTGTGTGTGTGTGCGTGTGTGCGTGTGTGCGCATGCTTAGAGACCAGGTGTGTTCTACAGGTGTGTTCTTCTACTGTGTTTTGAGACACTGTCTCTTGATGGTTGCCTGCCTGCTCCCGTTGTGTGGTACAGATGTGCCCTGCCACACCTGCCTTCACCTAGGTGCGGGGCTCGGATTCAGGTCCTCACGTGTGTGCCGCAGCACTTCACCCACTGAGCCAGCGCCCCAGCTTGGTCTGAGTGATGACAGTGACCTGCAATAGAGTCATGTTTAGACAGAATGGCTCTTCTCACTAGGGATCTGGGTCTGGGGTTGTTTTGTAGACACAAGGAAGCATACACATGGACAAACCCCACCTGCTGTGTGCACAACATCATCGTAGGCAAGCTCTGGATTGAGCAGTACGGCAATGTGGAGATCGTCAACCACAAGTAAGGCGCTCCCCGGCCTCACGTGCACTTCCCGCTAGTCTCTTCCACGGCTTTGCTACCTGACGGGACACAGCTCCTGAGGAAAGACACAGCTGTCTTTCCATTTAGTGACAGTGTCTACAGCAAGTGATGGCACAGCCTGGGAGGAGCCTGGGCTCCGGGGCTGGCCTCCAGCCTCAGCCCGCTGCCCACTGTGTTTGCTTTGTGCTACCCTAAGGGTCAGAGGGAGGAGTGGAATTACTGCGAAAGTCTCCGCTCTGCCACGCATGTCCCTGTGGGCAGTGCTGATGGAGGAAGGTGGCTGCCACCAGGAAGGCCACCCTGCTTACTGAGCACGACCACTTCCTTGGCATGCATGGTCACGTGAACTTAGCCTTTTCCTTCGCAGGACTGGGGACAAGTGTGTGCTGAATTTTAAGCCTTGTGGTCTTTTTGGCAAGGAATTACACAAAGTTGAAGGCTACATACAAGATAAAAGGTAAGGTGATTCTTAAATTTTTTTTCAGCATCGACTACAGGTGATTATTTAGATATTAGTGTTAAGGTGTGCTACCTGGGAAACTGGCATTCTAATAACAGTAAAGTCTTCTGCACAAATACCTATTTCTTTAAAGGTTGGGCTTATAAAAGTACAGTAACAATTACAGCACAACATGAGTGTAATGGTGACTAAACAACAGTTCCTCTTGATAGCAAAAAGAAACTCTGTGCTCTCTATGGGAAGTGGACTGAGTGCTTGTACAGTGTGGACCCCGCCACTTTTGACGCTTACAAAAAAAATGATAAGAAAAACACGGAAGAGAAGAAGAACAGCAAACAGGTAAACACGCTGCGGGAGGTGCCGGCCACTGGCCTCCTACATGTGTGCAGACCCTTCTGGAGCTGCCTGACCCTGGGGTCCAGTTTGGCAGCGCTGCTAACGTGTGGATCCTCCTGAATGGAAAACACCAGGCTTAAGCTTCTAGTGGCTGTGGCAGGGTCTCACTTCTGTGTGGAGTGCCCGCTTGATTGGTGTCACTTTGGAAAGCTGGTGCCCATCTTGATGACACAGTAATAGGTTTTTCTCCTGCTCTGTGTTAGAGGTAGAAATGAGGGAAATGAGATACCATGAAGGAGCTCTACTATGTTGCCCAGGCGAGGTGCTTTCTCCTGAGTGCTGCAGCCATCGAGGGGTGAGGCCTACTCTCCTGTTCTCATGACCTTGCCCAGCTCTTCAGGTGGTGAGGGGCAGCTATAAACAAGGTGGGTTGTCCCAACTGCACAGGCTGTGCTTGATCACATGTGGATGGGCAGTACATAAGCAGTAAGTGTATCAGAATGTATGCTTGCCCTCAGCTGGACAAGCTCCACATAGAAGGGCTTTGCTCTGGAGTGATGGCTCACATTCGCTCTTAGTCACCACATCCCTGATGCTAAGGCATGACACAGTTCAGGCTGTTGTCCCTGTACTGTTCTCTTCCTGCTAGACATTCCTGTTGGTGGAACATTCTTTGTCCCAGGCAAGCAAAGGCTTGCTCCCTGGCCACAGGCATGCTTAGGCCTTCTGCAGACTTGTATCCCTTCCTGCAGTCAGAGTTGCTGAGAGCTGAAGGAAGATGGTGCCTATGGGAACAAGAAATGTTTGGCCAGGAGAAACAGGGACTCTGCATGAGAAACCATCTCTGCCATCTGTGAGTGGTGCAAGCTCGGGCCATTCCCATCCCCTGGGCCCTGCTGTCACCTCTGAAATAGGCGTCCTGGAAGCACCCCTTTGCTAGATGAGTGGAGGTCTGTGCTAGACCCTGCAGGCCTTAGAACCCTGTGTGTTCTTGTGAGACTGAAGTCCTTTTTGCTCCAAGTATGCCCCTGTCTGTCTCATAGCTCCGTAAGCATGCAGGCTCAAAGTCCTAATTCACACTCAGTCCCCCACTCGGACCTACCAAACCATAAAGCTGGGGCTTGTTGGTGTTTCTCAGTAGAATTCCTTTAGTTAGCATACTAAGCGAGAGGTTTTCCTTTAGCATCGCCATACATACATAGCATGTGTCGCCTCATCACCCTCTTCTCATTTCTTCCTCCTCCGAAGTAGCCCCGCTCCTACTTTCATGGCATGCATGAGTGTGTCACCTAGATCATCCTTGTGAGAGGAAATGTGTGGTACCTATCAAAGGCTGGCTTGTTCCATTGCATATGAACGTCTCCACTTCTGCTCATCTCTCAGTTAATTCATAGACATGAAAAGGTTCGAGAAGCTCTTTTTTTTTTTTCTCTCAAGAGTGGATGGCATGTTTATTTGCTTGTGACTCTGTAAGTGAGGAACTAGCCTTGGGCCCGAGGGCTAGTTTTGTGTATGGCTGGAGCACAAAGTTTTGATATGCTTTAGCCCATCCCTTCACCTGTGAGTACAAAAATCTTCATGTTCCCGCCTGCATGTTTCTCCTCTGCAAGGTGACCCCACCATCTTTTGCAAGAAACCTTAGTGGGCTGAAGAAGGAGATGCCTCAAAATCCCAAGTCATGGCCACGGCTTCACTAAGAGAAGGACCTTAGCAAATACAACCTCCTCAGTACACGTGTCTCCCATCCCTCTTACATAGTGTGTGGACAGCAAAGGACTCCGGCCAGATTCCAGAAAATACCCTCCCGTTGCATTCTTTGTAGAGAAGCAGCCTTCCCCTCAGGCTTCCACCCCTGGTTTGCGCTCTTCTGTCCAGGGTGCAGTTCCTTTCTGTGGGCTGCTGCTGTTCCAGAAATGCTCCCGTGTTCAGGCAGCTTTTTCTGGCGGCAAACACACCTTGCTGCTTATTCCATTGTGTTTCCACTGAAGGTGTCTCAACCAGAAGCTGTAGTTTTGTTGACTGTACTTTTTAAATTGTTGAGTTCTTTAAATCGTTGGGTTCTTTATGTTTTCTGTGACGATGCTAAGAGCTTCTCATGGGTCTGATCAGCAAGGACTAAACATACAGTGGGTAGCAGCGATCTGGCCCAGGGGGAGGTAGGCAGAGGAAGCCACTGGGTTCTTTTTCACCTATTATTTTTGTAAGTTCTCCTTTTTGTCAGCTGCACTGAGGCACCCTGCTGGCTCTGTGTCATTGATGAATTCAGTTATGTAAGCTCTCGTTCTTACGTGTTTGCACGCGTTGGCCTTTCCTCTCTCCTGTGTAAATATGTTGGCCATGCCTTCAGTGTGTAGCGCTCAGGTTGTCAGGCTGTTCCTGTAGCACTCTGCATCCCAACCCTGAGCATTTCAAATTTCTTCAGTAAGTATTTGTTTTGTGTTTAAAAGACTAGAAACTTTAAAAATGTAAAACACTCTAGTAAAGAAAGATAGTAGCAACAGAGCCTTAAATACAAATACAGTAACTGGAGTAAGGTTCCAGAACCCAACATTTGTCATTCCTAGCAGGAGAGGGACAAACAGAGCGTGCCCAGCAGTCCTGCAGTGTGTATCTAGCTTCACCTGTGTTTGCATAGGCAGCCTGTGACCTCCTCATCCTGCTCCAGTGCCTTGCAAGGCCATGAGCATCTCCTCGGCCACTTCTGCTCAGGAGCTTGTGTTTGCTGGTTAACTCCTTACTGCCATGGCCTCAGGATTCCTCACTATTCCAGCTAGCTGAAAGCTGTAAATTACCTTGTTTTGGGGGACTGGCCATGTTGTTTTGGAGGGCATGAGATGCTCTTTCCACTAATGGGTGAAGAAAACGTGTAGGTGTGATTGACAGCCAGCATGTAGCTCCAGGGATAACCCTGGAGACCACAGAAGCTAACCCCTTTTAGATCCTCCTGCCCTGGGCTGTGGACCTACACATGCCTCAATCTCCGTCTGACCTTTTGGAAAGCTGGTTTTTGGACAAGGAGTTTCAGCTCTATTGTTTGTGCTGTGAGACCTCACTCAGTGTTCAGAGCACATAGTTGCATATTTAAATCCTTGCTTGGTCTTCTAGACAAGTTCATCTGAGGAGTCTGATGAAATGCCAGTGCCAGATTCTGAGAGTGTATTTATCATCCCTGGAAGTGTGCTCCTGTGGCGGATAGCCCCGAGACCTCCCAACTCTGCGCAGGTGAGCCCTGACCTGCTAACTATAGTAACTGTTTTTAATATCCAGCTTGCATGGTGTCCTACCCCAGGCAGCAGAGCCTAAGGCCTTTTAGTTGTCTCCTGCTGCCTCTCTGTCACATCCCCTCCTTTTCCAGAGGGCGCGTGGTCAAGCTAGGTGTGCTGGATGGAGCTTCACTGGGGGACTCTTTAACAGATTTGGGGGTGAGACAAGTTAAACAGACTACTGCAGTTGATTAGTGTAGGCCCTCCAAACCCAGCAGAACATGATTTTAATGAAGAAAACAGAATGGATGTTAGTATACTTCCCGGTGAGGCCTGCTGTGGTCTGAGTGTCCACGGGACGGTGCAGATTTAGATGCAGGCCTTTAACATGTCCTCTGAGAAAGGCTGACCAGCACCACTGCCAAGGAAGGTGCCAATCCCACATTAGGTGACCTCCCTTAGGGGCTTTCTGTCATGCCTTGCTAGCTGCTAACTCGGTTTCTTGGCTATGTTTCAGATGTATAATTTTACCAGCTTTGCCATGGTTTTGAATGAAGTAGACAAGGAGATGGAGAGTGTGATTCCTAAGACTGACTGTCGGCTTCGGCCTGACATCAGAGCCATGGAGAATGGAGAAATAGGTGAGTAGTCTCCAGCAGGGCTGCAGAGCTCAGGGTTTAGCCTCTTGCAGTCTATTATGTTAAAATCCAGCAACTTTGGCTTTAAATCTAGAAATCTGAGTACACCCTTACCTAAGCGCAGATTAATTAACTCACCGTACTGCATATGGCTAAAGATGTATCAGTCAGAGCTTTAAACTGTAGTCTGCAAAGTTCACTATATATTCCCAAAGTCGCCTTGTGAGGCTCATAAGAGTATGGCTTCCTCTTCAGTATCATTTAATCTTAAAATGTGAAAGCTCTTTGAGTCCATCAGTCTCAAAGGGACAGTATCTCTGTAGAGGCCACGGCTCCAGCCTGGTGTTAGCATGCACGGGACAGCCTTGGATGGGGACAGACCATCCCCTCTTGTATGTGTGCCATCAGGCTAAAGTTCTCAGTGAGACTAGTTCTCTACAGAGAGGCAGAGCAAAGGGATTGTGTGAAATTGTTTGAAATCTCTGAGGTCTCCCTCAGAATTTTCAATAATTCCATTTTTACTCAGTTTTTCTACCAATGTCTCATTTTAGCCTAACATTTGTGGCCTTAACAACAAACATGTTGTTTTTGGCAAATGCAGAGGCAGCCGGTGTTTGATCAAAGCATATTATATGCATGTATAAAATTCTCAAAACAATAAAAAGGTGAAAGAAAAAACCCAAAATATCAGTGTCAGATGCCAACTCTTCCTATGACTAGTCTAGAGTATGTGTGAATATTAACTTAGTTTGCACTAGGAGTTGATCCTAGGCTTGATAAATACCCAACTATAGAGGTATAACTCTAGCCCTTTTATTTTTTGAGAAAGGGTCTTACTAAGTTATCCAAGCTGTCCTTGAACATGGGATCCTCCTCTCTCACTTTCCAAATAACTGAAGGTTCCAGATGTGTCCCCAGTTTGCACTGGTGCATATTAAGATCTTGAGTATAATGCTGCACAATGTAGGTAACACTAGTACATCCGAACAGTGCTGGCTACAGCTGCTGCTTTTAGTGCCATGCCTGGCATTCCCTGCCTAATAATAACCGATTTTCATTGGCCTTATCTTACGTAGATCAAGCTAGTGAAGAAAAAAAGCGACTTGAGGAAAAACAAAGAGCAGCTCGCAAAAACAGGTCCAAATCAGAAGAGGACTGGAAGACAAGGTGCGTGCCCTGCTGACTAGACAGCCTGAGCCACTCCGAAGCGTAGGCTGGACCTTAGCCCTGCTCATGCTTAGGCCTGGCAGGGCATTATCCCCAAGAGTTGCACTCATGACAAGAGAGGTTAAAGTTACAATGTTTTTACAGTTGTTAAAGGTGACATCAGTTAAGCAAATTTATCTTTTTTCCTTATTCAATGTCCTTCCATATTGAAAAGAGAAAGTATAATCTACAGTTAGGTTCGGGCATAAAAGTACATTTATTTGCTCAGTCTATGAGTAAATTATAGGATCATTCATGTGTGCATATATCATTAATTTAAGTAGTGCCTTTTCCAAACACAGGGATTAAAAACAGAATGGAATTAGAGTTTAGGGAAAATATTTTGGGCAGTATCAAATATCTGACATTAGATTGGTCTGGGAGTTACTTAGTCATTTGTTTTAATAAGAGTCACTTGTAAGTCACTTGCAAGTCGCAAGTATCACTTGTGTTATTAAGAAGTTGATTGTTCCATGAGTCAGTTATTAAGTGAATGTGGGCATAATCTTGCAAGCATTTGCAAGCATTCTAGTAGACATGTCATTTCGAACCTTTCAAAAAGCTAGACCGAGAAATGCTCTTACAGCATCTTACCCCAATAGGTGTTTGGGATTTATTCACATAATTTTTGCAAACGAACTTGTAAAGGATGTGCAGGTTTAAAGCCCAGGCAGACAGCTACTGCGGTTGTGAGCGAAGGGGCAGGACTTTGGCAACTCTTCCTCTTCCTGCCTGCAGGCCCTCCAGGCCCTAAGCTTCGAGACAGTGTAACAGCTGCTCCTGGGTGCTGGATTGTTGACCGCATAATACCTAGCTTAGTGCTACAGTTTTTGAGACAGGGAAATTACTCAGGCAGCTCATTTGATAATTAGGACAGGTTAAAATGTTAAAAACTAGATATAGCCCAAGAATCTACATTAAGACCCAGGAAAATTTGGACTGGATTCATTTCACTGGGTTGTATGTGGCATAGCAGATGAGGACAATCTTAGCCTTTGAACTCAAGCCTGTTTGCTGCCATTGCCAGTTTGGGCGGCCAGCAGCCGTGTAACTGCTCTTTCGGCTCACCTGTCAAATGGAGCTCTTGACTTTGGAGGGCACATATGAACCCTACAGGCACTGTACATGCTCTTGCTGTAGGTTCCCTTATGCCACTTGCTCCTGATGGCATCACAGAATGCCACCTCATAAATGATCACAAGTAGGACAGATCCCTTTTATACTTGTTGCTGTGGATCATAGCTACCTTTGACCTTTTGGAATAGTGTTCTCTGACTAGAAAAACTATGACACGCAGAGCCAACTAGTATAAGCTAATTAAGCACCAGTATCCTGTGATTTTTGAGTCATTTGCTCTCTAAATTTTGTGTTTTCTTGTTGAACAGGTGGTTCCATCAAGGTCCTAATCCCTACAATGGCGCACAGGACTGGATTTACTCTGGCAGCTACTGGGACAGAAACTACTTCAATTTGCCTGATATTTATTAAAGTGCAGAGAAGTCAAGGTGTTTGGCTAATCTAAATAAGTCTTAAGCTTAAGTTTTTAAATTTTTCCCCATGGTTTCTACTCTTAATTTGCATTTCACCCTACAAGGCAGGGCATGTGGTCGAACTGGTGAAGGTCTTCAAAAACAGTTTGCTCCACAGCTGCTTTCTTGGCGCACTGCTCATGGAAAGTGAGAAGCGGCTGGGGTGCTGTTTCTACCCCCACATTGCTGCAGCCTGAAACCTACTATAATATTCAGCTTTATGGAATTCTATAGTGATCCAAAAATCAAGTTATTTTGAATATTTTTATGCTATAATGCTTGAGATTTTAGGTGTAGCTTTGAAATGTTTAGAATTCTTCTGTACAATGTTATGAGCTCAAATATAGAGACTGTTGTTTTACAAAAACTATTAGGGAAATTAGCCCTCTGTTTATTTCCCATCTTCGGAGGGGGCAGGTAGGGGCAGAATCAGAAAGTCCTGCTTTGAAAACTCTAAACTGGAAAAGGTATTCACTTATCTTAGTGCTCTAAATTTACTTTCATCTCATGTGTGATCACCGTCATTAGAATTTATAGGGTTAAAATGTATGTTTGAACTGAAAATCACAAAAATACCCTAGAAACTGATTTTAATCAACACCATTACCTAATGACATTAAGCTGCACTCATGTATTATAATCTGTGTAAGAGGAGGCCTTGCACATTTTGAATTTGCAAGGTATTGGAGACATACTGTGCAGTAGCTTTGCCCCATTAATTGGGGTAATCTCATAGTATTTATCCAACCAAACCCCAGACTGAGATACTTGCCCTAAAGGGCTTTAGGTAACTTCCAGTAAGTTATGTTAATTGTCTTGAAGTTAACAAGTGTTATAATGATGCTAAATAAAGGCTTTAGAATATTCAAAAAGTGTGAACGCTTTTAGACTTTCAGCTGTAATCTAACCCTATCCTTAATTATCAAGGGTGTCCCCAGACAAAGTAGCATGTATGAAGTGGGCAGTTAGCACTATTTTGTTATTTTGTTATTTGAATTCCAGATACAGATTTAGAAAATTTGGACAACAATGCAAAGTTTTATGCTTGCAGGAAGTTTATTGATACAGTTCACGTGGTGACAGACTCCACCTCGAATGCTGAATCAAACAGCATCATTTCAGCATCTGTTAATGAAGAGACATTGAACTGTTTAAATATCGCGATGAGTGAACTCTGATCTACATTCTTGCTGTTAGCATTGCCTACAGAGGCCAGCTTTTGACAACACAACGTCGCCATGATTAAGTTCGAGGCCACACAACTGAAATGCCACTGTCAGCCCTGAGAATCACTGTGTCTTTAGTGTTGGGCAGAATCAGGAAGCCACATGCCTGGCAGCCCTTCACTTACAGTGGTCTCCTCCCATGAACTCACCCCACTGTCCACACTGAAGGGAGAAGCTTGATATTAAGCCCAACTGAATAAAAAATTGAGTGATAGAATTAAGCCCAATTGAATAAAATTTTGATAAAAATTGATAAAAATTCCAATTGTTACTGAGGTGTGTGTGTTTAATTTCTTAAATGGACATGTAGTTAATAAAATTCCAGTTGTTGCTCAGCTCCTCTCTGTTTAACCTCTTATGTGGACATATGTGGACATATAGGCAGTATCTTATCTCTGTTTAAAATTATTTGAAGAATCTACCATATGCCTGCAGTTTAACCATCCCAACTAGGGGCTCAAGTGTGTACACCCACATGTCATGGTAGGAAGGGTTACCTACTCTTTTAAGGTTCTGCTCTGCGGACATGGGCAGTAGTCACAGTAATTTCGCCAGCAATACCATAACTTCCAAAGGGAGTACGTTTGTCACCAGATCCTGAACTCTTTTTAGCTACATCTTCTACTGGGAAAGCAACAGAAAGAAAGACTGGGCTTTGCGGTCTGGGGCCATCTTGTCCACTTGTAGGAGGACTAGCATTCTGGGGGTTTGGGGCAGGTCTCTGGAATGTCTGATCTGCAGGAACAGCAATGGGCACTTGTACTGCGGCATATCTCTTCAAGGCATCTGACTGGGACACAACAGCATGCCCAGGAACAGGTTTCCAGTCCTGTGTTTCCTGAACACTTGAGCCTACTAATATAAAAGGTGGGGCATTGGTCTTCTTGCTGTCATCCATCATCACATAAGTTGGAGAGGTGACTTTCGGTGGATTCTGCAGAAACTGTGGATCCTTAGGATTAGGTAAATAGAGGGTTGCTTGGGGAAAAGGCCCCGGTGCAGGTGGCGGTGATGGGCGACTTTGTTGATTCATATCAGTTAGACAATAAAGTGTCCACATGTTAGAATATGGTGGTGGTTGTCCTGCTTCGCTTGTTGCTAGTGCTATAAAAAAAAAAAATTGCAGGCGTTAAAGGTTTGGTCTCTGTACCAGGCGCTATGCACAGTCATATTTTTGTAAATCTTTTAAAAAAAAACATATAAATAAGCAACTGTAGTAATATGTGCCATAAAGCATGCTATAGAGAGGACTACAGAAATTGTGCCTGGTAATGTGAAGAAAAGAATGATTCAGAACAGTTGGAAAAGGAGTTGATAGCAATGGCAGGGACAGTATAGTTATGGCTAAAGAAACAATTGTATTCTCAGTTGCTGTTTCCAGACTCTTAATACTGTTTTTGGTTCTTTGAGGCACGGTATCACTGTGAGCCAGGCTGCCCATAAATCCCTGTGTCAGTATCCCAAGAGCTAGAACTACTGCCATGCCTGACCAGACTCTTAAACTTTACAGTTTCCATCACACTCAGAGGAAAGTCAACAAAACCCTTTTTTCTTTACCAAAAATAATTATTAGCCATGTGAAGCTGTGATGAAATCATGTTAACATCTGCAGAGCAGTTTCTCCCCCTAAAGTTAGACACTACATGTCACCTAGTGGCCTTGCTCTTTGACAGGCACCATCATCTCCCATCTCCAGCCTATTACTGTATCTAGGATTCAGAATCCCAGAGAGCACTCCCTTTAGCTACTCCTTTTAGCCAAGGTTAGACCACCATGTACGTCAGAAAACAGCAAGAAGCTGGTGGGCACTTTAATTCAGGAGGCTAGAAAAGCCTCCCGTCAGCTTACAGCAACAGCATCTATAGTACTGAAGATGGGTATGCACATGTGCCAAGTTCATATTTTGAACTCTAGGCCATCCACTTCAGGGGCACCCTTTCTCTCTTCACAGAAAATTATGCACAGATTGTGTGACAGAGAATTCAGTTTATCTTCAGACTTACTAAAAATACACTCTAAATCTTGTGTCTTTCCAAATGGGAGAGTGTCTTGGTAAGTTTCCACTAGTGTGAAAGCCAGTGTCCTTCAGTAACAGCTAAGCGCCTGAAAACAGTGACTTAGCCAGAAGTGCTGCTCAAGCCCCAGGGATGATGCCAGCCACACAGGCTGTGCAAGCAGCACTGTCCTCTGCCTTTCCAGCTGCACTGAATCTGTCACACTGCCAGTCAGAATTTGATTGCTAAACACCTGCTTTGATTACCTTCCTGGTTTATTCTGGTCTGAGTCAGAGTTGAGAGTCTCTGCAACAGGAGTGGGAGGCTTCTTTCATACATGTCCTCTCAGACACCCAGGAGAGAAGGGCACTGCCATGTCCAGCTAGAACAAGGGGTCGGCAGAACAGGTGCCATAATTAGATGGAGATGGTGGTTTTAACTCATGTCAGGAGGAAAAAAAGCTGGAGGTTAAGCAGCCAAGAAAACAGCCTGGCTGTTCTGGTAAACCACCAAGCCTGTGACCTGCATCTGCAGTGTTATCTCTGCTGGTCTCCTGTGTCACAGGAGCACCATCTAACCTGTCCTCTCTCCATCCCACTATGGCACCCAGCTGCAGGAAAGCCCCAAGTAGGAAGCAGTGTCTGAGCCAGCACCCAAGCCTGATTGCACAGTTCTCCTGACTCAGTGCGAAAGCAGTCAGCCACACCACCATTTCTTTCATGTTTAAATGCCACAGCCCAAATAAATGCAGTGTTCAGTGTTAATGTTTTCCTAAATGAAAAACTTCAAAGGGACATCCCATAATCATTTTGTAAACAGGCATTAAAAACCTGACATATTCTCATGTTTACAATCATGCAAAAATGAATCAAGCTTTAACAATGCATGTGAGTTCCACAGTGGTAAAATTTTAAGTACAACAGAGCCTTTAAGTAGGTTTGGCATTTAAAATTGGCAGAGCAAACCTGGATGGAACTGAATACAGACAGATGTTAACCTGAAACGCGGTATGTGAATGTGCAATTATCAATTTTCTTACCTGGCTTCATCAAACCTGTTCAGGTGCAGCTTCCCCATCTGGTTGGATTTCAGGTTCAGTAAAGCCTCCTGGCGCAGGAGGGAAAGGGTCCCCAGGTGAATAGGGTGCAGAGTTCTCCCCTGACGCCTCCTGGCCAGGGCCTACGGTAACGATCTCCATCTCAAGGTGCACAGCATTTTCAGAGGGCATTCTGATAAATTCCTCTGCATCCGGGGTTTCTGCAGGCACCTCGGGCTGACCAGCTAAAGCAGTGTTAGAGAGCAGAACGGTAGCTTCTGCCTCCATGTGTACTGAGGACTCGTGTTGGGCATTCTCCACCTGTACAACTTTCAGAGACTCTATAGATATTTTAGACATGCCTGAGGAAGTCTTGTGTTCTACAGGTTTGGGACTAAGTGGTGGTGACTGCTCAATTTCATTAAGACAAGCAACTTTGTGAGGAAAAGGGATAAATATGTATCCCGGTATCTGCTCAACATAGACAACTCCTTCATTGACAGGCACATCGTTATATATGGATGATATGCGACAGGTAGATGTAACCTGAGTGTCAGGAGCTTCATACGCAGGAGGTTCTTGTTCACCCTGCAAGGGGGCTGAGGAAGCCTTTGGTGGTTCAGCCTCAGAATTAGTACTCACAACTACCTGCGCAGATGTTTGGCTCATAACCTGCACTTCTAACATCTCTCCAGAACACACCCGAGGGGCAGATACCACGACTTCTTCAGCAAACTCTGCACTCAGTGCATCCTGGTTAACAGCAGTCATACTTGTTGCCACGTCCACCATTAAAACTTCAGAATGAGTAGATGGAACATTACCTAACATCTGCGCGGCAAACTGAGCTGGGTCAGCCGGGACATAGGCATACTCTGCAGAGACAGGTGCTGGAGGCGGTGAGGAGGGGGGCGTGGTGGTCTTAGGCGTGGTTGGTTTGGAAGAAGGACCCCAAACTCCTTCACATGTCTCATCCGACATAACTTCTGCATGAACTGATGGAAACTGGGTGGTTTTGTTGCTAAATAGTGGTCCAGCAACATTGTCCTCCTCTGTGTCTGTGGATTTCTCCATCCGTGCAGGTTCACAGGGAACTGGAGGCGTTTTTCCCCGCTCTTTCACACACTCTTTCTTCTCCAGCGCCACTCCTTCTGCCCATTTCTCTACTAAAAGCAATAGCCAGGTGAATTAATCAGCAAGCACACCTCAGAATGTTCTAAAGCAATGGTACGTTGAACCATTGTATACGGCATTCAAATACCGTATACGTGGATCTGTGTGCAACATCTGTGAGATAGCATAGCCAGTGAACCTGCAACAGCATACATACATCCACCTAAACCAATTCACACTTCCAGAAATAAATGAGCAGCATATATTACAGTGGCAAAACGATAATATCACTCTAAGATGTTCAGCAGCAAAAGCATACTTCAGTTCTTACAAACCACCTGGTCCATAGTTACAGGGGAAAAAAAGGCAGGGGCCCCAGGAGATGGCCAGCAGATAAAGTACTTACTGTGCAAGCATGCACTGGAGAATCAGGAGGCAGAGACAACCGAGAGTGACCTAGCTAGGATTTGGCAAGCCCTGGATCCAGAGAGAGACTGTGCCTCAGTAAATAAAGTGCCGTGTGGCCAGTGTCAGTTTGGGGTCTCCACATGCACCCATGCCCACGCATGCAGTCATACCACACAAAAACAAACCAAAAATGAGCAAAGGAAATGAAATTTACTAGTATGGGAAGTAAATTATTGCACATTAGCTGGTGCCGTAGCTTAGGACACAAATGCATTCCTTTGATTTAAGAAAACCAGTATGCAGAGTTTAACGAGGAATCAGTCGCCTGTGGCGCCACAGTTTTTCACATTAGAAAATAAGTATTCTAATTTGAAAATGGTCATATTTGCTGGTGAAGTGTGATCATGCAGCCAAAAACCATACTGCCCAAATAAAAAGAGAAACTCCTGGATCTAAGTATAGCCACTGAGCGTTCAAGCCTGAACATGTCTTACAGAATGCCCTGGAAGACCTGTTTTGAAGGTCAGTTCCCACAGCTTCCTGACTGCCTTGGCTGCTCCTCATTCAGAGATTTCATACCTGCTTACTAAGGATTTTCTTCGGAAAGTACAAAGTCTACAGGGAAATGGATCTTGGTCTTAAGGGAAGACTTTGCTTCACGCTAAAGGTTTGGAAATCTGTGTATGGTGGCACAGGCCTGTGTTCCTAGCATGTGGGAGGCTGAGGCAAGAGTAAGTGCCACGAGTTCAAAGGCAGATGAAGCTCAGGGCCTTAAGACCCTATTCTCAAAACCAGAAATGCTTTCATAGGTTCATGCTGTTTTCCAAAGGAAGCCAGCTGCTGGTTTGTAAATTCAGTCAAACTGTCTGATTCTGGACACAGATGGCCACACCCGTGGCTTGTGTGTTGAGAAAAACTACTCTTAACATTAACCTCACTTTTCTATCCATCTCTTCAGGACTCCGGTCTCTTATGCTGGGGATTTAATCTCAGACTTCTGTATGCTAGCTGAGCTATACGGCCCTTTAACACTATATCTTTTCCCACCAACACATCTGACAGAATGATCCCCTGCAATAGATAGTGCCTAAAACTTACATTCACTAGGACATAATTTAAGCATAAATAGAACCTAATAATAGTGTTAATAAGTGTTGGCGGTTCGGGATTGGAGACACAGCTCAGCAGTTAAGAGTACTTACTGGTTGCTCTTAAGAGGACCCAAGGTCTGTTCCCAGCATGCAGACCCCAAATTTCCTGTAATTCTAACTCCTGCAGATCCAAGACCTTAGAGCATCTGTACTCACACAAGCATACACACGCATGTATGCATGCACACACACACACTTTTTTTTTTTAATCTTCAGAGTTCAGAAATACTGAGAGGTTGATTTGAGTAAGCCTGATTTGTGCTTAGGATGCAAAGAGAAACAAAGAAACACCATTCCTATCTTGATAAGAAAAAAAGATCAATTGTAAAATCGAAAAGGCACACCACAGCTGCCCCAGCCATGGGACCAGAAAGAGACCACCACCATTTCTGAAGAGACAGTGAGAGCTACAAAGTGCCTGCCAAATGTGGCCAAGGGACTCAGTCTCGCTCCTCCAAACTCAGGAGGAGTTTGTAATGACTGACAAGTACTTTTCTGCAGGCTTCAAAGGAAAGATGGAGATGGAGTAGAACACCAAGAAAGGAACCAAACAGTGGTCTCTCGGCCCAAGACAAACATGATGGCCACGGATAGAGCCATGGCCATGCTAAAGACTAAGCTCTGGGAAACAGGAAGATGAGAGGGTAATACTAGGGCTCTCGGGTCCAGTTCTTTTCTTCTTTCAGCTCTGCATGAAACTTTGAAGTCATCGCCAAGGTGATTATTTCTGGTTCCCGATGCCTACCACAAATGGCTTTCTTTCTAGGAAAAATCCCAGAAAGGAATTTTAGCAGGCAAATGACACATGCAAAGAATGTTCCTATCTCCATGCTTTCTGTGCACACTATGAACATGTCATCATGCTGCTGTGCAGGCAAATTAACCACCGGAAGTCACTTTGGGGAACAAAACATCTTCACTGACCAGCTAGTCTTCAAGAAACACATGCTCACACCTGATAGGAGTGAAAGAGTGGACTAGGCAATGGCAGCTAGCTCTTGCACACATACCAGCTTCTAATACCTGGTGATATCTTTAGGCTGATCTTGCCTCACTGACGAGACTGAAAGGACAGAATAAGCCTTGACTTAGTCTTCCAAGAATGGTTTATTTTCACATCTTACAACTCACTGAAAGCCTGAGATCTCTATCATTGGATCAACCAGCAACGTATGTAGGATTAATCTAGGTCTCCACACTTAAACCTAGGATTCACACAAGGCGAGCATGTGTGGATAAAAGACAACATGGCCAGATTTACTCACAGCTGTCCTAGTATAGCAGAGAATTAAACCAGTCACAAGACAGGGAGCTCTCCACCATTCGAGAGAAAATGCCCTACTACACAGGAACCCCATGGTGCCTATAAATTCCCCAAAGAGTGCTCTTTGTTTGGGTTTCAGCCCAAAGTGAAACCCTCTAGGTAGTGACGAGTTCACAGAGTATCTATAGGAGGACGGAGATTGATGAATACAGTCTGTCTAGTAAAACGCCATTAAGGAAGACAAATGGGCCAAGGTAATAGACAACTAGATTCTGGCCATACTTTCCTATTGCCTTATGATCTCCCAATAACAAGAATGACCAGTGATAATCTGCTTTCACACAGTGAGCTTACTTTCAGGATTGTCTGCACGGTATGTCTCTCTTGTTGATATCTGTATTTATGTGAGGAGATAAACTGTATCTCCTATTCTTTATATCTGTCACAAGTATGGCTGGTCTACAAACTTTCTGCTATTAATCCAAATTTAAAAATTTGAGATGCAAAAACATTAGTCTAAATGGATTAAATCCAGATGTGTCCACCTGATAAAATGACTTGTGAATTAAACTTTCAATAAATAATCAAAATGCTATCAGGTAGTTACCTTCCACCATAAAGACAGTGTTGCCATTATGAAATGTGGTAAGCCTATACACAAACAGGACAAGCCCGCACACCCAGTGTTTTCAAAGGCAGCTCTTGTTTTAGACGACACAAACACAAAAACCTTGATTAAGAAACTAGGATCATGAATAGAGAAAGAGTAACATTTTTGCACTTGATCTGTATATGCGGCTGAGAATATATAAAGTCCCACACTTTCTCACAGTTAGCTAGTGATGTCATCAGGAGCGTGTAAGGAAGCAGCTAGACCAGATGATGCAATTTTCTGGAAACATGGCACACCTCATTCTCTGCCCCTTCCAATGCCCATGTTTCCATTTTAAATCTTGATTTCTTGTTTTGTGTTTGGCTTTCACTGCAGAGCCAAACCATGATATTTGCATTTTCTTAGATCTGACTCCCTAATTTCTAATTACTATTGTTACCTTTCACTCACAAAAGTGACATAGCACTGAGGTAATGATATCACCATGCCTGATGATCTGCATTCAATCACCAGGACTCACATGAGTCATATGAAAACTGACTCTGACCTGCACATGTGCACACCATAACATGCACAGAACACAAAAGTCAATATTAAAAATTTAAAACTAAAAAATGGAAGAGGTACTGAAGAGATGCCTCAGTGCTTAAGAGAGCTCATTGATCATGCAGAAGACCCAAGTTCAGTTCCCAGCATCTACCTAGTGGCTCATAGCGGCCTATAATTCCAGTTCCAGTGGACCCAGGACTCTTTTCTGGTTTCTACAGAAGGGAGGTGTGTATGAATGTGTATTACTACACACATGCAGGAAAAAAAGAAAAGTCATACACATAAAGCTTCAGGAAGAACCTAATTTTTTTTTGAGTGACAATTTAAATGTAGCTAATAGTTATTACCTCTGATCATCCAAAAACTCTTGGTCAGCCAATATGGTGAGAGCATTCAGCTGCTTCCCACAGTAGCTAGGAATCCTCTTAACTCTTCACAAAACTCCGTGAGAAGCTCTTTCTTTTTCTTTTTTTAAGGTTTGTTTGTTTATTTATTTATTTATTTATTTATTACATATATACCAGAAGGGGGCGCCAGATCTCAGTATGATGGATGTGAGCCACCATGTGGCTGCTGGGAACTGAACTCAGGACCTCTGGAAGAGCAGCCAGTGCTCTCAACTGCTGAGCCGTCTCTCCAGCCAGAGAGAAGCTTTTTCTCACCATTCTTTTAAAATAAATATTTCATTGTATGAATTCTGCCTTTTCTTACAACTCAGTTCCATGCTGTCAGTTCAATTTACACACAAATAAATGAAAAACAACTTTCTCTGGGCACTGTGGGGTGCTCTGTCCCAGTGCTCATGAGGTCAAGAAAACTATCGTGCCAAGGAAAACATCTACTCATAGATTCTTTCAGTAGAAAGTATGTCTTTTCTTTTGAACAGTGAACTTTTTCCTAACACGTGTTCTGCAGCCCACACTGAAATATCTATAAACCCCTGCTCTGCTTCATTAAAAAGAATACATCTTGAGGATTTCTATCAGAAATGCCTGAAAGCTGGTATCAGAGTTTGAGGGTTTTAAAAAACATTTTAGAATATCTGCATAGGAGAGAACCCCTAACCTGAAAACCAGGAATTTGAAATACTCTAAATCTGAGACTTTGAGCATTGTGTTAGTTTTCATTTTAGATTTTGGAACATTTTAAATTATTGACCATAACTTTACACATCACCTCAGTACTTCTCTTGACCTCTGCTGTACTTCCCTAAAGGTGTGTATAGTGCAGAGTCTCGTAGTTTATCTGCACTGTTCTAGACACTCATGGATGTTCACTGTTCCAAATGGAATTCAGTAGCTCTAGAACTGACCCAAGGCCTCAGACATGCTTTGCATGTATTCTACCATCAACCCAGATTTCCCGCCTTGAGTGTTTCTCCCCTTGACCCCCTTTCTAAAATCTTCTAAACTGGAAATCCTGATGTTAAAAACAGCAACAGCAGCAGCAACAACAAAAACCCTACCTGATTTAGTAAAAATGCAAAACACAGTATGATCGTTTACACATGAGACACTGGTGTCGTTAACAAAGTACCCACTGGCATCATGTGTTCCCTAGCATGTGATGATGCTGCTGAAGAGACCATCTCCAGGCACTTACCTTTCATCTGATGAAACTGTTTAATCAGATCTTTTATATCCAGAGACGAATTCCCTGAGGGAATAAATGCAGGAAGTCAAATAGAGACGTCTTCCAACTTAAAATGATTTTACAAAGCCACGGTTGGAGAATCTAGAGCAATACAAACCTTCTCTAAACACAATGAGCTCTTTAAAATAAACCGCTGCAAACTGGGTGATGTTTGTTGGGTTGGTTTTGAGAATGGCTCTGCTGACTCCCTCAAGCAGAGTCTTGAGGCCATAGGGTACAACAAGTCTGGGCTTTGAAGAAATCATTTTGGCAGGATGTCTGTAATTTCAACTATGATGAAGAAAAAATCATACAGTTAGACTTATTGAATTTTCTTATGATTTAATTGGGGTTCCTAAAGCCAAATCTATTGTCGGCTTTACTTCTAAGCCCTAAGTATTTATTCTGCTGACATGGGGTGTAATTCTTGGTAAGAATTTACAAATTGGTAGATGGGCCATGGGGAAGGCTCGGGTCAAAGTGCTTTCTCAAAGACCTGAACCTGAGTTCAAGGTAGCAGGAGAGAACCAACTCCAGAGATTGGTGTGGAGGTTCAAGTCCACACATGCACATACCAACACCAACACACACATGTGTGTGTGCAAATAAGCACGTATGCATGCACACGCACACACTTTAAATCAATAGGAAAAGCCCTGCCAGGAGCACCAAAATACTTTAATACATCTTAGGTCCAAATGAAACATACAATCCAATAACTATTTCAAGAAAGATAAATTAAGCACATATATTTCCAAGTAATATCCACACAGGCTCTACTTTTGTGAGTGCAAAACTCTTTCTACAAGACAACCCCTTTAGTTTCTCTAGTTCTCCCTCCCTTTTCTTCTACCTTGCTCACTTTTTTTCTTTAAATTCGGCTGATCTGGAACTCTTCTCTATAGGCTAGGCTGGCCTCAAACTCGCAGATATTTACCTGCTACTGCCTCCTTGGTGCTGGGATTAAAGATCTGGGCCACTGCTGACTTTTAAGCGGTATCCTTAGTATTATTAGACAATCCACTAGAGGTGTTCCAGCTTTTGATATTGGCTTATATTATCTACAAACATTGCCTTCATAGCTATCCTGGCTGCAAGATGGACAGGCTGCAAGATGGACACACCTAGATCTGTAATTCTCATGGGTGTGGAGTTTGTCAGTCCTGAAGTCTGTGTGTTCACCCTGAAACATTAGGAAGCTTGCCGATAGGTAGAAAGCTGCACCTCTTTAGTAGGGGTGAAACTGCAGAGCCGCCAGCCTTCCACTTTACTCAACATGGGTATTAAATGGGGTCCTGAGCTACCAAGGAGCCACCATATAGGAAACAGGTGCTTAAAAGGGCCAGACTTCGAGATTTTTTTAATCGGCTGTTGTTCTAGACACCACCAAAAGAGTGCCTCTCATGGGTCTATAGAGCGGACTGCTGTGACAGTCCCTAAGACCCTTCCAGGTTACATGGGGCCAGCTTCTAATAAACACACAGCAAGACGTTCTTTAAAAAGCACCTTTAACCTCTTTTACCAAAGGCCAGGCCAAAATAAATATTGACCCAAGGAAACCCTTTGAGACTATAACTAAATGTTTGATTCCTTACTCATCTGGTGCACTACCGACTTAAGCCATCTTTTCTGGGGGACGGGGGTAGGGGGGTGAAGCAGCGTTGCCACACCCACATGCCAAATGACCGCGCTCTGCAAAGCCTGTGCACGCGCGGTTACTGCTCCCAGCAGCGCCACAGCAGTGGGATGCTGCCAGCACCGCGTTTCCCTCGAGGAACGCTTGAAAGCAGGTGTGCTGACCGTCCCTGAGAATGTTCCTGGCTGAGAATCGCTGGTGGCAGGGGTGCTGTGGCACAAGCAGGGACTCCAGTCGCCAACCAGGCTGACGGAGGGCTGTCCAAACGTGAGGGCTCAGTCGCTCTCAGGTTCTCTAGAACCTCTGCCCAAGCGCGAGCTTTCTAGAAAGGCACGCACTCTGGACTGTGGCCCTCTTGAGACTACCCGGGTGGGACGCGGCGGCTCTCTGCTCGCGGACGCAAATTGGGGTCTACGGGGCCATCGACGGCACCTTTCGGGCCACGCTCGGCAGAGGACGCGAGACTCCCGCCCGACCACCGTCTCCCCATCCGAGCGGCCGCAGCCTTCCGGGGCTCAGCCGGCGCGGGTCCGCCAGGCTAGGCCCACCTTCTCTCCGGCTTCGATAGAGCTTCCTCTTTGCCCCCTCGCTGGCGGCTCCTGTGCGAGAGCCCGCAGCCCGCTGACTATTTATACCCCCGCGTGCGTCATGCGTGCGTCACAGAGCCCCGCCCCTTGCTGGGCCCCCAGCGAAAAGGACAGGGCCTCGCCGACCCAGCCAATGGGGAGCCGAAGAGGACAAAGGTCGGGATGGAATGAGCCGGAGACCGGGACTCTTCGTCTTTTGACCCTCCTGCCAGAGGAACTGACGTTTTCTACCGCCAGGGCTTCCGCTCCGCGTTGGTTCACTGGCCCGGGGGCTGTGGATGCAGCTCGTGCCTGTGGAGGTCGTGACTTTCACGAGGCCCTGCACTCAGTCCTCAGCACCTCCGAAGTCAGGGCCGGAGGCGCGCCGCTGTAATCCCAGCTCTAGGCGGTCGAGGCAGGAGAGTTCCAGTCAGCTTGTGATAACATGAGACCCTGTCTCGGGGGAACAAAAAGAAACACTGCTGTATTGGGGGGGGGGGACACACATTTCCAGCTGGCTGGCTATCCTGCCATCGCTGCCTCCTTTCCCCGCAACCCCTTCTTGAGTGACCTTTGCAAAGAACAGGGGTCATCAAGTACAGCACAGGCCTTTTCCTCTTGAGAACCCTGATGTAGAGTGGCAGCAACTGTGAAGTTTTTTTGTTGTTTTTTTCTTACTTAACATCAAGCCCCACAGCAAACCCAAGCCAGCCAGATTATTCTCTCACACATGTGGTTCAAAGGGGGACCGCTCTAGACCGCTTTCCATCCTCCTGATCCCAGTCTCTTTCTGTACCTCCCAACCGTAGCACTGCTGCGTTTTTCTAGCAGTGACCTGAGCCCAAGCTTTCCTTTCCGGTCAGTTCCCTGGAAAGCTCCGTGCTGAGGGCTCTGCAGACTCACTGATTAGAACTCCATGACTGGGGAATTACAGGACAAACCAAAGGCCAAAATTATCTTCGGCTGCTCTCAGTCATCTCCCAGCCCTTTGTTGCCCTCCTTTGAGGGACCTAACATTCTTCTGGGTGAGGGGGAAACCTTTGGGAATGTATTAAAGCGGCCACAGAGCTTGAGCAACACAGATGCTAACTGCCATCCGCATCTGACGCCTACGGTAGCCCACCACTCTGGAATATTTACCTGATGGCCCCACCAAAGTATCCAGCAGACGCACTGGCTTGTAGCTGGGCTCTGTTTTGTGACTATGAACGTTTCTGTAACCACTTCCATGGTGACATATGTCACTCCCTGGAATCTTAAGTTCATTTTTCTGGGGTGGTCACTCATACTTGGTTCAAAAGAAACCTTCCTGCTGTCTTTGTGGGGAGAGCTGTTTAACTTCCACCCGAGTGAGCAAGACTAGAAAACCACAATGGCACAAGTGTGTCTTCATAGACAAAAGGCCAACTTTGAGTTCCTGCCACTGTGATTTGCTTAAAAAAGAGATCAGCTACAAAAGCTTACACAGCAGTGTGTGTGTGTGTGTGTAAAACTTGGGCTTTGTCACTGAATTTTAGTTGGCAGAAATAGAAAAAGTACAAACTAATTGATTTATAAATCTCTGACAATATTCTATTCTGTGACATCTAAAAGTTACAATTCTTTACCCAGAAGACTTATCTACCATCCATTAAAATAAAGATACCTAACTCCATAAAGATAAAAATCTTAACTCCATCAGCCAGAAGAGTACATATTACATTATCCTCACTAGACCAGTCCTCTAAGTCTGCCAATCATAAAAATGTGTTTAGCATACACAGTGTATCCACCCTCTCATCAAAGGCTCCATCCAATACAGAATGTATTTGACATTCACAAACTAGAAGGCCCAGAGCCTGTGGCATGGAGCAGTTTGAAATCAGAAGTCTCAATAGCAGAAATATGAACAATTTCAAAGTAATTATAAATCATTTATTTAGTGTAAAATTACGGGACTTCATGCAATCTTCGAATATGGAATAATAACTTTAAGGTTCAAACTAAAAATCCAAGCAAGAAAAGCTAAAGCGAGAACTTTATGACTCAGATGGTGCTCCCAATTGGGACCACCAATGTCTCTCTTCAGCCCTTCCCTGAGCTGCTTGGATATACTCAGCCACTGAACACAAGGTTGCCATCTTTTGTGTCTTATAATAACCTAACTCCACCAGGCATGGTGGCACACACCTTTAATCCCTGCCCTCAGGAGGCAGAGGCAGGCAGATCTCTGTGAGTTCTAGGCCAGACTGGTCTACAAAGTGAGTCCAGGACAGCCATGACTCTGTTACACAGAGAAACCCTGTCTTGAAAATCAAAAACAAAATACAATAATATCTTAATTCCATACGAGATCCACATCAGGAAGTCAGTGTGAATATCTCGGCAATAATCTAATCCCAAGTGTCTGACACAGGCTATGAGATAATGATGGTGCAAACAGTGAGGAAGAATTCAGCCACACATACTGCATCCTCAAAACAAGGCTGAAAAATGTTAGGGGCTACAGAACCCAGGCCTTCAGCATAAGTACCCTACCACTAATGAACACCCCGTCTGTCAATGCCAGATTAGGACGTCCCAGCCTTTCATATCAGATTAAATAAGATAAAATATGACAATACTGTAACTGATTTGTTCCTGGTTTACCTCTAAAATGTTGATAACACATGAGCTTGTGATTCAGAGAGTAGGATAGGTAAATGAAAGTCTTGACTCCAGTGAAAACTTAGAAATCTAAAGATGCCCGAACCAAATGGTGGCAAAGATTCTTAAAGTGACCAAGGTATTCGAACCAAATGGTGGCAAAGATTCTTAAAGTGACCAAGGTATTCATCCCAAACCACAGCTGTGCAGAGAAAAAAACCAAATCACTGGTAAATTCTAGCAATGAAGGATTACAACACATCTGCATTCTTTTTATAAGAGACGGTAACCTAAGGTAAGACGGGAGTGATTGAATCCTGGCAACATACAACCCTGAAGATCTTTCACCACCAAATATTCTCAGCTACAAACCCAAACTCACACAATAGCCTTTGTGAGAGCAGTTGTTCTCAGCTTTCCTCATGCCGCACCCCTATAAGACAGTTCCTCAGGTTGTGTTGACCCCAACCATAATTTCATCGCTCCTTTATAACTGTAATTTTGCTACTATTATGAACCAGATATCTGATATGTAAGTATCTGATATGTGGGATGTCTTTTGTGCATCCCCCTGTGAAAGGGTCATTCCACTCCCAAAGGGGTCCAGACCCACAGGTTGAAATTCTTTTAAAGAGTTTCTAAAAGTTGCTCATTAGATAATTTTCATAACAGAACTCCTAAAATACAGGTACTACATAGCCAGCAATAGATTTCATTTTCTAATAGGATTGGTAGCAGGGACATGCTTCTGATTGTGAACTTATCTTGTCTCTGCTCCTGTTTTGTTCCCTCTGTTTTGATAACTTTTGCAGACAAGCTAGGGATGAACATGTGTGTAGGGGGTGTGTATGTGTGCTTGCATGTAGAGGCTAGAGGTCAAGGTCAGGGCTTCCTCAGTCGCCCTTCACCTTATCTTTTTGAGGCAGGGTCTCTCGTTCAACCTGACAGTTGCCGTTTCAGCCAGACTTAGCTTGGCAGTGAGTTGCTGAAAGGAGCCTCTGGCCTCTGCTTCCCAGGCACCAGGACAATTGCTGTGCCTCTGCATGCCTAGCTGCTTTTGTTTTCACGTGGGTACTGGGGACAGGAACTCGGGTCCTGTGCTTGTGTGGCTGATTGACTGAGGCACCTCCCAGCCTCTGAGGATGAAACTGTTGATGATGCAGCTGAGCTGCATACCATTTTATCTTTAGTAAGTCAAGCATAGTGTTCCAGGTTTTTTTTAACATGTTTTATATAAAAACAGTATTAATTTCCTGGTCCTGAGGTCTGCGTTCTTTCCACTGCTCCATGAAACATGAGTAATTAACTGCAGTAAGTCAGCTGCCCTTGTTGTACCTGAGTCTCACTGTACATAAAACAGGGATAAGATTTTCTTTTTCAGAGATCCTGCTTGCCTCGCCTCCTGCATGCTGGGTGAGACAAAAGGCATGTGCCACCTTGCCCCGCCAAGAATGTTTGTGCCACATTTGTCATAGGAATATTTCCAGGATCAAGTAAAACACTAGAAATCTCTTTAATTTGTATCTAAACACAAGAGACATGTCACATGTGGTACTTTTCACAATCGTCTAGGTATGGCTCCACTAAGCCACTCTGACCTGTGCTTATCATAGGCACGTCTTCAAGACCACAGGGTAAATATTTAGTTTGATTTTATTTTAAAAATAATAAATCACAAAACTAAAATGTTTGAACAAGGTCACTTAACCGTCTCCTGGGTCGGTTACTTTTATCATTGTGGATGTCTTTATTACTCCGCAGCTACAGATTTAGGAGAGGGATCTTTAATATGTCAGCGACACCAGGAAACCCCAGGTGACCTCCAGAGAAAAGCTGGTCTTCAAGTGAGCTTTCTCCTCTGCTTTCATACTGCTGACCCCCGGGTGGAGGGGACAGAGGGGTCACTCGGAGTTTCTCACTGAGGGACCAGTTCCCTCAGGGAGGCCAGAGCAGCATGGATGCGGACGTGCAATCTGTTCTCAAAGTCGTAGCCAGAAAAATCCTCCTGGAAGGACCAGATAGAGATGATTGGGGACTGTTAGCCAACCTTGTTCCCAGGGTACAGCAGTCACTCACACACACACACACACACACACACACACACCCTCCCACATGGTACCTCGGGTGCACACATCATCAAGGTAACACACTACATTCTACACCCAAAGATTAATTCCCTCACCTCCGATAGGAGACTTCTCTAGCTACCTGATATTCTTACTCCCCAACACTCATGCAGGGTGCTGAAAGCTGTTGGAAAGGAGTGGTGCACACGCCTGTAACCCCAGCACTTGGGAGGATGAAGGGTACAGGATCACAAATTCTCTTTGGGAAGACTTCCCTTGTGTTATTATTAGTCTTAAATTGGGCTCAAAGCAAGCTACTGTCGAGAAATTATTTAAAACCATAGGAAGGGCTGAAGAGACAGCTCAGCAATTAGAAACACTGCTTGCTCTTCCAGAGGACCCCGGTTCGATTCCCAGCACCCACATGGCACCCTCTGCCATCCATAACTCCAGTTCCAGGCATCTGACACCTCCTTCTGGCCTTTGAGGGCAGCAGTGCTTGCGGTACACATACTCGGGCAAAATATTATAAAATAACAAGAATAAACATTTTTAAAACATAAGTATGAGATCAGAAGTTAATTGTTCCTGGAGCTGAATATGGTGGTGTAAGGCTACAGCCCCACCTAGGCAGGCGGCGGAGGCAGGAGAGTCTCACTGGGTCCCAGGGTTGTGAGACTGATCTGGAAACACAGCAACGCCTGCTGAAAATCCGTGGTAATAAAGTTCCTTTTCCCCATCAAAACACCAACACTAGGGCCGAGTGATTCTAGAGTAGTTTCTTGTCATCTGGTAGGTTCCCCTTCAAAACCACATCTCACTGACTTGCTTGGCCACCTCTCTCCAGAACGACTAACACGTGTGACAATACTTTCAAACTTTCCTGAATTCAGACCCAGGTGACAGCAGCCACGATGGGGCTCTTTACCTTTGCCTGAAGGAGAAGAGTTCTGCCTCTTCCTACAGTCTGTGGACATAAGAAAAACATATTGTGTCTTAACAACAGTGTCCGAAAATCTACAGTGGAGGACTCTCTACGTGAGGAGTAAACATTCCCTCCCAATAAACGGTGTGATGCTTCAAGTTCCAATCCAAATATGTGAGAGTTAAAATTTTTTTTTCTGTTTTGGTAAAATGACTCAGAGAATTTGAGTCATTGTTTTCAGGCACTAGTGAAACCTCATTATAACAACAACCCTTTGTGCACGTGTGTGTGTGTGTGTGTGTGTGTGTGTGTGTGTGTGTGTGTGTGTGTGTGTGAGTGTTTGGGGGATTCTCTGCACAGCTTTAGAGGTCAGTGGATAACCTGGGTGTCCTCCGGTGTCCTCCCATCCTTTGTCTGAGACAGTTTCTCTCCGCGGCCTTTGACTTGGAGGCAGCTTCTCCGGAGCCTCCGGGCTCTGCCTCCCATCTTGACACTGGGCTTGCAGACACATGCTGCCACACCTGGTGTTTGTATGGTTCTCGCATTCCAACTCGGGCCCTCACACTTGTAATCGTGTAAAGGAATCTCACGTGTCGTCATTATTTATTCTCACCATAATTCTTGTTAAATCGGTAAGCTGCTTTTGTTTTATCCCATTGTACAGATTAGGAAGCGGGTTTGGGCCTTGGTAACTTAACCAGCGGCACACACCAAAACACACGGCAGCATGGTATAGCTTTCAGCTCAATCCAACAAAAGACGGTGATTTTTCCCACAAAGGAAGCTTTGTGTGGAAAGTGGCATCTGTAATTAAAAGTCCAGTGTGGCCATTGTTGTCTCCTTAAAAAGAGGCATCAGCTTCCTGGACTCACCCAGGAGACCAAGCACAGCAAAAAGGAACAGGAGGTCCCGTCTAACCTCTGTGCTGCCGTGTGCACACTCTGCCTGCCGAAGACCACCAAACTCATGAAGAACTCTTACCTCCGGTCTGTCTAGAAGAAGACAGCCAAGTTCGTAGCAGGCATATGGCTGGACATACAAGTTATTCTGACGACACAGTTCGTCTTTGGCAGCTCGCTGGAAGAACTGAGGGTCACAGGAATGTTACTGGAAAGAAGCTCCTCACAGCCAAGGGACAAAGGAAAGGAGGATTTTTCTTTTTTTTTTTTTTCTGGATCAACTCTCTTCTCTGCCGATCTGAATTCCTCCCCACTTCTAAACTTTTTATTGTGCGGGGTTCCATAAGGCCGTCTCCGTGGAAGTACAGGGTGTATTTTGAACACCCTCCCCCACCCCCAGCTGCCCTCCCCTCCCCCTCCCCCCAGGAGTTCCCAACCCGCCCCCCCCCCCCACCTACATAATTTCACTTCCGAATC
>CM053764.1:27681411-27693265 GCA_028658305.1 Pachyuromys duprasi
CGCAGGGTGAGAGCTGCACCAACCCCAAATGGCCTCACCCACCCCAGCACGGTACGTCGGTACCCCAGGAGGTATGTGATGGCCTGCCATCAAGGGCCCACTGTGGACCCAGGAACGGAGAGGGTCAGGGAAGTGACATGATACGAGAGGCCCGGGTAAAGCAGGGAGAAGGGAGAATTTCTGCCGCCTTAGCTGGGGGTCATGGAGAACAATCAGACCTTCATGACAGTTATTTAATTTGTGCGTGTGTGCGGGCACACACACCATACTGCCCAGGGTGGGGGGCTGGGCCACACCGAAAACAACTCGTAGGGGTGGAGCCTCTCCTACTCGTATGTGGTCTGGGGACTGGACTAGGGTCGTCAGGCTTGACCATGTAGCCATCGTGCTGGCCTCGTGAGGCCTCTGTACATGTTCGTGTGTGCACGCGTGCACGTGGAGACCAGAAGCCAGTGCCAAGTGTCCTCTCCAGCATCCACCTGGTTTTGTTGAGACCATGTCTTTCACTGACCTGGATAGGTGGGCTGGCCGCCCTTCACGGGTCTCCCTGTGCCCACCTGCCCGGTGTGTTCCTCTGCGCCCCAGCACGGTAAAGGGGTGGGTGCATGTACCGATGAGTCACCTTCCCAGCCCAAGACCCTCCTTTCAGAGTAGAGGGATGCGGTGGTCTGAATGAAAGTGGGCCGCATAGGCTCGAGTATTTGCAATGCTTGCTCCCCAGCTGAGCTGTTCGGAAGGGTTAGAGGCTGTTGGCACGCCTGAGACAGAGACAAGGACCCTCTTCTCACAGAACTACAACTTGAGTGGTCTGGTGTGTCCATATATTTGGGGTGTAAGTGTCTGGTCATATAGTGATCTCACACCTTCATTTCTCCTATGCCCAACAAAGACAATGCAGAAAAGCTGCCCACCACTGTCCGGGCGTGACTCAGCCACAGTTGCCGACCACCGGTTCTCTTGTACCCATCTTTCCAGGCAACTGGGGATCACCTACTCCTCAAAGTGCTGGGCACGCCAATGCCTACCAACAAGTAGCTCTTGTTTTTTTATCCGAGATGCTGGCCAACTGTATACAATAATTCTCTAAGTGTGAGACATAACATTCCAGCCCACATATCAGAAATAATGAACGCCAAACCGAAGGCCTGAGAAAGACACACCCACAGAAGTTGCATAAGCTGTACGGACATGACGCAGTTTCACTGACCGCACTCTGAGGTGATTTTACACAGATCTGTAAGACATCCAGGGCCTGACTAATGCAGAACCTGTCTTATTTTAGTTAGATGAATGAAGGGGTTGGGATTGAAAGGGGGGCGATATCCGATCAAAGTCAAACACTAAGAGGAATATGAGAGTGTTTCCAATAATGTCTGGGGTGCTTGGTGGTACCTGAACATAGTTCAGGGTCGGAGCACAGCAAGGTTCTAGGTTCGATTCCCAGCACCAAGACAAATGTCTGCGTTACTCTTGAATTTTGGGTAAAGGAATCACTTCTGAGGTTGCCTATGGAGAGCAAATGCGGCTCGGAAGGAGAGGCAGAGCTCCCTGACCTGTCTCTTCAGTTCTGCCCCTCTAGAATCCTAAACCGCAGGGGACATTTTGTGGCTCAGAGACAGACAACAGCTTTGTCCACCAGGTGGCAGCATAACACCAAGCTTGCCATCTAAGAGCTTCAAAGCCCAAAGCCCTATGGCCGCCACTGTCATGTTTGCTGTGATGCTGCCGGCATGAGGGTGCCCTGAGCTCGGTGACAGCACCCCGGGAACGTGACTTGGTTGTCTCGGTATAGGGGGTTGAGCAAACTCAGGCTCCATGGAACGCTGTGAGCATAGCCCCAACCCAAAACTACCCACTTCACGAAAAGACGTGTCTGACTCTGAAAAACTGAAAGATAAAAACATCAGGGCTGGAGACATGGCTCAGAGGTTAAGAGCACTGACAGGTCTACCAAAGGTCTTGGGTTCAAGTCCCAGCAACCACATGGCTCATAACCGTCTATGATGGAATCTGATTCCCTCTTCTGGTGCGCATGAAGACAGAGCACTCATACTTAAAATAAGTAAATACATAATAATTTAATTTTAAAAAGAACATTTTAAAAAAACACCACAAAGAAAAAGCACGGGGTAGTAAGGGCTTAGATCCCTTTCTTCTCTTGGGTCACTTTCCTTCAGATGCTGGAGCTCTGAAGCTCCGGCACTGAGGTCCCCTTCTCACCAGCGGCTGCTCATCGCTCAGTCCAACCTCTGTGCCAATGGCTCTCAAGCAGGGTGGCTTTTCCCTCTCTCTCCCACCCTCCCGGGCAGCTGGCTGAAGCCCAGCTTGCTGCCCTTGGGTTTTTCTTTTCAACTCAAATTATTGTCAAACTTGTTGGGCCCTTTGCCTAAGTCCTTTTACTAAGAACCCCAGGAAAAGCAGCAGATTTTCTGGATATCATAGGATGGCTCCACCAGGTCTCCCTAAGAGTTCTCGTAACACTTGGAATTCTTTAATCAGATGGGGAAGAGAAGAAGCCAGCTCCGGACACAGACAGTATCAGCTGCAGCAAACATCAAGGAGGGAGAAACGGGAGGAGGGAGGTCCTGATTCTTCCCTCTCCATCCGCACCTGCCAGGGGCTGACTGGCCGCGCAGGACAGACGCAGCCGCGCAGGACAGACGCAGCCGTGCAGGACAGACTCACCTGCAGTCAGATATGCATAATAGCACTGTGACCACCTGGACTCGTTTTTCAGCCTCTCAAAGGAACCAAACGCGTCCTTGAAGTTGAGTTCAATCATGCTGCACCAGCCTGCAAAAGGAGCACAGTTAGTGCGCTGCCCAAGACAGAGAGCCTGGTTCAGTGCTCTGAGGTAAAGGCGAGGTGCAGTGCCCAAGGGCGCTGCTCGCCACTCCATGTGAACGAGCTTACACCAACCGCCTAAGGTGGTGAGCTCAGTACACCTGCACTAATGTGGTGAGCTCAGTACAGCTGCATTAGGGTACTGAGTTCAGTACACCTACACTAGGGTACTGAGCTCAGTGCACCTGCACTAAGGTGGTGAGCTCAGTGTACCTGCACTAAGGTGGTGAGCTCAGTAGGAACTCCACGGCCTACAGTTAGCCGTGAATCTCTAACCAAGCTGACTGAAACCCTTCTCTCTGAGTGTTCTCGGAAGTGCCCAAAACTTTGAACTTAAAAATTTTGAAGGACTCATTGTCCCCCTTAAATACTTTCCATGTAGACTCTAAGACAAACCCATGGAGACGTATGGAAGAGGAAGATGTGATTTCTAGACAGACTCCAACTTGTTCCATGTCATCGTGAGAATGGTGTAGGGGAAGCAGAGGCAGGAAGAGGCAGCGCAGAGGCGACTCTGACAGAGACCTGGCAACTGTCACTGAGGAGCGCTCACTGAAGAGCACTCACCAGAATGAGCAACTATCACTGCACTCTCACCGGGTGCAGGCAGTGCAGGCCGCTGCTGAGGCCAGACCCCAGCTCCTCTCCATCCAACCCGATGTGCTCTGGTGGGCGGCAGCGTGTTATTCCCATGGTTACTGACTGCCTTCCATCACCTGAGCCCTCCTGTGCACGTGCCAGCCTGCGCTACGGTATGTGCTGGTCCTGACTCCAGCCTTGCACAAGAGGGCCCTGGTGTCAGAAAGGGGAAATCAGCGGGCTAGTGGCTTTCTCAAGCCCACATAGGGAAGGATTGTGGGCGGGGCCCAGCACTCTTTCCTCCATATAATTTTGCCTCCGTGGGAAGAAACTTAGGACCCAGGCTTGGCATCTCAGCACCTTGGAGATGGAGGCAGGGTTGTGGGGCCAGAAACCAGAAACCAAAATAAACAGGCAGACGACAACCACCACAACAAAGAGCATTCCTATGTCAGGCATGTCACGAACGAGTTATGTCATCCTAGACTTGTCACTGGAACTAGTGGAAGAGGCTGTGCAGTCCAGAAAAGACAGTCTGACCCTCAAAAACACAGTCTGCGAGTACGGGTGACATTGCTCGCTCTGTAAGACACATCGGTGCAAGATCTGAATTAAATTGAAAACGATGGCAGAAGGCAACTGTAAGCAAGGTGGCCTCCGGGTCCCCACTGACTCGATCCGCCTTCCTCAGTCACCGATTCGCTTACTCCCAAGTCTGCTCGGCTTTCTACAATCACTGAGGCTTGGACCCTGAGGCTCCTAGTTCTTTCTGGCCACTCACCTTGAGATGGTGAAGTAGAAAACACTGTCCAACCTAGGCTTTGAAATTCACATTCTTTGAACCCTCACTCAACGTCACAGCCACCACACAGACCTCCAGGAGAGTTGGGAACACACAGAAACAGATTTTTCCTATCACTGAACAGTAACAGGTACCACAACACAGTATCGCTTGTTGGACGATTCCCAATCTTTTCTCTTGTGCTTCTCTTTAGAGCTGTGTGCACAAGAGGGGAGTGGCCAGGGAGGCTCCTGTCTGTCCTCTGCTTCTTCATCACCCCTGTCCCCGGCTGTAAATCCAACTCGTGCTCCTTTCCCAGGGCTCTATCATCTTTTCTCCTTTATCTGCCCTTCGATTCTCATCTGTGCCACGCTGGCCAAAACCTTGCTTGAGCGAACCCCGCCCCCAAACAGCATTATGTTTAAGAAATATTTCAAGCCCAAAGTTGTATCTATTCTTCCCAGCTCAATGGGAAGTAAAGGACTCTGAAATCTCTAGTGTGCCAAGGTGAGAGCTGAGAGCAGGCAGCCAGTGAGGCCCTCAGAAACTACTCGGGAGAGGGAGGGAATCCTAGGCAGACACACGTCCCCTCGTCCCTGACCCCATGTATCTCCAGGAAGCAGAGGCCAGAACAGCTGATGGGGAAAAGCCTTCCACTTGCCAAGTACCAGGTCCATCTGCGTGTGGCCCCGCTGGCTGCTGCAAAGGGAGGCGCTGTGCCTCAGTTTGCTTCTGTTCCTGGGACACAACACTGACCCAAAGAACTTGGGGAGGAAAGGGTTTATTTGGCTTACAGGTCCCTATCACAGCCCATCGCCGAGGATGGCCAGGAACTGAAGCCAACTGTGGGGAACACTCTTACCAGCTCATTTCCCATCTGCTCAGTCTGGGGTCTTACACCACCTAAGACCACCTGCCCCGGGGTGGCACTGTCCAAAGTGGGCTGGGCCTACCCACACCAATCATTAACCAAGAAAATTCACCCATAGGCCAAGCTCATGAAGGCATTTCCTTCTTCCCAGATCACCCAGGTTTGGGTCAAGTTGACAAAAAACAAGCAAACAACAACAACAACAAAAAGCTATGGGCAGTAGTGGCTCAGGAGGCTTCTGTAACTTATCTAAGGTCTGGGACAGACAGCAAGAAGACCTGTGGTCCAGCTTCTTCCTTGGTGCTATTTCTCAAGAGTACTGAATTTTCACGGGATCCACCCCATACTGTCTATTGTCCCCAAATCACAAGATGGTAGCAAGGAGCAGTGAGCACCAGAGAGAAGCCTGAGTGAGTCTGCGGTGACAGGATCCTCTTTACACAGAGCAGTGCCCTCCCGAGATGAGAGGTCTGCCGCAGAGAGCACGGTGGCTTGGGACAAAAGAAGGCACACGGCTTACAGTCACTGACGTCACACAGACAGGTTGGATTCTCATAGTCAACTGAGCTCACACAGACAGACAGGCTGGATTCTCATAGTTACCGACATCACACAGACAGGCTGGATTCTCATAGTTAACTGAACTCACACAGACAGACATGCTGGATTCTCAGTTACCAATCAGACATGCTGGATTCTCATAGTTACCGATGTCACACAGACATGCTGGAATCTCACAGTTAACTGAGCTCACACAGACAGACATGCTGGATTCTCAGTTACCAATCAGACATGCTGGATTCTCATAGTTACCGATGTCACACAGACAGACATGGAGATTCTCATACTCACCGATGTCACACAGACAGACAAGCTGGAATCTCACAGTTAACTGATCTCACACAAATAAGACAGGCTGGATTCTCATACTCACCGATCTCGTACAGACAGACATGCTGGATCTCCCTCTGGTCTACGGCCAGTTCCAGAGCAGTGTGGAAGGAAGTCAAGGCACTGTTGATTTGACACTACGGAGAAAAGAAAAGCAGGGTGACTGGCTATGACCTGACATCAGCATCGCCATTGTAAAGCAACAGCAGCCTTCCTGCCCTCGTGGCTGAACCAGTTCTGTTTTACTGTTGTTCTGTTCTGTTTTGTTTATTCAATCACTACTATTGATGCTCTTTGCCTAACTTAGACATTAAATTGTGGCAAGGTACATAGGAAAAAGCTATAACATTCAGATCTCTGTGGTTTCACTGAGGGTCTTGGAATACATCTTCGTGTACATCACCTAACCTTGTGCTATAACGACTTGATAAGAAAAGCATCAGCCATCAGAAAAGTTCTAGATTCCTTAAATAGGCATTGAAGCATGTTCAGCACCAGGCATGTAACACAAAGCCTACTCCCAGGGAGCCCACACTGCTGCTCTGTGGGTACTGACCCTGCAGGGTCCTTCCCTGTCCCAGCTGGACTGGGACACACCTCTGCCCCACACCAGCAGGCTGTGACTTCTCACCTAGCCCTCCTCCTCTGTGTCTGCCCTGTTTGCTGCCTCTCCTGGCTCCTAACACTCTTCCCTACAAGGCAGAGAGGCAGGAGCAGCAGGGAGGGTCCTGGAAGAGGGTCTGTGGAAGGCCTTGGGGTCACTGAGGCTGGGATGAGCCTGAGAGGTGATCTGCAGAACAGCCTATGACTCAGGGACCGTGAAGCCGTGGCCTGACAGATAACTGCCTGTGTGTGACACACCGCTCTGTTGTTAGAAAGACTCAAACTACAACCTTCAAAACTTCAAGGAATGCTGCCAAGGAAGCTGCAAAGAGGCCTTTCACCTAGTCACGCCTCCTGTGCTTAAAGGACACACCCTGTATTGGAGAGGCCCCCACAGACATGTGACCAAACACCCATGGGGAAAACGGGATGCTTATACTACACATACACAGACCAGACATAACACAGCAACTCTGTGAATCATACGTGCAAATGAGTGTGAAGGCAAGTGCCTGGGTGGGTGTGCGGATATGAGCATGAGCGCAGGCCCTACGGCATTCTTTATGCCTGTCTCCAACTACTCCCTCAGGATCAGCGTCTTCTCCCTGCTCTCCAGCGTACTTCCCTACAGAGAAGCCTCAGCATTGGGTACCCCACTTCCTTCGTCTCTGGCTGCTGGGTTAAGGACACTTGGCGCTCACACACAGGAGGTTTCTGAGTGGCCCACTGCAACCAAGCTGTCTCCAGCCGTGTGTCCAGTGCCCAACAGTGCAAAGCTACACTGGCCTGGAGAGGACAGAAGGACACCCAACCAGTAAGTGGGTCTGGCTCTAGACCACACGGTTAACATAAGACTCTGATGTCACGAGAGGAAGATGGAAGCCAGGAAATAGCACTGACTGCACGCGGTCAATCTTGCTGTCTCCCAGGCCTCTCTGGCACATGTTGGTCTAATTTTGAAACACTTGGTCAAGGATCCAGAACTCAAATTCTGCCCTGATTACCTCCGAAGTAAGCTTTCTTGAGGACTGTGCGTGCAGATTAGTTAAATGAAGAGGTCAGGGAGATTGACATCTGCACCCTTAGGAAGGGAGGCATGTGACCGAAGGCTTAAAGGGAAGGGTGTGGCCACAGGCCCAGGAGTGCTGGTAGCCACCAGCTGCAGCAGTCAAGGAACGGATTCCTAGAGCTGCAGGGCAATCGAGACCTTGCAGACACCGTGTTTTGCCCAGCGTAGGAGAACATAGGATGTGAGTGCTGCTTTGAACTGAAGACAGGTAAATAAACATTGCACTGTGCAGAGGTAGCTTCAGAGGTCCTTGGGGCAGGTCTGGCCAGGCAAGGAGGCAGGAAAAGGGACCCATGGGTTAAGATGGACAAGGGTGACCTGCAGCCAACTGGAGTAGACGTGGCCTTTAAAAGAACTCGTACACAGGAAGAACCCATTAGGCGGCACTCAGCCTGCCGTCTATCCTATTGGGTTTAGAATGCCTACAGAGTAACCAGGTGCATAAGACGGCAGTTAAATGGCTGCAGTCATGTTAAGCTGGATCTACAGGCAGCCACGAGCCACCAACGTAGCTTCTGGGCAATGGGGTCTCTCAGCCACTGGGTTTACTCCTGGCCCAGAATCTACGTTTTTACGATGTACTTTAAACTTTAAGTGTTACATATGGGTCACAGAAACAGGTATGTTAAGAACAGACTCTAAGGAGAGAAAGGGAAAAGCAGGGGTCATTAGGAAACTATGGAGCCAGTAAGGAGACTGAGGGCAGTGAAGCTCCTCAGAAAGTAACACGATTCTACACAAGGAAGTCACTATCCAGTGCAGGCAGAGAGTGAGACATGACACTGTGTGGTGGAAGGAGGAGGAGACACCAAGTCCTTGATGATTTGCTGGGCTGTGTGACACTGCTGAGGCCGACAGCCCTGGGTAGCAGAGAAGTCCACGGGATCACAGCTGCAGGCCAGGAGCCTGCAAGATGGCTCAGCGAAAGCACTTGTTGCACACGCTTGGTGACCTAAGCGTGACCCCACATAATTAGGAAGGAGAGACCTGAATTTACAAGGGTATCCTCTGACCTCCACACGCCTGCTGTGGCAGGTCTGCTCACACATGCTCACACTCTCTCACACACAGGCTCATGCACACTCGTACACCCTTACAGATGCTCACACATGCTCACCTGCACTCACATGCTCCCAGTTGGCTGCAGGTCACAATCCCAGTTGGCTGCAGGTCACCCTTGTGATGTGCCCCCACACCCATGTTCACACATGCTCAGAGTCATACAAATAATAAGAATGCAATACTTAAAATAATCTGAGCAAGGCCACAGAGTGGAAGAGTAGGTATTGAACACAGCTCCACACATTTGCCCACAAGTCCTTGCGGAGATGATCATCTGCTACACCAGGATGCTTTTTTTTTGACAGGATGGAGAAAAAGAATTTCTATGGGGAAAAAAAGCAGAAAATTGAAAATAAATGTGTTCACGTTAAAGGTGACATCAAAGAGTTAAAAAGCAACTGGCAAGAGAACGCCAGGAATTTGCTCAGGAGACAAGGAAATAGTGGACACACTGGCTTATGAACCCAGCTGCCCTCACAAGACAGAGACTCAAGGTGAGCAGAGCAGACATTGAACGGAGGGAAAAAGGACCAGACATTAACAGAGACAGACGTGAAAGAAACAGACCAAGGCCACAGTCGGGAAAGCGACCTCAAAAAGGTCCCTGGAAGGAACAGCACCCCGGGAGCATGTCATCAGGGGTCCAGCTCGGAACCTTGGTAGATCCACAGCATCACGACAAATGTTCTCCGCTGAGAACATTTCCCTCACCCTTGTCTTGAATATCAATAACCGCATCCCTACAACGGCCTTGAAGCCACCCATTCTCTGGACAGGCAACAACTGCCCGTCCCGGAGACATCATACAAGATGAATCGCAGAACTGCATGGGGCATGCGCCTAGCTTTTTTCCAAGGTGTACTGCTGGTAGCATGGACAGACTCACTTCACTTCTTCTTTTTGGTGACTTCTAGTCCACTGTACCGACAGACTACATATTGTTTATTCTTTCACCTGCGGACGGACACAGGCCCTGTCTCTACTTCTTTTACTATTATGGATAATAAGGAATTTATATTTTCATTTCTCTTGGGTATATTCCAAGAACTGCTGAGCCCTGCAGTAACTGATGCTTAACTCTCTGAGGACATGCTAGAGAGTCTTCCAGAGCACTGTCCCACTTTCAATCCCCGTCAGTAATGACTGAGGACTCCAATTTCTCCACAGCCACGCCGGCATTTGTTTCTAGTTGTTTCTTGCTACACAGCCAGGCAGGTGTGAGGTCCTGCCTTTTACTGGATTTGACTGGCAGCTTTTAATGACTTTCAACACCAAGTATCTTTTCATAGACTTATCAGCCCTTTGCACAGTGACAAGCATTCACCATGGGCCATCAGTGGGCCAACATGAAGGCTTTGCTGATGGCCAAGTGACCTTTCAGCTGGGCCACTGAAATTGGCCAACATTGTCAACCTCTCTTGGGTGTAGTCCAAGGAGAAGTGCTGAGTGGTGTAGCAAATGGATGCCAATTTCAAATTGGGTGATGTATCTTTTTATCACTGTATTTTAATACTGTTTCTGGACACGAGTCCTTCATTAAACACATAATTTACAAAGTCCTTTTCCTAACTGAGGCTATCACTTCAGTTTCTTAGTGTTTATGACCCTAGTGTTTCACTGTGATTCAATCCACTTTTTTTTTCTTTTGTCTCTGTATTTTTGCCATCAAGTATATGCCACTGCCTAAGCTAAGAGGTCTGTGATCACAGCTACAGCTACTGCTCCTTCATAAGTGAATTTTACATATGAGATGAAACAGCTGTCCAGTGAAATTCTCTCGCAGGTGTGCTTGGTTGTTCCAGCACTGTTTGCTGAAAAAAAAATGCATATAGATACATATACATACACATTCCACTGATTGGTCTTGGTGCCCTTGTCAAAAGTCAAGTGACCATAAACAGGAGGCATCTTTCTCATCGAGCCTTTTGTTTATTCTTGCATCAGCACCACGCCATCTTGACTATTCTGCAGTATGTTTTCCAACCTTGATCTTCTTTATCCAGTCTGGCTATCCTGGGTCCTGTAAATTAGGGCAGCTTGTCCACCTCTCTATATCTACATACATGTAGATGTGTGTGTGTGTGTGTGTGTGTATGCAAAAAAAAAAAAGCCTACAAGGTATGGCTGGCTTGTCTGTAGTAGAGGGGATGGAGCCCAGGGTGTCGCACATGAGTGACATCTCCAGTCTTCAAGCTGCAGTTCTGAGAGTGACTGTAAGGGACCTTGACAGGGGTTTGATGGCAATTAAGAGCACTGCCATCTTGATAATGCTGTGTGGAGGAATTTTAATTCAGAACATGGCTGTTCTGGCAAGAGAGCACACCCAAGGATGTTCTAGGTCTTGTGTGATGTGGCACAAGTGTGATGTGACAAATACACCTGTAATCCAGCAGACAGAGGCAAGCAGATCTAAATTCAAGGCCAGTCTGGAACACAGCAAGTTTCAGGTAAAAATAATAATAATAATTACACGCCTTTAATCCCAAACAATGAAGGTAAAGTTAGTTTGTAGAAAGAAGCACCCATGTTTGAAAGCAGTGTCTAATTGAGGAGCAGAAAAAGTGAAGAGTCAGAGAAAGGGCTGACAGAATAGGAAACTACTTAATGGGCAGTGCAGAAAAAGAGCAGACAGTTTTTACTAGGACAGTAATAAGAGGCAGTTTGAGGAAAGAGGACTCAGGTGAAGACTGAATGATGCAGAGAATGAGAAGGCACCAGGAGAGTAGAGCACATTGCTTGAGTTAGAGTCTAAGCAGAATAATTTGGGAAGCCGAGAGAAAAACAGATTAAAGAAGTCAGCCGGGAGAGCAGCTTGAGCCAGAACAGCTGAGCTGAACCAGCCAGCCCGGAGCTCAGTAAGAACAAGAAGGGGTGAGCTTTTTCAGCAGTAAGTCTCAGAGGCTGAAAACATTCTAGGCCTAGGTTAGACTGTATGGAGGCTAGAAGCTTCCAGGACCAGAGCTAGGTTAGCAGACAGGAGGCAGCAAGCTTACAGGACAATTGGAAGAGGCAAATCAAAGTTTCTTTTACAATGCTGGGTTTCCTAATACATGCAATCTTTTATGTTCAGGCTACAAACTGCTTCACCTTGTATAACTAGGGGCACAAGTAGAATTATAACCACAGGGATGAGTGACTTGGGGACTTGGAGACT
>CM053764.1:27693765-27755055 GCA_028658305.1 Pachyuromys duprasi
GTTTATTTATACACAGTGTGGGTCACTACTATCTTCTCATGTCAGTTAATTTTCGTTTTCATTAAACCACACGATATGGCTTCGTCTCACTTAGATTCGAGGACAGATGCATCCCCCAGCCCTCCCCGCACCAGATGAAATCAATAGCTGCTTCTGTGCTTCTAAGAATAAGCAGCAACCCTGTTCTCTGGCTGCTTAAGGTAATTAAGAGAAGTGTGTGTAGGCTGGAGGAACAAAGACAAGTAATCGAACTTGAGGGAATTAGCTCTCCTCCTGCATTGCCTCCTTCCTGAGCCTATAAATAACAACACTGCATCATGACGAGGCTGCTGCCCTTCCACACAGGGTCCTGGTAATGGGACACACGGCCTTTCAACTGTGGTCCTTCTGCCCTGGCCCCTGCTCCTACGACCTCCACCGGTCTCTTCCTTTCTGTCTGATGAATGAGTCAACGCAGGGTTCAGCACCCCCTTTTCTGTCCCCGCCACAGTCGTGAGCGAGTAGGCTCAACAACAGCACAGAGCCATCACCCTCGAGGCTTCTTCACAGAGTAATTCACTTCAAGCAGAAGCACAGCACGAAAGTGTTACGGCGAGCTTTGAAATGTCCCTGCACGCCCTCCTGCCCTTGCCGTTGCTGTGACACAGCACTCTGACCAGAAGCAGCCTGCGGCGGGCAGGGCTTACCTGGCTTACACTTCCCGATCACAGTCTATGACAGGCTCTGGAGCAGAACCCTGAAGCCCAGCAGAGGAGGAATGCTGCTTGCTGGCCCACTCTCAGCCTCGTGCTTAGCTGGCCTTGCCGTACAGCCCCGGACCACAGCCTAGCGACCGGGACCACTCACTGTGGCTGGGCCTTCCCGCATCAATCAACATCAAGACGACCCGCCCCACAGACACAGGCACAAGCCAACCTGATCTCGACAATTCCTCAATGGAGGCTTTCCTCCTAGGCTGTGTCGGGTTGACAATTAGAGCTAACTGGAACACGGCCCTGGTTGATGACACCTGCGATAACAGGTCGACAAAATGGGCGGAAGGAGCGGGGATCAAACTAGGGTGGTCAGTACTTGACGACCTCAGAGCTTCAGAGACCGGATGTGAGCAGGGTCCTCGCCTTTCAGGAAGGAACTGGGCACCAGGTGCCACTAAATAAAGGTCAGCCATCAAAGGTGTCCCAGCAAGCAGGACAGACGGGTGGGCGTCCCTCCCTGTGCCTTGCTCAGCAGGAAGGGGCTCTGGCAGGGAGACGAGACAGCTTGTCAGGCAGGCAGAGTGCTGCCTCTTACAAGAAACCCACCAACAGGCAGACCGCATCACTGAACTCTACTCCTTAGAAAAGCAGCCAGTGCCCTTAACAGCTGAGCCATCTCACATTTCAGATGAAACATGAATTGCCTGACTCAATTCCTGATAGCCTGAAGCAGCCTGGACATCTGAGGCTCACCGATGGCTGTGAGCTTAGGCAGTACAAACAGATCAGCATTCTGTTTCTATGTGGATCTTTTTATAAAGCACACACAACATGCATGTATATGACACAAACATGTACAAACATGGAGAGATGGCTCGGCCCTGGTGGCTCTTCCAGAGGACCCAGATTCTCAGCTCTCACGTGGCTGCTCACAACCATCTGTAACTCTAGGGGATCTGATGCCCTCTTCTGGCCTCCTGGGGCACTGCATGCATGTAGTGCTCAGACATATGCAGGCAAAACACTAATACACATAAAGTAAAATGATTACATGCATGTTGTGTGGGCCACATCTATCTATAAAGTTTATTTCTGTCTCACATGCACCCACAATTACATTCAGAACCTGACTGATAATTAAGAACTTTTTATTCATGTGTACGTATGTGCACATATGTGTGCACATATCTGACAGAAGGGGCTGTCAGAGTCCCTGCAGTTGGAGTTACAGAGGCTGTAAGTCTGCCCTCCATGTGTGCACTAGGAACCAAACTCAGCTCCTCTGCAAGAGCAGTGAGTGTTCGTAAGTGCCAAGCCACCTCTCCAGCCTCCTGAAGATGATTTTATACATTATTATAGTGCACTGGGTTTTCACTGTGACCCATGACATGGGGTCAGGTGCAGTATTTCCCTCATGATGATACTCAGAAAGTTTTAAATTTTGAAATGTGTAGATTTTGGAACTAGAAATGTCCAACCTGTGTTGTGTTAATCAAAGTTACTCAAAGGCTATACGGTTGAGAATATAGCTGAGGCAGCGAAATAGGAGGTGGGACATCCAGCAGGCAGAGAGGATTCTGGGATAGAGCCAGGCACAGGAAATTCAGCTGGTAAGATGTGTGGAGGACATATGCATGGTACCTGAGCACAGGTAACCAGCCACATAGCAGAATGTAGATTAGTATAAATAGGTTATTTTAAGTTATGAGCTAGTCAGAGAAAAGCCTAGCTATATGGCTTAGGAATTTATAAATATATTTGAGTCTCATGAGTCATTATTATGGGAGCTTGGGGGCGGGGAGGAAAAACTTCAACACAGACACAGATATAGACCCCCACACACACCACTCATCTTATCCTCCACTTCCATCTCAGAAACAATCTCTGGGAAAGACAGACTCAATTTAAAAATTTCTATTTCATGGGTCCTGCATGAACCCAAGGTACTGCAGAGGTACTGCAGTAACCTGACATTGCTTGTAGACACAAGTCCCCATGTTTGAAAGAAAAGAACACTAGAAAATAGTTCTGAAGGCACAGGAGCTGGATCATGTCTTGGTTACTGTTCTATTGCCGTGACGACACACCATGACCAAGCCAAGCTATAAAGGAAAGCAGAAGGGCTCGTGGCTTCAGAGGGTCGGAGTCCATGGTGGTGGAGCAAAGGCACGGTGGTAGGGACAATTGAGAGCTCATGTCACAAGACACAATCAGGAGGCAGCGAGCTGGGAAAGACACACCAGCCTTTTAACATCTCAAAGCCTGTCCCCAGGGACACACTTCCTCCAAGAAGGCCATGTCTCCTAATCTTTCTCAAATAGCTCTACAAACTGGGACCAAATATATGAGCTTACGGGGGCCATTCATATTCCAACCATCACAAGTCAGAATTACATTGTAAGAAAAAGAAAAAGGCGGGTGTGATGGTGCACGCCTGTAATCCCAGTACTCAGGGAGGCAGAGTCAGGTGGATATCTGTGAGTTCAAGGCCAGCCTGATCTACAAATCGAGTCCACGATAGACAAGGGTACACAGAGAAACTTTGTCTCAAAAAACCAAGAGAGAGAGGGACAGAGAGACAGAGAGAAAGGAGAACTCTGACCCTAAGTTCACAAGCCTGAGTACAAACAGAAAGTTTCAAGACACTGAGATGAAAGCTAACATGCTTAAGTAATCATATGTGGGAATTTCTACTATGCTTCAAAAGTAAATTATCAGTGTAATCTCAAATCTGGGCACGATGGCACATGCCTGTAATCCCAACACTTAGGGAATCAAGGCAAGAAGATAAAATGAACTGAGGGCTTGCCTGAGCTGTTCAGTGAGTTCCAGGCTAACTTGGGCTACATAACATCCAGGCTTGAGAAGTAAACTTATGGCGTGGACTGAGGCTGCAGCTCAGTGCTGGGCACTCCCTCAGTGTGTGTGAGGCCCTGGGTTCAATTCCCGGTGCTGCTGGACAAAAGGTTGCTCACAGCAGCGGAGTCTAACAGAAAGGCAAAGCCCATGCCCGGGAGGCAGCTCAGTGGGAAAAGGCACTTGGCACATAGGACTAGTGACCTCAATTTGAACTCCAGAACTCACGTAAGAGTGGGAGGAAAACTGACTCCATAACACTGTCCTCTGACCTCCTCACATATGCCATATATAGTACATGTGTCCCCGACCCCTCACCAGGCATGTGTGCATGCGAATTCCAGTAGGCACACACACAAACATACGTTAATGTTACAAAACCGCAAAGCCCACTATCTCCAGTGAGACTAGAAGTAGACGGTTGTTTTTACAGTGCTCACAAAAAAAGAGCCACACACAGAGAACAAATGACTGCAGAAGTCTTCCGTATGACACTAGGCACCATCAGAAAACAACCAAACCGCCCTCATGCCCAGAAAGCAATGCTTGGCAGGAAACCACTATCACCTCCTGAGGTGACTTGGTGTTGGGGTGATCTTTGTGTGCACTGTGTGAAGACTGCCTTTGTTTTACTCAGATTCTGATTTCTGTACCGGGGGAGAGCTGAGTACACGGGGGACATTTGTATTGTCATTCCTATGGCTGCATCGTATTTTGTAAACAGCCCCTCCAACACCTTCTGATTGGTTTAATAAAGAGCTAAACAGCCAACAACTGAGGCAGGAAGAGAAAGGAGGGATATCGGGCAGAGATAAAAAGTGTGGGAAAGAATGCGGCACAAGAGTCACCAGCCAGGCACCAAGGGAGACACTGGTGCCGGGACTAGGGTACGGAGGAGAAGTAACAGACCATGTGGCGGGACATAGGCCAGGGCAGTATTGCTGGGTTAGAATAGCCAAGAATCTGCCCAGCTTATAATAAATATAATCTGTCTAAACTTCTAATAAGTATAATATCTCTCTGTCATTATGTGGGAGCTGGCGGTCCGAAGAAGGTCCCTTCTTAGCTTGGGGCTGACCTCTGACAGCCAGAGGGCAGAGTATTAGAGCTTCTAGCTGCTCTACTGACAGTGAAATTGGTTGTCAATATCATGGGTGGTTCTTGCATCGAGAGCAGCCACCTTCATTCAGATGTCTGTGCAGCCTCGTCATCTGCCCACAGTTCCTCATGCCCTGAATTTTACGAAGGATCCAGTGGAGAGGTGGGACCCTCCAAAGCCAGGGCGTGCTCTGGGTCTGGAGAAAGACAGCCTGTGCTCCTGGGTGGGACATCTCAGGAAGTCACCAGAGCCCTCTCGGTTCCTCAGTTCCCCTTTCTGTGACCTGAGGTGAAGGTGACAGTTTTGTTTCGTTCACGCTGACTCTGAGAATAGGACTGTATCTCGTGAGGAAAGCGCCTGGCACATATAGAGGAACATGTGGAAAAAGCGACGTTCATTTCAAAGCTGAAGATTTCATGGTACAAATCAACCGTTAGCTAAGATCTTCACTAACTCAGTGGTGGTGGGGGAGGGGGAAGGTTATACTTTGTGTCCTTCAGCTAAATGAGTACACACTACCTTGTGCCTTAAGCTTAAGTGCACTAATGACTCTCATCACCAATGCGGATGCTCCCGGCTTTGCCCTGTCCCCCGAACCGAAGGTAACTGACTAATATCTCCCCGCCCCCCGTTCCTGGGAGGGTCCTCCTCAGCCTTGATGGAACAAAAGTCACCAGGAGATACAATGCTCCCAGGCCAATGATATTCTGGCCCATGCACAGGGTCCCTGAGCAGAAACCAGAGGCGTGGTCATGAGCAGTGCATGTAGGAGGCTGGAGAAGGCACCCTACCTCTAATCGCTGGATCCGTCCCTTGAAAAACATGAAGAGGGAAGAGTTCGGGTAAGCAGCTTCCTTTTTGAGAAGGATTTCCTTAGCTTCACCCAGGCCCGCCTTGTTATCACTGCCATCCAAGGCAAAGAACGGGCGGACCACGGTGTGGTACCAGAGCAGCGCCAACCTGCGGGGAGACGGGGAGAGCCTGAGCAAGAGTTCTGCTTTCCAAATAAAAATCAGCACGTGTTCTTCCAAAACTGACTTCTCCCAGTAAAATCTCCCTATACGATATTCCAAACAGTACAATCAGAGTGCGTCCTCATTTTCACTTCTGTCCATATCTGGTAAATTGCTACTTTCGCACGAGGTACCCACCAACACTCCCCCTATGCTGTGACGAGGAGGAAAACGCAGCAGAAGCATTCGGCAGCTCTGAGCTTCCAGCTGTGTCCTTACTAACTGAAGCAGCTGGCTCCTCTACCCCCTCAGCCTGTGCACAAAATGAAGACAGTCACCATCGAGTTATTGTCTCTTTGTAATAAAAGCCTTTACGTTTTGTAGAAGTAAAATGTGGCTCCTGCTGTGCTCATAAAAGGCAGGGTGCAGGCCAGGTGGTGGCTCACGCCTTTAATCCCAGCACCTGGGAAGTAGAGACAGGTGGATTTCTGTGTGTTCCTGGCCAACCTGTTCTGCAGAAAGAGGGCTACACAGTGAGTCCCTACCCCTGTCTTAAATATGCATGCATACATACATACATACATATATACGGTATAACGGTATAACGCAGACTAGATTTAAATGTCGAATCCACAGTTACAAATTATATACAAGCATGAAAATAACTGAGAGGAACAGATTAAGAGCCCCTTTCCCAGCCTCTGAAGATGTTAAACAATGTAAATATATAAATTACTTGCAATTATCTAAATTCAAGTTAGTTAAAATAAGCTAGGCACACAGATAGTAGAATCACTACTGAGATCAGCTTTAATAAACACAGACAAGCATTTAACCAGCACATCAAATACTTTCATGTGAATGTTACATCCGGTGCACTGGTAAATCTGATCCCCTTATGGAGAACATATTCATCTGCAGAATTAATTCCAATCCCCTCTTCAGAGATAAACAAGACAATGGTAAGCCATAGGCAAGAAATGACCACAAGTTACAAACCTGTTAATAATAGTAATTAGTAAGAGCCACTGTTTGTACAGCTTAGTGCCAGGGGAGGAGGGAGGAGGGCTGTTTCCCAAGGTTTTTATATGACTTTCAACCCTTCAATGCTAATGTGTAGAACTGTGGTATTGTGTGACATGGTAGAGGAGGGAGAACATTTTGTCACAACAGTGTCATGACAGACAAAGAAGACCCAGCCTCTAGTCAAACAGCTTAATCTGAGAACAGTGGTTACAGTCCAGATTAAAATGTTAAAGATTTCTTTTCTGTGTGTGGGTGTGCTTTGCCTGCATGCATCAAGTTTACTACATTGTGCAGTGTCCACAGAAGCCAGCAGAGGGCATCAGATCCCCTGGAACTGGAGTCAGAGGTTGTGAGCTTCCAGGTGGGTGCTGGAAACTAAGCCTGAATCCTCTGTAAGAGCAGCCAGTGCTCTGAGCTGCTAAACATCTCTCTCCCCGAACCTCCTCCCCTGGATTGAAAATTTCAAATTACATCCTTTTAAAAAACATGTTTAATCATTTTACTGTTAATATGACTCAATTTAGTGGGATACTGAGAGACATCTAAACTCTACCAACTAACTAGAATCATCGAGGAAAATCAGCCAACATTTGTTAAAATTTCAGAACCACACAAAATTTGATCTTCTAAGCCAATGAGGGATGCTGTCTCAAGGAGCCTGTCTCTGAGGATGGCACCTAAGGTTGCTCTTTGGTCTCCATATACACAGGCATGTTCACTGCCACATACACAGATGTGTGCATGTGTGCTTGCTCACACATGCTCACACACGCTCACACACACACACACACACACACACACACGAATGACCCCCCCCTCCATGCATATAAGGAACTAACAAAAAAAACATACATAAAAAACAAGGAACTAACAAATACAGGATTCAGGAGACTTAACAGTCCCCCAGCTCTCTGGCTGACAGGATTATCCATCACCACAAACACAGAACACGCTCCTTGACGTTGTGTGACAGGCACAGGATCATTATCAACCAACCAGCATTTTCCCTGAAGTTTCTTTTACACTTTCCACTGCTGTCCACTTACTTTCACTACTACATTATGTACCAAAGCATTGCAATATAGCTACTCACGTAGCTAAAGGGGCCTTCATGTCCTTACTTTCGCTTGCATACGTCAGTGAAGAAAGGCCCTGCAGGCGGTCTCCAGGAAACCCCAGCAGGTTGATGATTTTGAGCAGGTTTGGGGGCACCATGGATATGCAAAGGTGAAAAAGGCCATATCCAAAGCTAACAGCACCTTTCAGTCTGTTCAGGGCCTCCTCAGTCACCCCTTCAGCCACAATGTGGTTATCATTTGCAGCATCAGAAGACAAGGGCTCTTCCGTCAGCTTCTTCTGATAGAGCTCCTGAAGGGCGTTGATGTCCACATAGCACTTATTGTAAATCTTCCAGGCTTTTCTAAGGATCCACCCACCTTTTATGTAGGCTATGAAGAGAAGGGGAGAGAGGGATTCAAAACCGAGCAAAATCGTTTGCATTCATATCGTGATACAGAGTAGAAAGAGGCTGAAAAGAGGAAACACGGAAAACATGCTGTTAGCAGCCCTCCCCGACCCTCGCCCGCTTCCTGGGAATTACCCTACAGTCCGTGTCCTGAGTGTGACATGTGAGAACGGGGCGGGGGGGGGGAGGGCTCTGTCTGCTACCACTGTTAGCAAACTCTTCAAAAAGAGGGAGGGAAGAAAAATTTAAAAGGGAAGCAAGAGAGGGATGAGAAGAGGAAAGGGAGAAAGGAAGGGAACGGAAGGTGATAAGGTCACTGGCCCTAAGCCTGACGACCTGAGTTTGATCCCAGGGACCATGATGCTGGTAGAACTGATTCCTGCAAGCTGTCCTTTGACCCCCATGGGCACTTGGGAGGCGTGCACTTCCCCAACCCTTCCATACATGAAATAAATAAGTGTAATAACAAACGTAAACACCGAAAGCCTGGCTAAATGTCTCATTATGAAACTAACGTTGCTTGAAATAGCATATTTAGTTCAAGTTAACAGAAGAACTTACTGCTCGGACATCCCACCTCAGACACTGATCTGGGAATACCCAGAGAAGGGAATACATGTACAAATTTCTCCTTCAGGAGCCTCGGTGATTTGCTTTTCTTTTGCCCCTACCTAAACAAATACTGAGCTTAGGGGTGAAATGTTCCCTTTTTATTTTCTCAACATTCCCTCCCCCCATGTAACAAGTATGTCAAATCCTTTCTCCATTCTGATCTGAAAATTGAGAGAGGAAAACTCAGCTCTATTTTACCCCCAGTTTTCCTTATTAAAAGAAGTGGAATCTTGATTTATGAGAAGGCAGCATTGGGGAAGAGGTGAACAGGTGTGTGACAAAGACCCTTCTTTCTAGAGTACGGTGGAGGCCACTGTGAGCTCAAGTCCTTCAAGAGAGAAGCCGAGTAGCTACAGAAACATGTGCAATGGCCACACTTGGAAGAGAAGGGACAGCCTTGGGAAATGATGTGTAATGATCTAGATCAGCAGAGGAATGAGAGAAACCAAGAGAAACAGCTGTTCATTCCCATCTGCACAGAACTCAGTCAACAAGGCAAACCCGAATGCCACACAGTAAAAACCCCACTCCTATAAGATAAAAATACAGTGAATTTCAGCCTAAGGGAGCGCACTGATCCCAATGTCTGTGGGGATAAACTGTACAGGGACACACAAACTCAGGGAACTTTAACCTGAGGCAGTAAGAACCAACAAAACAAAACAAAACAAAATACCCTGAGATGTAATTGGACTAGTCAAGATTAGGAACCCAATGGCATGCAAAGCAAAGCTAACAGGCAGGCAGAAGTACACTAATTCACCTTGGTGCTGAAACCCACTCTCCAGGAGTTGCTCTCCTCCCTGTCCCTAGCACAGGAGGCTTCTGAAGGAGGCCACTGCCCAGCTACCTAACCCAGCAAGGCCTCCAAAGAGCACTCTCATTCCATCCAGCAGAAGACATAGAGTTCCAGGCCCACACTGCCTGACCTTTTGCTGGCTCCTCAGAAAGGGCAGATATAAATCATTCAGCTGCTGTGATCTCTCTGCGCTGGAGGAGAAGGCAGAAAGAAGAAACCATGGACCATTTGTCCTACCCTGTGAGGGCCAGGCGTCAATCTGAGGGGAGATAAGGAGGGGCCTCAGGAAGTGCCCCCACACACAGTGGAAAGGGCAACTTAGAAAATGCAAGCATCCATTGACACTCCATGGATCTTGAGAGGAGTTTTCTGTGGGGACCATGTCTGGCAAGAGCACCTGCTGTAACACTCAAACTCACCTAATCACATGTCCCAATGAGGCTGGGGAGCCCCCTTCGTGGGACCCAAGTAACAGACTCTGAAGGAACAAAGCTTTGAAGGAAAAAGAAAGTGTGAGTGGGTATGTGCACATGTACATATGCGTGTATGTGTCTAAGTGTTTGCATGGTTGTGTGGATGTGTCAGCACGTGCGCCTGAGGGCAGGAGGACACCCAGGCATTGCTTCCTGGGAACCTCATCTACCTTCTTTGAGGCAGCCTGGAGCTTGCTGAGTAGGTGAGACTGGGTGGCCCATGGGTCTACTGTCTCCACTTTCCCGTCACACCTGGGAGGAGTGTGGCGCCTGTGCCCACTTCTCCACGGGGGTTCTGGGGAGAGAACTCAGGTCCTCAGGCTTTGAGGCAAGTTCTTCAGTAGCTGACCTGTCTTCCCAGCCAGTGACAGGCGATTCAGTTGTCTTCACCCACAGCCAGGAGACTTCTACCGGCTCCGTGCTCCACTGGCAATTCTTTCCCTGAGTGCCTCCTCCTCCCTCTGTTCCTCCCTTTCAGTCACGGAATACGCACTGACCACGTGCTAGGGCGTGGCACCAATCGTGCATCAGAGACACAGAAAACGGACCATTCGGTTGTTGTCTGGTTTCATTTGTTGGTTTTGAGCAGCCTTGTGCTGCGGCCTCAAATGTCGGCTCCTTTTCCCCAGCCTCCGGAGTGCTGGGATTGGAGCTCGCACTTAGCCCGTCCCCATCTTCTCACACTTTATAACTGCAGAGGGACAGGATCAGAGACCTTCGGCCTTCCCCAGGGGTCAGGACACCTGCTGTAACCTCTGTCACTATGTCTGCTGTCACGGGGGATTCCAGAACTAGAATTTACTTATTCATTTTCCCCTCGCTACATGCTCCTTCGTCAATGGCCACCAGCACTTGCCACATAAAGCCACGCACCCGGGAAGTTCTACAACACATGGGCAGTGGTGGGGAGATACCACAGGGGGAAGGCAAAGAGGCTGAAGTGTTTCTAGAGAGGGGGCGGTGTGAACTAAGACGCAAGCTGCCAAGGACGTCTCAAAGAACCTTGAGGAACGAGCACGCAGGGTTCGGGAGGTGGGGAGGGAGAGGAGGGCGGGGCTCTGCCCTGCCGCCCACGACAGGGGCTTGGCACAGCTGCACCACACCCGAGGAGGATGGCTCCAGCAGCTGAGCGTCAGGGAACGCGTCAGGGAAGGTCTGACAGACCTGCATTGGGGGCGAGGAGGAGGTAACAGCACTAGCAGCCAGACTGACGTGGGGGAGACAACGTCTCAGCAGAACTTGGTGACGAAGCGGGAAAATGTGGGAAGAGGGACAACAACACAATGTAATTAAAACCAGCTGAGCATTTGTTAATCCAAGAATACAACAACCGGTCAGCACGGTTGACTTCAAACACGAACGGAACGAGAAAATAAACCCAGGTGGGCAAGGTAGGTTTCCAACATAGCTTCTTATTACAAAAGAAGAGGAAAAACGACCCTTGGACTGTAGTTACAAAGACGTGAGGTCGTATTAGGATGTGGGAGAGATGATAGGGGATTCGTCATAAGGTCAAGTGAGGTGGACAAAGGGCTCCATAAAAATGTAGACTTTCCCACTCACAGATCCGGGAGTGTGTACCCACTGCTCAGAGGGACGACACAGCAATGACAAAAGCCATGAAGATAGAGGTTTGTGGTTTTAGTTTTTCTGTAAGTGTATCCATCTAGAATGTTTCCTAGGATGCCAGGTATGGTGGTACATGGCCATAATCCTAGGCAGGAGGACCCTGAATTGCAGGCCAATCTGGTCTACAGCATGAGACCCAGCTCAGAAAAACAAAACAGACCAAAAGCAGTAATAAAGCAAAGGAATTATTTGTGTGAAGCTCATTGTTGGTTGTGTTGGTTCACTGTTTGGAGCAAACGCTGAGCTCTTCATAAACAAAGAGCCATGGCCCCAGGCCGTCAAGAACTTCCCTTACAGTTCAGTATTATGTTTAACAAGTCAGAAAAACCAAGAATGCTGTCAAATGTCTGTGATAAGCAGGATTAAACAACCGTTAGACTAGGAGGTAGAGAAGAAAAGCCTTGACAGGCAGCCTAGGAGAGAAAGGCAATTCTTGGATGGACTAGCAACAGCTCTGTAGTAAAGCACCGCTGAGCACAGGCAGCCATGGCCTCGAGGGCAGCGTCACACCCAGGATTCATGAGGTAAAAATGAAACAGGTTCCACTCCACTGATAAAATGGTAACAATAATAAAAACACAGCACAGGACACACAAGTGCCCATTAGGAATTGATTCAGCCCATCTTCACGATAAATGTGTATAGGAAGCTATAGAAATTGCCATCTACAGAGAGGTGAGACACAGTACTATAGAGTCAATTTCATTACAAAACATTCTGAGAAAGATAAATAATAAGAGGATCTTTCTTCCAGGTGGAAACATCAGGGGTGATGACCTGGCATTTTTGTCCTTTACACAAAAAGCTTCATGATAGTTTCATCACAATGCTTGGCCATTTCCAGGTGGGAAAAACAGACACGGGAGGGGCCCTCACCTGTGTCTGCTCACCTGCTCAGGAGCTCCGTAATTGCTGAGTGGGCCAGTGAAAGGCAGATGAATCCATTCTGTAACTTTTGTTAACTTTCACGTGTAAACACCTCACTACATCCGCTTAACCCTTCTCTCTTGATGACTAATTCTGTTCCTCCCGAGGAAGGATCTCGATCTCGGGGCTGGAGAATCCCTGAGGCTCAGAATGAGTACTGCTCTTCCTGAGCTCAGCAGCTCAGGCAGCTCTGAACCACCTAGCTCCAGCTCTGAGGGACCTGGTGCCCTCTTCTGGCTCCAAGGGTACCTTCACTCAACCAGTACATAACCACATCCAGGCACGTCAAAATAAAAGTAAAATAAAGTTGGGAGGAGCAGGGGAGATAGAAAGAGGGGTACCCTTTTGCTGCCCAGGGTGGCCCTGAACTCCTTGGGCTCAGGGATCCTGCTGGTCCAGACGATCACCAAACTGTTGGGATCTGTATACCAATATATCTGGCTATACTCCTCTCCTAAGAGACATTTTCTTTATACTTTTTCTTTTTTTTCTTTTTGAGACAGGCTCTCTTTATGCAGCCCTAGCTGTCCTGGAACTAGTCCAGACTGGCCTGGAAGTCAGGGATCTGCCTGCCTCTGTCTCCCCAGTGCTAGAATTAAAGGTCTGCACCACCACACTTGGCAAGAGGCAGTTTCTTAATGGCTAAAATGGGTTCCTCACAAGAATTCTTGGGCAAAAGAAAAAGAACAAGAACGTCGAAATGAGAAGAGATCAAGAACTCTGGACCAAGTGTCCCTGGTGAGGTCTGCTGTCCCTGGGTATCAACACACAGTTCTGAATCGGCAGGTATGGTGGGCTGTGGGAGGGGCATCTCACCTTTATCGACTTACAGTCACGCTGTGGTCTCAACAAGTTAGAGCTGCCATGTTAGGGAGGAGCTGAGTGACAAGAAAAAGTTACAGGCGGGGGGGAAAGAACCAGAGCAAATGGTGAAACACATCATAGGACATATTTTCAAAGAAGAATAAATGTTTGGAAGTTCAACTATTAGAAGTCAAAATGAAGTTAAATTCCCTTCCAACTGAAGTCGAATAGAAATAGCATAAAGTAGAAGACAGAAATGGAAACAAGGAAAAAATGATTTCCAGGAATGTATAAGTTATATTTCACAGGGAAAAAAAGTCATTTTCATTTAAGGCTTGAGAGAAAACGTGTTTCTGAGTAAGAATTTGAATCTATTTCCTCTTAGTCTTCTCTTATTTTGCCCCATAGGTAAAGCCTGTCCAGCCATGTGGCAGCTTCATGCAGTCAGGATGCAAGACATCAGCAGACCAGGAAATCAGTCTCCCAGCATGCTATGCCAGACTATCTGAACTCGTCCTACCCAAGAACTGAAAGCAGCAAAAGCCCAGAGACAAGCACAGGTCAAACCAGTGACAGCACAGGCATGGGCCTCGCTACGCTGGTGGCGACGGCGGGCTCCAGGCGCGGCACCAAGCTTCTCACGCACCTGACATTGACAGAGCGCGAAACTGAAGCCAGTTTGATTTCATTTTACAGAGTAATATGTACAACCTGATGACCAAGGCACTACTGTATGTCCCCTATACATGAAAAACATTAGCAATTCTCTAAGAAAGACAATTATCTTGACTGAAATGCAGGCTTCAGGACTCTGCTGGGTGCACACTAAGCACCCATGATTTCAATGTCCTAAGTAACCAATCAGCAAAGGCCCCACCCAAAGGCACTGCCATGTGCTGGTTTTCAAAGTCTAAGTGAAAAAGAGAGAGAGAGAGAGAGAGAGAAATTTAAGTATTCCCGATTGTGCCCCCTGGCTAGTGGGCCTCATTAAAGACCGCTTCCACTCACCGGACAGCTCTTGCTTCACGAATGAAAGCACAGCCAGGTAGACCTGGCAGTCGGCGATAATGATTTGCCTCTGAAGTCGATCAACCATGGAGGGAGGGGGTTTTCGGGCATCAACCTGTGTTGTGAAGAGGTTACGTCATAAGTCACGCACAACAAAAGTGGAGCCCCCGGGCAGCTGCACCTGCAGCTCCACCGGTAAAAATGATTCCCCACAGGAACCGTGAAGCCTGGCGGCCACTCAGAGCAAAAACCAAGTTACACCAGAGGCTTGGCGGTTCCACAGTCCCCTTTCCTCCAATTTGCCGTGCTAGAGAACACTGTAATTCAATACCCATTGTAAATGATGAAAATGGAATTTATGAGAAACATGAAAAATGAGAAAAAAACAGCAAAGAATTCATCTTTTTTTTTTTCAGACAATGTACAATACATTCTACATAGCAAATCCTGAAAGGACACTTTATAGCCATCTGTCTTCAAAGGACACTAATGTTAGGGTGCGTCTTAACATTAGGGTGTGTATAACTGAAATGTAAGGGTGAAGGAATGGTTACCTATTCATCCATTAATCTGAACACATCCTGAAATGACAGCTTCCCTCTCACTAAATCAGAAATCATGCCTGAAATTTAAAGGATGTAAGCAAAAACAAGCAAAAAAAAAAAAATCAATGACATTTTTAATGCTAGTCTTTGTCAAAAGGATGTTTCTAAATGGAATGAGAAACTCACCTGAGCCAGACCACCTTCTACACAGAAAGCGCTTCTGAACAAACCACGTAAGTAACATCTATAGGTCACAGCGCTGTAGAAAATGGCATGTTTCTGCCATGTATGTCAACAGTACATGTAAACAGGACAGAGTGACCGTGTCCCCTCAGCTGACTAAACTTGAACGTATCCATCATGGTCACTGTTGCTCATGTCCAGTCCCAGCAGTCACTGGTGTCAAAAATGTCAGTCTGTGCTCTCCTCTCTGTCCAGCAATAACATCTGGCATGCAGGGTCACTAGGGGGCTGAGAGGCTTGTGTGTAGGAAGCTGCTTTACACACTGCAAGGCCCCTCGAGGATGCTAGCGGCGTACTGGCAGGAATGAGGACAGAGAGGCTGGGCATGGAGTGCGCTTGAGTTCATGAGAGAACAGTAAGGGCAACACCATAGCTGTCCAACCAGGGAGGCCTGCAGCACACAACTCAGCAGGGCGCAGAGCCTCGGGCAGGAGAGTGCTGGGGCAGGAGGATGGCATTTAGGAAGACTCAAAGAATGAATGAACAATGGTGGTATTCTAGGATCAGGGATGGCTCAGCAGGTAAATGCACACACGTGATGAACTGAGTTCTAGATGAAGAGCCTATGTGAAAGGCAGGTCTGTGACGGAAACCCACAGCGGTCACTAAGGTCTGCTGACCAGTCAGGGCTCACCTGAAGACGAAGAGGGAAGATGGGTACTGATGACTACAGCCAGCAGACACGCTTGATAAGTCTCATATGTGACTTATGTGAAGGCCAGATGCTGCCATCAGCCCTGGGTGAGGGGGTACCCATCAGCAGCTTCACTCGGTTTATAGTGAAAGGGGAAAGCAAGTTCTGAAAATGTGGACCATGATCCTTTATGTGTTTGTGACCACATATGTACACATGTGTATGGAGGTCAGAGGACAATGTCAGGCACGGTTCCTCCTCGGACACTGTCTATCTCATTTTGTCCTGTTTTTTTAAACTGAACTTCGCCACCACAACACCTCGATTCCTGAGACCGGTTAGGCTAGGCTGTCCCATCTGTGCCTCCCCAGTGCTGGGGTCACGCCATCACGCCTGGCTTTTTATGTGGGTTCTGGGGATCAAACTCAAGTCCTCATGCATACACAGCAAGCACCTAACAGTTGAGCTCTCTGCCCAGCCTGGATATGACCTTACTGACACTTTGCTTATAACCAAAGCCAGCAACTCCTGGGTAACTTACAGCAACCGCTGCTCCGGTGTGAGGCTGTTTCATCAGCTACACTATCCCTGCATGTTTAACTACACACAGGAAACCCTCCCTCACCTACAGAGATGCCACAGAGAGCTGTGCTGCTTTCATTTCTGTTGCTGAGATAAAACATCCCAAGCAAAAGCAACTTAGGGGAAAAAAAGGGGGGTTATCTGATTTTCAATCCCGGGTTGTAGTCTGTCCCTGAGGGGGGAATGAAGGGAAGAACGTGAAGCAGGTAGACATGTCACATCCAGTCGGGAACAGAGTGGTCCACGCTGCCCGCTTGCCTCTGTTTTCATCTAGCTTTCTCCCATTTCCTACAGCTCGGCACTCCTGCTTAGCAAAGGGTGCCACCTTCTTACATAAATTAACAATCAAACAGTCCCCCACAGACATGGCCACAGGCCAACCTGATTGAGGGTCTCTTCTCCAGTGATCCTGGGTGATGGCAAGTCGACATTTAAAACTAACCACATAGACTCTAAGAACAGGCAAGGTTCTAAAGACTGGAGGGGCTTCTACTCTTCTAAGATCCACAGTACTTGACTAGAAGCCATGACAGATAATTAATGTCCATTTTCAGTCACATCCCAGATTCCAAACCCAACCCAATGAGTGACATCTACAGCCAGGACGCGGTATGCAAGCTAGTGCTAAGCCACTTACATTCTTCTTGATTTTATTCTTAATTGTTTCGATGACTCCAGCCTCTTCGCTTTCACACAGCTTTTCCGTGGTCTTTAAGTCGTCACACGCCAACTGCATTTTCTCTTCTTCGAATGTCATCATTGCATTCTTCCAGGAAACAGAGAAAAGACTAATGAATCAGTAAGCACAGGAACCTCGGGCTTTGTTACTGTGAAATGACAAACTAGAAAAATCACCACAATTATTCTCAAGTGAAAAGGTTCACACTGTTACAGTGTGTTCTAGTCATTAAAGAAACTATAGCCTTAGAATAAAATAAGACTACATCTCGATTGTGGCAGCATGAAAAATTAGATGCTGGTGAATGTTCTTGTAGTTTCATTTTATACTCTTTTTAAAAAAAATTAAACATAATAGATATCTATCACTTTTAACTGACCTACCTATTCACTTCAGTTTTTATAACAGGGTCACATTCAAAAGCGTATTCTACCCACTGATGGGTCTCTGGCTTCAAATATTGAACAACAACAACAACAAAATGCTAGTAAAAGAAGAGTCAGTAGGTACCATTGGGAAACTCCTGTGGGTGGATTTACCTTCAAAGAATTCACTTTGCATTACCTACAGTCACTCCTCAATATTTAATGAGCACTTCCAACATATACCTAGTACAACAATGGAGTTGTTTGCTTGATCTTTTAAATGTGTTCTCATGTAGTTCATGCTGGCCTTCAAGTCAATATACAGATAAGGATGACGTTGAATTTCTGACTCTGTTGCCTTCACCAAGTACTAAAACACCTTGGAGAAAACCAAGGTCTCTGAGTTGCACAGGCGACGGGGGTAGGACCACCCAGTTCTTTGGAGACCCTGGTGGATCCGCTGGTGTCTCTGATGTCCTGGTGTCTCTCTCTTTTAATTCTCCATTGGGTGGGACTGACATTCTAGGCTCCTTTGATGTGACTCTAACCAACTTCTCCATGCTAGCAAAACCAGACCTCAGGCACCCTCACTGCAGCCAGTTCTCCTTCCAAACATCCAGCAGGCAGCTAAAAGCTCAGCCTTGCGGTGACCTCACTCTCCACACTTCTCAACCCCGGATCCTCTGACTCTGTCTCCATGCCCTCCCTCATAGTCACTTGGGTACTGAGATGGCTAATCTCAACTATCAGACTGATGAATTCTAAAACCACTTGGAAGATAGGCCTCCGGGCAAGTCTACAGGGTATTATCTTGATCAGATTAACTGGCATGGGAAGGACTTCCCACTGTGGGCGGCACCATTCCCTGAGCTGAGATCTGGACTTTTTATAGAAAGGAAGTGAGCTCAACAAAAGCACTGATCACTCACTGATTGTGACTTGCGGATACAATGTAACCAGCTACCCCATGTTCCTGCCTATGACTTCCTAACCACTACAGTCTGTAACCTCCAGCTGTGACCCTCTACAAACCCTCTCTTCAGCTGCTTCTGACTGGCATTTTATCACAGTCACAGGAAAAGTAACTAGCACAGACGTTACAGTCACCTCGAAGAACAATCTTCCCCTAGGTATGGAGCTAGCATTCCTGCAAAGAAGAGGCCTTAAGACCTGTGTTCCATTAAGAGAAAATCAATAGCTCGAGTGAAAACCCAGCTTATTGGATGCTGGCCAAGGACCAGATGGCTGTCCACAACATGCGGGTTCATTCTTGAATGTAAATGTTCTCTTCCTTTAGTCTTTACTCAGCACATTTTCTCCTTTATCCAATTCTCCACTGATTTTTTAAAATGGCATATGCAAAGGTCGTTTATGTGACAAGCACACTGGAGAAAAGCAAAAGCATCTAGCTCCAATAGTGACCAGCTGAGAGGCTGAACCGACTATAACCCTAACCTCCTCTTTCGAGCAGCAGTACTGGAATGCTCTCATTCAGCCCACTCAACTCCTCCTCTAGGCTGCTGTTACTCCATTTTGAAGCTAACCTTTCTTACCAAAGACTTTTTCTCTTGTCACAACACGATCTCAATCTATGAAGGGCTTTCAATTCGATTTTTATTCTTAAAAACAACCACAACAACAAAACAGGTTGGAAAAAATATAACCCTCTAAATATCATACATAAGCATTTTAGTTTTAAAGTTGGGGAGAACATTTATCTCAGAGACATTGATTAATGGGCAAAACCTTAAGGTTTTCTATGACAGTGTGTCTATATAGCTGGCAGGCAAACAGGCATTAGTTTATATTTGTTGTCTTTACACAATATCTCTTTTGATGTCAACTTACCAAAAAGCTGACAAAGCTGGCTCCAAAACTCATTAGTGGACTATGATTTCTGTTAAAGAAACAAAATATTTTTATCAGAAGTCTTCCTTTAAAAGCATTTGGTAGAACAGAATATATCATTATAAAACCCCATTCACTGGTCAGAGGTAAACTAAGCAAACAGATTAAATTGCACCAAGAAGAAGTTGAAGAAACGCTTCCTGGCTCCACCACCAGGAGAGACTCCGCCTCTGATTTTCAAAGCAAGGGAGGTCTCAGTGCTAAATTATAACAGACTGTCTTCGCAAACTTTTACTAAGGAGCTGACAGTAAATACAAAGATATAAATAGAAAGATACATTGCCAGAACAAAGGAAGGTGGTCTGTTTTCAAAGTGAAAAGCTGAACCCAAACTTTACATATATAAGGGCTGGGCATGCTGGCACAGACCAGCACCTGTGAGGCTGAGGAAGGAGGATCGCGATGCTGAGGCTTACCCAGGCTAGCCATAAGCAACATCCTGTCTCAAAAACAAACAAGACAAAACAGAAAACGCTTAGCAAACATGAGTCAGTTTTATTTGTAGAACAGATCAAAGGGTGTCACCACTGGGCCTGAACTCTCACACCCACCAGCCAAGGCTGAGAACACCTCCCTAAGACCCACTTACCCCCGACTCTGACACCCAGTCATTAGCCAATCTTGTAGTAAACTGAAGAGGTTGAAACCAAACCAATGTCAAGTGAGCCAGAAGACACACAAGAATGTAAAGTCTTCAATTCTATCTAACAACTAGTACAAAACCCAGGTTTCCATAAATTGTGTAAGAGGGAAAGGAAGTAGTATGCTCTTAAAAACAAAAACAAACAAACCAACAAAAAACAAAACATGTTGCTATTTTTTCACAATTCACATACACTGCCATTATACTAGCAACAAAAATGTCATGTGACAATTTAGTACTTCCTCCACTAAAAATTTACCTTGTGCCTACTATGAAAATAGTTTGTGTGTGTGTGTGTGTGTGTGAGAGAGAGAGACAGAAAGTGAGCCCTTATGTATATGAACATCCACATCTCTGCCTCGGGAGTATCCTACATGGAAGCGTTTGCAGGCAACACCAAGTCTCTTCTAGAGATAGGCTGCCAGAGAGAGCCGCAGTCAGCATGTGCACGTGCTTTTCTTGTGGAGGCCTTACATGGAAGGGAGTGTTGTGAGGGAAACTCTAGGGTTAAATCTGTTTGGAATGCTAAACGGCTAGCACTTTTTCCCCACCTTCTTTGTACTATGCTTGCACTACAGCTGCCTTCAAGTTGCTTGCCCCCACTTAAAAGGTTGCTTAAATGGACTGCAGTGACAAACAGGAAGGTCAGCTCAAGCGGAAAGAACCCAAAGCAGCGCTTAGACCCCAAGCTCAGCCAAGGAGGTCTGTGTCATGACTACACTGCCCTCCAAACACGTTCTGTTCATTGTCATTTCACAGTATTACCTAGAGTCTAGATGTGGTACAGGCGCCTGACTCGTGGGTTTATTAACTGCGTGAAGCAGGCAGTGGAGGACGGTAATGAGTGAGGGAGTGAGGTCCCTGCTCTCAACACAGTGATGGCCGCCCTGGCTTTCCCGTCTCCTGCCTTCAGTTCAGCCGCTCCACCCACTGCTACTTTGCCTTGGCGATCTTGGCTAAAATTAGCTCCTGAAAACCACAGGAATTAATTATTCATGGCGCCAAGCCTTACCCCTGTTATTTCACATACCATCTTATCATCTAAATGGAAAGAAATATGCTGACACCAGTCCAACAGAGGCGCTTTCTCTCCTTGAGGTCCCGTCCACCAACCACACGGCAGGGGCAGTGCCGGCACTGGCTGCTGTCCTGTCAGCCTCCACGGCCCTGTTCGTGGCAGGCCTCGGCCCACCAGGTCCACTTGCTCGGTCTCCTCAGTCTTGGAATTCCACATACTTCAAGTGATCCAACGTTAACTGACCTCAGCTCGGTTAATTCTGGTCTGTACTTGTCTTGGGGATTTTAAAATGTCTCCACAGACAGGAGGAGGATTACTGACAGCCCAGGACTGAGGCAGAAGGAAGCTGGGTCCCACTGAGTTTCGAGACTACTCACATGAGACTACTCACATGAGGGCCCCACAGTGGTGGAAAGCCCCAAAATCTGTTTGTAAAAAAAAAAGGGGGTATTTAAAACTGGTATTTAGGATGCAAAATACTTGTCTACTATTCACGAGGCCCTGAGTTCAATGCCAAGCACCTCATAGGCCAGGTGATGGGGCAAACACCTGCAATCTCTGCACCTGGAAGTGAAGGCAGGAGGATTGGGAGTTCAATGTCATTCAACTAGTCTGAGGCCAGCCTGGGCTACGTAAGACACTGCCGCAAATAAAATTAAAAATACAGCTTTAAAATAAAACTGTGTATGCAGAAGACCAGGAGGAAGGGGAAAGAGGGCAGAGAGGAGGGCTCTTGTATTAACATGGTTCATTGAAGAGACCTCGGAGCCCACAACAGGAATAACAAAGCTGTAAAATGAACTAAAGGAAGCTACGTGTAAATCCGAGCCCATCGACATCACAGTGGATCAGTGACATAACTAACAGACTGTAAAGGTGCTAATCTACCAGTACATTCTTGTGGAATGTCCTCAGAATTGCCCCTACACACACATACACACACACCCTGTATCCAGTGGCCATATCCTTGCAGGACAAACAGACTCTAATTTTCTACAACAGTTGGGGACATAGTTTTGTGATACAGGAAGAAATATATTAAAACCCATGACTTCATACTGACTGGTAACATTTTCCCTTATTTTTATTTTGTGGGCATGGTTTGCGTGCCTGTGCTGTGTCTATGCACCAGATGCATGCAGAGCTGGAGAAGACCAGAAGAGGGAGCTGGATCTCATGGAACTGCTGTCATGGATGGTTAGCGTGTGGGTGCTGGGAACTGAACCCAGGTCCTTTGGAAAAGCAACTGGCTCTTACCCACTAAGTCAGTTCAGAATACAAACTGCAAGAGTTCATGCAAACTCAGTATATCTTTCAATCTTTAGCGACAGGCCTACTTCCTAGTTCTGTCCTCTGAAAGTGGCAAGGACGCTCTCACTTCCCACTGTGTGCATGCTCAGCACCCTCCCTAAATACACTGCAGGACACACTGCATCTCCTCTGGGAAATGCTGCTTCCAGATCAGGCACAAGGAGACCCGGAAGTGCCTTGTTATGGCACAGAATAAAGAATTTTAAGGGAAAAGCTGCTATCCTCTTAAAGAGGTTCCCACCATCCAAAGAAGAAAACATTTCATTATCATTGAGGGGGAAAATGGATGGAAACAAGTCAGTTTAAACCAAGCTAATTAAACCTTTTAATGAAAAGAAAAAGAAAAAGAAAAGATGTACCAGTTGTGTAACCAAACACCTGATGGGAACAACTTAAGGGAGAAGAGATTTATTCTGACTCACAGTTTCACAGGACATGAATTCACCACTGTAGTGAAAGCATGGAGATCAGGAGGCAGAGACAGAACAGAAAAGGCCAGATACCACCAGCTGGCGGGGAACTGTTCAAAGACTTCGCATAACAGAGGACTCTGGGCAGCCAAACCATTAGTTTGAAAACTGACCCAATTTAAACAGGGGAGGAAGACAACACGCATGGACCTGCCTATTCTCTCTGACTTGGAGGGACCTGGATTAGAAGGGAGTTTCTCTAATGAGTGAACAGCAAACAAGGCAACTGGAGCGCCATTCTTATTGAAATGCAGGCAGCAAGCGAGGAGACAGGAAAAAGGAGAAACTCAACTCCACCCACCATGACAGAGCCATCCTGCAGGCAATTCCACGCCTTACAGATCTTAATTCTTCTGCAACAATAGCGGACCATGCAGGGCAGAGGGGGAGCAAACACAGAATTTCTAACAGAAGGCATACCAAACAACGGAAACACAGAAAAACAATTCCAGAACACAGAAAACAACACATACATATACACATATATATACTCACGCATAGACATACATACACACAGAGAGACATAAAAACATACACAAACATATATACACATATAATTAAAAGGCAAGATTTCCAACTGCCCTTAATAGTAGTGACAAATCATTAACTATCTAAGAAGTCATATGACAGGGACAGAAGTTCCCTGCACTGAGAACTTAGAACACTCCTAAGAGAAACAAAATACTATGTGTCTATTTGTCAGCAGTGCTAGACCAGATGATTCTCTGTTCTAGGGCTGCCTGCACCTCGAAGGATAATAGGCAGAAATATAGATAAAACATGAGTGTCGTAATTACTGAGGCCATTGGATGGGACACTAGCCTATACAAGTTGGAAATGTGCCAAGGTTAGGTTATGGTTGTCTTCCCCAGGGTCTGCACTTTGGAAATGTGGCCCTTAGGATGCTTTGTTGAGACGTGCCCTTTAGTGGGTCCCAGGTCACTAGGAAATGCCCTTGAATAGATTCAGGTATCCCTCACCAGCCCTGGTTGATGATCCAAAGGAAACGATGACAGAAGCGCGGCCTCAAGCAGTCTCTCCCTGCTTCCTGTTCTGCTGTGTGATCAATTGTTCCTCTCTTGAAATCTACCACAATCTAATAAGGCACAGACAGCCCTCGCTGGAACTAAACTGAGGCCAATGTTAGGTCCCCGAACCTCCCAAAACTGTGAGCAAAATAAACCTGTTTTTATGTTGACCGGCCTCAGATATTTCATTGTAGTTCATTCTTATAAGAAGCCAGCACAACATGCAGGGAAATTTCCAAACTAAAAAGTTAAAATACATACAAATAAAAATATATACCCCCCCCAAGAAAAAAGATGTCTTTTGGAATCCACTGGTGAAGGCTCCTACGTTCACCTCCACAGTTTAGTTTTTGAAAGTGAACCATCAGTCAGAAAATTGTTCTGAATTTTTTTTTTATTCTACATGAGTCACCAAAGGCAGAAAACCTGTCAAGAATAAATTTGTCATCTGTCCCTATGCTGACCAACATTTCAAGGGAAAAAAAAGCTCTTTGAAGTTTCTCCAGGACATTCCAAATCCTCCTGATTAGGATCTGCCCTCTTATACAGAGAGGGAGGAAATTTATCCACAGAGGCTCTTTTAATCTTTAAAATGAAGTTCATTTTTATTTTTACCTGCATGAGTGCGTGGCGTAGGGGTACAGGGGTTGCCTGCAAAGGTGTGTGTGTGGAGGTCAGAGGACAACTCCCCAGCTCAGTTCTCTCCTTCTCCGGTGCGAGTACCAGGGACTAACCGCAGGTCACCGGGCGTGGTGGCAGGCGCCCTCACTCGCTGAGCCACGGTGCCAGCTTTACACCTACTTCTTAAAGGAATGTCGTCGCCCCCACCCCACCCCCACCCCCGAGAAGAATGAGCAAAAATGTTGAGAAGCCCCTGGCTGGATACACCTCTTCAAATGTGATTTTATCACTCAGAGTAAACATCTGGAAAATTTAAAGCCTTTGACTTTTTTTTTTTCTGAACATATTGTACATTCATATAATCTTCAGCTCTTAGAAGGATTTTTCAAAATGACTTTTCTGCCCTCCAAATGTGTGACAACATGGAGCCTCCTGTGCCTCAGAGGAGCCTGGGCCCTGAATCCTGTCAGCAGATGAGCACGCTCACACATGACAGCGCTGGCTGCTCTTCCAGAAGGCCTGGGTTGGAGTCCCAGCTCCACGGCAGCTCACCACCATCTATGACGCCAGTTCCAGGGGATCCAATGACCTTTCCTGGCACGGGGCATGCAAGCAGTGTACGCACATACCAAAAGGCCACCCACATGAAATAACATTAAAAAAAAAGGCTAAGGTGAAAAAATAATATATTGTATATATTTTGACATGGTTTAAAATTTTCCTCCAACAGCAAAACAACTGTCTTCAATGGAACAAGCCTATCATCATAAGATCACTCAATGAGAGAGGGATGGTGGTCACGCCTGGAATCCCAGAACCTGGGAGATGGAGGAAGAAGGGTCAGGAGTTTAACGTCACCCTCAGCTCTAACCATGAGACTGAAACCAGCCTGAATTACAAGATAGAAAATAAGTTTGAGCTAAAAATGTTTAAAGTACTTTATGTAGAAACAGAAGTGTTATGAATAGTAGATTCTAGAAGGTATGCACAAAGGCAGTAAAAATATTTGTTTTGTGAGGCAAAGAGATTAAGAGTATTTTTCCAATAAGTAGGTAGTAGTTATATATCTGTGCATACATATACATACACATATATATGTAAAAGTAATAATTAAGGACAAAGTGGCTAACAACTTGAAGGTAGTGTGGGTGTGGGAAGTGTTGGCGGGAGGATTCCTGGGAGGAGCTAAAGGGAGAAAAGGGAGAGGGAAACCAATGTAATTCTATTTCAATTACAGATGTATTTAAAAAATAAGAATAAAGCCAAAAGTGTGTGTGTGTGTGTATGTGTGTGTGTGTGCGCGCAGAGAGGACCATCAAGCCTACACAGCACTCAGCATCACTGTCACACAGATGCCCCTCCATTTATTTCCCTTTCAGAAAGACAATGCATCATTCATGCCAATTTACTAGCTCCAAGCACTCCTTGAGATTCAGCTGTGGCCTCTGGAACGCAACAGAGGTGGTGTTCACCAAGCAGAATAATGGGCTGAGTCTGCAAGAAAACGGGCCAAGTCTGCTCCTGAGGCTGAGCTGGTCACTTTGTGGCAAGCTGGGGCCAAACGGGCCCATCAGAGCAGAACACTAGATCCACAAAAGCAAGGAGAAGGACTCTGGTATGAGGTTTCACTCCCAAGATACCTCCTCATATTTTTCTTTTTAAAAAACATTTAAGTTCTGCGTGAACGGTTTGTCTGTAAGGGGCTTGCCCGTGTGTGAGCACTGATCCGCTGTGGGCACAGAGGAGAAATACACGGTATTAACTGCTAGGCTATCGCTCTAGTCCCTCGCTGATTTTTTTTTTATAAAAACAAAAGCAAATAATTTAGAGAGATCTTTTCATATTGGGTAAAAATTGTGTGTATCCCCTTCCAAATAAAAAGAAAGAAGGGCGGGGTGAGAGGAAGAGGAAGGACATCAGTAAGCCTTCAGTTTAACAAACAGAACCAAACATTTTCTTGTCATTTCAGCTAAGGCTCATGTTATGCAAAGTATCTGTTTTTAATATAAAATCACCCCTGTACTAAGCTGACTCTGTGCCACTGTCGAGAAAAACAATAAATAAGCGGCTATTACAATAAAGAATTTGATGAGGTCGGAGCGAGAAGCTAAAACAATTACTTTGACCATGTCACAGCCAGTACTAGACAGAGCTGCCCTGAAGTATATCAGTGTAAGACACTGAGGCCTGACTGCTCCCCACTCAGCTGGCACTCAGGCTCCCGGCCTTTGGGTTCAACCTGTCAAGTTGTGCATCTCAAGTTCTCCAACTGCTGTTACCATGCGCAACAAGAAAGCCTCAGTTTCAATCCGAAGATGGCGCAGCATCACCAAAGGAAGCCAGCTGCTGTCAGAACACAGACGCGCTCATGGACACTGTACAAGTTCCCTCCATTCCTACCAAGACAGCCAGAAAGCGAAGACATTTCCGGTCAGACCATCTGACAGATGCGTGCCGACGAGAGCCTCTTCCACGTGCAGAAAAAGAAAGGGCGCCTTGGAAGAGATCAGCAAAAAAAACTCCAGGCCCCGTGATTGGGCGCACGGCACTGTCAGGTTTAAGAGGAGCTGGGTGAGGTCCTTCAGGCTTAGCTCTGCCCTACTTGGAGCTGGGGCAGGGCATCCCCAAAGCAGCTCAGAGGTTAGCAGAAACACAGCTTAATTCTCCACTGCCACTTTCAGATCCAAAGTGTTGAACCTCTCGACCAGCAGAAGGGCTCAGCAAGTAAAGGAACTTGCTGCCAAGTCTGATAACTTGAGTTCTATCCCTAGGACTGACATGTTAGAAGCACAGAACTAACTCCCACAAATTGTCCCTGACCTCCACAGGCATGTCTCCACACTCCTAACACACCGTGCTTAAGTAAAAGCAACGTCAAACTGCTTTCTAACATTCACACCCATTGAGTAGCGCTGCTCTTAACCTGGGAAGCAGCCAATATAGAGCCTCATAGCTGGTCAAAGATGTTGAGTGGATGTTGAGTGTTCAGCCTAAATTGGGATCTATATCAAAATAACCCCCAAAGGCTCAGGGAACATTGGGGAAGAAATGGCAGATAGAATATATGAGCCGAAAAACGAGGAGTGTTGTAAAATGACATGGCTACTGCATTCGTGAACTGACAGTAGCTACAACACGGAGCCAGTCAGCACTCCATGAGGGAGGTGGGGAAACTCAGCAGGTTTCATCTCTAGCTGAGGAACAACTGGCAGCTGCTGGCTGCTGGAACAGAGTATCTTTTCTTCCAGTGTATGGCCACTGTTAGGCTGCCCGTGCTCTCGGTGAATGGTCCTGCACACACAGGCATGCAGGCAGCACTAGTGAGACTCAGCAGTTATTGAAGAAAAGGGGGAGGAGGGCATAAAGGCCAGACAGGGATGTCCTGGGAACAGGGAGGCTGATAGCTCGGAGCAGGTTGGGCATGAGAGGATATGGGAAGCAGGGTAGGACTGTGGACTTCCTCCGCACAGAGGAACAGCATAAGCTAATCAGGAGCCTGGATGGTCCATTGCTACAGCTTTTGGGGGGAGGGTAATTCTCTACCAGCACCTCAATAAAAATAAGTAGGCCTTTGACCTTTGCATCCTCCAGACAACGGTTCTGATCAGTGTGCCACTGTGATGTGCATAAGAAGGATAATTACCATGGTTACCCATTATGTACAGTACACAGGTATCAAGTCATAATCCACAAATATGCACCAATATTATATGTCAACTGAAAGAACTTTAAAGTCAATCGTTAAGAATAGCAAAGGATGACTTGGGCAAGTTATTCCTCAAAGCCACTGGATGAACTCTTAAGAGGCAGATCTGTGACCAGATACTCACTTTTTAATCTCTAGTCCCTCACAAGGGAAGGCCAAGCTGGGCCAGGGGAAATGCCTTGCTCTCTGGCCTAGGGCTTTGGCACCCAGCATCCCTACCCAGGCTACTGGCCAACTCTATTCCTCAACAGTTCCTGCTCAGCCTTCAGGATGCCATACAAACACTTACTTCCACGCTTCTCCTGGTCCCGCAGGTGAGAGTGTAAGGCCCGTCTGGGACCTTGATTCTGCTCAGCCCTCATCCTTCAGAACACAAGGGCCAGGGTCCACATTGCTCTTGTTGAACAAGCTAGTACATGAGCGAATGAGAAAATAAAGGCCAGTCCCAGCGGAAGAGTGTCTGATTCTGGTACTGGAGGTGGCTGTTTCTGCATCTTCCTAGGTTGTAATTCAGTTTACTGAGTAGAGATGCTAACTAAAACAGTACCCAGCAGACAGCAGGTACAGGCAGAGTGAGAAGTAATGGAGGAAAGAGGATGAATAATAAATTATTTTAAATAAACAAAAGTCTGTGCTATTCTTAAGAAGCTATCCCAGAGAGGATTCCTACTTGCCAGTCTTTGGAGCACATAAATTGCTTAAAATGATTTCCTGCTTCTCCCAAGAGCTCTCCGTAACCAGCAGTCTGAAAACACAGCCCTTATCCACTCGGCTCTTAATGCAGCCTAAAGTGACATTACATGGCGGCTCCAGGAGCCAGTCTTCCTTTATGACATAATTGTGAAGTTTCTCTTAAGTTTTCAAAAACATTTTAACTACATAATTGTGCGTTGATGTCTTACTTACAGCTAGAGTTTTACAATCCAATGGCTTACAGTGTGGCTAGGTCTGATGAATTGCCCTCACCTGAAATCCCAGCCCACACCTGTAATCCCAGCACTCAGGAGGCTGAGTTCCAGGCCAGCTTGTGCTACACTGTGTTTCGGGTCAGCCAAGGCTACAAACAGAAACCATCTAAAACAACCCAACACCAACAAAACGCAAATTAAAGGCTTAAATAGTGTTTTCACAAAACTTATTCCACAATAGAGATAACAAACCTCCTTTTTGCTCTCACATAATCAAACCCGGGATAAAAACATGTCTTGCATTAAAAAACAACTTTAAGAAAAAGAGAAAGAGGGGCCGGAGAGACGGCCCGGTGCCTACCGCAGCTTGCTGCTCTTGTAGAGGACAGAGTTCAGCTCCCAGCACCCACATCAGACAGCAACGTGGGCACCTGCAAGGACATGCACTTGCACATTCACACATCAATAACAATAAAATGAAACCCTTAACAAAACAACTTCGAAACAGCACTGGGAGCTATGAAAGTGGTAATTTACAAGAGAAATGTAATCATTTCCACAATGAACAGAAGCACTCGCTGTTCACATGACTATAATAATGTGATCTAATAATGCGATATTCAATATCGCACCTTCATAATACACCTGGAAAATATATGCGTATGTTTTCCTAATTTGATGCTTTATTTGTGGCACACAATTAAGATTCCAAGTTTTAAATATCTGCTCTGGCAGAGGCATGATCAAATCACCAAGTCACACATGCAAGAGATGACCCCTCCTGAGGGATGTGGTCAGACAACAGGATGACCGAGAGAACTGCCTACCACGCTGAACTTTAGGTGAAATGAGCAGACACAAACGTGCCTGCCACCTCTCATGTTCTTCTGTTACCTCCCTCTACTGCTCTTGTTTCTAATATACCAGTATTACATTTTATAACGATATGTGAGGACTCTAAGCCCTAGCAGTAGGCAGTCTGTCCTTCTTCAGTTGTTCTATTAATTATCAAGACACAGGCATGGAGGGCTAGGTTTGCTGCTGCCGCCGTGCATACTGGCTTTCCTTTCTGTGCTATCTGCTTGCCTGCAACAGAAATATACAAAGGATGGTAAGGCGGCTCAAGTGATGAAGGCATTTGCTGCCAAGCTTGATAACCTGAATTCAATCCCAACACCTATGTGACAGAAAGAAAAGCTGAGTCTTGCAAGTTGTTCTTGATTTCCACGTGTGCTATGAGTGGCACATGAACATTCACACAAATAATTAAAATATAAAGGAAAAATTTAAAGAAAGGAGGAAGAAGAACAAAGAATGGGAAAGAAACGGATGGAGAGAAAAAAGAAATAAACCTAAGAATAATGTGTATATTATGATTTTTCTAGAACAAGTGATAATAAGTCACATTCAAGTTAGGTAAGTTGTAGATGTATAAAAATTCATAATTTCTGAGATTCCCTAAAGTTAAATTTGTTAAACTAAGGTTTTAAACACATGAACACAATGCCAAAAATTCAATGTGCTTAGCTTCTTTAGATGTACAGATTTTAGTAGGTTTACACTATATTATATGACTAATATCCACTTATAAGTGAGTATTATACCATGTGTGTCTTTCTGCTTCTGGGATAACTCACTCAAGATGATCTTTTCAAGTTCCCACCATTTGCCTGCAAATTTCATGATTTCCTTGTTAATTGCTGATTAGTATTCCATTGTGTAAATGTACCACAATTTCTGTATCCTCCATTGAGGGACATCTGGGTTGTTTCCAGATTCTGGCTATTACAAATACGGTTGCTACGAACATGGTTGAGCAAATCTAAGGAAGAAGGGGGACCCTAGGGAAGTTGCTCAATCTTCACTCAGAAAGCAGATGGGCTAGACATCGAAGCAGGGGAAAAAACAGGGAACAGGACAGGAGCCTAATTCAGAGGGCCTCTGAAAGACTCTACCCAGCAAGGTATAAAAGCAGATGCTGAGACTCATTGCCAAACTTTGGGCAGAGTGCAGGGGATGTTATGAAAGAAGGGGGAGATAGAAAGACCTGGAGGGGACAGGAGCTCCACAAGGAGACTAACAGAACCAAAAAATCTGGACACAGGGGTCTTTTCTGAGACTGATACTCCAACTGAGGACCGTGCATGGAGATAACCTAGAACCCCTGCACAGATGTAGCCCATGGCAGCTAAGCGTCCAAGTAGGTTCCCTAGTAAGGGGAGCAGGGGCTGTCTCTCACATGTACTCAGTGGCTGTCTCTTTGATCACCTCCCCCTGATGGGGGGCAGCCTTACCAGGCCACAGAGGAAGACAATGCAGCCAGTCCTGATGAGACCTAATAGGCTAGGGTCAGATGGAGGGGAGGAGGACCTCCCCTATCAATGGACTGTGGGAAGAACATGGGACGAGAAGAGGGAGGGAAGGTGGGAGGGATTGGGAGGGGATGAAGGAGGGGGCCACAGCTGGAATACAAAGTGAATAGACTGTAATAATTAAAAAAATGTTTTTAATTTCAATGTACTAAAGAAGCTGGTTTTTGGGAACAGCTACATATTTCAGTAAAATATCAGTTAGCCTGTATGAGGCAAAAATCAAGTGCCAGCTACATTGGTGAGTGTCTTTATCGTCATCACTCAAGAGGCGGAAACACGTGGATCTCTGTGAGTTGGAGGCCAGCCAGGTCTATGCAGTAAGTTTCAGGACAGCCAGGGCCATATACTGAGACCCCCATCTCAAAAACAAAACAAACAAAATCAAATTATCTGGAGAAATAAAACCCACATTAAAATGAACTTCATTCCTGCGGAAGTGTGGGTAATGTGCTATTTTAGCCACGTGCATTCCCAGGTATAGCCAGGACATTGACACCAACGGTGAGAATAAAAGCTCATGCCCCAAACTGGAAAACACCTCTCTCTCTCCCGGGCCCCCAATATGCAGTTTCTAAGAGCATACTCTAAAGACACAAAATGTAGAGCAAAAGGTCTAAACAAAGGTGGTTATTATGATATCATTTAGAGTTCCAGCAATAAGAGTATTAAAAAAATATGGATTGTATACATAAATTAAAGATATTTGACTAAATTATTATTTAGGCATTTATTCCTAACTAGGAATACTCATTCTCAAGTGTCTGAAAACGCACAGTTTAAGATTTTTGACTTGGGGCTGAAGAGATAGCTCAGCTATCTCTGTCTGCTCTTCCAAAGGTCCTAAGTTCAATTCCCAGCAACCACATGGTGGCTCACAACCATCTACAGTAAGATCTGATGCCCAATGCTGCCCTGAGGCACACATGCAGGCAGAATAACTGTATAAATAATAAATAAATAAATCTTTTAAAAATAATTTTTTTTTTTACTTGAAGCTAGGCATCGTGGCACACCTATAATTCCAACACTCACAGAGTCAGAGGCAGGCGGATCACTGTGAGTTTGAGGCCAGCCTGGTCTACAAAGCAAGTCCAGGACAGGCAAGGCTACACAAAGAAACCCTGTCTTGAAAAACCAAAACAGAAAAAAAATTTACTTGACCACAGAAGTGTGACACTACCAGTCTCTCTGCCTGCGCCTCCACACTTGGGAGTCTGATGGAGTTACGTTACCTGACGCGGGTATACAAGCAAATCAGAAAGGAAAGGCTATCTGAGACCCGCAATTACACCAGTCAACTGTCATTATGGCATTTTAAAAATGCAGAACACAAAACACTATGTACGAAATGATAAGCTATATAAAACAGTCATAAAGGTAAACAAGAAAAAATGTTGCAGATGATTAGTGGATATTAAAGGTGATTTTCTATAATAGTGTTAAAAGGGCCAATATATAGCTAAACCTATCTCATCTCTTTTTTTATGCAAAGTATCACAGATATTATTTGAGAAACTCTATGTGCCAATGACTAATACAGGCACTAGAACAAGAGCGCTTATGGAGTTATTTTTAAATTACCTGTCACCTATCTGTATACCTAGCTTTCTAATTCAACTGTTAAGTAGGTGCTAAAGAGATGGTTCGGAAGTTAAGAGGACCCACATAAATTCACAACCTCTGTAACTCCAGTTTTAGGGGATCCGATATCCTCTTCAGGTTTCTGAAGGCACCAGGCACACACGTGGTGCACAGACATACATGCAGGCAAAACATCCACACAGATAAAAAATAAATAAAAAGCTCTTAAATACACATACAATTGAATATATATAAAATTAAACTCGCAGTGTTGCCGTGCAGTAAAGGAGGTGCAACAGAAACCTGTACCAGCTCCCACATGAAGTCTGAATTAAATATTGCAATTGTCCTCAGGTTCAATAAAGCAAACAACCCACTGTATCCTCTCCTAGTGATGATGTAATCCTCATAGTAAGGCGCCTGGGGGACAAGCTGTTCTGTTTTCAGTACATGAGTCAGTCAGCAGGAACATTTCCGAAGCTCAGAATATCATCGCTGTGGTAGACAATTGCAGAAGAGCTGTTCTCTACCCTGCTACACAGAGAAGTTCTTTATCAACAGACTGATGAGTGAGACTGCAGCAGGAGCCCAGCTTCCTTGAAGAGTGGACCCAGAGCTATTTTCCATGGGCCAAATCTGACAGTGACAATAGCTATCATCAAGGTAACGAAAGAGGCTCTTACAAAGGGCACAGAGGCAGAGTGCTTCTGGGAGCAGAAGCTCTCAGGTTCCAGTGTATGGAACCTCTCTAGTGGTTTGGATACAAAATGTCCCACACAGACTAATGTGTTGTTACACATGGTTCCCACTAGGTGGTGCTGTTTCAGGTGGCTGCAGAACATTAAGGAGGTCTGGTCTAGTTGCAAGAAGTAGATGGCACAGGCTCCAGCCCCGCCACTCTCTCAGCCTAAGCTAGGCTTCTTGGTTCATGTGTGATAGGATACATGTGCTCCTATGGCCATGACATCCACCATATCCTCCCTGCCATGAAGGGCTGTACCCTCTCAAACTGTGTGGTGGTTTGAATAACAATGTCTCCCATGGCTCATGTATTTACATGCTTAGTCCTCAGGGAGTGGCACTAACGGTAGAAGAGTAGGAGGTGTGGACTTGTCGGAATGGTGTGGTCTTGCTGGAGGAAGTGGTCACTGGGGCTGGGCTCTGAGGTTTCCAAAGCCCAAGCCAGGCCAGGTACCACTCTCTTCCTGCTGTCTGCCGAACTGGATGTAGAACTCCTAACTGCTACTCCAGCACCATATCTGCCATGATTAAAACGGACCAAACCTCTGATACTGTAAGCAAGCCCCCAATTAAATGCTGTGTCTTCCTCTCCATAAAACACTGAGACAGAAGTTGGCGCCAGGAGTGCAGCATTGCTCCGACTGGCCTGACGATGCTGTTTGTTGGCAGAGTGTGGACTTCAGAGCTTTGCATTAGGAAAGCAGCTGAATGCTTTGAATGGGCCTTAATAGGCCATACTAGTAGGAGCATGGAAGCCAGTGCTGAAAGCAATGTAGAAGCAATGTAGATTCTGACGGCCTGGCTCAAGAAATTTCAAAGGGGAACAGTATCTGTAACTAGCCTAGAGACTTGTGTGTGTGTGTGTGATAGTTTGTCAAAGAATGTGGTTATTTTCTGCCCTTGTCAAAACAAACAAACAAACAAATCTGCCTGAAGCTAAATTAAAGAGTTTTGCATTAAAGGCAATGGCAGAGAAGATTTCAAGACAGCCTCATATTGACTCTGTCCTACGGTTATCAGCGGTCACTCTTATGCAGATCTGTAATGAAACTAAGCAAGCTGAGCAAGGAGAAATTCAAAATATACAGTTTAGGAGAAAAGGAACACCAGGAAATGTAATGGAGCTAAGTCCAGTGTTCAAGGACATAAAATAGTTTAAAGGAAAACCTGATGCTAAGTGGAATAAATGTACTGGTGACCTCTGAGAGAGACCCCACTCAACTAAGCATCCAGCTTGTGAAAGGAATTAAAGAGAAGCTTAAGCAGTGGAGGAAACCATCAACAACAGAAAGCTGTTGCAGATGCAACTGAACGAGGGGCTCATGTTCCAGCCCCAACAAGAGGCAGAACTTGGCAGCTTCAGCCATGTTCAAGGAGAGTCAAGGATACAAGAAAGGGGCTTTGAATCTCCCTCTGTGATGAAGGAAAGCCACTGAGGCCAGGCACATGTCAGGGGTGTTCCTGCATGGAGGCCAGAGAGGCCAATGTGTGAAGCTGTGAGAGTGAAGCCTGAATTGCCCTGGAAATCCCAGGACACTGCAGGTGCTGGAGCCATGAGATACCTGCCAAGAAGAACTGCTAACAGAGAGTGGAACCAGCCCAGGAGAGAGAAGTGTGTTGCAGTCAACAAAGCCAGGAGATAGAGATCTGAAGAGCGCTTTGACATCAGACACGGAGGCATAGAGCTTGGAGTTTGCTGTTTTGGTCTTGCTTTGGTCCAGTATTTCCTCACTCTGCTCCCTTTCCTCCCTTTTGGACTGGTAATGTAATATTCTGTGCCATTGTATCTGGAAGTATGTAATCCACTTTTTAATTTTGATTTTACAAGAAATTACAGTTAGGAGGCTGCCTTATATCTCAGAAGAGACTCTGAACTTTGAAGTTTTAAAGTGCTCAGACTATGATAGCCTATGGGGATTTTTGAAGTTGGACTGAGTGTACTTTGGCATTGCATGGCTACAGGCCCGTGAAGGTCAGGGAGTGAAACGAGGTGGTTTGAATACGAATGTCCCCCATAGGCTCAGATAGTTAAATGCTTAGTCATCAGAAGAAGTACCAGTGGAGAAGAATTAGGAGGAGTGGACTTGTTGGCACAGACGCAGTCTTGTTAGAGGAGGTGTGTCAATGAGAGTGGCTGTTGAGGTTTCCAAGGACCAAGCTGTGCTGGTTGCCACTCACTCTCGGTTGCTATGGGCAGCTCTGGATATAGAACTCTCAGCTACCTCTCCAGCACCACGTCTGCCCGAAAGCCATGCTTCCCGCCATGATTAAAACAGACTAAACCTCGGAAACTGTAAGCAAGCCCCAATTAAACGCTTTCTTTCATTAGAGTTGCTGTGGCCATGGTGTCTCTTTACAGCAACAGAACAGTGACTAAGAAAGAACTCTGACCCAGGCAGAAACTTCCTCCTGTAAGGTGTTTCTGTCAAGTATTCAATCAAATCAACCAGAAAAGTAAATTGTATCTTTTCCCTGCTCATACTAAGTTACAGACTGGAAGTACTAGCAATGGGATATACTATTTATTGCTAAATCATTGACTCTGAAGCTGATGAATGAGTGCTCCAAAATGCTATATTGGCATTCACTTAAGCCTTCCAGGGGAGAGGAATTACAATTAATTTTGTTTACATTTTTCTTTTAAGTCACAAAAGGTCAAGGACATAAAGCAGAGGTGGCATTTCGTGAGAACAATAATCCTCTCATAGATTCTCACCAAGGTGGGAGGCCTGGGAGTCTCCATAGTGTATCAAGCCCCTCAGTGAGGTTAATGCCTTTAAGCCATACTCTGACCACCAAAATCTTACAGGTAACTGTCAGGATTTGAGGTTCAAAATGCTGGCATATAGAATTGTGTTCACTATAATTCCAGAACACGTGCATACTACACACAAACACACACACACACACACACACACACACACACAGTCTCTCTGTGTAGCTCAGTTTGGCCTCAAACCTAGAATTTTCTTGCTAAGACTTCTGGGGTGCCCGTCACACCTGGTTGAAATAGTCTGTATCCTAATGCAACTCTTTCAACAAAGGAAAATGTAAAGACATTGCTAATATTTTCCTCCCTAAAATAAAGTCTTGTATGTAGAGGACCTATCCCATTACGAGTATGCTTCCAGAAGCATGATGTAGCTTTTCAGATCAGTGGCCCTTGGCCTCTCACAGGCCTTCCTTCCTTGTGTCTATTCAGTTCTTCGAACTTGTCCCAGTAACACAGCCCTCACCTTGGGCTCCACCACTTACAGCCAGATTGCTATAGAACCTCCCTTAAGACCTGGGTCCACACCACACCCTCACAAAAGCAGCGTCCCATAGAGACACCTTTCAGTGTACCAATGTCACCTTTAGCAGACCTCTAAAGTTCCTACAACCCTCTGCCCTGCACTAGTTGCCCATTTTCCAAGCAGGTTCTGTGGGTCAATTCAGGAAAACTGGAATTAAAACCCACTCACTTATCTCCTTCTTTAGCTGTGACACAGCCTCCTGTCTTTCAAATCCTAAAGAGAAAAATCAGGGTTTTTTTCCCCTATGATGTCTTCTATATTATTGCCTACATCCCTGCTAGGCTATGCCCATATAAAAATTGATGCCCCCAGGCTTGAAACACCAGCCAAACTGGTTACAGGCAGCAATCAGTCTCAATCACTCAATATCTATCTTATCCCTATCTTTATCACCTCTATCTCTCTATCATCTCTATATCTCTGTCTCTATCTCTCTATCATTTCTATCTCTGTCTCTATATCATCTCTATTTCTCTATCATTTCTATCTCTCTGTCTCCATCATCTGTCCCTCTTAAGTCATTCATCTGTCAAGCATTATTACAAAGCAGAAACTTGGCTGTACTTGTGAAGTCTGTTCACTGGAGATGAAGACGCCTTTGGCACTCAAAAAATGCTGTCGTGCTCTTTGGCCTATGAAGTGTGTGCTGGAGTCCTAACAAGGAAACCCTTTGGACACATGGAAGCATGTGTCCAACCCATCGCTTGCTGGGATCAGGCTTACTGACCTGAGGTTTTCCCCAGGCTCAGACTCTCCTGGCAGCCCACTGTACCGTGCCAAGAGCCGTTGCTCAGGCCTTTAGGCAGCGGGAGCTGTGGCTCAGTACTGGACCTCCACGGGCTCTGAGCAGAAGTTAGCGTGACACATGCATGAAGACTCAGCAGGGCACAGCAGCAGGCATGCACTTGTGGCCTGACACTGGACACACAGTGAGTGTACTGCCTGGCCGCCCCTTACACCCAGCTGTGTCTCCCTCAGAGTGGGCCCAGAAAAAGCCCTTTATTACCATTTTCACTGCATTGAGTGAGTAGTTCCATAGCTTCAGTTCCTTAGTGCTTAGTCTAAGACAGTGGGATGAAGAATGATGTCACTTGGTAGACCTTATTTCAGTAACTCCTGACACTTGATGGTGTTGACATAATTTTCAAATCGAAATGTGATTGTTTTTGGCAGTGCTGGGGATTGAACCAGGGGTGTGTACACGTGTGCAGTGTGCACGCGTCCACACTCACGCATGTGCACGCGAAGGCAAAAGGTTGCTGTCGGGCTTTCGCTATCGCGCTGCACTTTATTTTATTCTGAGCGGGTTTCTCACTGAAGCTGGAACTCGCTGTTCCTGTGAGACTGGCCAACAAGCCCGGGGTCAGCCTGCCTCGTCCGCCACCGAATCCAGAGCTTTATGCTCTCTCTACCACCGGGCTGCAGATCACAGCCTTTAATTTTAAAACTGAATTACCGGTTATAATTCCACCAATCACAGCACTTTATACCACACTAGGTCTGCTTTGTAAAGCCATTCCTGTGCCTTCATCAACTCCTGATGCTTTAGTTCACAAAATATGACTAACTGAAAACTCCTAGCCTCCTAAGTATCACCGGGAACACACTGAAACTATTTCTGCTTCGCAAGTCTTTTCACATTTCAAAATTAAAATCATGTCACATATATGAAAGATGATCAAAGAGCAAACAATAATCTGTAAGACACTTTTGTTTTTATTATTTATAAATAATAATTTGTTTATTATGTATTTAATACTAATATTATTAACAAATAATGCAAATATATTCACAATTCATTTAGCATTTATATATTATTAATAATAATTTACTTTTTACTTACATATAATACAAATATATTCACAACCAATTTATTGATTGGTGATGCTAAATTGAAAATAATAATTACTTACAAATAATAACCTATAAAATACTCTGTAAAAACACTTTTGATACCTGCCACTATAGAGTAACATTGATCCCAATTCAAACACTCCCATATGTCTAGACATATCTGTTTCATACACATGTGAAAAAATGTTTGCTGAAGTATTAAGAGAACCCCTCAGGAGATGGTCACTACCTAAATAGTTACTGGTGAAACAGTAAGTTCTTCACACACATGATGAAGCACCGTCCAAGAGTTAAAGCTGTTACAATGCAGCCCAGCGTGATAGCGCACACCTTTGATCCCCGCACAGCATTCAGGAGGCAGAGGCAGGCACATCTCTGTGAGTGCAAGGCCAGCTTGGTCTACATAGCAAGTTCTGGCCAGCCAGAGCCACAGCAGAGACCCTGTCTCAAAGCAAACAAGCAAACAAAAAATAAAAGCAATTGTACTTGATTTATATTTATTAACATTGCTAGATTTCATAAATAAAAATGCAAACCACAGTAGATAATCATATGTATTTTTAAAACTGTGAACCATATGGTGTCTATGATTAGAAACGTGGAGAAATCAAAAACACAAGATAGACAAGATGCACATCATCTTGGGACATGGTAGCTCTGGGGGGAGAGAAGGCACACACTGCATGTGGCTGCCAGAGACAATGGCCCTGCATTTGATCCTCAGCATGCAGTTAAAAGCAGCCAGGGTGGCCACTAGTGATACCGGCACTCTGATCCGGGGCCTGCTAGTCAGCTGGCTTGCCTGGTCAGGGAAGGCCCAGACCAGTGAGTGGCCTTGTCTGAAAAATCAAAGTAGGTACCTGCGACTACATTCACACACATACACGCAAATTCTACGAGCTTCAGTTTTTCTTTTGTATTATTTCGGTAGCACAGGCAACTTGATGAGCCTGAAAGAGGAGGTACCTACCATGTCCTACCATGTCGGTTATTCCTGCCTTAAAGAGGAGGGCCGACACTCTTCTACAGACTAGACAGCCTATGGCATTTCTGTTTCCAATCCTGTGGGCTGGCAGACGGCCCTGCCAGGTCTTCTCTTGAGCGGTTAACATGCCCTTGGGCCACTGCCTGACGTGTTCTCTACAGTCATCCTGCCGTGGGAGCTCTGTCAGACCCAAGCCCACTGCAGGATGGAGCCAAGCACTCCCAAAGCCACTGTCCCCCACCCCTGTGCTAGCTGTTCAATGTCAATTCCATCACGTTTCAACGATAATGGACTGTGGGGGTGGGTGGCTTTTTTCAAAGCTCCAATGAGCTGTGCTTTGGGCAGAGCCAGAGGCTGGTGGGCTTACTCTGGGGCCGTGGCCATTTTAACTGGTGCCTTAGGAAATTGCACACGCAAACTGGATTTCAGAAGCAAACCCTTGCACCACCCTCTCTCCAGTAACTCTAGCCCTCAGACCTCATTCTTTCCTGAGTTCAAACAATTTCACTTCACTACTTCACTGAGAGAGAAATTTCAGGGTCAGGCTCATTTTCAATTGACCATTACATAATACTTCCTGCGAACTTGACTTCCTCTTTGTGTAACTGTCACATATATAGCAAGTAATTTAGAAGGCAGCTTGAAAAATACAGTGCTAGCAAAGAGATGCGCACAGAGAGACAGAGACAGACAGACAGACACGGAGAGAGGATTCTAGAGACCGAGGGAGGGAGGGAAGAAAAACCCAGCTGGTCAGTCTTGACTCTCTTAAATCTCTGGATTAGGCAGTATTAGAGGGAGAGAAATAGCCGCCCTTCACCTATTCACTTGGGTCTCCCTGACCTCCCTCCGGGCTGACTCGCTAAGCCCCATGCTTATTCCAGGGATTATTCCTCAAAGGTCTGTGCCACTGTCCTGTGGCTGCAGCTACATAACTCACTGTTTACTGTCTACATGGATGCAAATTAGGGTGCAAAATGTCAGCGTGTAAAAAACAATTACGGGCTGTGGAAAACTAGCTTCAGGGCAGGGTAAGAGGGAGAAAACTGAAAGACTTGTAAAACCACTTTAGGGACCCTGACACTAAGAATCCAGGGACAGTGATGGGTGTGGCTTCAGACCAAAAGCCAACTGGAAGGCTATCCTCAAACTCAACAAAAGGCAGGCCTTGGCCCAACACCAAAAGTCACAATAAAAGGCTTCCTGGCTCTTCTTTCATTTTTACAGTAACCTGCTTGAACTGGCTTTGAAATGCATCAGTTGCTTGTGGCCCCATCCCCTGGGGGGAAGAGGGTCTCAGATATGCTTGGGCACACTCAAGTTCTCTCCCAGTATTCAATGTTTCGATCACTTCTTTTCCAAGGAATGTATCTACCCGGTGTGATGTGTCCTAGTTAACGACACATGGGTAAGGAAACCCACACTACTAAAACTGGCTTCCTGAGTTCCTTGTTTCTCATCTTTCTCTCTCTGGAGGACAGAATCATCTAGATGGTGACCCAGATGCTCAAATCTTCCTCCTCCTGCCCACACAACCACAAATCAAGTAGAAATCCAGAAGAAGTCCCACAGATCCCCCTCCCGAAGCCTTTTCCCATGTCCCGGCCCCCACCTGGGCTCTGGCAATTGTTTTCTAGCTTGTTTTCTTCCTTCCAAGCTCATATGTGCTCTACTGCTAGAATTAGGTGTGTTGTTTTGTTTTTAAAAGAACTTAAAAAATAACATATAAATTTTATCAGGAGGGTGGGTGTTAGAGGAAGTTCTTCTGTTCCACTATGTGGGTACTGGGTCCAACTTAGCAGCCTATACCTGCTGAACCACAGAGCCATCCTAGGACCTAGAATTCACTTTCTAAAATATAGCTCTTACGTCTACATCACTCTTGTACTAGAATCCATCAAAGCTCCCTACTGCCCAAGGGACAAAGCTGCAGATTGGGGACTCCGCACATAATAGGAACTCCCCCTAATCAACACATGTCACTTCTTAGTTCCTTCCAGCACACAGCGATCCACGTAGCCTCAGGGCTGCTTATCCGTGAAGGAAACACAGGCCTGGCCCCAGGCTACTGCCTAAACTCAGTCTCTAGGTAACTCCTCTACCAACCTCCATTTCCAAGGCCCTGGGTCCAAGTCCTGACTGAGTGGGGGACCCAGGAAACAAGTGAATTCTTTTGGGCCTCAGCACCTTCCTCTGCTGACCGAGGCAATGACAGTGCCCATCTTCCAGGTTCACAGGGAGGGGTGAGGGAGAACACTCGGCAAGGAGGTCCTCCAAAATATACCTGTGGCTGTAAAATGAACTGTCTCCTCTCCCCACATTCTGCAATCACCCCACCTCCTCTCCCAGCCCCCACTACTTCCATTCTGAATCTCCAGTGTGGCTGCATCTGAAGATGGAGCTTTCAGGAAGGAATTGAGGTCAAATGAGGTCACAGGAGCAAGCACTGTCCCTGTCTTTGTCTTCGCCCTGGTGCTCAGAGAAGAGGCTATGTAAGGACTCAGCACGAAGGTGGCTGGACAGCAGGCCACGGAGATCTAGCACTGGATCCAGACCATGCGACACCCTGATCTCAGACTTGTAGCCGCCAGGGCTGTTGGAGAAAAAATATGCCCAGGAAACCACCCGGCAGTCTTGAACATCTTGTTACAGACACCCAAACTAAATAATACGCCCACTATTTCTCTTCTTCTGATGTGACTAGATTAAAATATATGCTGGGTGTACCTTTTGGGCCTTTGAAGGCAGAGAATGAGTCTGATTTATTTATATTTCTTCCCAGGATATGCCAAGATGATCTTGACCCATAGGTACTCAATAAATGTTTAATTTATAAATAAAACTAATGTTGAAGTTTTAATTTTAAGAAATATAATTCTATAGGTTTTGATTTTTAAAAATCTGTATATATGAGTGTTTTGTCAGGAGGGTGTTAACGTACACATGAATGAAGTGTCCAAGGAGGCTGGAAGAGGGCATCAGATGTCCCGGAACTGAAGTCACTGCACCGGTGAGCAGCTGAGTGTTGAGAACCAATGTGGGTCCTCTGCAAGAACAGCAAGTCCTCTTATCTGTTGAGCCAGCTCTCCAGCCCCAGGTTTTGAATTGTCAGAGATAAATGTTGCCCTTGATATTTACCTAATTGTTGCAGGGTCACAGCTATACTAAAAAGAGGTGCTGTCTTTTTGGTTTTCTGGTTTTGGTTTCTCAGTGACACCACACTGAGCCCGGGCTGGTGACCTACATACAGGGAAGTCTCCAGAAGAAAGAAACAAAAACAAACCAAAACACCAAGCCACCTGAAGAAAAGAAAAAGAACTAAGTGTCTTCCTGACCTAATCATCATGTCTGCTTCCACCAAAATAAAACAAAATGCACAGTAGTCCCTTCACGAGCTCCACGGACACAGCCCGCAGCAGCACGCGGCCGACCACACTTGGCCTTGCGCATCACCTTACATTTGTTGTGAGTTTTACAGTTCAGAAGAGATTGATTCCAGTGTCCAATTTACAAATTGTTAACAAAGTATTAGGATGGCTATTAAACACTACGCAGAGTATCTAATGTATGGAAGGATTCAAACAATACAGAGATATCAATCTGTACTTTAACCTAATCATACTGACTAAAAAGTTTAGCGGAAATGCTTGAACACTGCTCACTAATCCCCCAGGAGGTTTGCCTGTCACAAAAAGAACCCATACATCTAAAAACCTGGAGGTTTTGTGGCACATGATAGGACTCTGTTTAACATACACACTCTTTGCTAAGTACCTACAGTGCGCGGGCATTAGGCCACGTTCATAGGACACAGTGTGAGCAGCCAGGACTGCTCAGCTCAAGGACAGTCGTGTGTGTGTTACTGTGTTAGTCCTGCTTCATGAAATGTCCTAGTTTCCTTTGCTGTTACTATGACAAAACACCCTGACAAAACTATGGGAAAAGAAGTTTATTCGGCTCATGTTCCAGGTTATACTTTATCACTGTAGGGAAATAAAAAACATCAGAAACCTGAAAGGACTGGTCACTTCACACCCAGAAGCCAGGGCAGGGAAAAGGAATGCATACATGTCTGACCTCAGCTGCTTTGTCTCTCTCATACAGTTCAGGATCTCCTGTCTAGGGATTGATGCCACCAACAATGGGCAGCACTTCCCAACACAATTAATGTAATCAAGATACACCCTCATAGACATGTGCACAGGCCCACCTGCTCTCTGGACAACCCCTCAATTAGATGCTCTTTCCAGGTGATGCTAGGTTGTTTCAAGTTGACAATAAAAAATGACCATCCCAACATGGCAGTATACTAAAAAGAATCAAATAGGCTTAACATGTACAATTTATCATAATAATAAATGAGATATTTATAATTGTTCTGTGTTTTCAAGAGATATTACAAAACACTAAGCTTCTATGCAATGACAGATGACTGACAACCTTGGTCCAGGATAAAGAACAGGATAAGGATGCCTACTGTCATTACCATTCAACACAGCACTAGAAGCAGCAGGCAGAACAAAAGGCCGAGAAACAAAAATGAAAGGTATCCACACTAGAAAGGAATAAAGTTATTGCTATTCACAGATGACATAATGTTATATGAAGAAAACCCTAAAAATTCCACAAAACTGTTGGAACTAATAAAAAATTTAACAAAACTGCAGGATATAAATAATATGAAAACCAGATGCATTTATATACACTGACAATTTAAAAAAAAAACACCTTTAAATGATGTTTAAAAAGTAATCCACATGGATAGAAAAGTTGTCCCATGTTCATGGATTGGGAGATTTACTATTGCTGAGATGTCAATATCACCTGGAGCCATCTACAAACTTAACATAATCACTGCTAAAACGCAATGATATATTTTTTGCAGAAAAAAAAACCATCTTAAAATCATATAATCTCGACTCCAAATAGTCAAAAATGTCTCTATAAAGACAAGGCTGAATGTCACACACTTCCTGACCCTAAACCTCCCTATAAACTACAGTTAGCAATAGCAACCAGCAGATGCAAACAGTGAAAGTAAAAAGCCCAGGACACATTTCAGTGTGTGTGGTCAACGGATGTCCAACAAGGAAGCCAAGACCATTCAAATGAGGATAGGATGGTCTTTTTGTTTTATTTTAATTTGGGGTGTGAGGGGTGTCCTGGGACTCACTGTCTAAACCAGGCTGGCCTTGAAATCAGAGATTCACCTGCCTCTGCCTTTGCCTCCTGAGTGCTAGGATTAGTATTCTTTTCAACAATGTGTGCAAAGGCCAGCAGTTAACTCAGGCAATGTTCCTCAGGTCTGAGGTACCAACATCTTTTCTGTAAAAAAACAAAACAAAACAAAACAAAAGTCTTTCCCTCGTACTGTGGAAGTCCCTGGTTAAGCTATACTGTATGGCTGCTGACACCCAGCTTTTTCACATGGGTGCTATCAGGACTGGAACTGAGGCCTCATGCTTGCATGGCAAGTGGCGTACCAAGCAAGCCATCACCCCGCCCTGCAGCAAGCCTTTAGTAACAACCTTCTCCTCAGTCACTGTCATCCTTTGCCCGCCAACAATACAGGTGAAGAGCCGCTGTCTACTACAAGCCTAGGAGCCTGCCTAACTCAACTCACAATCCTCAAGCTTTGCTTATTCATGTTCAATTACTGGTATATCCTGGTGGTCATTTGGAGTTGTTGCTGCATTCTGAAAACAGTTCTAGGGGTTAGATAGCTGATCACTTCTATTTCCCGATATCATTAACACATATCAAATAACCTTCCACATACATTAGCATTGGTTCTTATTTCTTCTCCTCCTTGAGACACGCAAGTACAAAAGCAGGTCAATCCTTTCTATTCTTTGCTACTGGCACACAGAAATAGCACCGGTAAGTAGCTTGCAGAGGCGATGTCCAAACCACATGAGTCAACTCACTGCAGCCCTTCCAATGATCTCTCAACCAGAACTTCTCAAACAGTAACATGATTGGAGCTAGGGAGATGCCTCAGTGGATAAGAGCATGGGATGATTTTCCACAGGACTTGTGTGGGATAGCCAGGACCCACTCAGTGGCTCGCAACCCTCTGTAACTCTAGCATTAGGGGATCTGACCCCCTCTTCTGGCACCCACAGGTACATACACAGTCACACAGGCAGACAAAAACACCCATATGAACAAAATAATAAAGTTAAAAAAAAAAAGCAACAAAACTGATCAAGGTATTTTCATTCTTTTTTATCTTTAGGATACAAAATGGTTCCTTTATTATATGTGGCAATAATTTACAAATTGTGCTAATGCTCTTAAAATTAAAAACATCCATCTGTTGATGTGAGCAATCCAAATACTCAGAGACCTTTTGCAGATCTCTCTCTCCTTCTCTCAGTCAAAGTGAAGCTAGACACTGTGTGATAAATTTTAATAAGTCAGTTCCCGTGACAAAGTCTGAGCTCCTTAGGTGTCTGTCACTCACTAAAATGGCCACACGTTCCCTGTGAAGCACCTCAGTAGTGCATGAGTCATGAAAATTTCCTTGTGCCTACTTCATTATTCTGAGGATCCCTCAACCATAATTTCCCAGACCTTGATAGCTCTCTGATGAGCTTTTGTCGTTTTGCAACTTAAACTTCTTCTATTCAGAAGAAAGCTCCCCTGCTTCATCTTCTCTCAGAAGCTCATTCTGGTGCCAAGACATGAGAAGGGACTGTGTGGCCCACCCACGTGCCCCTCCTTTCGTGTTGGTTGTGGTAATTGTTCTAGAACAAGAAAGAACCTCTAAACTGCCCACCTCTACAGCCCCGGCTTTGGCTAAGCTACTTGAGGTGGCCACTTGTGCTCCATAGTCCTTCTCTCGCTCTGTCATTTTGTTTTTCTGAGTTATTTCAAGGGGGTGACTTCAGGCTCACTCTGCAGTCTTCATAATTCAAGCTACTGAGGGTGTCATCCATCATCAGTGTGGAAATGACAGAAAAAAAATCTAGATCACATATGTGGTTGACAGCTGAAGCAAATGGCATTTCAGATGTAAACAAAACCCTTTTCTAAGCAATTAAAGCAATGTGCAACTGACTATAACATGATACTCAACTACGCCCGACTGCTGCAGGTCTCCAGGCAGCTCCACCCCAGCCCAGGAGTCTTGAGTCCTATCCCACCAGCAGGGACCTGATAAATTCACCCCTTCTTCATATTGGCTTCAACTAGATGAAAAGGTGGGTGAGATTTGCAAGATAGAAGAGCACCATGTCCTTTTCCTGATATCCCAGGGATTTCCCTGACATAGCGTAACTCCAAGATTTTGCAATTCACTGCTCAAAATGAGGGATGGAAAAAGAACATCACTCAACGCCTTTCGCCGTGACTCATCCTATCGGGAACACCCTCAAGGGGCCACACGGCAAAGATAGTGGAGATTTTTATTATAATACAATTGCTTTTTAAGGAGTCTCTATCATTTAGCAAATTCAACTTGAACTTGGATGCAAAATCTTGTGTGTGTTACTCCCAACCATGTTACAACTGTACACACAAAAGGCTTTATTAATGATGAGATCAAGGGATAAGGTTTTGCGAATCTGTGTGTCCTTGATGGTTATCTTATGGGTGAATAATTCACATGAAGTAAGCTCAGGGGAATGTGTCACAGAGGCGAGGCAGGAAAGCACAGTCCTAAATGGACGTGGTGCTATTACGGGGAGACGAGCAGGAAGTCATCGCTCACTGGGAGTGAGCCCCAGGCTCAGGCAGAGTTTTCTCGAAACCCAGCAAGGAATCCTGACGTGCAAGGGTACCTGTAAGAACAGGCTGAGCTAACATGCACCCGATATCACAGTGAGAGCAGAGCAGAGGAAGCACTCTGCAGTGCGGGGTCCTGTCAGTTACTTCTAAACACGAGGAGGACAGGCGGACCAGCACAAGCTCCTGTCCATTTCCCCACACCAGAAAATGGTCCTTTGGGCTGTGCAACGTTTGGGCAAGTGTGCCCTCCTTTCTGAAGATGTGAGCCTTTTAATTTGTATAATGGACACAGTAAAAAGCTGACTGGATTCCTGGAAAGGATACTGATAAGTCATACTGACATTCAAAGCTGAGAAGACTTGGATAATTTCAGGGAAGAGAACCTAGGCTTCTGAAACAGACACCTTGAGTCTGGAGAGGCCCAGGACCTCTGGGTTAGTTCTGCATTGGGTAAGAAGAAAGGAATGTTCCTTGGTGGCTCTGGGACCTAAAAGTAGCGTGTGTGTGACCAGGAAAAACTGGTACTTTGGATAAGTAACCTGTGGGACCCACACAGGGCTCTTCATCCACAAGGAAACGTGTACCTGTGACACAGACACAGCTGATGTTCTGCGTCCACCTGCCATGCTCACTCAGCCTCAGCTCTGGCGCGGCAGACGCTCCCCCTCCTGCAGCCTGTTAGCAGAAAAACTCCGTGCTGTTCCACACAGCCCTGGATTCACTACAGACAAGGAAGCCTGTGCCAAACCTCTCAGTCCCAGAGTTCCCTGTGGAGGCATTTTGGAACCCGTGGGCCCCTTGGAATTGACACACTCACTGCAGTGGGACAGGACCGAGAATGCCATCTTGCAGTGTGTGAGCTCTCTGGCACTCTGCCCCACACTGCCCCACGTTAGCACCTCTTGAAAACTATGAAGATATAAAACTGCTTTAATTATCTCTCAAGCGGATTTCCTATTTACACGGAAATGGATATGAATGTCCCTGGTACTCACTCGGGAGACTGGTTCAGATGCTCGGTATTTACAGATGACCTTCACAGCTTTGAGTCATCTAGATTACCTATAATCCTATAAGGCCAACACGTGTTCCATTTGTGTCAGTTCAGCACAAGATCTCATGGAGAGCAAATTCCAATTTTGTTCTTGAGAAATTTCTGGAAATCTTTTCCTTCAGGTATTTTCAATCCCTGGATGCTTCAGCCCTTGGCTATAGAAAGTATGGGTGCAAAGAGTCAGCCATATTTCTTGCAACAGTCAAAGATAGGCTGGATCAAGATTTGACCCTTATCTTGGAAAACAGTGTTCCCAACAGCCAAACTGCTTGTGGTTTTAGGTGGACACACACCACACAGCATTGCTAGCCTACATTTGTCACACATGCTAAAATTAAAGCAGTATATTATGGTCTCCTTTAATGGATTCAGCATCCCATAAATTACTAAAGACATAAAATGCTTGAACCAACAAGTGCAATTGTTCAATTTACTTTTTTTTCTAGCTCTTAAGTGTTTGTAACAATTTTTAAAAAATTGGGAATTGTTTGTTTTTAACAAGATTTTTCTTATTTTTAAGCACATGTACTTGCATATGTATCTGTGTTGGGTATATGGAGATGAATTCAGGTGTCCACGTTGACTAGAAAATGGTTCTGGGTCCCCTGGAGACAGAGTTTTGGGTGGCTGGGAGTCACCTGACATGGGACCTGGGAACTGAACGTCGGTGTTCTAACAGAGCGGTATACAGTCTTAAAAACTGAGCCATCTCTCCAGCCCCTGGTTCTTATTTTTTAACTCAGATACTGATACTGCCCAACTCCCTGCAAACCCCTTACAATTCATTGTGTAACCCTGAATGCCTACTAAGAGCTTCTATAGCCTTGACTGCTGGTGGGATTACAGATACAAACTATTCGCCAAGATACTTGGTCAGGGTACATGCTATGTCTTAAATGGGAACTTAATTATTTTGACAACCCCCTGAAAAGGCAGCCTGGTCCATGCCAGCAAAACCACAGTCCTTGGTTCCCTCACTTGCTCAGCCTGGCCACCTCTTTTTTTTCTTAACACTGAAGGATGCCCTGTGACTTCCTGCTGTCAGAGTCCACAGCCACTTTCTTTCTCTACTGTGCACAAAAGCTTCTCACCTTCCATATCCGGATCTGTTCACCCACCTACGGCTACAGCTTCTGACTACAAATTCTCCTGGTGAAAGCAGGCTGAGCATCTGTGTTTAGGAATAGATGTAATTTGAATTATGAATTTGTTTTGCTTCTTTATACTACGGGATATTTCATTTGCCAACCTCATTTTCAGACTGTAAAGGGGGAATCACAAGCTGTTTGCCATCCACAGAGGGCACTGCCTGCTGCCATCGAGAGCCACAGCTCTTCTTAGAGTGTCACCACACCCGTGCCTGGTTCCTCCAGAAACCAGCTAGTCCTGATACTCAGGACAAACTTCTGGAGTCCAGGAGTTACATGTCTGCCTGTTCGTCCCAGGGGAGCAAAGCCCCACCAGGGGTGAACCCCGGGGCCCTAAATGACCACAGGAAGGCCATGAAAGCTCCTCAGTAAGGCTGGCCTTACTGTCACAACACAGTCCCCTGAAAGAACTCTGCTTCCCAGAATTACACCCGTGGGGGCCAGGTGCAGGTGACACTCATGGCCCCTTGAGAAACTGACGGAGTTCATGGGAGATCAGCCCTCACTGGCATGGCTCCCCATGACTGCTCCCCAACACTTCTCGGCCCAGGTGGGCTGGACTGCACATTAAGAAAAGAATTGAGGGAAGACTCTAAACAGTAGCTGCACTCCCTACTTATGGGAGGAAGAATCAGCATTGGAGGGCTGTTCTGATACACCTCAACAGGGTCAGGAGGCACACCTACAACACATAAGGAATGGGAGGCTCCCAGAGCTCCTGAAGGCACTGTGCCCTGCCCAATAAAGGACTTGTTTTCATTTATTTACTTAATTTTAGTGTGTACTAGTGTGTGTTTGTGTATAACGTGTGTACAGCGTGTGTATGCGTCTGTGTGTGTATGTGTGTATGTATAACTGTGAGCATGTATAGTGTATGTATATGAGTGTGTGCATATGTGAGTACATGAGAGTGTATGCATGGCTTGTTTGTCTGAGGACAATTTTGTGGGGTCAGTCCTTTCCTTCCAATTTAATGTGGGTTCCAGGAATTAAACTCAGGCCATCAGTCTTGTGCAATAAATATCTTCTGTGCTATCTCAATGACCTGCTGTTTGTTGTTGTTTTCCAGTATTTAATCATTTACTCCAAAGATAAAACAGGTAACCAGTGATCTCTGGCAAGTCTGAATGAAGGTTTTTGTATTCTTTATCTTAATGGCTGTGGTTCTTGTGTTTTTGGTTGTGAGCCTAGCCTTTAGTGGCTGGGCCATCTCTCCAACCCATGTCTGTTGTTCTTAGTGCAGGGTGTGACTGGAATGGATGAGCCGTCTGGCTGTACCTGGGGCTCCTTGCCTCCACGTGTAATGTCAGACACAGGACATAGTATCAACTCTCCTTACCCTGGCTGGGCTGTGCTACCTGCATGGAGTCTGGGGTCTTGATGAATGAGCGCTCTGTAGAGGGGGCCTTTGCAAGGAGCAACTGCACAGAACAGACCAACCAGGTCATGGGCCTTAGGAGAGGGGCCAGAAAGAGGCCTGAGGAGATAGCCTCGCCAGAGGAAGGAAAAGGTGCCTGGCAGGGAGGGTGCTTTTTAATGCTTCTCAAGCCTCTCAGAACACCAGCAACCGCAGGACCTGTGTGTGTAGGAAGCCTCTATCACCAAGGTCCTTTCCCACAGATAAGAGCTAAGGATGTCAATGCAACACAGTGAGGATTAAAGGCAAGGACAGGGCCTGTGAGATAGTTCCTAGGTGCTTGCTGCCAAGCCTGATGAACTGAGTTCAATACCAGGGACCCATATGAGAGAAACAACTCCAAAGGTAAAGTCCTCTGACCTTTGACACACACAGATACAAACAAGCACACACACACAAAATAAAATTAAAAATAAATATATTAAGGTAAGGATGGAAGCCAGGTGAGAACAGGGACGTCCATAACAGGCTGGGTAATATGCCAGCTATTCTGGTGAGAAGGGGCAAGGGCAGGAGGAGGGAGGCTGGGAAACAGGGAGCCACAGCACAAGGCCTCTTACACCAGCCGGGATCTGGTGGTTTGGTTCCTGGGTGGTAGGAAGTGGTTCATGTGCTGCCTGGAGAACTCGCCCAGAACAGCAGGTCTCCTCTGTGGGTTATCTTCTGTAACTTTTACAGGAAAAGTAGAGGTCATGCCCAATGGTCACTTACAGACTCTGGGACCACAGCCACCCCAGCACACTTACCGTTATGTAACGTTAAATACCGTTTTTCTTCTCCACACATCACATGGGTGATGGGAGTCTGGTTTATAAATTGTACACAGTAAGAGGTTAACAATAAAACACAACAATTAATAACAGAGTAATATAATAAATTAGTATAAAATTATGAGTTGGCCAGGTGTGGTGAGACACACCCATAATTCTAGGACTTTGGAGGTTGAGGCAGGAGTTTGAAGCCAGCCCAGGCTACTGTGAGACTCTGTCTCAAAAAACTAAAATAAAATAAAACTTACGACTTCTTTATTTCTAGAATATTCCATGTAACATTTTCAAACCGTGGTGACTGTGATCACCCCACCTGCCTCCTCCTCTCTCGCAGTGTAAGTTAATGCTAGACAGAGTTTTGAAATTGAAGGTAAAGGCATCTGGACTACAAAGTCATTGGCCTCCTTTGTTTCTTTAGTGCCTTCTTTTCCTTGAGTCCTTTCAAATAGCCCCTGCACAGTCTCACTGCTGTTGTTAATAAGGGTTACCCTGGCAATGATTAAATGATAAAGTGTTATGTATGCTAAGAGCCCAAGCAGCCTGTAAAAGGTCTAAACTCCTGAGAAAGCATGATGGTGTCTAAAAATCTACAAATGGTTTCATGTAACTAGAAAAGAGGGAAGGCTCCAGCAATGGTTCGGCAGTTGAGGGTAAGTGCTGTTCTTGCTGAAAAGTCAAGTTTGGTTCCCAGCGTCTAAGTCAGGCAGCTCAAAACTACCTGCAACTCTAGCTCTAGGGGGACCTGGTGCCCTCTACTGGCCACTGTGGGTACTTGTACTTACATCTGCACATACCCACTCACAATACACACATATTTGATAATTAAAACTAATCTTAAAAAAAAAAAAAACAGAAAATTCTCCATGATTCAGTACTATTTCTCTCTCATTTTCTTAGCTCAGCTTCGCCCCAATGGCTTAGAGGAAGAACGTCATCTAATTGAAGTAGCTGTTAACACACTGGAAGTGACTCATCACGTACACACTTTCTGGAGGCGCATCCCTAACTACAAGTCTGTACAAGTGTGAATGTGTGCACACACATGTATGTGTGAATGCAGCCATGACACAACCTAAGGTTTTTGGAGATCGGTATTTTTGAGGGATTTTTTATTTCCTCTAAGGACACCGCCCCCATTACTCTATGGGAAACTACATATTTTAAAAGAATCCGACTTCAGCTAAATTAATTCTGAAGGAATATTTAATCAGGACCTTTCCATGGCTTGAACAGAAAACCAAGATGAGGCTTTTGACAGCCACACCATGGAAGGGAAGAAGATAAAAGAATCAACAGATGGACTTCCTATCCCCACTAACTTCGCAACATTTTTGCTTTCATTCCTCTACTTTTGTTGCATGTCTACAGCTACGGGTTTATCCACAGACTCTAGAAACAAAGCTGAGCTAGCCTGCTACCTCTGAGCACCCATGATGTCCTCTCAGCTTCCTGCCTTTCAATGACCTGACATGGTGTGGGGCTCCTGCCCTACCGGCCAGGCATCTCTTACTTTGAATTTTCCCCAGAATGCCCATGGTTTGTACCAGGGGTCAACACAATTGACAAAGGTTAGCTTTGTGGTCTCTGTCACAACTTCCTATTGCTCAAGTTCTGGTGCACAAGCCACCACAGGACAGAGGTGATCAGATGAATGTGGCTGCAGCCTGTAACACTATGTCTGCAGAGGCAGACAGCAGGCCAGAATTGGCCTGTAGGCCATACTTTCCCAAACCCTGAGAAAACCAAACCATCTCTGTAGCAATAATCCTAGTTCCACACTAAACAGGCTCTCAAAATGCAGCCACACTGTATGTGACTCCATAACTGTGATGAGCAGTTTAGGATCTGTATATGTATTATACACGTGCACACACATACACACATATATTATTTACCACGAATTTCTTTCTTTTACTTTTAACGGATTTTTTGCCATTTTATAATTTAAGATGGAAAAGAAAAACAGAATTCATAATCTCACATGTATCTTCTTTCTCTATCATATCCTTATTTGTTTGTGCATATTTATCATTGGTGAATGTTTAATGGCCAATGCATACTTTATTTGCCATGTTTGGGACTGAATGTAGAATTTATGCATTTTCAGCATATTCTTTAATATGCTTATTATTTCAGTAATATCCACAGCCGAGAATTGGTTGCTGACATGGTTTGGAGCAGGGAAGAGGCTTGGACCCTATCAGCCAGACATCTCTTACTTTGAATTTTTCCAAGACTGTCTGTCAGCAACACTGTCATAGTAAGACCCACAAATGTCAAAAAGGATGCCAACAGCGGGGTGAGTGTAGCTCAGTTGGTAGAATGCCTGCTGAGAGTGTGTGCAGCCGTGAATTTGATTCCCAGAACCACATAAACGGGACACAGTGGGACATGCTTGTCACCTGAGGACTCAGGAGGTATAGGGACGTTCAGTCTGGCTCTCTATTGTGGCAAGTTTGAAGCTAGCTTGGGCTACATGAGACTTGTTCAAAAGGTAAAGAGATGATGAGAGAGAAGAGGGTGTGATAGTAGCCGTTGGGGGGTAGGGGGTGGGGGGTGAGAAGGAGGCTAAATGTCCCGTGAGTTCTATGGAAACAGAACTTTGGAAACTCACTGGCTGCACACCTCTCTGGTCATCCTCAGAGCCTCATGCCTCACCCTCTCCTACCAGTCCTCTGATTAAAACCCTTCAAGACAAAAACAGGAAACGACTGTGTGTCATTAGGACCCAGGAGCTAATTATGGTCATGACAGTACAAATACACAGGTGTCTCAGGGAGCAGAGGGTTGATGCCTGACAGCCAAATAACCCTAAGAGAAAGCAGTGACTCACAGGCAACATGGACCACAGAGAGGAGAGGGGAAAGCAAAACCCGAATAAGCCATTCACGCAATGTCAGCTGTTACGCAGCCAACTGCAGATTTGACCCCTCCGTGCCTGCCCCTACCTGGGTTTCCACCGACTCCTCTTCCAGACTCAGCTTAAAACACACCATCTCTCTCATCTGCTTCTTTTCATCTCTCTCTAGCTCCTCTCCTTCAACTGACTGACTTCTGCCTCATCATGAAGTTCAGGCAGCATCTCCCCTGTAGAATGTCCTCGGGGTGGGCTCACCTCTGTTCACCGCTGGGCCTGTACACCACGATGACAGACAAGTGTGTTTTCTAGCCGCTCACTGAGGCCAGAATACTGTGCAGCGCTGTGATGCTCTCATGCACCCTCACCAAGTTTGTCTTATCACCAGGCTGCAAGGTTTGAAAGTGTCACACAGGCCAGCAGTTCAGTATGTGGACTGCTGCACAAGCGCACTGAGCCCTGAGAACAGGAGTATCATGAACTTACAAACACGGCCTCAGGCGCAAAGTTCTGAGGCATTAGCCGGGCAGCCTTTTATCACTATAACAAAGTACCTGATAAAGAGTTCTTACACAGAAACTTTCCTTAAGATCAGTGTCATGAAGGTTCAAAGTTCAGGATCAGCTGACACCATGGTAAGGAGCTAGGGTGGGGGTGGGGAGAGTGGTACATGAAGACATGGAGGCAGCAAATACAGGAGGAACGTTATACATCATGGGTAGAGAGAAGGGGCACAGGTAGGGCCAGGCATACTCCTGTGACAGACTTGACAGGCGTGCCAGAGGATGCCGTAAGGGATAACTTTAAGCTCCCAAATATCTAACTAGGTCCTACCTCCTAAAAGTTTCCCCTTCTGAAAGTGCCCAGGCTTTAACCGTCTCCTAAAGGTTCCATCTCTTCCAACAGTCATGTCAACGGACTGGAGAGACACAAACCAGCTTCAGACCGCAGCACAGACCTGTCCTGGTCTCTGTGGAAACAGCTCCAAGGGCCTGGCAGTGACTGAGCACTAACCACGGGCAGCTTGTCACTAAACGGGCACGGCCATTTGCAGAAGGAGCAGCTGTTAGCAACCTCCAACCAGGGGCTTGTTGACATCTCAGAAGAAGGTCTCTATAGTTCTAATCCCCATAGGAACAACATCTGTGTTATATAATCCAGAATGGCTTTCATTGTAAGCAGTTCCCACAAAGTGACCATTGCACACTTAGCACCTATTAATGAAACTTCTCGTCTCCTTGATGTGACATGAGAAAATGACCTTCTTTTTTTTTTAAAAAAAAAAAAAAAAGAAGTCACTTTAATGCTAGATAGACAGTGCTTCTTTGTTCATCTGAAGGAGAGCGTTTTACCAGAAAGGGGAGAGTGAGTCACTGTTAGGAGACAATAAAAAGGAAACAGCTAGCAATCTGGTTCCCCCTCCTCTGGGGATGAGCTGAGCTATAAGTAACACTCAAACACTGGTCATGCAGTCAATGCTGCATTTCCAGTAGCCCATGCACTGCCGGGTCAGAGGGAAAAAAAAGTTGCCTAAGACATCACATGACCCTCAAATGTAGTATATGAGGTGAGTACTACATACGAGAGCTAGAGACTGTCAAGATGGCCAGCTCAGGTGGCCAAGATACTGTCCGCAAGTCTGAGGATCTCAGCTTGATCAGGTTCCACATGATACAAATCCACACATACATATACACTGGATAAAGCAGATATAATGAAAATTATATGTGTGTGTGTATATATATATATATATATGAGCGATCTGCGTAAAAGGGCATTCTGCCTTGTTCTGAAATAGTGAGGAGGGCTACAAGCAGCAAGATTAGCTACCTTTCACATACATGGTGTCAGGATCCCGATTCTTGTTAATGCTATGTGTACGTGTGGGAGAGAGAGTTGTATATCCCAGGACGGTCTCACACTCACTATGTAAGCACAAATAATCTCAAGCTTCTGACCCTGATCCCCCTTCCTGTAGTCCAGAATGCTGGAATTCTATGCCTGCACCACCACGCCCCGTTTAAGTGGTGCTAGGAACTGAAGCCAGGCCTTCATGCACAGCAGGCAGGAACTCAGCCAGCTGAGCCACACTGCGGTCCCCAGCTCTCCCAGTTAAGTTGAACAACCACACTGTGCTATGGGTATCATTACCGCTACTTCCGTTTCATAGGCGATGGAGCAGCTTCTGAGAAACTGAAACATCAGCATCCTCAAAAGGGCAGGGCCAGGACTGGAGCCCCGGTTACTGGAGGCCAGTTTCTGCCCATTCGTCTATGCAACTGTGCTTCCCAAAACATGGCTAAGAAGCAGCACAAGTTGGACGTGGGAGGAATGCAAGGTCTTTCGGCATCCCAGCACGGCAGATGGAGCAAGGGAAAGCTGACAAGATAATGCTATCAGTCATCCTGTCTTCTCTCCCTCTATCCCAACCAAAGCTTTGTAACTATGCTGGAAAATAAGGTCCTAGGAAGACTACAAACATCTAAGCAATTTAGCAATGGAGGAAGAAAGGTGAAATGAAAGTCTCTGATTTAGAACAGTGGTGATGTGCCCAGTCAATGCCGAAAAGAGTCTCAGTCCCTGGCTACCATAAGAACAGTGACAGTGTCTGAAGGAATGTGGCTGGTACTTGGGCTTGACAAGAAACAGGTATTACAATATTTTTTTCCTCCCTTATTTTCGGTTCCCATTAGAAAACACAGCAGACAGTTCACGGATACACACTGCCTGGTTTCCTTCCCTACAGAAAAAAAAAAAAAAAACATTCATGATGCCTCTTTATGCTCTATGGAGGGCACCGACCTTTCATCTGCCCTGTTGACATGAAACTGGACAGTGGTTCTCAACCTTCTTAATGCTGCGGCCCTTTAATACAGTTCCTCATGTTGTGTTGAGCCCAACCGTAAAATTATTTTCATTGCTACTTCATAACTGTAATTTTGCTACTGTTAGGAATCATAACATAAAATGTTTGGAGATAAAAGTTTACCAAAGGTTGAGAACCACTTAGGTTAAAAAAATAAAATAAAAGGTTTCCTACTTTCAATGTGCCAGTAACATTACCACTTGATCCATATAGTGAGTTCCAGCAAAGACCATATAGTGAGACCCTGTCTCAAAAAAATTTTAGTTAAAACAAACCTACAAGCAAGCAATAATAAAGAATTAATTACTTTAAAAAAAAAAACCCTCCATCAAAGCCTTTGATGAAGCTCAAATCAAACTTATAGTGTGTGTGCATACATTTGTGTGTGTGTGTGTGTTAAATAAGGCATTCTGGGTAAGTTTTTATTTTCAGGCCCATAAGAAGAAGCTGACTTAAAAGTAAACCTGCTGGAAAGCCGAGGTGTGGGGTACAAGCCTGTAATCTTACCTAGCACTGGGGAGGCTGAGATTGAAGGATCAAGGCTGGCCTAAGCTACAAACTGTAGACTATGTCTCAAAAACAAAACAACAAAGTAAGCCAGTTGTAAGATATGCTTTGCTGTCGGAGTGCTCAGCTTGGTGCAAACTGCCATTCTTTGAAGTCTAAGCATTACTCATTTCCTAACACTTTCTTCATCACAACTACACTGCAATTCGCTCCCATCAACCTAAACTACAGGCTTCAAGAAACTACGAAGTGCACGCCCTTAAACGTGTTCAGGACAGCTGCTAGGACTGCTTGTCCACACTCACTGGGCAAACCAGCTCGCTCCCAAGGAAACCCAGGCGCCTTCCACCACAGCAAGAAGGCTAGGCTTAGTTCTTAATTTTTTCAAAGACAAACAAAAATTAACGGAACACACGTGTTTCCCCTTCCATTCTTCCTATTTAAAAAAAAAACCTTCTATTTTCTTCTTACTAGAGCAATTGTTAATAAATAGGCTCTCTTGAACGGCATCAGGAACTCCTTTCGAAGACTGGGCTTTTAGAAGGAGAGGCAGATCAGAGTTTGGGCTGAAATGTTTAAGTTCCTGCACAGAGCGACAATTACACTACAGCGTCTCTAAGTAACAAAAGCACGGCAATGCCCAGGGATACAAAGCCGAGCGCCACACAAGGACCCAGCAAGGGTTAAGCCGGCTGTGCTCGGGTCACAAAGGCTACCCGAGCAGCGTGCGAGCCGGAGTCCCAACCCTGCAAGTGCCAGGCTCGCTCCTGCCTCTATGCATCAGTCCCCTGAGCCAGTGCGCGGTGGGGGACCAAGCGACAGCCCCGGAAAGCAGCAGAGAAACCCTGGGCACTCCTCGGGGGGCAGAAAGTGAGCGGGACTGCAGTCCCGAGGAGGGAAGGGACAGCGCGGAGGGGGATGGGGTGAGGAGGAGGATGGGGCCACGGCGCCGGCAAAGGCTGCAGATGAAGCCCTGGGAGGCTAAGGGGAGCAGGGAAGAGAGCAGCCGCAGGTCGCGAGGTGACCACCCGGTGCGCGCAGCCCGGGCGGAGAGTCGGGAGAGCGGTTGTCACCTGTATTGTTTGAAAAGCTGATCCGACTCCCTGAAGCCGTTGTTGAGCAGCATGTTGATGCCAGCCAGGGCCAGCTCCGCGTCCTGCAGGGGCGCCGCCGCCGCCGCTGCCGCCGCCGCCTCCGAATCGTCGTCCCTCCGCCGCGGCCGCTGCTGCTCCGAGCCGGCCATGGGCGCGCGAGGCCCCGCGCGGGCCGAGGCGAGGTGCGGAGGCGGCTGCAGCGGCCCGCGCTCCCCGAGCCCCGCTCCGACCTGCCGGGAGCCGAGCGCAGCAGCCGGCAGGGGGCGGGGAGGGACGCGAAGGCGGAGCCGCCGCCCGGCTGCTGCGGCGCGGGGAACGTGGGCGCCCGGCCGCCCCCACCCGCCGCCCGGGATTACTCAGCAGCCGGCTCGCGGCCACCCCAGCCGTTTCGGATGCCTGCGCCCGCTTCGATCCGGCCGGTCCCGAGCCGCCTCCGCTTCCTGCAGCCCCTCCGGGCCCCGGAACCGGCCCCAGAGGCCCCCGGGCTACAGCCCAGGCTGCTGACACCCACGTGAGGCCCCAAGGCCCAGTCCTCCCGGGGTTGGATGAAGCTCGGACGTGCTGGAAGGGCGGGAGAGCTTGACTCGGGGTCAGAGAACTCCTGGTCCGCTGCGACAGAGCGCGGCTGGACAGCAGGGTGGCTTCTGCTTGGACCACGAGGGTCAGAACCCTTGGGAATCCAGCGACAGTGGCCCCCAACTTCGTCCAGACTCGGGCCGCCCAGCAGGCCCAAGGCAGCCAATCCCCGAGAAGGTGGGCGGTGGGGGCGTGGCCTCCAGCTCCTGGACCACTTGCTGGGGTTTTACATGCATAGACAAGGGTCCACATGCCACATAGCTAAATATTTAAAAGTTAAGAAGTAAGCTGTTAAGGTGAGTTCTCCTAGCACCTTGACGACTATACTTACATGCCAGTGAAACAGAAAAGCTGTGGTTTTTTTATGTAAGTAAATGTCAGCAAAATACCAAAGGTGATAATTTAATCAGTTAGTCTCACTTTTCTGAGGAAGAGCTGGTGGTGTCTGCATGCACCGTTTAGACACAAAAGAGAAATTGGTTTATGGGTTTTAAAAATGTTCTCTCCTTCACGTTAGCAGTCGTTAAACAAGACTGTTTCAACTAAGATTATGTTAACGACACATCCTCTTGTCTTCCCTGCCTTAGCGCTCTTAGAAGGAACTTCCCTGCTTACCATCAAAGACATTCAAACTCAGATCTAGACATGGCCTGGAATATGACAGCCAACATTACAGTGAGCTAGTACAAATTACCACACAAATGCAACAGTAATTTAAACTCATCGCCGATTCGTTTCACTTTGTTTAACTCAAGGTGATTTAACTCAACATCTTATGTTGATCTATGAAATTGAAGAGGAATGCCAGCTGCTGTCGTTGCTCAGCTGTTAGACCTATCTTTCTCCTTTCTTACAGGATCTCAAGATGCTGCTCTGGCCGGCCTGGAACTCCCAGCCTCAATCACCCTGCCTGGCCTCCTACCTAGCTAGGACAACAGCCCCATGCCTCAAGTCTAGCTTGTAAAATCATGCAGATTCTTTGAGACAGGGTTTTACTCTGCAGCCCTGACTGGCCTTGAACTCACTGCAATCCTCCAGCCTCAACCTCAGGTCTGCTGTAATTACACACTGCGTTAACTAATTCTTGACAACAGCTGAAACAAAAATCTGGGCACAGGGGTCTTTTCTCAGACTGATACTCCAACCAAGGACCATGCATGGAGATAACCTAGAACCTCTGCACAGATGTAGCCCATGGCAGCTCAGTGTCCAAGTGGGTTCCCTAGTAATGGGAACAGGGACTGTCTCTGACATGAACTGATTGGCCTGCTCTTTGATCACCTCCCCCTGAGGAGGGAGCAGCCTTACCAGGCCACAGAGGAAGACAATGCAGCCAGTCCTGATGAGACCTGATAGACTAGGATCAGAAGGAAGGAAAAGAAGACCTCCCCTATCAGTGGACTTGAGGAGGGGCATGTGTAGAGAACGGGGAGG
>CM053764.1:27755555-27826607 GCA_028658305.1 Pachyuromys duprasi
GGGGGGGGGGGGGGAGGAGTATGGTTGATGGCTATCATTGATAAATACTAAGAGCAGTTCACAGTGATACTTAAGAGGCCGAGATAGGGAAGGGAACTCTGGGTTAGTAATGGTACCAGAGTGCTTTACACTTGGCAATGTGGGGCTCGAAGTACTCTCTTGCAAAGCAAAGAATCTTCAATGCACTTGACTTCACCAGATAGGATTTACCCAAGTATGTCCTCCAGCCCTTGAGGGGCTAGGAAGAGAAGGAAAGCTAGAATTGGAGGATCCTGCTCGTTCTTTTCTACAAATCCCATATGCTATGCTGATGGCCAATATTTTATAGTCCTGCATCTACCCTCCTTATAGAAACAAAACCACACACATACTGTTGTGGTAGTTTGGTTGCAAACAACAGACTCCTTCTGCCTTAGAGAAACAACTTTACTGGTTTCTGTAGGGGGTTCCAGTACAAGGCTATATCCAGAGCTCCAACCCGGTGACCAACACCCAGCTTTTCCCTCCACCCCTCACTCTGCCATCCGGGTGCTTAGTAGCCCTATTCCAAAGTGCCTACATTTCCAGAGTGTCACTTTCCCAGAGCTGTACTGACAGAGTCCTCCAATCTGTTAGTCTCCACCATCCATGCATTTCAACAGCTCCTGGCACAGGAGATACCTGTGACTCAGACAGAATCACATAAAAAAGAGGGGATTCTGGGACCTAGGTGTGGGAACGGATGGCTGAAACCTCAGGTGAGGGTCCAGTGACCATCACTTCCCCCTTTTGTGAGGAAATGCCCTTTTAGAGGGCTGCTTTAACTGAGATGCTAACAGCTGTTACAATTGGAAACAGCAGCCTACAAAAGAACCTTAGGAAAACCTAATTGTTTCTGGGTCCTATTAAAACAGTTTTTGGTAAAGCTAACAATAGAAACAGTGTGTCTTTGTTTATCTTTTTGTAAATCTGCAATCAGTTCCTCAATGTCTAGAATTCTAAGGAGAGTAGAAGAATGCAGAGCCTTTTTATTTGGCTGGGGGTGGGGGTAAAATTGTGTGAGCTGTCTGAATTAGAAGGCAAGTCTGCTCAAGGCCCTGTGTGGCAGGTCTTTTTTCTTCTTCTCACAAGTGGTAGTCACTTGCTTGTCTCTGAGGAGGGGTGTGTTAACCTCAAGGGGGAGGACCTGGCTGTTTCTCTAGCTGGATGCATGTCATTCAATCTGCCCTGCAGAGCATAGAAATCAGTATAGGGCAGGACGTCGTCCCTTCCAGACACCCCCTTTTGTGCTGCCCCCTGTAAAAGTTGCTTTAATTTGCCAGTGGTAATTGTCTTGGAAACTTACTGCCTCTGTCTGCTAACCTAGGTTTAGTCCTGGAGGCTTCTAGCCTTCATACAATCTAATCTTAGTCCTAGAATGTTTTCAGCCTCTGAGACTTACTGCTCACCCTTTCTAGCTCTTTCTGAACTCTGGCTGGCTGGTTCAACTCAACTGTTCTGGCTCAAAACTCCTCTCCAAGATGCCTGTTTCAATCTGGCTTCTCTCTTGATCTCTGACTAAACTGCTCTGCTTAGCCTCAGGCTAACTCTAGCAGTATGTTCTAATATTCTGGCTCCTTCTCTGGCTCCTTCGGTCTTTACCTGTGTCTAGCTTGTTCTCTCTCTCTCTGAAACCTGTATGCAACTGACCAATTAAAACTGCCTCCCTCCCTCCCTCCCTCCCTCCCTCCCTCCCTCCTTCCCTCTCTCTCTCTCTCTCTCTCTCTCTCTCTGTGTGTGTGTGTGTGTGTCTCTCTCTCTGCTACTCTCCTTAAATTGCCTCTCTTTCCTCCCTATTCCCATGAGAGTTGGATGTATCCTGTTCTGTCAAATCTTTCTTTGATTTGTCACTTTGTCTGCCTCTTAATTAGAGGTGCTTCCTTCTACAAATTAACTTTACCTTCATTGTTTGGGTTTAAAGATGTATACTAAGAGTGTGTCTGTATTCCAGCTAGATCACACTGTAATCCAGGGTGTGACTCCAGTCCAGCCAGGTCACATAGACCTAGAAAGTCTTCCGATATGATCTCTTGCCAGAGCAGCCATGCTTGTGGATTAAAATTCCTCTATAGTCTCCAAAGGAAATACTAAATGGACATCAGAAACGCTTAACAAGGTGTTTCTTAGGAGCCATATTATATTCTACCACTGTAGATTCAGGGAGAAAACTGAAAGAGGCCTATGACCTTGCTCCAGCATGTGAGGTCACCTCCACAACTCAATAGCACAAGCAGGGAAAGAAAGCCCCTTTGCCAGCCCTGGAATGACATGTCCTTGAGGGGGAACAGTGTTCCTTTTTGCTTTTCAGATAATACCTCACACATATTTTCTTCTACTCCCCAATCAGTGCCTCTGTTCCCTTTATGCCATCTTTTTCCACTCCATCTCTTTCTGTCCAGTATTCTCTGTGGAGGAGAAGACTGTCACTGGTTTCAGGAAGTGGACAGCAACTCTGGCTCCACGGATGAGGTGGGTGTCAAAAGAAAGAGTAGCCTCCATTTGCTGCCAGGGTGGGCTTTCTCCGGACGTATCTTGAAAGCAAACACATAGTGATGTCTGAACAGCTTTCTAGATGCCCCGGCAGGTACACAGAAATGCATTTTTCTCATTTTACATAATGTTACTTTTGTTCTTGCTAACAGCCCTGCCTTCACTGTGCTAAGATAGTAACCCTTTCCTATACGGACATTGGGAGAATGGTACCTCCCTGGCACTTCTCTCTAATCACAAAGTGGAGAGGGAGTTTAATCCAGCAACATGGCTGCTATGGCTGGAACACAAACATGCCCCCAGCACACACCTTTAATCCCAAACAATGAAGGTAAAGTTAGTTTGTAGAAGGAAGCACCCATGTTTGAACATGACATCTAACTGAGAAGCAGACAAAGTGACAAATCAGAGAAAGAGCTGAGTGAATAGGATATGCCCAACTCTCACAAGAAGAGACAGGAAATAGAGCACTGAGGACAGCCATGCAGAGAAAGAGACAGAGAGAGAGAAGAGTCAGTTTTAACTGGACAGTTGTACAGAGACAGATTGCAGAGAGAGAACAAGCTAAACACAGGTAAAGACAGAAGGAGCCAAAGAAGATTAGAACAGATTGCTAGAGTTAGTTTGAGGCCGAACAGAGCAATTCAGTCAGAGGCCAAGAGAGAAGCCAGACTGGATCAGGCAGCTTGGAGAGGAGTTTTGAGTCAGAGCAACTGAGTTGAACCAGCCAGCCAGAGTTCAGAAAGAGCTAAAAAGGGTGAGCTTAATCAGCAGTAAGTCTCAGAGGCTGAAAACATTCTAGGACTAGATTAGATTGTATGAAGGCTGGAAGCTTCCAGGACTAAACCTAGGTTAGCGGCCGGAGGCAGCAAGCCTCCAAGATGACAATTCCATTGGACGAATAAGTTACTTTTACAGCAGAGTCCCAGGACGTCCCCCGCCCTCTCTTGCAGGTGAAAGATCTGTGTTTCCTCTGTTTGACTGTTTGGCTGTTCACACATAATGTGACCACGTAGGTGAATTTATCTGGAGTGGGAGCAATAGTGCTGGTAATTCTTCTCAGGGTGGATTTGGGCCCAAACCTCTACGCGCAGCCAGAACCAGAGGATATGGTGGATGTCCAACACTTGCAAAACTGGCTCAGGAGTCGACCTATGGGCCATGCCCTGGCCTTGCAAGGCGATCACTTTGTAGCCTGGGGCAATTTTACCTCAGCAATCTCAGTTCCCATTTCCTCATGTGGAATATGAAGATAACCAGTTACCTTCAAGGCACGGCCAACAGTGGGCTGGTAGGGGTGCTCCGGTGAACCATAATGCCAGATTGTGCAGGGGACACACACCATAAATGCCTGCTCTTTGGTTCGTGTGGCAGGAGAGCCTTGAGGTTGAAGGCGCCTTGGGCTGCACAGTGAGAGCCTGTCTTAAAAAAGAACAGGGGTCGAGTATGCGGTTTAGAAGATTAGCATTGCCACCAGGCGGGCCCACAAAATCCATTCGCTAATATTAGCGAGACCTGGCGGGTCCTTCCGCGCTGTCTGTACTTGTCAACAGTATCATCTTGAAATATCCAGCACAAAGAGAATCTACGAAATTGACAAACCAGACGCATCATATGGAGATGATTAAGTCAAACTATTTCTAACAAAGCAACAGAGGTCTGCTATTATTAATGCAGCCTGAGGAAGTACTAATTTCTTCAGAATGTACAAACCGTGAAAAAAAAATCTACGTTTTCTGGTTCTTCATTTGGATCTGAACAGTCCCTGCTTTCATAATCTATTAACACTTTTTTTTTTCCTTTTTAAACACAGGAATGGTGTCATATGTTCCAGGCGGGCCTCAAACTTGTTACGCAGTTGAGGATGACCTGGAACTTCTGATCCTGCAGCCTCTGCCTCCCGAGTACTGGGATTATAGGATTATGCTACCCAGTCATTGTACCGGGACTGAGGACCGAAGCTGCAGCACCATAGCCATTCAGCTACCAACGACCTATGTGTCTAGCCCCATTATTGTTTGGTAAGGAGCAGGTGATATCTGGTATTAGGATTGTTTCCTTCGTGGTGCTGTTGGTCAGCTGGGCCTCATGCAGGGTAGGCAGGCTGTCGCCACTGTATTGTTTAAGGTTGTCTTTTTGTTGTTGTGGCAATAACTAAGAAAAATAATTTAAAGAAGGAAACATTTTTTTTTCCTTCTTGGTTTCAGAGAGAAATGTTTACACTACCTGGCTTCCTCCTCCTTCCTCCTTTAATCTGCCCCACCTCCACCCAGCCTGTCAGATGGTGTTAACCACATTCAAGGCAGGCTCGGGAACAGCCAGAACTGAGTTACACCAACTGCCTAGACACACCTTGATTCCATCAAGTTGAAAATCAAGATTAACCACAAGCTAACATAGTTTCCACCAAGCTGCCTTATCTTGGTAAGGAAAGAAACATTACAAATTGAATACCACTTCATTCATAACTCGTACGTGGGTCTGTGTTCCGTTTGTTTGGTTAGTAATCCAGGTGTCTCAGCATAGAATTCTGCACAGCTGAGTTCCCCAGGAGTGGACTGATCTCTCTCTCTGCAGATAATGCAGTGTTGCCAGCGCTAATGCATGGGAATCCTGCAGCGGAGGCGGCTGCTCTTCCACCCTGCGTCCCTGGAGTGCTGGCTCCCACTGTATCAGCAACAGGGATAATTTCTAGCAAAACCGAGACAACTCCCAGAAGATCCTTGCCTCGAAGATTCCCACTTCTCACAAAATCCTGTGCATGTCGTAAAGGATTGGAGTGCCACGTCAGCCAGAATCTTATAATCACGCATAGTTCCAATGACAGGGCTGTGTTCTCCACAGTGTTCTCATTCTTGGTCGAGCACACATACAGGACTCTGGCTCCTGCTACACACCTATGCTAATGCCTGTTCCCAGGCTACAGACCTGTGCACTATGTTACCACACTGAGCAAAACAGCAAGTATTTATGCATCTAAATTTGTCTGAACTGGTTTGCTTACCCCAGGCCCCACCAAGCCTTCCTATGACAACGACGCTGCTAGGTGATGGGGTTTTTAAAGTTGGCTCCATATGACCTTATGGAGACTTCTGTTAGTCTGATGTTGATCAAAATATGACTATAGAACTTATTATCTCCCTAAATGACTATAATAAATATATACCTAACACTGATACTCAAACGTGTTTTTATTTTAAAATATATTTTAACCAATTAAGGATTTCATAAAATGTATTTTAATTATGTTCATTCCTACTCCTCCCCCAACTGTTTCTAGATCCACCTCTACTTCCCTACTGCCCCAACTTAATGTCTGTTTTTTTTTTAAAAATGTAACCCACTGAGTCCAATTTGTGCTGTCCATAAACTCCTGAGTGTGAGCCCATGCACCGGAGGATGGCTGACCTGCCACAGGACACACCCTTAAAGAAAGCCGACTTTCCCTCCCCAGAAGCCATCAACTGCTGTGGCTCCTCAGTTACAGGTGGGGGATCATGAGTCCTATAGTGGCTGGAATGATAACAGCCCCAGAGGCTCCTATGTTGAGTATTTGGTCCTCAGTTGGTGGATCAGAGGTAAGCTTCCCCAGTCCATGCCTGCCTGCCTGCTGCTATGCTCCCTGCCAGGATGGCCGTGGGCCCTAACCCTTTGGAACTGTGAGCCAACATTAAATGCTTTCTTTGATAAGTTGCCTTGATCACGGTGTTTTGTTTTAGCCACAGAAAGTAATGAAGATAAGCCTCTTCCCTACCATTAACGGCTTGATCCAGTGCTGTCAGCCAGGGCATTCCTGAGGCGTGGTCCTGTCACATCCGGAAGACACTGTTTCGTCTTCTCCCTTGGGCTCTTATGATCTCTCCCTCTCCCCTCCGTCACAGTCCCTGAGCCTTGAGGATGGGCTGTACAGACGCCCCTTTTGTGGCCGAGCAGTCCACTAACACTCAATCCCTACACTCTGACCAGTTGTGAGTTTCTCTACTGACCGTCACCCACTGCACTAAGAAACATCTCCAATACGCCCAGAGACACACTAACCTGGGTAGAATTAAGAGGGCAGTTTGATAGAGTTTGATGCAGTGTCCACTTAGCAGAATAACAGCAGTAGCTTCACCCCTGGGACCTGTGTATCCTCCACTGTTTGTTTTAGCCAGAATTCATGTGTCCCCTGTGGAACGGTCTTAAAGGCAATCAAAAAGAGGCAGGTGGTCCTGACATCAGTGCCCTGTATGCCCACGGAGTCTTTACCCTTTCATGTCTTTAGCCAGTGTGGCATGGACAAATGAGTGAGAGTGACTGAAAGCAGGGTTCTCATGGTCCTTGTAGGTAAATGGCTGTGTTGTTAAACTCCAGATGGAGGTGCACATTCTCACCTTCAATCTAAGAATGCATTTCATTTTCTGTCTTAACAGAGTCTCTCCGCCCTGTGGCTGGGAGTAGAGCTCAGTGGCAGAACATAGGCTCAGTGTGTAGGAGGCCCTAGGTTCCAACCAAGCACCAAAGCAGGGGAGGGAAGAGGGGAGGGAAGCTATGCAACTCAGTTGCTGGGGTGTTTGTCAGTAGCCCTGGACCAGGTCCCCCGAGTTGCATAAAGGGGCTTGGTGGTGAATGCCTGTGATCCCAGTGCTCCAGGAGACAGAGGCTGGAAGAGTAGAGGCTAGAAGTTCAAGGTCATCTTCCAGCTTTAGGTCAGCCTGAGCCAAACGAGACCAACAGGAAGAGAGGGCAGGGAGAGAGCTCTGTGCCTTTTGCTGGCTAGTGATTCACACAGCTGGTGCTGAAAGGAGCCCACACAGGTATAGCCGGGGCAGAAGACAAAGCTACACTGAAGAAGCATGGAGGATTCGGACGCTGAGAAATCACCCGGCTCCTAAGCCTTGACATTTATTTTTAAATGTGCTTATAAAAGAAGGCTCCGAACGTTCTGCTGTGTCAGGCTAAAAATATACATTCTTCACGTCTCCTCACCCTCCTCACCCTGCCATCTCCTCGGAGACACAAATAGGAAAAACAAAGGTATACTGTGAGATGATCAAGAGAAATGGAAAATGCGCTCATATTCATAGATGCTAAGTTCTGGGTTCTCTACCTCCCACACCAGGCCATAGGACAAAGACCCCCTGGCTCAGGAATGTTGTCCAAGGCCACACTAATTTTAAAGCTCATCCATTAACTTGTTTTTCTAGATTCATTTTCTCCCCATCCTCACAGCTGATTTTGAATCTAGGCCCCACCCCAGTCAATAGACTCCCTCCTTCCACCCTCCCAGTCTGTTGATCCTTGGAAACCTGTAAGAAGCCCCCCCCCCCCCACACACACCTATGCCACTTGAACTAAATTGTCCTCAGAGTCCCTATCAGGCTGTCTGTATGCCCACAGGCATTAGTAACTCCTCAATAATTTCTTACCCAAGAGGACAATCTCCCTCAGTGTCCCCCTTGAACCTCAAACCTAAAACCTTTCAAGAAACAGTCTTAGTTCTGTTAGGATTCTGAAAAGGAGATGCCTGCATCTCGAAGGCCACTCCCTCCCCCTAGAGTGTAGCATTTCTTGTGCCCACACTTGCTAGGTGATAATGGCAAATAACATTTCTCCTGGCCAGAAGGAACAGTTCCATGGTTTTCCTTGTTCAACTCAGAAATACATGTAATGTTAAAACTGCCCATGAAAAATCACAGCTCGCACCTCAAAGAGAATGAGAAAGTTTATTCTGGGGCCAGATATGAGTGACTATGGCCCCCAAAACACCCAGTTCCATGGAGTTATAGTAACAGAGCAAAGATGGGCAGAAGTTAAGGCGCTCTCCAGATTGACTTGTGGAAATGTAAAATGGAGGTCATAGCACAGTGGAGAAATCTCAGCTATAGGCCTCAGATGTTATCTGATGGCTCTTAGCCGTTCGGTTGGTGGGAAATTAGAGCACTTTTAGTTAATACGTTCCAAAAGGTTTTTAATCTGCAGTTGGAATGTTAGGTCTGACACGGGTGGGTGGGTGGGGGATGACAACAACAAGAATTGTCCATTTAGGGGCTAAAGACAGTGAAGAAAAACCGTAATCAGGCTCTGGGCCTGCGACATTCCATACTCTCCTAAGTCACTGAGTTTTAGTCAGTTAGTTTCTTTCTGGGAACTCTCATTCACAAAACTAACTTGTCTCTAAGAGACTCTTTTTAACCAGGTATGAAGCAGAGTCACAGAGGCACATGCCTCACTCGAGAATGGTACAGCATACAAATGGCGGGCTGGCCCAGAAAAATTGACATGACATACTGGCCTGATGCATCAGAACATCTCCCAGTTCTAAGCTATGTGTGCTAGTGTTTAAGAGTGTGAAGCAGGAGGGTTGATGGTTCAAGGCCATCCTGGGCTATGTAGAGAGACCCTCTCTCAAAAGGCAAAACAAAGCAAAGAACAATCACATTTGACCCATAACCAAGACCAGTTGATTTCATTAGTATCCTCTACTAAGAAAAACCCTAGGGCTACAGAGATGATTCAGTGCTTAAGAGCACTGTCTTTTCTTTCAAAGGACCTGGATTCAATTCCCAGCACACACAACTGTCTCTATAGCCAATTCCAAGGGATCTGATAACTTTACAACTAATGCACATAAAATAAAATAAAATAAAATAAATTATAAAAAAAAGAAAAGAAAAAGGCTACTTTGTGCCAGGTATGGAAGAAATTGAATAAGATCTAACCCCTAGATTTGGAAGATTCTAGTCTAGGAGGTGAGAGAAACACACTAACAGATGACTTACTATAAGATGATCAAATACCAGATATCTATGCTGTGTATTTCCTGGGCACAGAAGAGAGCCAGTCATCTACTTTGAGGTTTATCAAAGGCTTCTTCACAGGTGTTTGATGAACTTACAGGTAAAAACCACATTCAGTCAGAGGGCTTGGTGTGAGCACTGCTACTGAAAGGCCTGTCTCCTCACAGTAGCCCAAGATGAGGCTAGGAGGGGTCAGAGCCTTCTGTACTCTGGGCCACTGGTCAAAGAAGAGGCAAGAAGATATGGAGGCAGGGAAATATGTGAGCAGATTTAAAATGAAGTGCTAGTTTAGTGTGAAGAAGACTAGAGATTTACGGGCAGCAAGTACAGAAGCTCAGAGCCCTTCTCATCCCTCTGCATGGGACTGTTATTTCCTTTTCCACCATCAGTGACCAAAGCCAACTCAAAGACGCTTATACAGGACACAGATAGCCTGAAGCTGGGCGCTGTACCAGCAGGACTGGAAACACTAAGAGATGTTCACTAAGAGATACCAAGATTCTACTTCTTTCCCAGAGTTGACTTTACCCTCCCACAGAGGGCAAGCAGGTGACATTCTGAAGAGCTCTCTTGGAGCAGGGGTGATTCCATCAGTAAAGCACTTGCCAGATAATCATATCAAATGAGGTTCAATCCCCTAAAACCAACATAAAAAAGTCAGGCCAGGACTATTGCCTCAGCCTTGGGGAAGCAGAGAGAGGAAGATCCCTGGGGCTTGCTGGTCAACCAGTCTAGCCAAACTGGTAAGCTCTGGGTTCAGCAAGAAACCATCTCAGGAACTAAGATGGAGATCAACAGAGACAGACACTTGGTGTTGAGCTCTGGGCCACACAGGGGAGCTCCCACACATTTTAAGCCAAGAGCAACCCTGCCTCCTAATGCCGAAAATACCCCAACCCCCCAAACACTGTAACTAAAAAACTCCGAAAATGGCGTTAGAGCCATTGCACATGACAAGCAAGGCCCTTTGTCACACTTGAGTTCTTCACCCACCCCAAGCTCTTAAAACTCTAAATGACCACTGGTCAGTCAATTCAGAATCTATTGGTGCCACAAGATAGTAGCCTTGTCAAATCTTGTTAAATTAGAGTCTTTAAAATCTAGATCCTGCTACCCTCTGTCCCATTTAGTTTTCTTTCTCCTCTTAGCAACATTCTTCATGTTTTCCCATTATAATGAGGAAGAGTCTGATTGGTTCTGATTGTATCACATGGCAACCCTTGAACCAATCTCAGACTGGCCACACTAAGTCATCAAGGAGGGACCGAGGCTGACAGCCCCACCAAACCCACAGAGCATGGGGCCAGTTCTATTTCCAAAGGAGTGTAGAGAGACAACATACACGGCACCCTAATGGATGGGTAAGAGATAGGACAATTTCATTAATGCGTACCTCACACTACACTGCTGTATTCTGTGGTAAAGAAAAAACAGTTCAGTTTCCCACTGGCTCTTTCAGATAGTTCTGTGCATTCAGAAATGGGCCCAAATTGAGTGGGTGCTGAGAACAAAAGCAGCCCAAGTTCATCTCCAGGGCATGGATAATGGGATGTGCAGAAGTGCTGCATATTTGTACAAGGCTATAGGGAACTGTGGTGAAGAGGGGCTGCAGAAAAAGGTGCGAAAGTTGAGGAACAGGGACCTCGGCCTACTAGAAGAGCAAACGCAAGGACAGAAGAGAGGAGGAAAACTGCAAAGGAAATGGGCTTTGAGAGATCGTGAGAGTCTACAACGGACAGAAGAGGAGACTGAGAGACAGTGGGGGTCCCTAATGGACAGAAGGCTGGGTATGAACTACAAGATGTTAAGAGTACACCACGGACAAAGGGTTGGGCTGTCATAGGAGGAAAACAAGGCTGGACATCTAAAACCAAGGAAGGTGTTCATTGGTTGACTCCAAAGGATCAGCACTGATCCAGGGGCCTGAGGTCAGTTTCTACCTGAACTCAAGCCAAGTGGTCCAGGCAGGCAGAAGCCCTGCTTTTCTGGATAATATGTCTAACAGAAACATTGATAAAATAAACTGCAATAAGACAACACTACTGGGTGGGATAGAGAAAGGAATCCCTGACCAGGCAGCCAGGGATAACAAAACTCATGCAGAAAATACAGGCCTGTTCCCACATTTTACACTAGGTGACAGCAAGGCAGTCAGCCTTTACCTCCCTCTGTGCAAATTTCATCTTTTCGATAGGGTCAAGAATTACAGAATCTGAGAAGAGGGCTGAAAGCTGAAAGTAAGGGTCTGTGTATCAGAGGTCCCCGTCTGGATCCAGCTTTGTGGAGTTCTGTTGACCCTGATTGAGTTCCTTAATGTCTCAGGTTCCATTTCATCACCACCAAGAGAAAATAATGACAAAGTCTTTTTAACCTTGCAAAATTGCTGTGACAACCAGGTGACAGGACCTGTCAATTTGTGGAACTCATTGCAATGTTAAAAAAAAAAAAAGTGTTCATTTGTTAAAATTTTTTTTTGAAGAATTTTAAGGTCAAGATTGCAGTAGCAAGGACGGAACCCCATGCTGGAAGCCTCTGAGGACGGAGCATAGGCGACATCTGCCCTGAGACAGTGTGAAGGCCCGGTGGCAGGCCCAAACTGAAGGACGTGTGACTTCGGAAGGGCCAGCTCTAACTGGCCCGATTCAGAAAAACACCTCTGCCATCCTTTCCATCAATGACTTTCTCAAGATTGTGGTGGTTCCACAGGCCCCAACCAGAGAATCTGACAATGGGTGGCATTTGTACCAGCATGGCAAGCATTGCTCTACCTTTGTGCCAACTCATTCCTCTTGCCTTAAGCTCGCCTCACCTCTGCTTCCCAAGGGTACCTCACTAATTTGCAGGAGTTCCCCGCTCTAGTCCCAGAAACCTAGGAACCTTGCAGAGAGGCTTTAGTTAAGAATGTGGGTAGGAAAGATAGGGAACCATTTCATCAGACCCATGTGCCCACCGTGCTTAACCTACCTGGGGTGCAAACACAGAAAATGGCACAGAACCAGTAGGGCTGGGTGTGCCATGAAAGTATCAATTATGTCACAAAGCCCTCAGAGAATCAAGGCAACCATCCAAGATGATTCAGGAAGTAGGCTGGAAAACAAAAGGCATTTCATATCGGTGAGCATGTGAGGGCAGCTGTGGAGACGGATACAGGCCACACATATACTCAAAGGGTGTGGCTTATTTTCCCATAATTACAGGCTTCCAGGGAGCAGTGTAGAAATCAGTTTTAGCACCATACACAGCTTAACATTTCAGAAAGCTGTGCTCTTTCTCTATAAAACCAGGGAGATGTGCACAGCTCAGAGGCCAGAAGTACACCAGAGAAGTCATCCAAAATACAACTTCAGTGTGGGATAGATGCCAGGCACACGAACGCCAAAAGATGACTATACTACTCACAGATATGCACACGAATCTATCTATCTATCTATCTATCTATCTATCTATCTATCTATCTATCTATCTATCTACCTACCTACCTACCTACCTACCTACCTACCTACCGACCGACCGACCGACCGACCGACCGACCGACCTACCTACCTACCTACCTACCTACCTACCTACCTACCTACCTAAGCTTTTTTTTTTCAGGGCCTGAGATGGAACCCAGGACTTCCACAAGCTGGACAGGCACTCGACCACGGATCACATTCCCGGCCCTACTTATAAATCACTACAGCCTCTGCTTCGTCCTCCTCCTCCTCTTCTTTTGTTTTTGATAGGAGGCTCAACATGTAACTACATACAGAAGTACAGAACATACAAGGACAACAAGAGGAAAAAACAGTTCTGTCAATGACTAGTTCTGTGGCCCAGAAGAGCAATGAACAGGGCCTCTCAGAACCCAGGTTTCCTCACCTACAATTATAAATATAAATATATAATATAAATATAAATATTAAGAGAGCCAGCATGTAGCAAAAGCCTAGGGCTTGACCACTGATTCCTAAATGATCAATTACTACTGTCGCCATTAGGAACTGCTTCAAATAATCGTAGCACAGTCATGCTACAATATTTTTCTTCAGTACAACTACTGAACCATAGTCACAGTTCTCCGTAAGCTTTGGTCTGTGTGCTCGCTAACTTTATGTCAACTTGTCACATGCTAGACTTATCCAAGAAGGAACCACACTGAGAAAAATGCCTCTAACAAGGCTGGGCTGTATGCAAGCCTGTACATCATTTTTTCTTAAGTGATTGATGTGGGAGGGCCCAGCCAAACGTGGGTGGTGCCATCGCTGGGCTGGTAGCCCTGAGTTGTAAAATGAATTAATTATTCTATTAATGTTAATTAATGATGGTTATGAAGACAGTCAGTTATCCCCTAACCTGCTATTTTGTGAATAAAAGACACACAAAAAAATTGTTAGATTTAGAATAAGCATTAAAACACCAGGGGTGGGTGGGCAGATATCAACCTATGTAGCTATCTTGTCTGCTTCCCATCCAAAATCCCCATAAATAATCACACATGTTCTACTTGGGCCGTGTCTGCTCCATTGGGCCTGTCCTCAGAGCAAGCTGCTCTTGGCCAGGTGCTCCTGGTTATGCTAACCCTTGGCCACCTGATCCTTTCTTTCCCTTTCCTTTTCCCTCTTCATGTCCCTTCTGCAACTCCACAGGCCCATGAAACTTCCTGCTGCCTACCTCGCTTCTGCCCAGGCTGTAGGCAACTGTATTAGCCAATCAGGGATAATTTTGGAGGCAAGGTTCAGACAATGTTATATTGGATACGTGAGAATTTGCTCATAGGAATGGTAAAGATCTCGGGGAGGAAAGCAATTAACATTTGAACACACAGTAGCTCCAGATCAACCCCAATACTGGTTCTGTAAGAAAGCAGGCTGAGCAAAAGCAAGCCAGGAAGCAGCACCCCTCCATGGCCTCTGCACCAGCTCCTGCCTCCTGCTTCCTGCCCTGTTTGAGTTCCTGTTCTGACTTCATTGGATGATGAGCAGTGATGGGAAATGTAAGCTGAAAAAACCCTTTCCTCCCAAGTTTCTTTGGTCATGGTGTTTCATCATAACAATAGCTGTTGTAGCTTGCTATTTGAGACAAAGCTGAAGCCATCTTTGTATTCAGCTTCCATTTTGTTTCTAAGGTGAAACTAAGTTCAAAATTTTAAACTTTTCAACTTTGCTTCCTGGAAGCGGTTGTTCATGGCTGACCTTATGATTCAGTAGTTATAACTCATACTTGGTTATCTATGCACATGGCTACACTCTGGTTATACTCTTGTTATCTATACAACTGGTTGCACTTGGTTGCACCTGGGCTGCAACCTTCACTTGGTTGACCTTCACTTGGAAGACCTTCACTTACCATACCTGGAACCAATCAGCTTAGACAGCTGATAATACTTTGTCTCATTAGCCAAAAACAAAATATTGCCTTGTAATGCCCTTCCATGTCTCCTGCATTTGGTTATTTTTCTATAAAAACCCTGCTGTTAGACCTTGCAGGGATCACAGGTAGGCTCCCAAGTCCTTACTGTGGCCCTGATCGATCAGCTTGGAGAGGCGTTCTAAAAAACCATTCATATGAGACCAGAGTCTGATTGGTTTCTGCAGCTATTCTTATACCATAACAACAGCAACCCAAACTAAGGAACTGTGGGAGCTAAGTACAAACCTTAAAGCATTGAGTGCAAAACCCTACAGAATCCTGCCATATTCTGTTCCCCACATCTGTGAAACAGAACATGTGGTTTCTCTGCCCTTAAGTGGTTCAAGGCAATTTCTTCCCAGAGGACTCTCACCTATGACCTGAAACACAGAGTTGAAGTCCTGTTTTTTTCTGGAACAAAATAGCTCTCAAATGTTAGAAACATTAAATTACCTGGTCTACAAATGTGGGTTCCTAGACAAATCTTGTCCTTAACATCTCTGATTCAGGGGCCTGAAACTTGGGGGCCAACCATTTTATAAGCAGGTACAAACACACGCATGCGCGCGCACATACACAGAGTCACTTCAGTGTTAAATTTGGCAAGAGTATGGAGAAAGTGAATGTCCTACAGATATACAGCCAGTACTGATGCAAAACAGCCCTGCTGCTCCTGAAAACTGTTTTGAAGTTTCTTTAAAAGCCAGGCATATACTTTGCATGCCACCCAACTAGGAAAACTTTGGTTCCCACACGAAAAAAATCTCCGTGTTGATAACCACAGGACTTGATCCGTTGTCATCCCACATTACAGTATGTCTAGCAGTGAGAAGTGGACTATTGATCTTCAAAACAGCATAGCGGGCCTCAAGTGTGCTATGCTGATGAAAAGCCGATCTGAAAAGGGTGCCCACTGTAGGGTTCCATTTCTAGAACACTTTGGAAATGACAGATTCCCACATGTAGGCTGTCTTGGTTACTTTCTGCTGTTGTGGTAAAACACCCTGATCAAAAGCACCTTACGGAAGGAAGTGCTGGCTAAGGCTTACACACAGGGATAAGAGTCCATCTTGGCAGGGAGGCATGGCCGGGGCACAGTGGGAATAGGAAGCTGAGAGCTCACCTCTTCAAACAGAAGCACAAAGCAGAGAGAAAACAGGAAGGGAGGCAAGGCCATGCACACTCAAAGCTCACCTCAGTGGCACACTTCAAGAAAGGCTGTATCTCCTGAAGGTCCCACAACTTCCATAAACAGCACCACCACCTAGGACTACGTGTGCAAATGTCTGAACCTATGGGGGACACTGCTCATTCAGGCCACCATGCAGGCTGAGGATGGCAGCTCCGAGCAGAGTAGGCAATATAGCAGGAAGGCCCACTGCAAAGGAGACTTTCAGGTGGATAGAACCATTCTGGATCTTAATTGCAGAGGTGACTATATAAATCTATCTATCCAGGGCACTAGAATCAGTGTCCTGAGAAAACTCTGGAGCATCCTCAGACGATGCAATTACTGAAATCCAGGCCGGTGCCAGACAATGGAGCAGGGTCCCTGAGAGCAGAGTACAGATCCCAGCATTTGTCAAGCTCTCCAGAGGCGACTCAGTGCACCCAAGGCCCAGGTCTACTCTCACAAGGCCTTTCATAGCCTCCGCCAGCACCACAGCCATCAAAGGCCCAGCTCAGCAGGCCAAGTATCCATGCTGGCGGCACAGTGACAGGCTTTTTCAAAAGCCTTGACAATGGGCCAACTGATGATATTTCCTAATGGCTGATGTTTCCTTCAATCAGTGTGTGGGCATAAGCCCTGGTGATGGGCTCTATGTGTGGTGCAGAGAAGCATGTGTTGATAAATTAGGCTAAGAAAAGCCCTGGGTTTAATGTCTCTTGGTTTCTCCAAATTCCTAGACAAATACAAAGATCTCCTTTTGTTTTCTGTTTAAAGTTCATAGCAGATTTCCCAGGTGCTTTTTCAACATCTGCCAAACTCACTAATTTTAGAGACACGGTCTGATCGCCCTTGGTTACTGCAGGTGTCTCTATCTTACTTCAAACAAGGGCACTAAGAAACAAAAACAAAGAGGTGTTGGCTGAGAAAAAATACATTATTTACATCTTTCTTGTGTCTTATGCCAAAATAGCTAAGGACTGATCATGAAAACTTTTTGTAGTGGTTTCCAGTTTTTAAACCACATCTACCTCTTACTGTTTTCTTCCTACAACTTCAGAACATTTTAGAGATTCAGCGACCTAATAGTGTAAACATTTCCACAGGGGACAGGAGAAATGGTCCAATACAGTTAAGGCACAGTCATAAAGACTGGATTTGGACCCCAGCACTCGTGTACCAAGCCAGAAATCCTGCCAACACCTGTAATGCCAGCTCTGAAGGATCAGAAAAAAACCCTTCTCCTCCACACATATATGTACACATATGTGGACACATAGACACATACATAAATGTAGATATTATATAACTTAAGTGACACTTCCCCAGTCAAATGTCAGATTGGAAAGCTGTGTTAATTTTAGCGGTTTGTTTCTCGCTGATAGGAAGCTTTCTATTTGACAGTCAGTGATGTCACAGGACCCCTCAAAACACACAGCAAATGGAGCCTGTTTTCCTGAGCTGTTTCCCAAGGTGAGTTAACTGGTTGCCATTTTATCTTTGAAGGGCGTTTGGCTTTGATTATGCTGTACAGTATAGTAATTACCCAGAACACCACAGCTAATTGTGACATTCTTCAAATATTCATGGGAAGTGGACTTTGATCTAGCGTTTCACTCACAGCAGCGCCAGGGGACAGGGTTGTGGAGGATAACACTCCAAACCTCGAAGCTGGAGGGCCACACTCTGTGCTTTACACAACTTTTAGCAGAAATTTGTGATTTCACTTTTTGTCAAACACATACAAGTTCAATGTCTATGAGGTGACAGTCCATAGATCATTGGATGTAAGAAAGAGGGCCATGAGCTGGGGGCAGAGCTGAGTGGCGGGAAGCACAGGCTCTGGTTCCCTCCTGCACCGCGTGCAGATCCAGTGCAGAGCCAACTTCTTTGACGTCCGTTATAGATACCACAGGACTTGGGTTCTTTTTCACTTTTTAAAATTTTATTTATATTTTTATAAATTAGTTTATTCGCTTTGTATCCCAGCTGTAGCCCCTTCCCTCGTCCCTTCCCAATCCCTCCCTCTTCTCCTCCCATGCCCCTCCCTGAGTCCACTGATAGGGGAGGTCCTCCTCCCCTTCCCCCTGACCCTAGCCTATCAGGCCTCACCAGGACTGGCTGCATTGTCCTCCTCACCACAGGAAGTTTATTAAGCATCTGTGAACATGTCATACTATAGTATGTTCATTTAACATTAATGTATATATTTGTACCCAACTCTTCTTGGAAATCTTTTGACATGTCACATGTGTTAAAACTTTTAGATGAACTTTTAACAAACAGCACAAACCAGAAAAAAAAATCTTTTCATGGTTTATGGAAATTCACAGTGAAAACATGTTTTTTTTTAATTTTTATTAATTTTCAAAAACTAATTTCACGTATGTACCACCTCCATAGTGACCATCGTATTCCATGCCCCTACCAACAGCTCGCCACATGCAGAACTCTGTCACTCTGGGACATTCACATGTTTGTTGTGTTTTGTGGCCCACTAAGGTGACACAGGGCCACCTGTGTGACTGTGAGATGTTGGTGGGCTCCACAGAGGCACACAAAGAAAGACAGTGATTTCCCTACCCCGGAATCTATTACTAGTCTGACTGCATTATTTTCATTATATTTCTTATCCATGTTAACATCCCAAAGCTTATTTTATCATCCCTTCTGACTTGGTTTAGAATTTTAACACCAGTTGGTGTGGTGGCACACACCTGTAATCCCAGCACTCTGGGAGACAGAGGCAGGTGGATCTCTGTGAGTTTGAAGCCAGCCTGGTCTACAAAGTGAGTCCAGGACAGCCCAGGCTATACAGAGAAACCCTGTTTCTAACAAACAAACAACAACAAAAAAAGAATTCTAACATCAAAGAATTTAACCCACACAATGATGCCGCAACAGAAACCTCAAACGGGAGAATGCTGATTATTCTCAGTAAGCCATCTGTCACAGCAGCAGTCTGAGCCATCTCAGGGAGAAGACCAGGACATGGCCTTCCTAAGCAGGTGGTAAGACTGCTCTTCCCAGAGACAAGCAAACACAGCTGTAGAAGAACCAGCAGCACACAAGGAAGGGGCAGGGAGGGGTCCAGGACACGAGTGTGAATTCTGAATCAAACCTTCCCTTCTCCTCCAAAGTTTTGCTCGGCTCGAACCTGCATTCATCGCTGGGGCTGAGCTCTGCTGTGATTAGACTCTGCAGCCCTGTGTGTGTCCAGGAGCACAGCCCCCACCTGAAGGGGCTGGCAGCAGGCTCTGGCAAGGTGCCAATAACTCCAATAGCTCTGGAGAGAGAGGAGCAGGCCTTGCTTGTTAGGCAGGTTGCCACACTTGGAGCCTGACAATGTCAAGCACACATAATTACTACTAATTCACAAACACAGAAAAGCAGCTACAATTAGAAGGCACTTGAGCAACGCCTTTTTTTGTTTCTGTAGAGAACTGAAATTATCCACCGCTTTCTCTGCCACTTTGCATCCATAATCTATTCAACTTATTGTAATGTGTAATTGTGCACTTATTTTTGAATCTCCTTTCTCCACAAGCTCTTGGGAGGGAGGGCCCACGTGTCTAGTTTGATCACTATTGTGCACACCTAGGACATCACAGAAATAAATGACTAAACATGTTCCCCATTTTGAGACCAGGTAAAGACAATATCATCAGGTTAAAGGTTCATTTACCACACCTAACTAAGGATAAGTACACAACACACTGAAGAGTAGGGCTTGGTTTCCTTTTTGACTGTGTGCTGACTGAGAGCTATGGCTTGCTGCCACCCCCTAGTCTCACAAGACTATCCAACAGCACAGGAGGAAAAATCAAAATGGAAACTGAAAGTATGTCTCCTCTTAAACATACACCACTTTGCACCACTATAAAATGGAGACATTGTAGGGTTGGGAGACAGCTCAGTCAGTGATGCGCTTGTCCTGCTGTTGTATGACAGTTTCCTCCAAGATTAAAGCCTTCTATTCTGCAAGGAGGCACCTTAAGCAGGAAGGCAACCAATTCAAAATAGCTTCAGGAAGTCCCTGAAACTGAGCAGATACACTAGGTCCCTCCCCTCCAATAAAAAGCTGAGCATCCCTCTCAGAATGAGTGAAGCTAAGCTACAAAAAAAAAAAAAAAAAAAAAAAAGACTCTGAGAGGAGAAAAGCTGAGACCAGACCAGCTGCCTGCAGGAAGCAGACACCAGCCAAACTGCCTGGAAGTGTTTTAGACCAACTGAGGCACCAGGAAAGGTCACTTTCCAACATGATGAGCTGCCTGCACTGACATGGAGCTCTGTGTCTATTAAGTCTATTAAGACTTTTATGTGTGTGTGTGTGTGTGTGTGTTTACCTGAGGAGGCCAGAAGAGGGTTCTGGATCACTTGGAGCTGGAACTACAGGTGGTGTGGAAACCCATACATAGGTCCTGGGAACTGAATTGGGTCCTCTGCAAGAACAGCAAGTTTTCTGAGCTGGTATTTTTATTGGATCTCTATAGTTTTGCAAACTGTTGTTTTATAGTTCCAACTACCAACCAACAATTTACAATGACTTTCTCCCAGTCTATGCCTGACTTTCCCCATTTCAATGGAAATAATTCTTAATGAAATACAACGGGCCAGTTTCTTCTTTTCTGAATAATTTTGGTGCCACAGCTATGCAACTTTTGTCCAACCCAACCTCATTTTTGAAAAATGTTTTCTTGTAGAAGTTACATAATTTTAGGTTTTACTCTTCAGCCTAGGACCCATTTGAGCACACAGATAGTCATTAATCTGTCACAATGTGTTGTGTGACATTATTCCTGGGGAGATGTGGACAAACACTGACTTAGATGTGGAACCAACAACACAGCCAAGAAAGAATGCCACCAACATCCAACCTGGTAAGCCAACGGGCTTTATTGGGGTTACTTCTAGAAATTCAGGTGAGGGGTTACTTAACAGAAGCAGAAATGACTCAAAGACAGCTGAATCACCAAAGCTCACCCAGCATGGGCGACATCCCACAGAAGCTGCAAACCTGGGCACACCGCACAGCCTGCAGGCAGCCCACAGGTCAGAGCATCTCCTCCAGCAGCTCAGGTGGTCTCTGCTCCCTGAAGATGACCGTCCGTGCTAGACACGGTTCTGCACAGGCAGTTTCCATTTAACCACCAAAGCAGCTTCATGAGGCCCAAGTGGGCACTGTCCTCTCCTTTTTGTACATTAGGAGCAGGAGACACAGCAGTTACCTCATCAGCCCAAGGTCATGCTCATTGTCCTGGACAAGCTCATGTATACTCACACTGGATCACACGTCAGTGACATCACTCCTTCATAAAATAGTTAGCAGCGGGCTGATGTGTTTGAAAGGACTTGTCTCTCAACAAGAGGAACAGGTACAAACTGTGTGTACCTGAAAACTTACTCTGCAATATTTTCATTTTGGAACATCTACCATGGGAAAGTCTCACGGATGGTTTTATTTTTGGCCTAAGATTTTTTTTTTCTCTTTCTTTCCCTGTGTTAAAGCAAAAGTCATGTTTCCTTACTGTCCCTGAGAACCAGTCCCCTGATCTCTCTTCCTAGCTGCCTACACAGAAGACCCTAACTAACTGTCAGCAATTCTTGGCCCTCAGATCTCCCTTCAGTCATCCAGCTGCCCTGAAAAGTGCCGGGCAGAGCTTTGAGCACAGGAGGCTTCACACAGCCAGAGTTTGGTCAAGAGCTTGCATTTCTTTTGTTCCAAAAGACATGGATTCCTTCATTTATGCACAATTTTTAAACTTTCAACAGGCAAACACTGTTAATAGAACAGAGAACGAGGGCAGCCAAGGAATCATTATCAACATGAAGTTTATGTTCCACTGTGTGTCGAAGGCTCAGTAGAACAAAGAGGAAAAGAATGAACTGGCCGGGTGGATGCCACCAGCCTGCAATCCCAGAACCTGAAGGAGGGGGATCACAGGATTGGGACCAGCCTGGGCTACATACTAAGCCACTGTTCCTAATGTCAGAGCAGAGATGGGGAGATGCCTCCATTGGTAAACTGATTGCCTTGCAAGAATGAGGACCTGAGTTCTACTCCCAGAATCCATGTGAACAAAAGTCAGGCATGGTAGCATGCATTCATAATCCCAGCCCTGGAGAGACATGGACAGCCAGACTCCTGGGACTGGCTAGCTAGCCAGTTAGAGGCCTTGTCTCAGAGCACGAGGTGAATATTATCTCAGAACCAGGAAGCTGATCTTCGCCCTCTATATAAAAACATACTCATGTTCACTCATGCCATGGTGCCACGTACAGGCCAGAGAACAACTTGAGAATTAGTTCTGTTCTTCCAACATGTGGGTCCCAGAGATTAAACTAAAGTCATCAGGCTTGGCAGCAAGCACCTTTACCTACTGAGCCATCTTGTCCGCCCCAAAATAAAGATTGTCTTTCATTTCTGTAATTTCCTTCCTTTCTTTTCCGTGACGCTGGAACTGAACCTAGGATTTTACACATGCTAGGCAAGAACTCTACCTTGAGCTATGTGCCAGCTCTCCTTTCCTTTAAGCTACTTAACTCCCCCAAACACACTAAATTGAGCTATGGGGTGAGGCAAGGAGTGGCTGCTAAAGGCAGTCTTAGTGACAGTGCCATCATCTGGGCTCCTTCTCCATGACTGAGCATCCCTGTCAGAGTGAGGGTGCCCACAGCTGTTCCCTGCCTGCTCAGGGAACCAATGGGATGACAAGTTACACAGGCTCTGGCATGCCGCTTGGTGCAGTCCTGCCTGGTCTACTATTTATAGCAACCACTGCTTAAAGCCAATTTATGTATATCAGAGTTCCGGAGCCTGACTCAGTTTCTCATCACCTGTAGGGTTCCAAAAGCCTTTCCTTACTAATACAGTTAATGAGACCATGAACTGCAGCCGCCCAGACTTCAGCGGAATAACAAGCAGTTATGGGGAAAGAGTGTCACAAAGAAATTCAAAGGAGGTAGGAGCTCAGTTACAAAGCATAAGACCTTTGCTTGATTCCTACCATTCTTGGAAGCCATGCTGCTTAGGAAGCCATGTTGCTTAGGCAGCATGTGGGCGAGGGTACCTTTAAGGACATACCAACATGCTCTTCTGTGTGCAAGGTACGTGTGCCTTCAGTGGGACCCGCAGAGCTCCTCCTATTCTGGCTAATGCTGCTGGGTCACTAACATTTCATTGACAGTGTATCCACTTCGTCATCAGGTAGTGCAGACTAGAACATTCTCCAAAGCTCAATCAAACTAGCTGGGCTTCCTTCTATTCATTCTTGCTGTCTGTCTGTCTAAATCAGGGTCTCTTGTAGTTCAAGATGGCCTCCAGCTATGTATCTAAGGATAATCCTGAAGTCCTGATCCTCCTGCTTCTATCTCTTTAGTGCTGGGATTACAGGTGTGAGCTACCAGGAGTCTGGTTTGTACAGTGCTAGGGACCAAACCTTCTAGACACACACTAATCACTCTAATAATTAAGCTACATGCCAAGTCCCACATGTTTTTTAATTCTTTCCACATAGCACAAATCAGAGTGCTATTTAGAAATGGTCATCAATAAAGTGTGTAATTTGGAAGGATCACATAATATTTAAGTTGCCAGAAACCCAAGAACGTGTTAATTACTCACTTGAGAAAGGTATAGGTGTTTTGTTTTGTTTTTAACAACTTGTAAACCTGCCAGAAGTTTGGAGTAAGAATCTCAGCTCTTCCTGAATGAATTCTAGAGTAGCTGAAGGCCAGATACAGGACTGGGAGAATATAAGAAACATAGCGGCCAGTAAAAAAGTTAGCTGTTACTTGAGTTTGGGTGTCCTCTGAGGCCCCAAGAAAAGGACTGTGTATTTTATAGTCCCGAAAATGGCGCCTTCATGGCCATGTGCTTCCTGTTTAAAGCAACTGAGGAGGAAGAGCCACTCTGAATGAGGATGGCACTGCCCACGGGCTGGGATCCAAGACTGATTACAAAGGGAACAGGAGAAAGGCAGCCGGTGCCAGCACTCTCCCTCCTCATGCCCAGCTGTGAGCAAGCAGCTGCCTCAGGTTTTCCTCCGTGGGGTGACCAGCCACCAATCAGGCCCTGCCATGATGGACTTCAGTCCCTCAAACAATGAACCAATGCCAGATGTAAACCTCTTCTCCCATAGCTGCTTCTTCTCACAGCAATGGGGTGGAGGAAGGGAGAGACGAGAGAAGAGATGAGAGAGAGAAGACAAAGGGAGGAGGAGGAAGAAGAAAGGTATGATGGATGGACAGATAGAGGGGAAAGGGAGGGAAGGAGAGAGGAAGAGAAGGAAGAATTACATCGTCTAAAAGTCACTAAAGAACCCAGCTCCCCTTGGTCAACAAGTGGCTTGTGGGTGAGGAGACTTCAGACCCTGCTTGGTAGGAGAAAAGCTCCTAATTTTCTCTTCTCCTTCCTTCAAACAAAATTAATGAGCCATCCTTTCAAGACCAAGAGCAAAAGTGAGGACAAACAGCCTGTGGTAAAGCAGAATGCTCTGAAGGGCTCTGGCCTTGATGGTGTCACGGGGAAGCTGAAGCAAGTCAAAAGGCCATCTGTCAAGAGGTGCACACAAGACTGGCAGGATGGCTCAGTAGGCAAAGGCACTGCTTGCTAAACTTGATGACCTTAGTTTGATGGCTGGAACTCACGTGGTAGAGGACTAGACCCACTGATCTCTACATTTGCACTGTGATACTCCTTCCCCCCCCCCCACACACACTGCCGCTTGTCCTCATCACACAAAATAAACATGTCAAATGTCAAAGTTTTTTTTTAAATACTGACTGAAGTAAGGCATCTTTTAAAATGTCTCAATGAAGAAAAACAGACTTTCATTTCTTTAATGCTACAGGTAGCCTGGGTTTTGTCACTCACAGCTGAACACATCTTTCGCTGGTACTGGTAGTTCAAACTGACACTTGAAAGGCGAAGGGTCAGCCCTGAAAGCGGCGAGGGCAACTGTGCAGGAGTCCGGTGGTGAAGGGAAGGGAGGCAGGGAGCTGAAGGGCGGGATGCAGTGCCACAGGGCAACCCTGGAGTGGGGAGGGCACTGTCCCGGGGTCTTGGTGTACCAATAAGAGAAACATCACAATAATCTTAAACCAAAGAGCGACACATGGGTGCAAGAACAAACTCACCTCCTCTGCTGTCTGCTAACTCCAAACCACTCATGTTGAAGGTCACAGGGCTGAGCAATACACCATTAGTCTCCCACTTGGACAACCCTCTGTCGCATGCATTGCGATCACTGTTGCCTAGGTTACATCTCAGCAACCTGAAGCCAATTCCGCCTAAACCCTGACTCTACTGACGTCTACAGAAATCAGCTGGATGACTAAAATCTCTTTCTACTCTGTCTGCTTTGTGTCCCAAGGGCATTGACGTCTTCTGGCAAGCACACTAGCCTGGTACTCGGTGGGCTTACCCTGAGTCACGCTCACTCAGGAACTGCTGAGTTCTACCTGGCATTGTCATACTGCATGAAGTTCTGGCCTCACCGGTCTCTCAACACCTGAGCTGACAAAAAGCACAGGAAGGAGAAAGAAGAAACACAGACTCACTCCAGTGGCCCACAGGCCACCGAAACCCTGTGTCTCAAGAAAGCACTGCTCAGGAGTGCAAGACCCTGGGAGAGAAAGACACCCACTGCATACACTACAATGTCACTCCTAACACACACCCACTGTATACATTTAGAATACCATTCCTAACCCACACCAGGCTGAAGTTAGCACTCACGAACCTTGGGATGGAGGTCTCATTATGCCAGCTTAAGATCAACCTGTCTGTGCTCATAGTGACAGTGTCCTGGTTAGTTTGCAAAAACTTTTTCAGCAAGACACATGCTCTGCTCTTCAGGAGACTAAGGCAGGAGTAAGGTACGTTCAAAGCCTGCCTGGGCTACATGGCCAGTGTGAGGACCATCTGGGCAAGTCAGTGAGAGCCTGTCCCAAAATAAAGGGGAAGGAAGGGTTGGGAGACCTAACTCTGGCAGAGCCTGACCTAGCAAGCAGGAGTTCACTCTCTAGTGTTGCACAACAAACAAGTACCACCAAAGGATGTCAAAGCTGCATCACTTCAAAGTGCAATAGCATCGAGATCTCCCGTCCACAGCAACACTGATACTGACTGGCAGAAAACTGTTCTACATCTACTGGTGTAATCCCTAGGTGACGTTAATTTTTTTCCCTGAGAAAGTATCAAGTCTTTCCTTTCACTTCTGATTAAAATAAATGACAAAGACATATTCATTGAAATAAGTGTCTTGAACAATGTCTCTTAATAAAGAATCTGCTTGACAGACATGATCTGTCTGAAAGAAAAGAAAAAAAAGAAAAGAAAAGAAAGAACTCTACAGTTGGCCATGGGATGAATGACTTAAGATGCAGGAGCCTGGTGAGGAGGCCTACACGGTGGCCCTTGGGAAAGATGGATGGTCTGATACAGGGCAATTAGTGAAGATGCCTGTGCAAGGACAGAGGAGGTGCACGGAGTAGGCAGGGCTGAAAGGGCTGGCTGGAGGGATCAGGGATGAGTCACAGGAGCATGACCCTCGTGGCACCTTACAAGGACAATATTTTGTCCTAAAATTGGGGCTTTGGGGAGCGGAAGAATGCTGAGTGAAAATCTCTAGTTGGGAGAGACACAGGAAGATGGATATACCCATCTGGGATTCATCAGGTAAGAAAATGCATGTGGTGACAGGGATAGCACAGCCTGGACACTGCATGTCCAGAGTTAGCCACCACCTCCTTCCAGCAAGAGGTGACGTGAAAGCAAGAGGAGCAACACCTCCCAACCCATCTGACCAGCCGCTTCCGGCTGCATGAGTGCTCCAAAGGCCAAAGCTGCTTCCGGCTGCATGAGTGCTACCCAGAGGCCAAAGCTGGAAAGCTGCGTAAGTCCTCTCCAAAGATCAAAATTGCAGCACTGGGCAGAGCTACCTTTAAAATGTGGTGTGTTAGGGGAGCTCCTTAAGCCAGTGGGGGCATGCCCCTGCAGTAGACTGTGCAGCTCAGTTTCTATATTTCTATTCTGACTGGAGGTATGAACAGGTCCTCTGATATTTGCCAATCACCACTGCCATTTACAACCCTAGTCAGAGCCCCAAACCCAGTCTTAGATTTGAACCTCCAGGACTATGAACCAAGGAAAACCTCTGCTTACTTTCTAAGCAGCCTGTGTCAGGTATTGCATTACAGTGCTAAGGGTTGAACAGTATCCTTGCTTTACTTCATCCTTTTGGAAGCCTTGTGCAAGTACAGTTAGGGCTAGGTGTGCCCTCAGGTAGAATACCCCACTCTGTAGGCCCCGGAGACCGGCCCCCAGTTACTTACACACACAGAGTATTAGCAGTGACACCCTGAGCCCAACATGGACAGCTAAACCTTGCTGGCTGTGTAACTCAGATCATTGAGAGCTGGCGATACCCTCGGGTGTGCACGCTTCCTTTGAAAAGTGTGTCTGACAGAAAATGAGGGGCTTGGGTGGTATTGGAGGGCTAGGAATTTGGAGAGCAGCCTGCTGCCTTTCTGCTGGTGCTCAGAAGTCACTTCAGACAAGGAGGGATTTGAGCTGTAGGATCCCCGCTGATGCACTAAGCTCAGTCAAATGCTAGCTGCAGCTCACCAACAAGGTGTCTGGGCAAAACTCCTCCCAGAAACCCACAGACTGTGTAAGCCTGGAACAGAGGGGAAACAGGCCGAATAAAGCTATTTTGGTAGTTAATTACTATTTCCAAATGAGGCCTTTGGCACACTTACCTGTTCCAAGCATGTTCATTTAGCCAGCTATATGTGTGAAGGCTGACTTTACTCTTGGCTTACATGGCTCCGTCTACTGGTAATGCCTAATTGTTGGAGACATCACACACTTTGGTCAAGCTGGTACTGAAGTAGAGGTTTCCTTTCTGCTGGCTTTTATAGTGTGTCACTGGCCAGGGGTGGGCTAAGGGGGGGGGGGGTAACGGTCTTAGATGTGAACCATGCAAGTGATAATAATAACTGCACGGTGTCTTACTCAGGGCTACAATTCCCATCATGAAACACCCCAAATGGTCCAGCCTGGTTTTTAAATTTTTACTCTTATTATTCTGAATTACACGTGTGTGGGTAGGTATGTGCATAGATGCAGGTAACTGCACAGGCCAGAAGTGTTAAGATGCCCCTGAAGCTGGAGTTAGAGGTAGATGTAAGCCACCCCATGTGGGTGATGGGAATTAAAGTCAGGTCCTCTGGAAGAATGCTGTATGTTCTCAGCCACTGAGCCTTCTCCTCAGCCTCTAGTCCTTTTTTGTTACTATTAATGTTCGTGCCAGGATGAGCTTGGGTGTACATATTAAAACATAGGGTTTGGGCTGAGGAGTTGTAAAGTGAGGGCTAAGCATGAGGACCTGAGTTTGGCCCCTAGAATTTATGTTTAAAAGAAAATTAAAAGTTCGGTACAGTGTCACACACTTGTAATCCCAGGTCTGGGGCAGGAGAGGAGAGACAGATCCCTGGGGCTTCCTAGACAGCCCAGCCCAATCAGTGATCTTCAGGTGAGTCAAAGACCCTGCCACAAGCATGCATGCTCACGCATATGCATCTACGCATGTACTCATGCAAACACAAAATAAAAATGTACCTGTTGGTATTCAGGTACAGCAAGGCAAGTCCATGACCGAAATGACAGCTTGTGATAAGTCAGATTCCAAGAGGAGGGAGCATGCCAGGAGGGCCTGTAGTGTGGTTTCCACGTGAAGGTGAGGCATGCAGGAGGCAGGCTTGGGTGGGCTAGGCTGAAAACCCTCAGCAGACTTGAGAGAGGGAGGGCTGCTGCTGCTTGTCTGGTCCTCAAGCTGGGTTGAGAAGGGCAGTGGAACGGTGGCCCTGGGCGGGAGAGCCGGTGTCAGAGCCGCTGGGAGTGTGGCTCTTACCCAGAAGGGTGCTCGCGGGGATCCTGGTCCCTCTCTAGGAGTTAGGGGGCTCCATGTGCAGCAAAACCTCCCATGTAACAGCATCACAAAGCCCTGGCTGAGCCAGTTAGTTAAGGATTGGCCATGCAATTATGGGGGCTTGTTCTGAGCTTCGATTTTCTCCTGATATGAATAAGGGGCGCAGGCAGGGAAGCAACTGCCAGTGCTCCACACACAGCTCTAGTGTTTACTGTCAGCGGCAGGACTCTCAGCTTACAGAGAAGGGCCACTCCCTGGCATTGAATGATGAAGGACCTGTGCGCTGTTTCAACACCTGCCTCTCCTGAATTGGTCTCCTCTGCAGCCAGAAGTGTGTTTTTCTTTTTTATTATTGTAAATACCCATGGAGGCACTGGGTGTGGGTGTAACAGCTACTCTTATGAATCCATAGATTGTGCTGAATTCATTTATCCCAGAGGCCCATGAGAGTACGTTGTTTCCATACATTTCACAAAGAGATGAGTAACCCGGCTTTCTCTGAAAGTCTTCCATCTGCTGATGAATGGATCAATTTCCCATTAGCCTTTAGGGGCGGTGCTATGAAGAGTTAGGTTTGGAAATCTTAGCATTTATGTTCCTCTCCCATGTGCAATTTTTCCCTTCCTTTTTTCAATGAATATTTATTATGCCCAAGACACAGTGAGGAAGCAATTTACATAGAAAATTTTAATGGAAGGTAATAGGACAAGCAATGCTTCACTGTGGTAGCCAGGCCTTGCACTTATGCAAGTTCTCCATTTCTGTACGTGCTGAAATGAAAATACTAATGAGTGAAATATGCAGAGACATCTAGGTGGAGTCCAAAACCAGAGAATGGCTGTTGCAGACTGCAATTAATCTCCTCTGTCATAAATTACCGCCTTTGCACCTGAGGGCTTTATCCAGCGCGTAATTATTCTGCATTGTCATCAGACCAGAGGGACAGACGCTCTTAGACTAGTCTGATAATTAACAGCATAATCACTGCACTTCAAATACTCATCACCAGCTGACCCTGCTCGTCTGATCTAGTCAGGCAGGGAGGTTCAGACCCAGGGAGATGGTCCTTCCAGGTCAGAACCGCACGCTGTGTTCCACCGAGATGGAGCAGGCTCTGGGCAATTGTGCACTCCACCATGTAAAAAAGCAACCACAGCACAGGACAGCCTAAGACACCACGTCACAAAACCGCCTTCCCGAATTCTCTGTGCAGACTTGAAGGGAGGATTGCAAGAAGGTCAAGACTGCTGAAGATGTGGCAAAGGTGAGCAAGGTCCTTTACAAAAGAGAGAGGAACTGGTGTTGTCTGAAAAGTAATGTAGGCAGCTGTAAAATACAGATGTTTCTTTAGTCTGTCAGTGAATACTCTGCCATAGGACATGCCTGTCCCATTTCTGGAAACTTGGATCACTTATGTGCTACAAATCCAGCTATTACTCTGTATCCAAGCTACACAGCTATTTTTTATAACTAAGAAAAAAATGTTACCTGTCTTTGACAACCTCACAACATACTCAGAAAATAATCCGTGGACTCTGTTCTAGTATGCTTTTTATCCCCCACTCTCGTAAAGCATTCCGAAAAGCAGCTTGGTTGGGAGAGCTTTTATTTCCTTTTACAGGTTGCTTTCTATCACTAAGGGAAGTCAAGACAGGGTAGAATTTCAGCAGAATGAGAACATGAAATAGAAGCCAAGGATAGATGCTGCTTACTTGTTATTGTCAGCTAGACACAGACCTAGAATCACTTGGGAAGGAGGAGGCCCAACTTAAGAATTGCCTTGAGACAGGAGCACCACAAGAAGACCAACAAAGCTAAAAAATCTGAGCCCAGGGGTCCTGCAGAGACTGATGCACCAACTGAGGACCATGCACAGAGAGGACCAGACCCACTGCACAGATATTGCCAGATTGGCAGCTCAGTCTCCATGTGGGTTTCTAAGTAAGGGGAACAGAAGTCGCCTGCTCTTTGATCACTTGCCCCTGGTGATGTGGCCTTACCAGGCCACAGAGGAAGAGGACCCAGGCAGTCCTGATGAGTCTTGATAAACTATGGGCAGATGGCAAAGGAGGAGAACTCGCCCTCTCAGTGGACTAGGGGAAGGGGATAGGAGGGAAGAGGAAGGGAGGGTGGGGCTGGGAGGAGTTGAGGGACAGGGCCTCAATCAGGATATATAATGAATAAAGTGAGAAACAAATAAAATTACAATAAAAGACAGAGAGGAAAACCCATCTTTTCCCTAGAAAGGAACAACAAAAAAAAAGCAACAACAACAACAAAAAAACAGAATCCAAGGATCCTGATATGTCCAGGAGACATGCTTCAGCCTCCTTGTTCTGAGTATGGACCCCACTTCCAAGTAGGAACATCCACGCCTCTCTCAGTGATGGTGCAAAGAACCCAAGAGCAATGTGTGCGTGAAGAGCAACCTTAGGAAAGCAGGCAACTGAGATAAAGAAGAACACACGAAGGCAGTTGCAGAGCCAAAGGAAAGCCCAGCCAGAAAAAGGAGAAAGACAAGGAGAAGAGAAAAATGAGTAAGGAGAAAGGAGATGATGGTGGTCAGTAACTTCCATCAGAGTTTTTCCAAGTCTGTAGAGCAGGCAACCCCCTGTATATAACTCTTTTGTGTGAATGTAGGCATGCGCAGGTATGCATGTGCCATCGGTCAACATCAAGTGACTTCCTCTATCACCTGATTGTTTGAGGCAGGTGTTCCACTAAGCCTGGAACTTGTCAGTTTGGCTAGACTGGTTGTCCTGCAAGCCTATAGATGGATCCTCTTGGCCTCAGCCTCCCAGTGAGTACTGGGATTGCAGGTGTGTGCCGCATGGCAGCACCGGGCTCACAGGTGTGTGCCACATGGCCATCCTTTTCCATGGGTGTCAGCAGATTAAACTTAGGTCCTCACCAGGGTGCGTCAGGCACTTTGCTGGTGGAGTCATCTCCCTAGCCCCTGCACTTCCTTCTTTTAAAGAAAAACAATAAAATGGACGGCTACATAACATTTTTCTTTCAAGTGTGCTGTGTTTGGACTGAGATATGGTTCAACAGTTATGAACTTGCTGTTCTTAAAGGGGACCTGAGTTTGGTTTTCAGAATCCATATGGGTACCTCACAGCCACCTCTAACTCCAGCTCCAGGGACTCTGGTACCTTCTTCTAGCTTCTATGGGCACTCTCCTCTCTCACACACTCACACACACACGTACACGTGCCAATCTTTAAAAATGTACAGTATTTCCTCCTTTCACATAGTTAAGACACCACAGGATATACCTTTGGGTACTTACGGTACCTAAAGAGCTAATGGTACCCACAGCCAGTGCACTTCTAACTCCAGCTCCTGCCTACACCCCTGCCTACATCTTGCACGGTCTATGGGTCTCTTCTTGCTCTCCCTGGAGTATGGGACACAGGGTACATTCCTGTAAACACACCTTCCTATGGAAGAGGAAAGCCTGGACAATTCCCTTGATGACTTCTTAGTGTTTCTGTTTTGAGGCTACAGGTGTACCTAGAATGTATGTGCTGCTGGTTTTCAATTTTACATACTTTTGCGAGAAAATCATTCAAGATGGTTCATGGGTAACCAGGCCAGACATCAAGTACACAGGTGCTGATTTGAAGTCCAGAATTTCTCCCCCTCCCCACGCCCCATCTGATTCCCTTGGGAATGAAACCCAAAGAGACCCCACTTCAGTGATTTCTGACAGTAGCCAAGAACTAAAAAACACAATAAGCGCACCAGCAAAAGGAACAGACAATACAGCAACAAAGGGAAGCCGCCTTGACAGGAGAAAGCTCCCGGCAGCACAGACCATCATGGCGGGTCATCATGGCCTCTGACCCTTGTTTGACCCTGCATTTTTTGAAGCACCTGTTGTTCCCTGGGCCCTCACAATAGGCTTACCTCCTGTAGCAAATCGCCAGAGGCAATCTGGATTCTGGCAGAGGAGTCCAAATCGCACTGCTTGGCTAAACCATTCAGTAAAACCAAGGCCGGAAGTAGTAGGGCGTGGCCTAATGCTGCTGTGTAAGTACTTCCTCTTGCTCCAGGAAGGGCATCTGGGGAACCTGAAAATGGCCCTGCGCAGTATTCTCTCCCCTTCCACTGTCACCTGCACATTATGCTGCCACCACACCAGCCCTCAGGGATGCCAGGGACTGTGCCCAGGAGCCTGCTTGCAGGCTTTCCAGGAGCTTCAGGTAAAAGTCTAGCCTTTTAATGTGCTCTTGAGGCTAGTGACTTGCAAATGCTTACAGGCAATGCCTGCAGCAGGCAGCAAGTTTAATCAGGATCGGGGCGGGCAGGGAACCAGTCTCCCCTATACCAGTGGTTTTCAACCTTCCTGATGCTGTGACCTGTGTTGAGGTGACCCCAACCATAAAATTATTTTTGTTTTTACTTCGTAACTGTAATTTTGCTATTGTTATGAGTCGCAATGCAAATATCTGTATTTTCCTGGTGGGCCTTTGGGGGTCGTGACCCATAGGCTGAGGACCTAGTCAGCCAGAGAGAGGGCCAGAGGTGGATAGGGGAGGGACAGCATGGTGCAGACTGGTAGCCTGATGAAAGCTATATCTCCCCTCTGTCTCTCACACGCTGTCAAGCACATGCTATGCTAAGAACCAGCAGTGGAGGCGACTGCCAAGGTCAAAAGCAGCGGATAAGATTCAGAGGCCTGTGGAGATCGTGGACTGCATCGTTGTCTGAGACAACTGAGTGTTCTTCTGCCTCCCACATTTCCAAAGTAACTGTAAAGGTCACATCACGTGGGCACACTCCCTCACTGTATGTGTGTTTTCAGTGTGAGTGCGTTCAGTACACAGGAGCCAGGGCAACTGCTTAGGCATGCAGCCTTTCTGTCCTCCCTTCCTGGAGGACTGTGCTGGTGTAAACAGTGGCCTGCATGACCGTCAGGTGGCAGCCCCTGCCATCCCACAAGGGAAGCTGCTTGAGCTAGTGAGACTCCGCGTGGTGGCTGTCAGTGTGATCTGAGCCTAGATGAGCTGTGCTCTGTCTCCTGACTGGCCAAAAACACCAGCTAAAAGAAGGTGGCCTTTGCAGAAAGTCAGAGTTTTGTGTAAAAGGACAGTTTATGTTTTTCCAAAGGTTACTGAATTTAAATTTCCTTTATTTGAATATATTCTTTGTGTTGTATTTCATTATGATACTTTCATACATGCATTTCAAATATGGGAGTACGCCCTGCTCTTGTGGAGGACCTGAGCTCAGTTCCTAGAACCTGTATCCAGAAGCCCACCAGTTCCAGGGGATCCAGTCTCTGTGGGTACCCACACTCATGTATGTATTTCCCCGTCAGACATGAATACATACACACACTTATACTCAAACTCTCTCGCACACACCCACATACATGATACATACATGATAAAAAGTTAAATCTTACAAAAAGGAAGCTATATGAATTTACTGAAGTTAAAGGTCCATGTATTTCAAAGACATTTTTAAAGTTAAAGTTTCAGTGGCTATCTCTTATAATTGTTCTTACTGGGGAACCGGAAAAGGACCCTACCCCAAACATGGCCCAGGTCAGGGGTTCTGTTTCCCAGCTGTACAACTGGACCAGTGGGAATGTCTTAGTAATTACGAGTTCCCAGTCCACCCAAGACAGGACCTCTGCACTGAAGACAGCTGTCCAGAGCCTTCCCCTGAGCTGTGTAACCTAGGGCCACTGGACAAGGTAAGCCGCTCAGGCTGCAAACCTCTCCAACTCTTGGCACTTATATACTGGAAAATGAAGAGGAAAAAAAATTTAATTCTCAAGCTTTTTTTCCTTTTTCTACACACTTAAGTGTCTTCCTTCGCTTGAGCTGGGAATTACAGGAGGGTTGAGCTCAGTGCTTATTTGACCTCAGGTAGCAGTAGCTGCCTTGGAAATCAGCTTCTTTCCCTCCTGTGGATAAAGAGAGAATAGACTATAGATTTATTTTGAAAATAAATTACAAATCTATAGGTATCATTAACACCAATCTATATTTTATTCGATAGGCACTCCACTGGCAAGCAAATCAAAGTATATTCCACAACCTCATTAGGAATGAGTCAAAGTGCATTGGCATGGAGCAGACCACTGTTGATACAGGTTCAGCATACAGGACACTTCCTACTTCTCTTATGAAAACAAGAATTATGGCCTGGTATGGTTGTGCACACCTTTAATCCCAGTACTTGGGAGGCAGAGGCAGCAGATCTCTGAGGATTTGAGGCCAGCCTGGTCTACATAATGAGTTCCAGGACAGCCAGGGCTACGTAGTGAGACTCTGTCTTTAAGACAATGCAGACAGTCATGATGAGACCTGAATAGGCTAGGGTCAGATGGAAGGGGAGAGGGACCCCCTCCCATCAGAGGACTGGGAGAAAGGCATGGGAGGAGAAGAAGGAGGGAGGGTGGGATTGGGAGGAGGCTAGAGCTGGGATACAAAGAGAATAAATTATAATAAATTTAAATATAAATTTAAAAATTATTTACATCACATATATAATCTAGGATGAGATTCCTCACTCTGTGGAAGGTTCATAGGCTTGCTTTCTGCAGTAGACCTTAAGTGTGTTGTTTCTTTGGGAGGTTAAGGGAAAACCAGTTATGGGAAAGGGGAAGTAGCAGCTGAGGTGTAAATCTGGAGAATCAGCACACCAGCATGGAATGTGCGTTGGAAGAGATCCTGGAACGAGACATCAGACTCCGTGCAGCATCCCTGCAGGGATTCACCTGGGGCCTTCGTCCCTCATGTGGCTGACCCGTGGCACTGGTGAATAAAGCTGAATTCACTTGCCAGAGTAGAGCCCCAGCCAAAGAAAAGCCAGTGCTGGCACCTGAGAGTTGGGGTGACGTGCCCTGAAGCAGATGGGATGATGGGAGATAAACTAGTCATGGGAGCTACTATCAAGGTTTCTCATGAACTTCAAGTCCATCTTGTGTGTGTAAGCAGCAGCACCACACACCACCCAGGGGACACCTTTCTTCCCCCTTTGTTCCCTTAGAAGAGCAGGTGGGGAACGAGATCAAGTCAGAAGTCAGGAAACATCTTTATGAGATCTTTGATGTCCATGCTTCTCATGTTTAATTTTCACGTATTTGAGTATAAGGTCTTGTATATCCCTTGGATTTGATATGAAGCCAAGGATGGCCTTGAACTTCTGATCATCCTGTCCCCATCTCCCCAGAGCTGCTTGCCTGGTTTCCGTGGTGCTGGGGACTGAATGCAGGGCTTTGTGCATGCTGGGCAAGCACTCTACCGAGTGAGCTGCCACCCAGCTGTTATTTAACCTTTGACCCCCATGTGTAAGAGTTGCAAGCAGTAGCAATAGTAATAATACTTTCAGCACAGTTTTGCATACATATTTTCATGTCTCTCAAGAGTTTGTGAAATAACAGAGGTAATTTCTGTTTGTCAAAATTCTATAACATTCCAAACCACAAGAGAAAACGTTTGTATGCTTAGACCTCAGCTGGAATCAGCAGCTTAAAGAAGCAAGGAGTAGCTCAGGTTCCAGGGACTTCAGAAGGAACTAAGGGGCAGGAGACGGTTGCACAGGGTGCAGGCATGTCAGGGATGTCAGAGCCACAGCTGCTTTTGGTTGACCCAGAAGCCCTACCATGTGCCTTGGCCTCTGGCAGAAGCCTCCCCACCACACAACACTGTCTTTTTGGAAAACATGGATGCCGAGAACATTATTGTGTCAACAGCATTGCAGTAGACAGCCACATAGGCCCTGTCGCTTATTTTCCAGACTACAGGCTTTATTTCAGAGGAAGCACGTATGCTGTAGGAATAGAAGCTTCTGAGGTTTGTCTTTTGAATAGACGTCATGTCAAGAGTTAGAGCTCCATTATAACTCCAGGGTTGCTCTCTGAGGATGAAATAATTAAGTTTACCAAGCAATTGGCAAAAGCTCCTTAACAAAGAGTCTTATCATTGTGCACCATGGAGACTCCAGGGCTTCAGAAAGTTCTGGATCTTTCTCTACTGCAACTTCCAATGTTCATTATACCTAGGACTTTCGTGGTGTGAAATCAACCACACATTCAAAACTTATGTGGAATCCAACCTTCTCTATCCATTCTTGGGTTACGGATGCCTTTTTGGGAAGAGAAGAAAACCATTTCTAGAAAACAGCACTGGTCAGCGCAAGACTGTCCCCTCCGTTAGAGAATAATTGTGTGGCTTCCCGGGACAGTTAATGAGGATACTGCAACCATTTCCTGCTCCCTGTCAAGCATGAAGATGAAGCCCTTCTGCTGGGGGCTGAGTTATATTGTTAGGAGACTGAAGAAACTAGAAACATCTGGCACAGCCCACCAGGGCAGTTGCCAGCATCTGTCATGGGAAAAGGGGAGAGGGAGAATGGGAGAGATACAGATGAGAGAGAAATCATGGCAGACCAAATATCACCCAGTCAATCATAAGCAAAAGGAATGAAGCAGGAGGCATCTTAATAATGTGAAACACCCTAAAAAGCTATCTAACCTCAACTGCATGGCACTGATACAAAAACCAGCACACAGGTCAGTAAAAAATGCATACACCGATAGCCAGATGTTTGACAAATATGCTTCAAACACACAGCACAAACAACAGACTCTTTGATAATGAACGCTGGGATACACAGAGGATGGATTAGAACCTTGTGTGCAAAGGTTAACTCAAGATGAACCAATGACATGAAACTAGTAGAAGAAAATGCAGGCAAACACGTCAATATATCATTATAAGGAAATGATTTTTTATGAGAACCCCAAAGCAAGATAACAAAAGCAAAAACAGATGAACAGGACTATAACAAACTAAGCAACTTCCAGAGAGGAAAAAAACAAAACATCAGAGTAGAAAGACAACTGGAAGGCCAGAGGGGCAGCTGCAGATAAGTCAACCACAGCCCCGTACATAGCCCACATCAGCTAACGAGAACCACAGTGAGACAGGAACTCACCCCAGTGACAATGGCTGAAGTCAAACTGTAAGTGAATGCTATTAAGGATGGAAAGGAAGGGGCACTTGCATACATTGCTGCTCAGTGTAAATTAGTGCAGCCTTTATGGAAAACAGTATGGAGGATCCTCAAAAAATAAAAAACCAGAATGACCATATGAGCTAGGAATCCCATTACCAGGCTGATAGCCAAAGGGGAGAAGGTCAGGGATCAGGGTATGAGAGACTTCAGACAGAGCGTCCTGTGTTCACCGCTCCGTCCACAACAGCCACACCATGAGGTCAGTTAAGGTCCAGCGATAGATGCACAAATAAAGCAAATGCTCCAGAGCTGCAGAATGGAGTGGTGTTCAGCTATGAAAGGAATGAATTCCTGTTATTTGCGGCAACGTAGATGGGACTGGAAGACATCAAGAAAAATAAGCCATGCACACAAAGTCGAGTTCTTCTTTATCTTACTCCTACATAGGAGCTAAAAGTTTATTTCCTGTGGTAGAGAGTAAAATGGTGCTCACTAGAGGCTAGAAGCTGGGAAGGAGGGAGGAGGAAGTTGAAGGAAGAAAGGGGGGGGGGAGAAGGAGGAGGGGCAAAGGGTACCAGTATACAGTTGGTTAGTGTTAAGTCCTTGTGTTCTACAGCACACCAGGTGATGCTGTGTCACAGCCATTCACTGCACTATGTTGTAATGAGCTGGAAGGAGCTTAGAAGAACTATTTCCAGGAAATGGCAAATGTGTAGTGTAGGGAGGCGGAGACACTAGTTACCCTGGGCTGAGCCCTGTGTACTGTACATCCATACTGAATCGTCATACTGCACCCCCAAAATATCTATTGTTCTACATCAGTTTTAAAATTTCTACTTTGAATTTCTCTGTTGGGGGCCAAGGCAGTTGGGGGGATGGGGCCTTGGGCTTTTACCAGTTAAAATTCTAGAATTTGGCAAGAAGGCTCAGCAGGTAGAGGCGCTTGCTGCCGAGGATGACAACCTGAGTTCAATACCTGGGAACCACCCAATGGGAGGAGAGAACCAACTCCTGCAACTTGTCCTCTGTCCTTCACGTGTGTGAAGGTCATATAATATATAATATTGTTATAATATATATATTATATATATAATATAATATATTATGGTCATATATATGTGTATATGCACACATGAAGGTCATATGGAATTCATAATATATATACAAAATCCTGGAATTTGACCTGAAAAAACTGCTATGAGAATTTTAGTCACAGTGAACGCAAACTTCCACAGTAGAGAAGGCAGCTAGATCTACCAGTGAGACCCAGCGCTGTGCTTGCCAAGTGTCTTGCTCCATTTTTAAAAATGATCTGACCTTGGCAGCAGCACAGAGATCTCAGATCAGGGCATGTTCTGAAATCCTGGCTTAGTCTGTGACTCTGAGACAGCTTCACACACTTCATTTTCTCACAGCATTAAGCAGAATTGACCATAAGCTGGCCTTGGGAGAGGTGGCATATTCAAGGGCTGAATGTGTCTCACTGAAGATAATTGACTGGAGTCAATTTGGCAATAACTAACTACAACCATTAAAGTGGCTATGTCCTTTGACTATTGGCTTCACTTCTACAAAGCTATCTTAAAATATTTTTTTTTATCACAAGACATCTTCATTTAGTGTTGCTTACAACTTCAAAAATAGTGAAATTCCCCATTAAGTTATGATTACATTACATTATGGTTACATTATGGAAATGTTATCAGATGACATGAAATGCTTTGTAAAGACCTGGAAACAGTGCACTTCTAAAGTCACAGGGAAAGCGTATTCTTGTGGCTTCATAAGGAAATGCATGTGGATTTAAAGACCAATGGACACATAACTAAATATAAATAGACTCCTGAGTTAGGTAATTTTGAAAGATTTCATTTCTAGTTGTAATTGTGTGTGTGTGTGTGCGTGCGCGTGCTCACAGAGACCAGCAAAGAATTTTGGACACCTTGGAACTGGAAGAGTTACAGTCACTTTTGAGCTATCTGACATGGGTGCTAGCAACCAAGTCTTCTGCAAGAGCAGTATGTACTCTCAACCTCTAAGCTAGCTCTCTGGCTCCTGTGGGTGATTTCTTAATGCTTTTATATATAATTCTAAGTTTTCCACAACAAAAAAAGTATAGCACTTATATTCAGCGAAAGAATATAGTTTTAAAAGCTGTTTCACTCACGTGCTGGCTTGAAGTCATCATAGGTAAGGAATAACTAAATATTTTCAGGGTGACTTTACCCTACCTGAAATCAGCTGTCAACTTGATACAACCCAGAGTGACTTGGGAATTACCTAGATCATCAGACTGGCCTCTGGCCATATGCATGGGACATTTTCTGAACTGCTAATCAACATAGGAGGGCTCAGTCCACTGTGGGTAGTACCATCCCCTAAGCAGGTGGACGTGGGTTGGATAAAGGAGGAGGCTGAGCAACCCAGAGGGAGCAAGCCACTAAGCAGCATTCCTCTGCACCGTGCCTGTCCAGAAGGCTCAGTGATGGACTGGGGCATGGAAATAGAAGCAAATCCTTTCCTCTCCCTAGTCGGTTTTGGTCAGTGTGTTATCACAGCAACAGAAAGCAAACAAGAGCCAAGAACTTGGGAACCAGAAGAATCTGTGGCTGATGGGGCAGAAGATGGGTTTTGGTGTTTGCGCACCTGACATTGGAGGAAGTGGGAAGAGTGGCTACAGGACTTGTGGCAATGTCTTCTCCGGGCGAGGCCACTTCTGTCTGGAAGGGAAAGTTGTCGTGTTCTGCCCCGTGCTGTTTACCTCTGAAATGGAGCTACAGTGACCGTGGCAGAACTTAATAGTATACTGAGGAGTGACGTTAACCAGGTACCGTAAGAACTGCTGAAAGGTGCAGGCTCAAAGCGACATATGCTTGCTCTAAGTATTTGATGTTTTTGTTTCCAAAGATAAGTTGTTTCCAAACTCCACACAGAACTGTAGTCATCAGGTTTGAATTACCATAAAATAAATGAGGTAACAAACTTCATGAAGAGAGGTTAATTTCCCTCACAGTTCAGGGGCAAGATGCAGCTGAGGCTCGGTTTTGGTAACGTCAGTGGTGGGATCGTGTGACAGGTGGAGCAGGCAGGAAGCACAGAAAGGATGGGTGAAACCCCTGAATACCTTCCCAAGCAATATCTCCCCCAAACCGAAGGATCTCTCAGCTCCACTTCCTAAACATTCTCAGTACCTCCCGAAATGCCTGGCCTGAAGGACCAAACCTATGTACCTTTGGACATAGGTGGACACAACATTTAAACCATTGCAGGGACCAGGGGTGGCCTTGTGCTGACAAGGTCAGAGTTTGACCCGATGTCCCTGCTAAGCTCCCCAAGGCACTCAACATCTGTGGAGAGCCCTGGTCAATACAGTGGTTATGTTTGTACTGTGCTTAGTGCTTGACAGATAGCTCCCATGAAGGCCCCACCAGAGGCAGAAATATCCACTGCAGGGAACATACACCTGTCACTGGAACAGCCACACTAAGGTTCCACTGGCTGAATTCTCCAGGAACTCTGCTGAACATTGGCAACTGGGATTTACTCAGCAAACTCAGGCGGGTGGCTGTCCTCTGTGTTGTTATTGTAAAATGGAGAGACATCACAGAGATTAGTCCTGCCCGCATGGCAGCTCACAGCAATCTGTAATATAACTCCAGTTCCAGGGGTTCTGACAGTGTTCTGGCCTCAGCAGGCACTGTACGCACGTGGTGCACAGACAGACAGACAGACAGACAGACAGACATGTAAGGAAACATTAAAGAGACTAAGGAGCTGTCCCACTATGAGCCCAGGGATTGCCTACAAACATGCAACACTGCTGAGTGCAGCATCCTTGTAAGATCCCGAGCCTCTCGGATTTAGCCTAGGTAGCAGCGAGAGCCGTGGAGAGAGATCATACATGTAGCGAGGACCTGCTGCTGACTGGTAGCATAGAGAAGCTTCCAGCAGCCGGCAAGACGTGACTTACAGTCGGGCAGTTCAGCTGCAGAGCTGACATAGCTTCCCTCAGCAACCACTATGCATCTGCCGCAGCAGGGAATTAGCTGCCTCTGCAGGAGAACAATGGGTTATGCACAGCTACAGTTCGTGGAAAACCTACTCAGAGGACTGTGGTGGGAAGAAAGCCCTCGGACAAGGGCTGGGACTCAAATTCAGAAGCAGAGAGCATACAGCTGTAAGAATACCATATAGGATTACTATAGCCAATTTTCTTGCTAACCCCAATTGTATCATACCCAATATTTCTTCCTTCCCTGACAGAGAATAGGATATACAGAAATACTTGCAGGGGCTTTGTTAGCACAAGCGGTGCTGGATAATAGGCTGGTCTGTTATATCACGCAGTGGTTTGTAGCTAAATCTAAAAGGGATTTCCCCTTCTCTTTGGCTCCTGTTGGCGTGCCGTAAATGCTTCAGGCAACAAGCTGGCTAGATGACTCAGTGGGTCAAGTGCTTTTGCACAAGCCCGAGGATCTGAACTCAGATCCCAGCACCTGTCTCCACGCTATGCCCCTCTCTGTAACCCCAGCACTGTGGGATGGAGACAGGGGGATCCTGGGGAGATCTGCTGGGCACTCAAGCCCAGTGAAAATCTTGAGATCAAAAATTGGGGTTCAGTGGAAGAACTTGTCTCAAAAAGAATAGGCGGAGAGTGACTGAGGAAGACACTCTGGCCTCCACACGTATGCGCAACAAGACATAAAGCTTTAGGTATAGCACATACATTTACCTTAGTACCTCTATAGATGATTTGTGTTCCCAAGGACCTGATAATAATTTAACCCTGGTTGGTAGCAGATCGGGGAAGACAAGGATTGGGAGGCCTCTTGAATTAATGGCAGTTCGACTTGCTACGTCCTGTTTTATAAAATTTATGTCTCTCCATTTGAAGCGCATGACCCTTAAGGGCAGGGCCGACTTATTAAACTCCATTGTAGTTCACACTGAGCACACAGATAACCTCTCACCATGTGCTCAACAACTATTTGTAGAAACTCGAGTAGCGGATAGCACCCTGAGCAGGTGCCAGGGAATTAATATAATTAGCGGTGATCATCAGCCCTTGGTTTGCCTTGCTTAAAAAAACAGCATAATTTGAAGAGTGCACTGTATTTATTCAACCTTGTGAATTGTAGCAATTTAACATATTTTAAAGTTTTGTAGTCCTAAAGTACTCTAAATGAGATTTTCTTTTCAGCAACTGAAAAGAAAAAAGTTCTCTAAAAGGCATTTAATTCTTAGTGGAAAAAAATAATATTAACAAGAGCATTGTGTGCACGTCTGAATAACAATTTGTTCATTTTCTTCAAGAAATGGGATTTTTATATAAAATACATGTGTCGCACTGAATGACAAAATGATGGGTCTGTGTGGTTGGATTCAAAACGAGACTGGCTTTTAAAAGTATGTCAATGGTGCCTTGGTGATTTTGAACGGGGGAGGGAGATCCTCTGGGCTCTCCAAAGGTGACTTCTCTTGCTGTGTAGGGTTAGTGGTCAGGGCAGCCATTCAGGCTGACAGAACCCTGGACTTCTGTGGCTTCTGTGATGGGAACAGGGACGTGGTTGACTTGAATATTCTTCAGACAGCCAAAATATGAGTTCCATACAGGGAGCGTGGGCATTTTCAATTTGCCTGAAGGAGGAAAGGAAGAGGCACTCGGTGGATAACTCATACCGTGAAACATACGGAGGGGGGGGTGTTTAGAATATTATTAGAAAGAGCCAGAGCCCCGTGGCCCCGCCCACCTGGCCACCTCTGGCCCTCCTGCCTGCTGTGACTCCTCAGCAGCAAAGCTGCTCTTTGTCTCCAGAGAAGGAACTTCCTCCGCCCGGATCAATAGACACTAACTCTCAACTCTGCTACCTCTTATGGGTTATGAAAGGACTATAAAATTAACGAGCACACTATCGAAGGGACATAAAACAAGAGAGAACGAAAAGACCCCTTTCCAGGCAACGTTTCAGTCTTGACCGTGGTTCTATCTCAGTCTGCCGGAGTCTCCCATTTGGATTCTACTGTCAGCTCAATGTCGGGAAGGGAGGACCATCACTTTTCATCAGCCTTCCTGATCATTTATTTGCTGACACTGGCCCCGAGTTAACGGAGCCTCTTAAGGGAAGACTGTAAATGGCAGGCTTGTGACCAGGGGAAGGAAGTGGTCCTGTGGCCTGCAGGACCCTGAGACAGGTCCAGATGCCTTGCCACCCCACCTCACCCCCAGAGCCGCCCTTCTCTTTACTCATGCACTGGGGCCCCTTCGCTGTGGGTGATGAAGAAAGTGTCAGTAGCTTCTGGGGTGTAACACGGGTGTGGGAAGGGACTAGAGCTACTTACGTGGGACACCTCCAATGTGTAGCGACCCTCGGGTACTGTTAGGGGGGAAGGAGAGCTGACCAGCGGTGTAGCTGTTATCTGTGTCCAGTTCCAGGTGCAGGATGTGCTCTTTAATGGAGACTGCAAGAAGGCAAGCTGGTTAGGTCTGTAACCTGAGGAAAGACTGTCTGCTAGCCTCCCATGATCTTGTCTTTGTTTGAACTCATTCTTACTGGACCCTTAGGGAAAACTGTTTGCAGGCCCTTGGTCAGCCCTGGGTAGAAATTCAACTCAGTACCCAGCAGCCAGGGTCGATGCTCTATAGATATTACTTTAAGGTGCCTGCCTTGCAAATGTGAGGACCTAAGTTTAAGCTCTCAGACTTCCTAAAAGCAAGCAAGCAAACAAACAAATGTGCTCTGTGTAGTGGTGGGCTCTCACAATCCTAGCTCCAGGGAGGAAGGCAGGCAGATCCCTGGGGCTTGCCTGCCAGCTGGTGAAGACTATGAGTGAGCTCCAGGCCAATAAGACCCTGTCTCAAAAACTGAGCTGGTTAGCACTTGAGGAATGAAAGCCAAGCTTGGCCTCTGGCCTCCATGGTGTATGCATACACACACCCCTGCACACACCAAACACAGATGCACACACAGTGAATCTGCAAAGACTGTGTCATTACACTACCCACACAGGAGACTCACAGAGTTGATCAGAGGTGGCCCTAGGAGGTGAAGCTCACTCCAGGTCTCCTGGTTCCAGAAGCCATGTTCATGTGGTCTGACCTCAGCTACTTCTTAGAGGCCAGGGTCAGTCCCTACAAACTTTGATCCTCAACAAAATCTCCCTATCTTGGTAATTGTATCTAACTGAAAGACAGTTAGCTTTCAAATTAGCCAAGAAAGGACTACATTTTATAAAAAGACATTTTAGCTGGTACAGGTATTTCTACACTTGATCTTAGCCAAAAGGCTAAGAAAAGATATGTTTGTTTGTTTCTTACTTGTTTACTGGGTCTCATCGTGGCCTCAAGCTTACTATGCATCTTAGGATGACCTGGGACCTCTGACCCCTGCTCTGCTGCTTCCCGGTGCTGTGCTCCCCAGTGCTGTGCTCCCCAGTGCTGTGATCTGAGGTGTGCTCTGCCCTGCATGGTTCACGGGGGTGGAAGCCAGAGCTCGATGCCTGCTAGGCAAGCATTCCACCAACTGGGCTACCGCGCCAGCTGCAGGCTTGTCATCTCTACACTAACGCCACAAGTTATGACTGGAAGAACAGATTCTGAGGGGATTGCTCTCTCTCCACCACTGTCCTGTGTAAACTGGTTGGATTAATATTTAATGATTATTAAAAAATAATAATGATGCTTAAAATCCCAACAGTAAAACTGAATGTTCACTCTAGAGCAGATGCCGGCCATGCGCTTAATGCACACTCCTTCGTTTAATTTTCACAAACCCATACCGTTTTCATCTTCATTGTACAAATGGGAAAACAGACCTAATGGGGGCGTAAGTAACTTGTCCGTGGTCCCAAGAGTAAGGGATGGGACTTACAGCTGGCTTTCCTTTTTTAAAGCGTGTGTCTCTCTGTCTGTCTGTCTGCTGTGTCTATGTGAAAATATGTCTGTGAGTGCAGAACCTGAGAAGGCAGAATTCAATTACAAGTGGTGTGACCCACCCAGTGTGGGTGCTGGGAATCACACTCAGGTCCTCTAGAAGAACAAGAAGTGCTCTTACCACTAAGTTACCTCTCTACCCCTAGAAAGTTGGGTGTTTGTTGTTCCCAAGTTGTTCAGAACCACAACCTAAATCACACCTTAAGGTAGTGAAACACTGTAAACAGTCTATCAGTTTTCTGGGTGGGGCTAGGCTGAAGAAAATCCTCCGTACCCCAAACTCAGCACACCATGGGGAACTGGAGGCGATGGCCATGAAACAATCTAAGCACAGTTGGGGTTGAAACAGATAAGAACACTGGAGGGTCGGGGAGGTGGGCTAAATGCAGTACCTGGCCCAACCCAACCCTCCCAGTGGCTGGACTGAGGATGCCTTTGAGAAGTTCAAACAGGTCAAAGGATTGCCCTGTGCGGACCAAAGGTTACGGGTGTCGTACCTGCCACTGAGTGCCACTGTCCGTCACACAGGGACTGCTTTGGTATGATTGACGTCAAGGTCCCACCTGCCTCACTGTCCACAGAGGCCGTGACCTGAAACACAGGGCGTTTGGCTGTTTCCTCCAGAGGGACACAGAGCCAGCCTTCCTCTGATCACTTCCCTGCACTCAGGCAGCCCTGAAGCTTGCCAGGTGTTGGCCCTCGACTTGTACCAGGTGGCCACACAGTGCCCAGAGTTTCCAAAGAATTCTTCTCTCACACTCCTTCCAGGTAAACAAAGCAAACCATAAACCCAGCTCCACAGCAAAGGGCTTTCCTCAGACCTCCCTCCGCCCGCAGAGGTTACTGACAAGCACCCACCATCCTCCTCAGCAATCGGTAGGCAGCAGTGACTCTGCTGACAAAGACGCCTGAAATTTGGAAGTCAAAAATGCTGGCAGAGGTCCACACGTGCTGCCAGGGCCAGCCAGTTATATGCCCAAGTGCATGCACGTCAGAGGGCTCTCATCCAGGACACTAAGTGTGACAAGACGCGTGTCGGGCGCAGGCGCTTGGAACACTGTCGGAGAATCCCACCCCCCACTCTACAGGTCAGGTACTCCTTCAGGATCTTCTAAGGGCTGAGTCAAAGCGAATAAACCGAGAAGGCTAAAATAAGTGTGCTTATAAATAATTTACATCTGATTTGCCTGTGACTATGTGGGGTAGGCCGCTCGCAAGCAGGTTTTGAGCTAACCAATGTCCCTAGAGTTATGAAGGTCACCAAGTCATGATTTTCTTTTCTTGATTTTCCTTTCCGGACGCGGTCACTAAAGACCCTCCCTAAAGCCCTTCTCTGAAAAGCCAGCCATCATGTGCCCTCCATCCACGGCCCTCACCCCATCACCACACAGGCAGCTGCTTCTTCCCTGGCATGACTGGAGACTGGCACTGATTTGATGTCTACAGCTTCAGTGTAAGGATCTATGGGCCGCTGTCGGTTGCTGGGGGACGGAGAGTCATTTTTGTTGGAGGTGTAAGCTCTGGCAGTTGCCTATGATACTGGAAGATACTGGAAATGACCCTCACCTATGTGTCTGTGAGGAAAATCAGCTGAACTCACTAGGTCCCCCAAACCAAAAAGACAAAGTAGAACGGGGGGGGGGGGGAAGGTATAGGGACCAAGAGAGAATCATGGGTAACTGATCTAAATTTATTATGTGCATACACAGAAGTGTCATAAGGAAACCCATTCTTGTGTATGATTATATGATGACAAAAACGTTAGAAACAGGGGCTGGGAACCAGGAGTGTAACACTGAACTAGACTCCTTGCACAGAGTGTCAGAGACTCTGGGTTTGATCCCTGGAAATAGAAATAAAGCATTCTAGGAGTTGGGGTCATCTTATCGTCATCTGGGACAGAAAGCCAAATGAAAGAAAATGGTACAACATTCATCTTTGACTCAAGGCCTTCGCTGCAGACAGGGTTCCCAGAAGAGTTTCATTTTAAAGACATATAACGTGCTTGTTGAAAATAGGATATTGACTCAGGCCTGTGAGTGATGGAAACTCGAGGCAGCAAAAGCATTATTGGAGGGAAGAATCCATGAAAAGACAAGTGAGAGCTGGTTCAGGAGCCATCAACCAGCTTAGCCACCGAGACCAAAGCACAGATATTACAGAAGGAGAATGAAGGGTCCAAAGTGGATTCCATGGGCTCAGGGTCCTAGGTGTGGAAGGGACCTGATGCACACATGGCTACAAGCACGGGTGGGGTATGTGGCATTTCCTCTGATGTTGACAAAAGCCCCAGGACTAAGGTTGAGCCACATTCGTCTGCAGCCATGCTGCCCTGAGTATATCCAATCTTGTCTGACCTCAGAAGCTAAGCAAGGTCTGGCCTGGTCAGTACCCAGGTAGTAGAATTATTATCCCTATTTTAATAGACACTGAAACTGGGCCTGAAGGAACTTGAGTAGCTTCCCAGGATCCTTTAAGTGGTATCACCAGAACACTGTTCAGTTTGTTTAAGGTTTCCCATTTTAAGGATAAAGCAGAAAATATGATAATGATTGCTAATGAAAAACAGATAGTCTCCAAAATTAGGTCTCTATATAATATTGGATTCTACCTGTACCTTCAGACTTGCTGAGTCTCTGTTAGCAGACTCTGGTTCCCTCTCCCCTCCCGTGTAAGCATCCTGCTACATACCTTTCCTGCCTCCATGTAAACACTTAAATGCTGTCCAAATTGACTTCCAATGTGTATTAAGATCCCAGTGAGACTTCTCGGGCGAATGCTGAAAATAAGCTTAAGCTCTGGCGCCAAGGACACAGAATTGGCTTCCAAAAGAAGGAAAAGGCAACAGTTAAAACAGCGTAATTCAGGAAAGAGGACAGAGTTATTCAGGCTTACAGACTTGAACTCGACCAACTGCTCCTTACCTAGGACCACATGGCCTCCTCCTTGGGAGAAATAAATGCCTTTCTCCAAAGAGCCATCCAGGCAGGGAGATACCCCAAACCTTGCAGAGGGGGAATCCAGGGGTTTTGAGTTCAACTGGAAGTTCCTCAGGCACCCCACAAAACTGTGTTGGGGAAGGCTCTGTAAGAAAGCAGAGGATAAAAAGTTCATGGCGTGTAACTCCCAGAGAACCTGAGGTGAAGGGCATGCAGCTTGGCAGAGGAAGGAGATTCTAGAAGTTTCCTTCTTTCTGCTTCAGAGAGTAAGGGGGTCCTGACCGTTCCCCCGTTTCTTGTCGCAGTGTCCAGGCAGACTTGTAAACCAGAGGCTTGGTGGGACATTAGAGTTTGAAGGTGTCACTTAACAAAAAAGCTGGCGGGGGGATGGAGGGAAAGCTCAAAGTTGCTAGTCTGTGCTCAAATAAGAACCAGGAGGGTCAGTCTGACTGGTTCACACAGACTAAGCTGCAACACGGGGAAAATGCCGCCTCACGGTCCCCAAATCTCACCATTCTTTATAGGTGCAAACCTTTTCTTAGGGCTTTCTTTGTGAGCCAGCATGATAGCTTAATGCCAGGCAGCTGACTAACAGATGGGGCCAAAATGTTCCCAAAATAATAAGGTGCAAGGTACCTTCCTGTATTGTTAGGCTTGGTGTGCCACCAACAAACCCTTAGTCCAAAGAAGATACTGTGTGCCTCATCAGTGGGTACACCCCCTGACCACCGGAGGTGGGCCTCGAACAAGAGCTCCCGACCTGGACCCAGGACTCTGAGGGTTCACAATACCTTGTAGTACACAGCAGAGGCTCGCTGTGTGCACATCCCATCCCCAGCCCAGGGGAAAGGGAATGGAGCACATTTGCCAAATTCTTAAAACATTCCTAAAATCCTCTGTTTTTAAAGGTGATTTTAAGGGGGTATGGTGACCTTAGAGAAGCTCGTGATGGTTAATGTTGTCACCTTGACAGGATCTAGAAAGATCTGATAGCTAAACCACTGGGCATGTCTGTGAGGGGGGTTTCCAGACGGGGTTAACTGAGCCGGGAAATCCACCCTAAATACAGGTGGCTCCGCCCAACGGGCTGAGGTCTTCGCCCAACAGAAACCCAGCTGCCTTCGTCTCTGCTCCTGGCCGTGACTGCAATGTGCCGGTCCTCTCAGACTCTCGCCACCACGCCGACTGTATCTTAGAACCCTCCCTTCCCTAAGTTGATCTGTTAGGCATTTTGTCATAGCAACGAGACAGTACCTAAGGCAGTTTCCTCAGACTTATCATGCTAGAGAACAGAGTTCTGTGTCTGAAGGCAAGCGCAGACGACACAGGACAGGCCGTGGCCCCACACAGAAGCCCCGGGGCTGGCTGGCTGTGGTGCAGCTGTTCTGCACTACTGGATTCCTACAGTTGGAATCCTGTCCCAAAGGCCGTGCCGGAAGCTTGCCTGCCTATGGCCTTACTGGAAAGTTATGCGCCCTTTAGCAAGCAATGAGCTCACTGGGGCATGCTCACCCACTGGGGTACTGGGATCTTTGTCTTCCCCCCACTTCTTTGCTTCCTAGCCACCTGAAGCTGTGTAGGTTTGTCCTATTCGACATTCCCTGATGTGATGTCCTGCCTTGCGACACAGGCCCAAAAGCACCTGGGCCAAAGGACCAAGTCATAATAAAATCCATTGCTTTGTACGTGAACTAAAAGTTCTTCAGGTAGAACATTGTAAATAGGTGCTACTGTCTGCCCCAGATGAGGAGGCTGGGTGTGAGGGAACTTATCCAGGTCAGAAGGATCCTAGTGTGGGCATGAAGGTCTTGCTTTGTATTTTTCATCTGGAGCTAGATATCCAGCCTAGGCGCTCACCCTGCCAGGTACACTGTCTTCTGCAAACACACCTTCCCTTCTCCAAGTCTCTTTGGGGCTCTCTAGTTAGAAAAGGGCTCACCCTTCACTTTGTGCCAAGTGTTTTCTCTCCACAGGGGCGAGCACAGGACAGGCCTACCAGCTAGATTAATGATTCTGCTTCATTTCCGTGTGCTTATTCTTGTGGTTACTTGCTATTTACAAAAAAAGGACATTGGGTTTCCATTTATAAAAGAAAAAAAAAAGGTCCTTTAAAGTGCATTTCGGTTCATCGGCAAGCTGATAGGCAGCAAAGTAGGAAGCACGTGCTTTTGCTACCATTTTTTGCAAAAGTGGCAGAGACTGCCAAAGCTTGGGTCACATTATCTTAACCTAAAACCTCTGTCTTAGGCTGCAGACATGGCTCAATGGCTAAGAGCACTGGCTGCTCTTCCAGAGGACCTGATTTAATTCCCAATACCCACACAACCTCATAACTGTCTACAACTCCAGTCCCTGGAGAATCTGATGCTCTCGTCTGGCTTCCACAGGCACCCGGCACAGGTGGAGTGCACAGGCATACATTAAACAAAATACCCTCTGCATAAAATCATACAGCAGCAAACAAATTCCTCTGTCACCATCCCTGGGAGAAAGTCATGTTTCTAATGCCACTGAGGATCCCACAGTCGCTTCTTCAGTGCCCATGTCTCCACCTGGACACATAGGCTTGGGAAGGCAGAGTGAGCCCTTTCTCTATGAGCTTGTGAACATTAGATATGGCAAACAATCACTTAAAGGATTTAGAAGTCTTAAACACCTCATGTAATGATAAGTTACGCTTCCACTGAGAATCACTTTTTTTCTAGTTTTTACCTTTGACTTTCTTGACAGTGGCAACCCCAGGTAAACATGTGCTTTGGGGCTGATGGTAGAATTTCCAGGCAGAGTGACTTCCTGGGCCCTTAGCCCATCCACAACCAAGCGCGCCTTTCCTCCACTTACTCCGAACACCACCTTTAGAATGAAGAAGAGAGTCAAAGGTTTACCCTGTCGATTGGTGCCATAGTTTACTAGTAGTCATAGGAAACTTTTTAAAAAAAGTTTTGCTGCCCTTCAGTAGGGTTACAAGAGGTTCAAGGTCTTTCCTCTTGTATTGTTGAGACCAGTGTGCGAGTATGTCAGACACTGAACAGCTGAGGGGAAAGCAGAGTTCAATAAACCGCTGCTTGAAAGTGGATGAATCAGCAGATACAGCGGATCGAGAAATGTGAACAGAGGTGAACAACTATAGGTAAACAGACTGTGACAAAAGGTCCGAACAGTCCAAGCAGAGCTGAGAGGAGAGCAAGTCAGGGTAAGTAGAAAATGGACATTTCTGCGACGCGACTCGCAAGCATCCTCATTGCTGTAAGTCCGAACCCTCATCTGCTCTCAGTGGGGTGGACTTTCACTAAAAACTCCCAGCTCCGATGCCATCAGTAGAGGCCTAACTTGTCTGCAAACAACTCGCTCACTCATGCTCGCTCTCTCCTCTCTGTCTGCGCCCCGCCCCTAACCTAACCAGTGGGCCAAGTCACAGGAAACAGCATTGTCATCCTTGTCCTCCTTCGCTCTCATTCCACATACAGTCTGGGTTACATAGTGACCTCAAGGACAGCCTGGGCCATCCGGTGAGATCCTAACACACGCACACAGCTAAGCCTAAAGGTACAGCTTTGTGATCTATTGTAGCTATGCGGAGGCTGTGGTAGGAAGGCTACAGAATCAAGGTCAATGTAAGGAACTGAGACCCTATAACTCAGTGGTAGAGTGCTTACCTGCTGTCTATGAGACCCTAGATTCAATTTTTAGCACCATTGTTAAATAATACATACATACATGCATGCATACATACATGCATGCAGAGATACAGCCAGCCAGCAATATCCCAGATCCTCACCACAACTTCTTTCCCAGTCTTGGCCCTCATAACTTTGTAATCTGCCCACTGAGCTAGGTTCTGCTCTAAGTCCCACGACTTCATGTGGTGGCTGCCCCCTCCAGAAGCCTTCTCCTTCTTCTCTTCACTAAAACAGTACCCCTCCACTGACTCTCCTGTGTCTAAATTCAATTTAACACTTCCCTAAAAGATTCTAATGTCCCTAGAATCCAACATTAGAGTCAGGATGGTTGTTTCCTTATATGCTCCAAGAGAGCAACCCATTAAGTATTTGTTGACTATTGATGAATGGAACGTATCAGGTCACTTAGGTTTTCTGATTAACAGTTCCACCATTAGAAAAGCATGGCTTCCTTTTAACTTTATGGTATATGCCTTTAACTGAGGTGGCTTTAGGCAAGAGCTGGGATTGCCAGGGATGTAGTGAGGGAAGGCTTTCTGCTTGTGCTATAAGAAAGAATATCAAATATTGAAGAGGGGAAGGGAAGGAGAGAGAGAGAGAAAGAGAGAGAGAGAGGAAAGAGAGAAAGAGGAAAGAGAGAGAGAGAAACGCTTGGAGGTCCAGAACTTGGTTCTACAGAAGAGAAGGTGTCCAGTGTGCACGGATGGGAAATAGGCTAGGGAACCATGCAGCCCAAGGAGTTGGGGTAAGGATCACAGAAACAATGGTTTAAATCTACCTTGTCATTTAGACTGCCATCCACACACATGGTGCGTGCTTGTGTGAGTGCATGTGTGCGTGCCTGTGTGTGTGAGTGTGTGTATGTGTGTGTGTGTGTGTATGACAGTCTTTGTCCCAAGATGCTGGGTGTTAAAGGCCTCTAACCACGGAGGATCTCCCTGTGCATATGCTGGCTTCTGGTAATAATTCTGGAGTCTTAACTTTGTCCACTGAGACACCAGGTAGAAGAAACTGCAGATCCCTTATCCGAAATGCTTGGGACCATAAGTGTTACAGTCTCTTTTCTGATTTTGGAATGTTCATATATACATAATGAGATATCTCGGGATAGGACTCGAGTCTAAATACAAAATTCATTCATGTTTGATATACATATAGACAGAAAGAAATTCTCTATAATATATTTAGTACTTTATAATCTATCACAAGAAGACAGGAATGAAAACTTCCATTTGAGGTACTATGACTTTGCTCAAAATGTTTGGGACTCTGGACCCTTCTGGATTTGGGATGATTTCAGGATGCTCGACTCGCTGGCACACAGACCCAGCTCTCACCGTGTGCCACTTCCCGTTGTGGTATCTCTCCTTGCTTCTGAGCCTTAGCTTCTTCCCGTCGGCCCCCACAGCAAAGACAACACGTCCTTCTGAGATATAAAGAGTCATGAAGGAGTCCTTGGTGCCTGTGTAAAACACCAGACCTTTGGAAGATGTCGTCTGAATGTCCAAAGAAAATTGTGACCTGTAGATAAAGAAAGAGGCAGGGAACAATAGCTGGGCGTGCTGGCCTGTATGCCCAGTTCTCAGAGCGGGGGCAGGGTGAGCACAAATATGTCGCCAACCTGGGCTGACTAGAGGTTTTCAGGTACACAGCAGTTATATCTTTCTTCAAAAACCCCAAACCAAAACAAAAAAAAATACATAAAAAAAGGAAAGAAATAGGCAATGAAGGGAAACAGATGCTTTCATTTTCCTCCATCTCAGAAGAGGATTGGGGTGAGCCCGCTCTCCAGAGACACAGGGATTCCCAGAAGCCAGAGCATTCTCGCTGTTAATGTGCTCGTGTACAGTTTCCTCACTGTGTTAGGGGATTGCACAGATTGTTTCTGTGGCAAATTTAGCCAGTGGTATAAGTCCTAGAAGTGGCAGGAAGGAACATGCTGGGACTTTAAAGTCAACATTAAAATTATGGTAGAATTCACATGACCTAAAATTTACCATCTTACCACTTTTGAGTGTACAGTACCTTAGGGCTGAGTTTACGCATAATATTGCACAAAGCCATCCTCTTCATGTGAAACACAAACCCTGACATTTAGCCAATCATTTTCTATTCTTGCTTTGCTTAGTGTCTGGCTGCCAGCCTTCGACTTCTATCTCAACAGACCTGACTGCTCTTGGTACCTCCTGCACGTAGAACCACAGAAGATGCCTCGTAGTGACTGGCTTAGCTCTCTGACTAACACAAACTGCTTAAACTCAACAAACATGCTTCCTATTTGTATACGTTCACAGGGAGGGGAGGAGGAGGAGGAATGAAGGTGGGGTGGTGGTGGTGTGCAGCTTGAATAATGAGGATGTGACTTTGACTTTAGAGAAAATTTTTCTCTCTAGGGATATATTTAACACAAAGGCACAGGAGTATGAATTCATGTTCTCCTGTTGTCCCCACTTCTCTGACCCCTAAGACCTCAACTCTCCTAGAAGAGCAATTATAAAATACTATGTAACCAAGAATTGACAGCTAGTATTAATTTATGTGATGGCTTCATGCCATTTCCAAGTCAAGTTGAGCAAGCTTAACTTTATCTGAAGATTTCTATGCATCCATCCATCAGATCATCTCTGATCAGGTAACTATCCAACTGGGTTTACTGAGCTACAACATGAAAAAGCAAGAGATGCAGGCATGTTTGTATGCATTCCCTAGGGTTCATGTCTAAGTACCCACTGGAGCACAGAAATCAGGTTTGTCTTTCTGGCAGCTATATGGGCAAGGCCTACCACAAAGTACATATTCAACACATAGTAACTAAATCAGGTTAAGGAGGAAATGAATAATTCAGAGGTAGACTCTGCATGTATTATACTGTTAATTTTTGCTTTCCAACATTGCGAGGCTAAGATGCAGATTTGCTCATCAGATGAGCAGGTTTCCTGGAGGGCAACGTTCTTCAAGATGAAGAGGAACCCGTATTTGTTAAATGAAGTCTTCCAGATGGCCCACGGCTCCGCGTTTCTCCTAACGTGTCTGATCGCCTGTGCCAATGTAAAAAAAAAACACTGGGATGCACTCCAGGGCACACAGCACTCTGCATACGTGGGCTCGGTGATCGGACCTGACATTTGCTTTCCAGAGCTGTTTCTTAAGGCAATCTTCTTGCAGAAAAGACTAACTAACATTTCAAAAAGGCAGCAGTGTTCACATCCGAGAATATGGCAACACAGCTTTGACTCCTTATTGCTGGAGAAATGGGGGGGAAGCTCAAGAGTACGGTTACATATTCACTCCAGGGTTAAAGTGATGGCACCGGCTTTTGGGGATGGTGGAAACATAGCTAGAATCCAAATCAGAATGAGCGCAATACACACCAGAGCTAACAACTTCCTGAAGACACAGATGTTAAAACATTTGGGACTGGGATAGCTTACAATCGCATGTACTAATCTGGCAGTTAATCTTGACTGTCAGCTTTAACAGGAGTTAGAATCACGTAGGAGACACACCCTGTAGCATGTCAGTGAAGGCATCTTCCAGAGAGGTTTAGCTAAGGAGGGAAGATCTGTTCTGAATGAAGGACAACCCAGCCCCCCACCCACCAACCCCCACACATGGGCTGGGATCCCTGACTAAGAGCAAAGGAGAAATCGAGCTGAACACAGGCCACCGTCTCTCTGCTTCCTGGCTGTGAATGTATATGCCCTCAGAGTCCTGCTGCTCCCTCTGCCAGAATGTACTGTACCCTCAGACGGTGAGTCAGTCGACCCCTTCCTTCTTAAGCTGTTCTTGTCATAGGGGTGATATCACTAAGACTGTAATGACTGGCTTTCTGCCCCTTCCACCCACTTTACCTTTATGAATGGTATCTGGAGAACACATCAAGGTTGACTCATGAGCAGGCAGATAAGTCAGCATGCTGAATGTATGAAGGGAGAAAACGCCGGGGGTGGGGGCTGGGGAAGAAGCTGTGGTAGGAAGGGGCTGCGGGAGGCCAGGGACAGGGCAGACAGATGCTGTTCCTTTAAGATGTGCAACAGTTGTCACTGACGTCAGCTTGGCCAAGAGAGCAGAGCTACACAATGGGGCGTCCCTTCCCAGAAGCAATGATGCCATTAGGACGTCAATGATGCTGAGGGACGTCCCTGCTCCTCCCGCTCCGGCCTTCTACAAATGAGTTTGGGCAAATGAGCGGTTCGGAGACTTTCCTCAGGGGTCACTGGAGACTTAACCACTTCTCAGGCTTTTCCTCTAGGTCTAACTGTCAGAGCTAGGAGTCATCCTGTGGCTAACTGTGTGGACTTAGGAGGCCAGCTCCTTTTAAGCTATTAACCGGACCCCATCGTCGGGAAATCAATAGTAACCCCTTTTGACCAATGAGAAAATGGAGGCTAGAGAGAGATGTAACCGTTTGCTAAAATGTCAGGCAGACCCAGAAGTGCAGACCGAAAAAGGATGCACTGTATATGAAGGCCTGCTCCAGGGGTACAGGGAAGTCACCAGCTGCCACATTCTTGGATCCATGGCAGGCATACTAGAACACAGACACTTAGACCCAACACTTTGGAGGCGATCTCCACTTAGGGCCCTGCAGAACTGCGCTGCAGCCTGAAGCAGGTCTGCACAGGTGACTCCACCCTGGTCTCAGGCTTTTCTGGTCTTCTGCCCCTCCCCACCACCTATCACCTGCCTTTCCACACTAAACCTCCTGCCTGCCCAGACCCATCCTGGCCCCATCTCACAGAGAGGCTGAACTGACACATGACACAGCTAGTGTGTAGCTACGCAAGGCCAAGAGCCAGAGTTCAAGCTGGTCTTTCCCACCCCTGCCTAAAAATGAAAGTCTGAAGAAGTACTTAGCAGCCTTCCCTTCAGGACTCCCTCAAGGAAGGCACCTGAAAAGGGCGAACCTTGCTTTCTGCCTTTCTTCTGACATCCTTAGCATTTCTGCTCGGCTCAGCCCCTCCTCCCTGACAGGGATGCAACTTATTAGCATAAAAAAGGGAAGAAAAAAAAAAGGTCTGAAAGCACTCTCTAGGAAAGGTCTATCTGGCACCAGGGCTACCTAGGAGAACAATTCTCGTTCGGTACAGAACACAGGAGAAGAAAGGTGATTTATCACATAGTAACGAGTAGCTTTGGGGGTGGGATGTCGGCCTTATTTTTAGAATGGCGTCAATCTCAGCTGGAGCTGGGCTGACTGGGCCCTGGACAGCTGTGGCGGCAGCAGCGAGCACATTTCCATTCCAGCTGTACTGGGAAAGCAGAGCACGTGAGGGGCCCCACACCGCTGTCTTATTCAGACTACTGGCTCCAAAAAAATGACAGCGCCTCCTTCGTGAGATGGTGTCATGGGATTAAACATCCTCAGCAGAGCAGGCAATGGGTGGGACAAGAACGTGTTTTTGAAAAAGAGAAGGAGAAATACCTGGATTTCAGCAACTCCTGGGGAAGCTTGAACAGCAAGTGGCTGGTGGGACTGTCCCCGAACTGGAGGGCTCTGTGAGTGGCCTTGGCACTGAGAGGTGACAGGCAGGACTTCCCATCTTGCGGGGCCTCCATGCTTCTTGGGACCTGGGGCGCATCCTGCAGCAGCTGTGAGAGAATGGAGAGGGAATGAGGACCCTGTGGGGTTGGCAGAGGGAGGGCGGATGCTTGCCTGGCCCAAGTGCTAAGTTTTCACTCTGGAGTCCAGGAGATGAAATCAGCAGAGAAAGGAAAGGCTTGGCGGATAGCCCCAGTGGGGTGGGACAGTCCCCCTGGGAGCACTTCCAGTGTGCCGCCTTCTGGTGTGGAAACAAAAGAGAAGGTAAACACTTATTCTTAGCTTTTCCTGAAGACCCACCAAGCTCCATTCAGTGTCCCTGTGAGGCTGTGATCTGGGGTCCCTTTGCCTTCAGGAATGTATGCGTAGGGTTGGAAGACATAGCTTTGGAGAGTCCAAACAGTCCCTCTTCTCTTCCTTTTTGGGAAGAACACGTTATAGAAGTCTAGCCTTTTTAGAGAAACCATGTGGAACCTGCAGGGATCTAGAGCTCCACCCTATCACGGGCTATGGGAAGAGCCAACGTCTCAGCAGGCCACAGCCAGCATGAGGTGTCCGCAGCAGAATACCACAGTAGAATACAGAGCCAAGAGCCTGTCACCTCCCCCTCCCAGGCAATCTCCTTGGGCTTTTTCAAGCAGGGCAAATGAAAGACTGAGCGAAGGGACAGAAGGCTGAGGGCACCGGACCCGGCCTCACTACAATCAGCATTTCTTTGGAGACTGCAAAAATTGCCAAATTTTCATCAAGACACAAACAATGAAGAGAGAATCACTTTGTCATAGTTTTAGTGTATGTGCATACACGTTTGTGAATACAGGAGTATGTACGAGCGTGTGGAAGTCAGAGGCCACTATCAGGTCTCTCTATTGCTCTCTACCTTAGTTTTCAAGACAGGGCCTCTCACTGAACCTGGCTAGACTGGATGGCCAGTGAATTCCAAGGCTCTTCCCTCCTCACTGCTGGGATGACAGATGTGCGACAGATGTGCGCTACCTTGCCCTGCTTTCATCACGGTGTGAGGGATCTGAATTCAGGTCCTCATGCTTGGTGCTTCACTGTACAGTCCTATTGACTGCCACGCCTCCCCGGCCCTGGCACTGTCATTTTGGTGTCCATCAACTGCCGATGATCCTTTGGTGCCACTTTGTGGGGATACTGACCACCAGAGACTGGGTGACATCCCACCTCCCTTTCCCATCACCTCCCTCTAGGCAGAATCAGGGGAAGTAGGACCCACGGCAAACCTTTGACACTCACCTGATCGACATGGAAAGTTCTGGCTTTGTTTAATGCCTTGGGGCCTTTAAACAGCATAAGAAAAGGTGGTTTGTTTAAACTGCAGCCTCCCAGGGATGCATCCCTCTTGGTAGATTTACTGGCCAAGTCCAAGACTTCCGGACTTTGCGAAAACCTGGAATGAGGGCAAAATGAAAGCTATGAGCAAACCCGCTCCTAGGGAGGAGACCTACCAGTAGGCAGACAGAGCCTATAGCAAGGAACATTCTTACTGCCGTGATTCCTACACAAACTTTCACCTGTGCGAGTCACATCTGCAAGATGGAAGGGCTTCCAGAAACTTCTGTGGACTTGAAGAATGGCAGGGCTGGATAGGGTTTTTTTTTTTTTCTTTGAAATGGATATCGTACAGGAATAGGGAAGTCAAATATGCAGAGAGGGGAGTGTCAGGTGTGGGACGTCACAGGAACGATGGTGAGCACCAGGATGCCACAGAGGTACAAAGTTGAACACTTCCCTGTCTTCTCCGTTCCTCCTGCACCCTGCTCCAGCCACAGGGCCACATGCTCAAGAGAGCTGCGGGCCTCATCCTGGCCTGGAGGTTCAGGCCTGATGGGTGGTGGGAGGGAAGATGGGGGGCATTTGGGCAGGCTGCAAGTTCCAGCTTGGGCTTCCTAGCCAGAGCCAGGACCTCCCTCTGCTCCAGGGAGGCGTGGGGCTCTTCTCCAAAGTATTCTGAATTGGAGATAACGGTTAAAGCCTGTATGAGCGGAATCCTGAGCTCCACTCTCCTGAAAGTCATTTTCAGCTCCGTGTGAGTGGGCCTCCCCAGCACTGCACACACCCTGGCAATCCCCTAGCCTTGCCAGCCACAGAGTGCCGATCCAATCAAACTGCACGATCCATTAAAAGGAAACCAAACAGTGTGAATATTTTTTTTCAAGGGCCACGATTGGAAAGTTAATTTTCATTAGATCTCTTCCAAGCTGTAAGCTGTTAGGAGTTTTAGCCTGTAAGTTCTTAATGCGCTTTGGAGATACGTGGCGTGAGAGCCTTTGGTAACCCCGACAAGTCGAATCCAGGCCCTGGATAAGTGTGACTCTGCATGTGGGTGGGCTCTTCTCAATAACCTCAGAGAAAGATCCCCACCTCTGGACAAAAACGTTGCTGATGCAGCCTTCGAAGTAACCGCCTCCCAGGCGGAGAGACTGCTGGGCACTGGAGAAGCCAGGGAGCCTCTGGTTCCTTCTCAGAACCTGGTCATCGATGAGAAGGCGGAGGCTGAAAACAGACAGAAGCAAGACAGGGTGAGACTGCTAGCCAAAACCACACCAAACAACAACAAAACCCCCAAACAGTCTCTGTGGGGACAACCCAATGTCGGACTCAAATCTGCCACCCAACAGGATGAGTCAAATCAGATGTATTTTTCAAAATTCAAAATATTTTCACATAGTTTTACACATAAAACTTTAGTTAACTAAAATATATGTACTGAAAGTTTACATCATAAATAGCTGCTCAAGCAATTTTTTTTAAAAGGCATATTTAGCCAGGTGTGGTGGTGTATGCCTTGATTCCCAGCACTTGGGGAGGCAGAGACAGGTGGATCTTTTTGAGTTCAAGGCCACCCTGGTCTACAAAGTGAGTTTTAGGACAGCCAGGGCTACATAGAGAAACCTTGTCTTGAAAAACAAAAGGGGGGGGGCCTTATTTATTTTTAGCACGTGTATTGTGCCTTGCCTGAATGCATGTCTGCTCTATGTGTGCCCAGTGTCTGAGGAGACAGAAGGCCCCTGGAGGTGGAGTGAAGAAAGGTTGTGAGCCACCATGTAGGTGCTAGGAACCAAACCTGGGTCCTCTGAAAGAGAAGCCCGTGCTCCTTAACCACTGAGCCTCTCTTTAGCTCACTCCTCAATGAATTTTTGCAACAGGAATGTACCAATACAGTTTGCATTCATAGAAAGAACACTAAATGGCCTGGTACCCCAAGAACCCCTCTTTGTGTTAATTGTACTTCCTAGCTTCCCTTCTCTCCAACAATAACAACAATCCCAAACTCTGATTTCTTTTTAAACTCGTGGACACAAAATCCCAGGGGAGCACTGTTCTGTGAGCTGTCTCTTTGCAACACTTTTGGAGGCTCATCTACACCATCCCTTGTGTAGGTTTATAGTGGTGCCTTCCATATTTAGGATGGATAGTCCATTCTGAATTTGCATCTATCCACATACATCTGACTTTATGTTTTAATCAGGACAGAATTGGGGGAAAGCGAACGCGTACTGGCCAGCTAGCATCAGCAGCAGGAACACACGCCGTGCAAAGCTGTACTGGAGAGCCCTGTTGAACTAAATAGGCTCTGGCAGCCGATGCGGCCCACTCACCCTGAGGTGTCGCTTATTACAGACACGTGATGCAGTAAGCCATCCTTGTAGGTCTGTGGGGACTTGAAAATGGGGTTGCTGCTGTCCCTGGTGCTCAGCTCAACGTGGCCATCTTCCAGGCTGACCTGTAGGCTACTCGTCTGAAACCCAGAATACACCATCAGCAATTAATTTGCATTTAGAGATGACAGATCACCAAAAGTAGGCATAAAGCAGCCAGGGCACTGTGACCCAAATGTTTTGACCTTGACATTTTGATCAAAAGATGGTTTTTAAATAAGTTTGGCTCCTTGTTTATGAATATAAAAACGTTGCACAAATTACTTCAACATTGATGAATTTGTCAGTCTTTTTCTAGATCTGTTTTCATTAGGCCCATTTAATTTTTCTAACCAGCTATAAAGAACATTTAAATCACATCTAAATTTTCTCTATTTTTACTCTCATTTTGATAAAGTTGTTTCTATGAGAATTCATTCTCATCTGCAAAAATTTTACAGCAAAGACTTGATTCATCATCATTCAGGTTTTTCCCCCCTATGCAAGGTTACAACAATAACTTCTTTTCTGTAACTTTCATGAATGTTTTATTTTCTGGTCATTATTTCTAGGAAGCCCAATTTTCCATGTCAAGCTGTGCTCACCCATACACTGGCAAGATGACTGACTCTTTCTGTCAATGAGTAACTTAAAACCTATTGTTAGAATGGTTGTCATTTCGGTTTCATTCAGGTTCATTTATCCAGTCTGATTTCTGGGTACAGCTGTGATGCTTCAGCTGCAATTGAACGGGACTGATTGTGTTCCCTAACACTTTATAAACTTGAGAGCAATGTCCCCAAGACACTCCTAGAACCCCTCCACTGCACTGGGTTGCTCTAACCTGTTGTTCATTCTGTAGACTGACTGTACTTCCATGTGACAGAGGAAACAAGGATTAGGAATTAGAGTGCTAGGCCAGGGCTGGTGCCACGGCTCAGTCAATACAGCGCTTGCCCCACAGGGACAAGGACCTGACCCAGAACCAGCACAGAAAAAGCTGGGTGTGCCGGAGTGTGCTCATAACCCCAAAGCTGGAGGGTTAGAGACAGAAGGGTCTCCAGGCTTGTCAGTCAGCTAGCTTGCTTGGCGAGCCCCAGGCTGGTGATGCTCCTGAGGAATGCCACATGGAGTGTCCTCATTACACACATTCACCCACACATACATGACCACACACACACACACACACACAGAGAGAGAGAGAGAGAGAGAGAGAGAGAGAGAGAGAGAGAGAGAGAGAATCTACAAAGACTGGTAAGCAAGATGCCAAAGGCAAGAGACATTCCTAACATAGCATAGCCACAGAGCCGGGCACTGCCATCTTTTAGACCTACTGTGACTAACAGCCCTAAAGAAACAAATCAAACACCTTATTTATTTAAAGGTCCCATTCTTCCAATCAGTGGGTTTCTAGGCTGACTCCCCGGGGCCACAGAGACCATCTTCCTGCAGACATCTCAATCTCCCAGTCTCTCACTCTTGCTCTCATTCTCCTCGCTTTCTGTGTGCTTCTTTTTCACACATGCCTGTATGGTGGGTGCACCTGTGTGTGCAGGCGCAGGGTGACTTTCAGGTGTCTTCCTTGATTGCTCACTACCTTACATATGCAGACAAGGTCTTAGTGAACTGGAGCTCACCATTTTGGCCGTTCTATTTCAGAAGACTGAGACACAGGCTGCTAGGGGTGTGTCCCATCTGCCATCCCCACCCAGTGTTGATGTGGGCATAGAAGCTCCAAACGCCAATCCTCAGGTTTGCATAGTAAGAACTTTACTTGCCAAGCTGTCTTCCCAGCAGCAAGAGAGAATCCCTGTGGCTCTCCTGCATATGAAAAGAGAGCACAGGACCTGGCTTTCTCTAATTCTCCTGGGATAAATATTTCCTGAGGAGTAAGTGCTGCAATAAAGGAATCTGAAGAACCTTCTTTTGAAAATGTAATCGAGAAGAAATAGTAAAGATAAATCTTAATCTTTCCCTAAACCACATTATTACTTATACCTGTTATAATTCATTTTCACATATATCTATAAGGAATGGAAATGATCGCTCAATACAGATAGAGCTCTATAGTTTCTTATACACCATCTAGCTAGATTTCTTTCAGGATTTGCCCAAGGTGGAGAATTATCAGTGCCAGAACTGTGATGGCAGAAAAAAATGTCCAACTCTTCTGCCTTCAAACTCTTCCTGCTGCTTTTGGCAGAACGCTTGGTGCTGGGCTTTCATCTTACTCTGAACACACTGCCTCTTACCCGCGTCTGATGATTGAGTAGTGTCCCACTGGGCTGAAAGGTCTGAAACCCAAAGGAGAGCTGGAAGCGGTCAGGCAAGGGCACATCCAGGTTTGTAAAACTCATCTGCCCTCCGCTGGAGAATGAGGCCGTTCGCACAAGCTGAAACCAAACATGGAAATGGCTGGCATTACGATCACTTCCTGCATGCCCAGATGTGGGCTCTCTAGCTACACCGCTTCCCCGGAGAGGATGAACACCACTAGTGCAGTTCAGAAAGGCTCCCACTGTGCTGTGCCACACAGAAGCCAGACATCCTGTGTGTGCAGCTGGCCACCTTCTCTAAAGGTGCAGAGCAGGGGCAGTGCCCGAAGCCCGCTCACCGCAGCTCCATGGCCCTCCGGGATGCTATCTGCCAGGTGGTCCCGAATGCTGCACTCACCTTCCAGTCTTCGGAGCACTTCTTGGTCACACCCACAGTATCGTTCAGCCTGACCACACCACTGGTTTTCTTCAGGTTCTTCATGCAGCCTTGGAAAGCAGGTGTGGAGATGTTAAACCTGAGAGAGGGGGCAGAAAAGGGGGCTGTCAGACTGGGCTCCCCAGAAATGCTGGCTTTCTGGCACTTCGCAATGATGGGAAGTCGACGAATGAGCTGGAAACTGCAGGTGTTAGAGAAACATGCACTCAGAAGTTCAGGAGCCAGCAATGTGCTAAAAACCTTCAGGCTCTATTTTTCCATTTACCCTGTCAACCCCAGAGCTGTGGCTCTGGGACTGGGCTGTCTGGAGTCAAGTTCTGTACCTGCTTCCAAAAAAGCTTTACTTCTCTGTACCTCTGTAACACAAAATGAAAAGCCTGCCATTCTGCATCATGACTCTGTCATATGATTAACTTAATATGTGTAGCACATTCCAATGGCACTGCAAGGCAGTACGGCTAGCTCTATTCTACCTGGCAACAGCGCTGCTTACCCTACACACTACCACCCCTACATTACTACTCTGTTATTATTATTGTTGTTATTACTTCTACTCCAGCAATTTCATCTGGCTGTGTGCTGCATGCATGGTCCTGTGGGTGTGGGCTTGTATGCCTGTGTGCACTGAGGCCAGAGCTAACAATGGCTGCCTTCCTCTCCTGCTTACTTTCTGAGGCAAGGTCTCTCACTGAACCTGGAGCTCAATCACTTAGCGAACCTGGCTGGCCAGGAAGTCTGAGGGCTCCTCTTGCCTCTACCATCTAGAACTAGGATTACAAGCACCTACCACCATGCCAGGCTATGTAATACCGGTGCCAGATCTGAACTCAGGCTCTCACGCTCGTTCACTGACCACTTCATGGATGACCCAGCTCCCCGGCCCTACATAAGCAATGTCTGTAGCACATCTTCCTAGGTGGCGCCCTGACATTCCCATTTGATTTGACTTCCTAACCTGTATGAAGCTGGATTCATGTAAAACATTAATACACACAGACTGACTGAGGTCCAGGCAAATATTAACGTTTCTTAATTGAATGATGTATTAAGAAAATCCAATGCTGATTTCATTATAAATCCCTAAGGTAGCTCCATTTATCTACATGGAAAGGTGTCTGCTTTCATTCCAGTCCAAGTCATTATAAATAGCAGAACTGTGAGAAACACGCATAAAATTAAATTTCATTAAAGGAAAAGCAAATCCTTGTTGGCATCATGGCTTAATTATTTTATAAAGGCAGCTTTCCCCTTGGGAGAGGAGGGACGTTTGTGTGAATTTCTGGAGCTGGCACCCTTACGAATATGTTTATACCCATTCTCTTGGGCCATCTGAGGGCCTAGACTTCCACATTCCCTCCAGGATTCAAGGTCTGAACATACTTGCTGGAGGAACCTGATTCTGTGGGCCAGGTGCTATTTGGTGACCTCCTGCATGGGAATGGATGTGCAGCCCTCTGGCCCGTCTGCCCACAGAAGGTTACGCAGCTCCCCTGGAGCCCGAAGATGGGAGGGAACGAGAAGGACACAATATGATGCCGAGGCCAGAGTCAGCTTCCTGCTGCCCGCCACGTTTCCCGGGGTCTTTGTTTTCACGTTCAATGATTACACTCAGATCTCAAGAGAAAATGTCCTGTTTGGTGTCAGGCCCTCTGGCCTTATCAGACAGGACTTATAGATAGATAAGGAGAGAGAGGGAGAGAGAGAGAGGACTACCCATGGACTCCACAGAGCAAAGCTGCCTGATGCAACCGTGGCTCCACGGTGCCTCATTCCTGTCAAGTGTGAGCTCTCCCCAGGGGCCTTCCACTAAGCTGGGGTCCTAGAGCAGAGCTGTGTGGCTCCCCCACACAGAGTCCTGCTGAGGTCCTCTAAGCCACCCCACCCCAGGGACCCACATCAGAGGACAGTTGCAGGAGCTCACTGGACGGCCAAATACCTTACCACAGGGATACGACAGGCCAGAAACATAAACATTGCTTAGCATTTTATTTCTGGGAAAACAAAAGGTCAGGTAAATATTTTCATGGGCTTCTATCCCCTTCATTTATTTCTCTGTTCTTGTGATTCTAATTAAAACAAGAAAAAAAAAGTATAAACTGATCTAGAAAGGGGGGTAGCATCTTGTTTGGAAGCATACGTCAGACTACCAAGAAAACTGAGCCACACACATACTCTCTCTCTCTCTCTCTTTTCCACTCCCTCTCCCCTCCCCACATGTATGTTCTTATTCTATCCCTGTCTGTGAACTTCTTTAATGTCAAAGCAATAGCCTCATCTGCTTTCCTTGGATCATCACCGAGCTGGATTCTTCCAAGAGTGACAAGGAGGGACCACGGAGGTGATATACACTTTATCTAATTCCCCCCATTTTTGGACTGCCATTATTCAGATTTTTCAATCTGTATTTCTTTCATGACTACATTATTAGTATTACAAAGTTAATATTAATATTTAATTAATATTTAGACAAAGTAGACTTATTATTGGTAGTAATCACTGCCAGCCTGAGAGATGAGCCGCTTTAAGAACAATGCGGCACAGGGGGTTGGCAGGAAGCTCAGTGGTAAGGGCACTTGCTGCCAGCCTGACAACCCGGACACACGGGGTGGAAGGAAAGACCCCTATCTGTGTCCCTCTGCCCTTCACAAGCACTCAGTGGCTCCCCCCAAAATAAAAGCCCCATAGCATCTTCTTACCTTTCTCTGATTGCAATCGGAATTCCTCCCAAATAATACGTGCCGAAATCAAATATTTCCCCTTCGATTCTTATATTATGTTCATTCATATTTATCCACATGCGTTTCTGTACTTTCCCAATTGTGATTAAAATCTGAAAGAAATGGGAAATGAACCATCAAGCAATGCTTTGTAGTGGCTCAGAGTAACTGTGGTTTTGTTTTCCTCTGAATTCTTTACATACATGGTAGAAGGCAGCCCAGTAATAGTGTGCGGTAAAAATTTGATACTAAAACATGTGCAGGCAATGCGCGTGTGTATACGCACATGTTCGTGTTTCTGCATGTTCATCCGCATGTGTTCAAATGTGTCCATGTGTGTGTAGAGGCCAGAAAACAACTGTAGGTGCTGTTCCTTGGATGTGGTTCGCCTTTGATTTGAGACGGGGTCTTGCACTGGCTGACACTGGCCAAGTAGTCTGGCCTGCCGGGCCGTGAGCACCAGGGACTGCCTGCCTTTGTGTCCCATTGTGGGAATGACAGGCTCACCACACCCCGTTCTCTCTATTGGCTTCTGAGAAGTTCCTCCTACAGCCTGAGTCATCTTGCCCAGCTACTGAGACAGCTTGCTACCCCATAAGGACCATGGCGGCACTAGGAAGACTGAGAACTCCTGACCTAAAACATTTTAGTAGACATAGTCTCATTTTGATAGACACGTTCTCACTTGAAATTCATCATGGTTTACACAATTTATGTATACTATATGTATACATATAGATTATCTCAAGCCTAAATGTTCAAAAATTTAAAGGACAAACCCCTTAGTTTATCTTGTAAAAGGTTTGTGTCATTTTGCCCATTTTTGTTTTGGGGGGACACTAATTTCTTTTAAGGGTTCACTGACTTCTCAAAATTCAAATGAACAGACTCCAAGGACATACCGAGTGGTCTTTCCCGTCGTTGATGGTGTCTTGAATTCCTTTCTCTTTGGGCGGCTCTGAATTCAGTTTGTACCTCACCATGAGATTGCCGTCTTCTATATTCAGGGATATGAAGTTATCCTGGAGTATGGAAAAGGCAGATTACTGGAAGTCCCCGGCTGAAGAACAGGAAAGTTCTGGCTCCCCAGTGGTTCTGGATGCACTTGGTGCCGTCAGCTTCAGGTAGCTCCTGGGCTAACAGGGAGACCAGCGCAGTGGGGCCTCACCCTCAGGAGGGAAGAGACAGCGGACCACTACTGGCAATGTGAGACATTGCAGTGCCCAGCACTCAGGACAAACTCATCTGTGCAGCCAGTGTCCCGACTTTGCTTTATGGAAACCAAAGCCAGCAAACCAAGAATGGAGTCGTTTCCTTCTTTCTTATCCAATCTGTCCAATGGGACCTTGGGATTTTTCCCCTTTTACTCTCTCATGCAGCACCCCTGTATCACCCTACTCCGGCGGTTCCCCTTCCTCTTCCTCCCTCTTCCCCACTGATCACCTTCCACCATGCAGCCAGGGCAGCCTTCTGCAATCTCCAACGAGCATATCAACTCTCTCTGTTCCCAGGACACAGCTCAGATGCTGAGAGGCACTGGGCACCCCTTCACTTTGCTTCTCACTGTGTCTCCCTGGCTACCCAAACCCTCGCCACACAGGCCACCTGTTGTCTCAGCATCTCTCATTGCCAGGCCTGTTTCGTGTCCCTGTCCCTGAGGACCCCCTCTACCACATCCCTTTCCAATGTCACCTTCCACGTGTCCATCAGGCTTCAGAGGAGGCATCTCTTACTCAAGATTCTGACACATCATGCTTGTCATTGTACCTCTAAGCTACTCAAATTTACGATGAAGCAGCAGCTCACTGATTGGCAGTGCACCTTCATGCAATACCAGCAGTCCCCTCTAGAGGGCAGGATCTGGTTCATCCTAGTCATCATAGCCTCTTGCCATGGAGTCAGCTTGCACAGTTGTGCTTACCCAGTTCTTTACGATAAGAAGTCTTCTCTGCAAGGTCGAGGGCCTGAGTCTTCATCTAAAAGGCTTTTAGTGTGGATCCTATAACTTTCCCCTGGAGAGTCATCCACTCTTGAGCCAGGAAGCAGCAGCTTCCTTATCTCCTTAGCAGAGGTCCCAAGGACTCTTACGCAATGGTGTTATGTAAGTTTCCTCCAGACTAAATACTATTTCTGGTTCTTAGTCTCCAAGAATTTCAAAATGTAAGCTCCCCAACTTCCAAATTCAAAATGGGAAATGCTTCAAAATCTAACACATTTTGTTTGAGCATTAGTACTCCCCCACAGTTCTGACAGTTTATGGTACACAAACCTTGCACTATGCACAAAATTGTATTGTATAAAATTACCTTTAGCCTACGTGTGTGCAGTGGTGGTGCATGCCTTTGATCCCAGTACTTGGGAGGCAGAGGCAGGCAGATTTCTGTGAGTTTGAGGCCAGCCTGGTCTACAAAGTGAGTCCAGGACAGCCTGGGTTACACAGGGATCCTGTCTCCGGGTAAAAATGTGCACGTTTATGAAGCATGCATGGAGCTCATGTTAGACTTGGGTTTTGTGATGGTTAACTTTCATTCAGCTTGACAGAACCTATAACCATCTGGGAAGAGTGTCTCACTGAGGGACTGACTGTCTACATTGGGTTGGCCTTTGAACATGTTTGCCAGGTTGTCTTCATTTCCTTAATTGGTGTAGGAAGAGCCAGCCTGACTCTGGGCAGCACTATTTCCTGGTTCTGGGCTATTTAAGTGTAGAGAAAGCTAACTGAACATCCTCAAGATTTCTCATTATATATGCAAATATTCTAAAATGAAAAACAATCCAAAGTATGGAAAACCTCTCATCCAAAACATTTGGGAAAAAAAGAGATCCTCCACCTGAACTAAGGAGGCCTTGTTTTGGAATACAAGTGCCTTGGCCTGAAGACCCGTTGGCTTAGTGCCTAGCTCTCTGCATCCATCAGAGCTAAGGGACCAGGCCAACCTCAGAAAGAAGGGTAGGGACAAACCTTTGCTCCTACTTGACAGGCAGGGAGTTGGTAAAACCCCAAGCCATGTATCACATTTGCAGACTGTTCCTCTAGGCTAATAAACATTTTTTTCTGGAAAACTGCTATGAAAGCAGCTATACAAGATTTGTTCCAGAGGTCAAACCAACAAAGAAGATCCAGAGCAAATAGCATGCCTACTCTCCCTGAACCAGGAGAAAGCATTGGAAATCATGACTAAACCATCACCTTGCATGCATCTCACCTGAGAACTCTAAGAATGGCCCTCTGGTATAGCTGGATCATATGGCAGTTCTAAGTTTAGGTTTTGTTTTGTTTTGCTTTGAGAAATCTCCATACTGATTTCCAAAGTTGGCTACACATGTTGAAACTTTCACGGCCAAGTATATAAGGGTTCACTTTTGCTACATCCATGGTAGTATCTCTTGTCATTTGTACACACAAGGATGGCCATTCTGACTGGAATGAAGGAATCCTGTAATTATCATCTGCACTTCCATGATGGCTATGGATAATCCTGAACAAAAGGCCATGCCTTCAAAGGTCAACTTTATTATTATTTACTTTTTCTTATAACACATTATTTTGCTAAATGGTCACACTGTCAGACTGCATTATAAATATTTGCATTTATGCCAATAGACCTAGGATGTTCTCAGCCTTGGTCAGAGAAGCTCCTTTTTTGCCAATGTTGAGATACATAGCTGGTCAAAGTGTTAAAGACACTTGGCCTTAAAGGTGCATCTTTCTCCACACCATCACCCACTAGTAACCACCAAGGCTCATGGATCATCTATGCCAAATTTACAGCATGGGTGGGTGAGGCGCTCTCTAGCCCGAGCCCTTGATGACTACATTTTGGCAGTTGGTAGCTTCTAGGGGAAGGAGAATTGATCTTCCTTTGAATGTGTGGCCACTGGTAGATTTCCCACAATCCATTGGATGGCCCCACACATATAGGCAGCAGTAGTTGGACTTGGCGAGTCATCAAGAAAAAAATCCCGAAGATGGCTGCCACGAGAGAACACTGTGTCTGAGGAGTAGGAGAGCAGAAACAACGCAGCGACCAGGAGACTGAACTCTGGGACCTAAAACGCCAGCATTGTGAGTGCCAGGTGAGCAGAACTCCTACGGTGAGAAAATCA